>CM077115.1:149621939-150313606 GCA_039619475.1 Icerya purchasi
AAAAGCCATTACAGTGCGTGACCTAGAAGTAATACAACGGAGTTTCTACATCAATGCAACAAAAATTGAATCTTGAGTCACTTTCGAATTGCTCCTTGCACGCTTTTGTCAACTCATATACACATATACATATATATATATATGTATAATCACATATTTACTTCCAGTCCCAGTGACGCTACATTAAGAGAACGGTATCAATACTCAGCTGTACTCGTGTAGATGTGCAATGATTAGTCTAAATGTAGGAATATTAAGAGAAAAAAAGAAACGTTGGACAATTCCGGTAGTTGATAATACCGGACTATTGTAATTTTTGAACTGTTTTCCATTTTTTCTGTCGTAGATGATCTGGTTGATTAGTATTATGTTCGATTTGCTGCGTTTTAAAAATATTCAAGTTGTACATTTTTTCGTAAAAATGATTTAGTTAATTACAAAATTGCTCTTAGCGAATAAGAGCTACACGTAGTTCAACGACGAAAACAGAGATCTCTATTTAATTATTTCTAAGAGAGATTAGAAATTTTATAATGCACTGTGTTATTTTCTAAAGTCAATAGCAAAGTTAAGTGCGGGATTGTCAGACTTTTTACTGAAAACTAAATTGGCAACAACGTGTTATTTTGATTTCAAAATACGAAGGTCGACTGAAAAGTAAGTTTAATCATTTTTTTTTCTCGAAAACTGACGAACGAAAGGCGCTAAAAATTTGTATATATTTTTGAGTTTTACTACTTCCCTACGTAATCGCCGTTTAAATCTAAACGCTTATTGTAACGATATGGCAAGCGATGTAAGCCGTCGTAGAAAAAGTTGTTCGGCAGACTTCGAACAAGAACATAGTCGGTTTCGCGTTTTAATTCCCCGTTGTTCTTGAATCTCTTTCCCCTAAAACTGGTGTCAAGGGCTGGAAAAAGACCAATTAACCGAGTTTCTAGGGTTTTAAAAAATTCCGAAAAAGAGCAATAAAATCGCAACAATTTTTAAAAGCATAAAAAACACATTCACAGGAATGCTAAAAATACTTTAAAATTTACGTTCTATATATTTAGTATTATGTAAACGTAAATTTTGGTAGTCTTTAACTTAACATACGAAATAACCCCGAGCGCATGAAATATCATGCTGGACTAACCCGGTTGCTTTGCTGTGAATTTAGCTCTGAGTAAAATTCATCCTTATTTTTATTTATTTATTTATTTACTTTACGTGTCATGTACAGCAACTTAGGCTAGAGACACGGCAAGAAATTACAAAATTACGAAAATAGAAAGAAAGGAAGAAAAAAAAGAAAATAAAGAGAAATTAACGAAGATTAATAAAATTATAACACAAATCGGACGATTTTAGAAATTGAAATAATCGATTAAGCACGATTTCTTCATCGCGCAACAAATCCTATAAATTGGGTGGTATTCCATATTGTTTCCGATAGTGTTCCATCAATTAGTCATTTAATCGGTAGGTGTTCGATAATTAATTAGCAATCACATGTCTGACACTGGGGCGCAGGCTCTTTATTTAATAGATACGTGTGTATAAGGCGAGTGTGCCCAAGTTGCAGTCTGCATAACGTTATCTCATGTTTTTCTGCTTTTGAGGAAAGTCACGGGGTTCGGTGGACGATTTTATGGAGAGTAATTTATTTTCTGTAGGTAAATTTTGCCAATCGTTGTTCCAGGTGTTATTAAAATGGCGTTCAAGCTGAAAAATTCACATATCAACTTTTCTTTTTACATCGTTTTTAAATTTTTTTAGATTTTACTTTTTTTTTTCTTACGAATCTTTTTCTGGGATAATATTTCAAAGCTATTTCTGATTAATTTGTTTGAATATAGTTTTGCTCCTGTCTACTATATTATGTTGAAGGAATCTCCAACGGTGTGATGATTGAGATTATGCAACACCATAATTTCTTTAACCAGAATTTCCCGGCAAAGAGATATTCATAGCTTTGCGACAATGTTGGCAAAAAACCAGCATTGGAATCTGTATGTGCTATACGTTTCACGTTTTCGAATTTAACGTATCCGGGACATCGTGTTTTGCGATGTAACTATATCGTAAAATTTATAATATTGACAAACTTGGTATATGAACGGTTTACGAACAATCTTCATAATCAATAGCGGAAACGATGATTACTATTATAGAAATATTTTAAAACGTTACACTAACACTTAAAAAGAAAAAACGTTAAAATTAAAATATAAAATGGAAAGAAATTCTGCCATGTGCAATTAAACGACGATACCTCCTCCTTGTTGATGTGGAAAAAAAAGTAATAAATTTAACAAAGCGATAATCAAATATCATGATTTTTTTATTACAGATCTTATCAAAGATATTCATCAAATAGGCGATACGTGGAACCTCCAACTGTAATTGTTAATGAAGTTTTCGAGTAAAATTCTTGACTACAAAAAAAAAAGTAAAAATTCAGATAGGAAGCGAAAAGTACTCCGCGAGCCCTCTTGTCTCTCCCGCTGTTGGCCTCTGGTAAACCGACTAAATTTTCAAAAAATAACCCAAGTGCACCAAAATTTTCTCGCCAGTACGAAGTAAAAGGTGCTATTACGTAAATAACTTCTAATTAATTTGATTAAATATCTCGGAAAATTATATTTTAACATTTTGTAAATCAGCCCGTCGTGCCAGGTCGTATCCGCGTGCTTTTGCAACGTCAAATACAATTAATCCCGTGTGTTTATATCCATTCAAGTTCGCGTGATATGATCAGCGATCCTGGTAACCTGATGCGTAGTAGAATAACCCGGTCTGAAACCAAATTGTTCCTATCGGCGAATTTACGAAGCCGATGTAATGTAACTTTTTCGGTAATTTTGCTTAAGCTGCTGAGCAAACTAATTGGTCGTATATTATTTACTTAGGAAGAGTCTTCTTTCCCTGGTTTAGATATTTTGGCTACTTTCCAAGACTTTGTTAAATAATCGAACCACATTGTTGTAGCATTGATTATGTGCGTTTAGTACCACCTTCCGTCGAATCTTATTTAAGATTTTTGCCGGAATATCATCATCACCATAAGAAATTTTTACTTTAGATTTCTCGAGGTATAATATTTCAGCAGACGAAGCAGAACAAAACACGCAGAATGGGAAACAGGAGAACATGTAATGCTATCAAAAGCAGAACTAATAGTTAATAAACGTTTTACCAGTAACTAAATGATTTTGATACGTCGAGACGCGTGCCCGCTTTATGAATATTTTTGAGTAATACTCGGCTAACAACTCCACTTTTGCTCGATCCAACACGAAAAACGATACACGATTTCTAATAGTCACAAACGTTACAGAATGTTCTTATCTCCCCTAACCTCAGTGGAAGCGTAAAGTAGTCATTAATGTAACGTATATTATCGAGAAGTCGAAATACTTTATTATCGCCAGCAGTACGACTAAGAATAGAATAAAAAAGGCTGGCGAGGACTTTCCCCGAAACCAGAAATAAATATAGAGCACAGCATGAATAACGGTGCCTGACCGTCTCTAAGAGAATCGTAAACAAGCGAATGGGAGTCATTGAAAGCAGTTAGAGATTACCAGAATAGCAATACGGGGGAACATCGAAAAAATGCGACCTTGACTCTAAAAGCCCAGAAGTCTGAATCCCCGGGGAGGTAAAAAGAAGTCATGGACTTGTCCGGGGAAATTGAAAAAGAGATCGACTGAACGAGGACGCTAATACGTATATAAGTAGACAAAGTGAATCCGAAGACAAAGAGGGCATATAGCCGGTGATGAAAATCATCAGGAAGTACGTAATCGCGAAATCCGTTTTTTTTTTCTTCGTTCTTTTATAAACCGCTACCAGGAAAGTCTCTTGATTTTTGGCGCAATCCCCATGACGTTGATCGGTTCATTCTGAAGAAAACTCTGAAATTCGGTTTCCACACAGAAACTTCAGCGCGGATTAATTTGTCTGTTTCGTGGAAGAAGGTAATCGCAGTTCTACGTCACGTGGTACAACACTTAGACTTCTGACGGTGTGACACTTTTATTGGTGGTCCCTTTGCTTCGGACGCGGGTAACCTCTCGTTTTTTTGGATACTACGCTGCGCTGAAAGAACACGAGACGGTTCCTTTTAAGAGTTGCTACAGACCGTAAGAAACGTAATTTGCTAATATCTTAGCTTGTTAAACAATAAGGGGAAGAGTTGAAAAGAGTCGTAGTGTCGAGAATGCCAGAAATAACTCTTTACCAATGTCGATCATTTCAACAGAGATGGATGTGCCCCGGTGATGTTCAGAAAGAAATCGCAAAATTCCCCAGCGTATTCGGGGAAAAATAATTAAAACTTCATTGAAGTATATCTATAATACTATGAGATATGTTCACTTCGAGGAACGATAAACGGAAAGCATCGTGACGTAGTAACACCTTTTTGAAAGCCCCGTAAAGAAAAATCAGAAAATACTCTCGAATAAGGTCAGTCGTCGAGCGGTAGCGGTTGTTGCGGTATTCCGATTACATTCTTCGAACGAATTATAATTTCTCTTCCGACAGACGCGCACACACACGCGCAACACAAAGCTCATTAAAGTAGCAGTTCGATAGTTCGATAGTTCGATAGTTCGATAGTTCGCTAGTTCGCTAGTTCGCTAGTTAGATAGTTCGGTGTGTTTCTACTTTTGAACTAACATTACTACACAGGGACGAGCAACAGGATTCAATGAAAGCAGACAGCTCGCTTCAGTGATCGGGGATAATAGGATGTAAATTTTATGCCGATAACTAGTTAATTGACAGATTAACGCGCGGAAGCCGTAATACGACACGATGGCCGTTCGTAAACAGAAGTGACGCGCACACGCAGAGTCATATGACGCGATCTGGTTGCTTACGTCAGTAATGTTGACGATACGGCAAAGCCGACAATCGCCAGCGCAATCGCTTTATATACAGTCTACGAACTGCTAATAACTATCATTATTTCGAATAGGCCATGTGGGGCTCCTTTCGTTTCATTGATATTTGTCCAATCGCATAATATCGTCTGCAAGTATACATATATACATACATACATATATATATATATACATGTATGTATATATATATACTTATAGCGTTAAACTTTCTAATTTCCAGATAGTAGTCGCGGTGTCGAAGATCAACTTTGCATCCTCGATTCCGGACTTGAGAGATCGGCCGATAAAAGTTCACCGTTGACGTCACAGCGTGACACACAACGTAGTCTCATCGGCGCACGGATATCTCGTTTCTCGAATCACGTGTGCTCCTCTTTCAGAGAAGAACAAAAAATCACGTCAACCTCAATCGAACGAACTGCTGCGATTTCGGTAATTAATTAATTTTTTCCGAGAGTTGAAAATACATAGATAGCTCTTTATTTGAAACTAGAGCGAAGATCAAAACGATATCGATGTCGGCTCTACAGTCGCTTCGGAAGGACGGCTCGTTAATCGAGTTAGTGATTTTAATTGGGACAAAAAAAACGAAATCGTTTTTTTTCTTTCTTTTTTTTTTTTTTTTGATCCGGAAGATTCTAATTGATTACCTATTCTTTTCATTACCTATCAAAAATATTTTTATGATTATTTTGCCGGCAGACGTTCATAAACGTTGTGCCACTTATGCACGAAGCGTTTACAGAGTATGCATGGAAATCCCATTGAAGACAACTTTGTCGCGTCGTGTAGTACAGTATATGAGTCGATGATTATTCTAATTATTGACAAGCGTGTTATTAGAGTTCTCTATTAAATTAACATAATTACGCCTCTTTCGTTTTTCTGGTAACGCCCCGGAGGAGAGTTCAGATACGCGCCGATTTTTCGAGCAGTTAAAATGATAAAAACAAATCAAAAGTCGACAATATTTCGATATATGATTTTCAATTCGCTCTCTTTTTGAGCCCAAAATTCGATGTATCTTCTTTTAATCGCTGCTTGTTTCTGTTATGATCTATTATATAAGTTCACGCAACTTCGCATTAAAAAAACGAAATAGGGTCCGTAATGTTCCGGATCACATCGGCGCAGTGAAGTTTGCGATGACATCGCTATTAACGAAATATATAGAGGGAGGTCATTCCAAATGAGTCGATTGCTTTTACGGAACAGCAACACTGCCTATGTCTCGGAGAACTATCGGGCCTTTTTTAATGTTGGGTTCTTTATCTATCGAGTGAGATTTCTTTTCTCTCAGTTCATTGAGAACTGCTGTATAGTAGGGGCCATTTTAATTAAAAGTGCATATACGTCTTTTTAATCGATTAAAACAAAAAAAACAGTGAAAATATAACTGAAATTTTTTTAAAAATTTATTCGTCACACAGTCGTGCAATGACTTTTTCGAAATACGAGAACTATCGCTTTTCAAACAAAAGTTCATAAGCTCTTGTCGCTTTGTATTATAAAACCTTCGCGTACTCTTCCTTCCGGTAGTGCCTTGAAGAAATTCTGCACGCGGAAGTGGCTGCTTCTGGATCTGTTTTGTGAACTGAGCGCCTTCTAAGCGGGGGTAGGACCTTCAGGATGATGCGGAAGAGTCACAAGTCAAATGGCGCCAAGAACCCGACGCGAGGATGTACATAAAATTTTGATTTTTTTTGATCTTCGCGAATTTTCGGTGCGCACTGTCATGCGGATGATGTATGTAAAGTTCCAACCGTTGTCTTGATAATGCCCGGTGGAACCAGCTTCTGGTAAATTTCTTTTTTGTCGAGCTTTTTTTCCCATTGTTTTTGGACTGGTCAAAAAACCTAGAGGAAGGTTTTTTGTTTTTTTTTTTTTTAAATGGCCCACACACAGGTTTCAGTTTTCGATTAAAAGAGAGACAAAAAAAAAAAAACAAGGTACACTTTGGAACAACCTTTGCAGAAGGAAAAATAAGAAAAAGAGAGGAATCAAAGGCAGTTCGGTGATAAAAGATTTACAGGTTGCGTTACCGCACCTTCAAACAAATCTGATAACTAAATGACACAGAAGATGATGTTGGAATAAATAATATACTTCCGGAAATTATGTGAATACCACATTAATGACAACGATCATTCTTAGCCCAACCCCCATTAGTTTTCCTGTCACAAAAATTGGTCCCAAAATGTATTAAGTACAGATTTATTATTATTATTATTATTTTTTAAATCGCGAACTGGGAAAGAAGACGTCAATTTTCTTCGTTCTACGCGAAAGTGACAGAGCTTGGGGTCCGGGGGTGTCCCCAGACAGGGTCAAAGGGCGAAGCCCCTTGTGCAGAGCACGAAAGGCTGAGTTTTTATGTACATATATATATATATATATATATATATATATATATGTATATATTTATTAATATAATTCTTTTTTTCTGTTATTAAAAATTCTGAATTCGTATATGTACGTAAAAGTAGTAGAATGTATTTATAAACGATAATTCTTTTAATATTTTTCAAAATGCTACATTAGACTTCACATTGGTATAGGAAATATCGATGTATCTGATACTTTATATCTTCAAAAAAATAGAGATTTTAACCAGCGCTATATCGTAGCTTTCTATGCAAAACGGTGTTTCGCTCAAACGAAACTCAGTTCAGACTTCTGAAATATTACAAATTATCGCGCTCTCAACTTAATTTTAAATATGTATACATATATATATATATATATATATATATATATATTTTGTTTTCTGCGACAACTTACGATCGCAACGCAGAGAAAGCGCTGGCCCCGATATTTAATACCGGGCAGATTTGAGTTTTTTTTTAATTCAATCACTTTAAACTACATCAACCGAGCGATTTCGAATTTACAATGTACAGCGAGAGATTCGAAAGGTTGTTTAGAAGTTAATTATTAATTATTTCAAAGTTTCGTAATGGCGACGTATTATAAACTTGGTTTAGATAAAGTCACGACATTCGGGAACGGATAACGACTTAGAAGAAAAGGCCTGGCCCCGAATATCCGGTTATTCTGTTGACAGTATTCGCGCCTTAAACGTAGTATAGGATACAGGCGTTAATTTTTTGTTCAACTTTAGGAACAGCGTGTACGTAAATGTGCTAGCTGCTATCGGCCCAACAGGGTAACAACGTAGGCCGCAAGACGGAACACGACATCGGTGACTTTAGGAACCTAATCTCTCTATATCGCTCGAAATCCAATTATGCTAATTTTCATCGAAACCGGTTAAACGGTTAACGACTGAGTACCGAGAAGGTACTAAAAATGGGTCGAGGGAGACGTGGGAAAACGCCGCAGTGGCCTAAAATAAAGTATCGCTTCTACAGGAAATCACAGTTTCCAAGTCTTTTAAACTTCTGATTGTAATCACTAACGGTTTTAAATATTTCACAGCGAATAAATCCGAAAATGTTAAAATAGAGCCGGCGGAAATTAGTAGTTGAAAAAGAGCAATACAGTTATACATTTCAGTCATTATTCCCGTTATATCGGGTGACGCGCATTTTTTCATTCTTAAAATTATCTGCTCGCTATTACGTAATAACGTCGAAATAACTGTATATATTTGTACCGTGAAACGGTGAGAAAATAAATTCGCGTCAATCAAACGACGTCCGACCTTGGTTTATTCAGAATCGCGTTAGTTTCCAGCTACTTCCGAGCAGCATCCCATCGGCTGACGCATTTTGTCTCGGTAAAATAGCCGAAAGATATTATTTTACGATTCAAATGTATATAATTTTCTAGCAGCATAATCGGAGGAGCAATAGCTGCTACCACGTAATTAAGCGCCGCGCAATATTGGCCTAGGTAATTCGTGTAAAATTAAATATTACTAATACGCAGATGCGCGGTATAGATGAATGAGGATTTCAGTCGTATCGGCCCCGAAACGGAGATTTTCACGCTGAATTTCAACGAAATGTGATCCATCTCCGATCGTGATATACAACAGGTTTGATCTTATACCGTCGAGCGGAACACCGGAGCAGCAGCAGGCTGGTATTCATCGGTTTTTACGTTGCATCGTCAGAAACGGGTATTATCTATGCGTTGTTTGACGTTTTGGTTACAGATACCGTGAACGTAAAATTATATAATTAAATTATTATTATTTTTGGTATAATTGTTTTTTTAAATTTATGTTATGCACTTGCCTGAATAATGAATACAAAAATTTACAAATATATACAAGAATAACGATTAATTAAATACATAACATAAATTGTACGCGTATCATTAGTAATGTTGCGGAGGAAACTGATAATTTAATTATGGTCGTTATTTATTTATTTTCTGTTCAATATCCCGGGGCAAGCACGGGAGATTAGGCCAACGGAATTAAGGAGAGCCTACATATCCAGCAACGGATCGAAATGAACATTTTCAGGAGCATTATTTTTTACTTTATTACCCTTTTTTTTCTTCTTCTCATATTTATAAAATATATTACACTTCTTTTCGAAAACTACATATTTACATTATATGTACGTACAGGTACAACAGAGTCTGCAATTATGTAATTCTTGCTTTTATACCCCCAGCCGCCGTTTTTAATATATTAACCTTCGAAAATTAATATTACCGCAGAATTTATAAAGGATTTTTACAAAGTTTTAGCAATGAAAACATACTAGTGTACTTTTTTAACAACAACAACTTGTTCACGATTTACTATATTTCACATCTTTGTGTACTAAAAGAAATATAATTTAGAGTAAATTAACTTGAATCGTAATATCTTCATTAATCCTTCATAAAGAATGTATCTTTCAGGGTAAATGTCTAAATAGGATGCGGAACTACTGCAAATTTTTTTTCAACGATCTCTTCACTGATATGTATATTATTCGTACGTTTAAAAAGAAAAATGTAAATTTTAGCAAGAAAATATTGAAACTATTTAGTCTGCTTCCCCCCCAAATCAATCCGAGGAAAATATTTAATTTCGTGTCAAGCTTTAATTGCAGCTAAATTAAATGTTTCTTATGTTGTTTTTGAACTGTAAAATGTGATATACCATAAAGCGCGGGCAATGCCGCGGATATTCCATAGCGTGTATATTAGCGTAAACTAGGAATTCTTAAGGAAACAGCAGCCAATAGAATTTAATTATCGAGCACAAATATTTAAAAGTTTACTTCTTCCTAAGTTCAAAGTAGATTAATTTCAATACGTGCCTATGATGACGGTTATACATGCCTTGGAACGTCATTTTCCTCCAATTACTTTTTTTCTGCGACGCTTTAGTAGCACTTTCCACGCTGATTTTTTTTTTTTTTGTTATATCTTTTTAAATATCAATGGTATTCCGTTTCGCCTGAGACTATTTCATTAATATCACACATATATATACATATATGTATATATAAATAAATAAAGCAAGTCCCATACCCTTGACAGGGCGTCGGGGATTGAGAAGTTAAAGTTCACAATGTACTAAGCCCAACGACACTAATGAGAGTGAGAGGGCCAGTTCCTTTCCCTCGGTCCCGCCTTTACTTTCTCAGGTACCCAATTATTTCAGGCTGAGTAAACCTGTGACCTCTGATTTGATAGCCAAGCACCTTAACCACTAGGCTACCGCGCTGCCTATATATATATATCACGCACAAAGGCATACATATATATATATATATATACATATATACATATATATACACACACACATATACATACATATACACATGAATGTTATATAAACTAGATTCTCTGGTTCTCGCCAAGGGGACATCCTAGAATCCGCAGATAATAGATAATCTATAATTCTGCTATTTTCAGCAACTTTTTAATCTTAATTTTAAGAAATTAAAAATAATATAAATAAATTAAAGTTTGTTTATCCGTTCTTTTTCTGTATATATATATATATATATATATATGAAATATGACATCACTTCCGCTACACAATTTCGGGACATTCTCAGCATAAGAATGGCACAGTCATCAGTAAAGGTAACGCACGCACACACATATTATACCGAAACGTTTGCCGCACACCAAAATCTAAATACAAAGTATGTTTAAATTGTTTTTTCCCATTCCGACGTCAAGTATATACGCGGAAATACGTTAAATACTAATTTGGTAATAAGTTTTAGAGATTACTCGTTTTTTTTCTTTGAAATGAAAAATTTTAGTTTCCACCGAAATATTGTTTAATTATTTAGTTTCCTTTTACGCAACGTCATTCATACAGGTAAAACAAAATAACAATAATAATCGGAACTAATACAATACTATTTTAAGTGAAAGTGTTTCCTGAAATCGACCGGTCAATATGATAACTACGATTAATTTTCAGAACCTACACAATCTTTTCGAATTCGCGTTTTTTTTTTTGTTTTTTTTTTTTGTTGTTCTTTTAACAACAAAACTTAAATTATCAACTCGATGAAAATAGACATGGGAAAAAAAAAATGTTCCAACACTCGTATTGTGCTTCTGTGCAATAGAGGGTTAGACATTAGCGAACGAGTAGGAAATGATGCAAACTGATAAAACACAAGCGGCGGACGGTAATAAAATTGAAATAGGAAATGGCCGAATTTATTTATTTACACAGTCGGAGGACAAATGTTGCGTATTCCAGACAGCGAATGACGGAATTGCTAATGAACACTAATGGTGGCAGCTTACGATCGAAAATCATAGAACCGGTTCAAGAAGATCACGTCCTCTCTGTGTTATTTATAATCGGAAAACCTTGGCTCGGTTGCAGTCAGAATCGCGATCGGAATTTTTAAATTTTCAACAGAGCTAGCGACAATTTTTTCGTTCCTTTTTTTTTTGTCGGCGGCTTAGGAACAAATTTGAAACTTCCGAAGATGAGATGAAGAAAAGAAAAAAATTCATTCGATAAAGTTTCCATCGTAGGGTAGTACGAGTGAAAGGAATTAATACTCCGCAGGACTAAACAATCGAGGAAGTCACAGACATAATAAAACCACGGGTTCCTTGAGGCTAAATTCCTTCCTTGATTATTCAAAAGTCTCGGATAATTACTCCGTCCGATAATATCGCCTTTGAAGGGTAATATGAGTTAAAGGAATTTAGTACTTCGCGAGTAGAGGCAATCAAGGAAGTCACATGCAGACATGATAACATCACGTTAAGGCCGTTACAAATTTCTTCCTTGATTATTCAAAAGTCTCTCTAGTAATATTATCCAATGATATCGCGTTTAAGAAAATTATTCGAGAATAAGAGCTCAAGAGTTATCTGTAACGGTACTCCCTGACACGGCATTTTTTCCTTTCGTCTCGATTTGTGTCTTTTCCTTTTCCTTTTGTTTTTTTTTTTTTTTTTACTTTGGGAATGCCAGCCAAGGACCTACACCTAGAAGAAGAAACAAGAAGAAAAAGAGCCGTTAGTTAAATTTTGATTCAGTAAGATACGGACAATATAAAGGAACTAATGTATGAAATAATGGATGGCGAGAGGAAGGACAAAATGTAAGATGCACAATAAGGAGCAGTTTCAGTTTCAGCGGACAAAAATATAGAATACAACGTTCGACAGAAAGGAATGGACATACACCTTTTATTTCCGACATTCATAAATCTGTGTTTAACAAAAAAAAAAAAGAAATGCCGTTGCTGTCTTTTTAGCCTTTGATGATGCTGCCCACTCATAATTTTTTTATTTTAGGAGCTATTTATACGGGTTGTTGTAATGATGTACATGAATAATAGTAATTAAAGGAATTTTAGCTATTCCGTTACTTCAGTATTAGCGAAAAGTGTAGATTTCTCGTAATGATTTTCCGGAGAAATTTATAAGCTGAGAGTGACTGAATTTAGGATAAAATACGAATACGATGTGGAGAATTAAAGTAGTTTATGACTGTGGCATCGATTTTTCGCGTTAGACAAAATGATGATGTAGACAGGCGTAGTCAATATACGGAGAAGTCGGAACCTCCTCTGTTTTGGATGAAGTACAGGATTTTCACGGACAGATTTGAGAGTTCGACAGTGCGAAGACGGTTCTTCGAGCAAGAATTTGCGAACCGATTTAAGGTGAGAGTAATAATAGCGCGTTCTGAAGTAGTCAGTAAACGTTTCGCTGTTCTATTCGTTTGGAGGAAATTTCGTGTAGACAATTATGGATGTTAAACTATAAATGTTTGACATTTCTGGTAATAATCTTATAATAGGTATGGGAGGCGCGAGTGAGTCGAAATACATATATCGGGAACTTGGCTGCGAGGACGCAGACAGAAATTCCCCCCGAGTTGTACGGTATTCATTCAACAGAGAGAGAGAGAGAGAACAGTATACCGTGCTGAATAAATAAGCCGGTAACTGCGCCCCACAGACGCGTAAATTATTGCGTTTGAACGTGTCGATAATTTTTTTTTATATTTTTCGATTTATTTCTCGATTAACCTGTGATCTAGAGACAAGACCGAACGATACGACTAGAAACATATCGGTTGTAATTCGATGAATTCAAACAGTTCTCCGTGACTTATTTAATCGGCTAATCTTTTATTACTCTTTTTTTAGGAGCGTTTCTCGTGCGAACTTTCTCAATGATCATATATGCTACACCCTTTCTCATATATTCATTGCGTAGGCTTCATTTTCTATTATTCTAGTTTTCACGGATAATATCCATGTTCTGAGAGAACAACTTCCTCTAAACGTAATCTCAAATATTCCCCGATGGAATTTCTAAATCTTTTCATCTGAATTGTTCTAGTGTTTCTTTTTGATGATCACTTTTTTAAATAATATAAGCGTTCATTCTCCTCCGCATACCTTTTCGTGATACAAAGACAAGAAGCTTAGCCGCACACACAAAAATTGTATAAGTAAACTTTACCAACAGAGAGAAATAAAAAGAATACCGAACAGGCAATTCGACATAATCATAGAAAACGGTTCTTTCTGAAAAAGATAAAAAGTAATCCCACAGAAGAATGGTTTTATCGTCAGTTAGAGGGTGACCTCCCATTTCGCCTAAATTTCAGATTTCGGTTAAAAAATCAGACAAACATACGAATGATTTCGTGTTGGCAACAGCGCGTCATCATTGTCGAATTTTAAACAGACTAAATGCATAATTTTTTTTGCTATTTCGAAAAAAAACAAAAACATTTACATGAAAATCAGAAGTGAAAAAATACTGCTAAAAATGTTTAATGTAAATACATATACGAAACGACGACTCAGATGAATATTTGTGAGTTATTCCATTCCAAGTCCAGTACTCTATTAATCTCACCTTTTCAGTCAGTATATCGGAAGCCCCTTATTGATATTTCGTGTGACATGAACATTGAAATGTTCGGAGTTGCAGAAATAAAGAAAGAAAAAGACTTCAGATAAAGAGTTGTAAACGGATAAATGTGTTTTATTACAAATTGAAAACAATGCACATTTATGCTATAGTTATATCTTAGTTCCTCGTTAAAAATTAAACAGAAATATTTTTTTCTTTTTTTTAATTTTTTCGTTTTGGACAGGAATTTGTTTCGAACATTTCCTATTTAAATCTTAAGAAAGAGGCAGAAAGTGTATTTATTTGTTTATTTGTTTTTTCTTTATTGCGTTGGACGTGTCCGCAGCGGACGATTACCGATCAAAAAGAAGGTGTATTTAAACAGTCAATAAACGAAAAATAAAAAGTTAATATTAAGCAAAAATGACTTATTAATCTAATAGTATACTTTAAATTTTTTATATCAATAAACTTGTCTTTAATTTTTAATTTTTTCCGACTTACAAAAGGAAAGAGGTTATGTGTTCGTCGCGTATTTTCCTGTTTTTAATTCATGTATAACTCATATTTATGCGAATCGACCATTTTACTGGTTCAGACGCCACTTGGCAAATCCAAGAGAAAAAAAAAACCTTCTATTTTACTATTTAAAATGTCTTAATTCAATAAATTTCCAAAAGATTGTGATTTAACATTACAAAAAGGAAAAAGAAAGAGAATATAAAAAGACGCTATTCAATTAACCAAATATTTTATCATATACTTTTGCCTTAAAAAACAAAAATTTATAGCAATTAAGCGGAAATAATTTTTTAATGAATGACAATATTTTTTATTTTCTGTTGCCGAAATCTAATTGAATACCATTTCATTTAAAACGTAATTTGCAATAAATATTTCAATATACAAATATTAGATATATGTATTATTTACCTGCTCGATTTGTTTTTATAAATGATACACATCCATGATCATATTAGACTGACTCAAAATTTTTGTTTTATTCACAAGCGACAACTTATAATATTCAAGATAAAAGAATAGTTTCCTTCAGAATATGCATAAGACTCAAGCCGGAATAAATTACGACTTCATAGCGTAAAGCAGTCAGTTTGCGATGATTTTCCATATATTGAGACAGATTCGGCATTTCTTACCTTTCATGACGACGCTGTCCGAGCTAGAAAAATAATAAAATTTGGGTAACAATCATTCAATTTCTCGGGCGGTCTCGGCAGCGGGCAAACGCGGCATTGTTTGTCAAAGACGCTTACTCGGTTAAAAAATCGAGGGATCCTCCGCTGCGTCAGGGTAATCGTTTTTTCTGCCTACCAAACGTGACCGTGTTGCCAAGTTGATTTTTTCAAATTACTATTATTATTTTATTTCTTTTATGTGTCATTTCATTTTTAGGCGAAATGGGACCAGACCACTTAGAGATACCTCTTTTCAATGACGGATCAACCACATCATCGACGAACTACAATCGCAAATGATTCACACGGTGCTGATATGAACGGTTTAATTGACGTCAAAACGAATTATCAATGAAAATATATGTACACACATATATGTATATATACATATATATCTTAATATATATATATAATTCTTCTGTGCATGTGTTTATGACTGAACTCCTCCTAAACGGCTGGACCGATTTTGATGAAATTTTTTGTGTATTATAAATAAAACGATTACCACGGTAAAAGTAAACTAAACTTAAAAATTTAAATAAAATGATTACTATGGTTATTTTATTAATTTCTGGGGTAAATGTAAATACACCGCTTCTGTTACTTCACTTTTTGCGTTATTGAAAAATATACCTGTTATGAAAATAGCTTGAGTTTTATCTTTTTTACCCTTTAATTAAAACATGTTTTTTAGTTTCTATTCAACATAGAGCTTCTATATTCAACTTAGCTCATAGTATACACATGCTACCACGCAATCGAAAGGTCAAATTGTGGTAACTGTACACGTTATGACGTCAGGTATTGTAATAGCTTTCTTTATAAAAATTTTCATCAAAACGGTCGATATTGTTACAACTTATTCAAAAAAGTTTGAAATTTTCAAATTTAATACGAATTTATGAAAAAAATTCATTTTTTTTTGTCCTTTTTCAGTTCAAAAGGAGGGTTTAAATAATTTTTTATCCGTAATTTTGGAATTTCATAAAAGGGCTCCTGTGTTTTGTTTTATATTTTGAATTTCGCTTTTAAAGAGTTATCGGGTGACGAATTACAATTTTTTTAAGGGTATTTTTGAGATCGTTCTAAATTCCATATTATATATTCTAGACAGCTTTTTGCCGCTCAGGATAATCACTCAGTTTAAAGTTGTAAATTGTCACAGATAGAAGTTTAATTGTAATTTATGATCCAATTGCGATAAGTCAAACCGTTTCCGAACTCTATTGTATAATTGAATATTTTTATCGTTTCTGAACCATCTTATTCGGATTATTCCGTATTTTATAGTGTGTACGGAATCTTAAAAATCGGCATAAATTTACTTTAAGAAATTAGAGATCATTAGAAACACGTTTTTTCGTGTATAGCCCATCATCAGCTAACTGCATAGAGTACACACTTTATTAAAAAGTATATAAACTGAGTATTTACTTTAAATTTTTAATATAAATTTGTACTGATTTTTGTTACTAAGGTGAACACAATACCTGGCTGCCACGCGTAATTAAAATACATTTCAATGTAATTAAAATATTTGTCTCATTTTGGCTTTTGCACATTTATTGAACTTAATTCATTTTGAGTATTAATAACAACTAAATTTAATTCAGCTAATAAGTTAACACAAAATTTATTATTTCTGCGGCGGTACGAAGTTCGCCGGGTCAGCTAGTATATATGTATATATGTATTGTAATGTGTACAATAAAATAAAAATAAAAAAACACCGGTAAACGATTCAAGTGGGAATGCGGAAACGTGTCAGATCCTGTTGTCGGTCAAAGGTGAATATATCATCTTGCGAATCGACGCTGAGAAAAATACGCACCGTCCCCTTTTGGAAGATAGGGTTGGGGAGAAAAAGAATCGAAGAAAAGACGGACTAAAGATTTTGGATCGACAGTGAATAAAAGTTAAACCTTCTTAGTTTTTTAGCACTTCTCGCAACACTGACATACTACAGAAGTTATCGACTGTAAAAGACAATTCTTCGGGTAGCAACATTCGTTATAATTTACCTACCCCAATCCTCGCGACGTCGTTCGGAATCACCGAAGCTGAGCGGTAGAGAAACAAATTATCACTGGCGACAACGGGATACGTAGAATTTAAGTTATTATTTTAATCGTTTGTATTTGTATATATTGAAAGATTCGTGTACAACATAAAGCGTAAAAGCCTGAATTGTATATCTTAATCATAAGATATAATCATCGTAAATTTAATAAATAAAGAAAAAGAATAAAATAACAATAACAATAATAACGAATTTAAGACGTCCCCACGGAATAAAACGAGACTGTAGTGGCATCCCTGATGACTTTAACTAAACAACATACGTATATACCGTTTCATTTGGCATCCCTGATATAAAAACTAAACGGTACCGTTTCAGTACACACACACACGCATATATATTATACGTCACTGGATCTATCAAAAGGGAAGTTTTCGAGAAAACAGTTATTAAACAAAACAAGCCCGTATTGACGCGTTCGCGCGTTGTCATAATTTCCGGTCTTCCACTTGCTCATTCCTACCAATCATCATTCAGCAGTTTTGTTTTTACAAAGAATATTATTATAAACGAGCGAATTTCCCTAAATAGATAACTTTTTAATCCGTGTTAAAAAGCCATCGTCGTTTTTATTTCGTTATCTATTCATTTTCCAATAGCCATGTTTTTAAAAATTCCTGTTTACCGGTTTTATATCGTAGATATTAATTAATTATCGTGATGCAGCTGCTTTAATTCTAGCAACAGGTGCGAGTCCGATAACAAACAATATATAATTATTACAGATTCTCTGGCTTCCCTTCAAGCTATTCGGTCACTTTTTTTTTTTTTTTTTTTTTTTTTTTGGGCGCATTAACTATGGACAATGCCCAGACACAATGGGAAGAAGAGACAACTAACTAGAACCTAATTCGATTGGAGACAGCTGAAATAAAGGAACCAAGGACAAGAACAACAGACTGGGAAGGAAGGGACAAGATGTAAGACGCACAGTAAGGAGTGGGAAGCCCCAGCTTTATAAGGTGAAGATAGAAAAGAGAACGCTCCGCAGAAAGAGCAGAGCACTCGAAGAAAATGTGATCAGCATCACAGACAACTGCTTCATCTGGATGCAACGGACAGTGAGGAGAGGGAAGCAAAGAGAAACGATAGCGTGAAGAGGGCAGCAGTGTGTGATTAAAGCGCAAGCGGACAATAGAGGAAATTATAAATCGTGGAAGAGAGGGAAACTCCGAGAACCATGGATGAGAAGGAAGTGTAGGTTGGATTGAAAGGTAGAAGGAACGATTGTTGGAAAAAGAAGAAGGGTACACATCCGACCAAAATCTGAAGTGAAGCTTCTTAATTAGGGGTAATAGATTAACAGCCGGGATTTTTTTTTAAATAGAAGCGAGAACGAACAGCAACCTGAGCCAAGGCATCCGCCATTTCATTACCCTCGATGCCTCTGTGACCAGGAACCCACAGTAAGTCAATGTGTACAGAGTGATGGAAAGAAAGATTATAAATAAGAGATCGTATACGAAGAATGAAGAAGTCAGAAGAGGGAGGAGGAAGCGGTGAACTGATAGCCTGGAGAGCACCCATGGAGTCAGAAATGATTAGATAGTCGGAGGACGAACGATTGCACGAGATATGTATGATCGCACGAAGGATAGCCATCAATTCGGCCGTAAAAATAGAACAGAAAGATGGGAGGCGAAAGGATTCGGAGAAATTGGAGTCGGGAAGAATAAAAGACGATCCGACCCCACCGGGTCCTCTAGAGCCATCAGTAAAAACAAGTGCATGAGAAGGAAAAAGACAACTGACCGTACTGCGAAATTCCTGTTTAATGACGTTCTGAGGCATAAACTTAGAAAATTTAGGGAGAAAATGTACTTTGGGAGGGTGTAAGAGGTCGAAATAATTGAATGAGAAGTACGGAGGATTATTGCTGGATATAATATGGGAGGAGAAATGCCTAAGACGTTGAGAAATAGGGGCTAAGATAGGGATTTTATTAGAAACAAAACGCCAGTTCTTGGCAATGTAAATGTAGGAAGGAATAAGTTGAGACGAAGTGAAAGGTAAACGTTTGGAAAGGAATCGATAGCCCAAATAAGACCTTCGAACTGAGAGGGGAGGTATTCTAGATTCCGCGGGCATTGCTGAAATGGGAGAGGATTTGAGAGCACCGAGGCAAAGACGGAGACAGGAGTTTTGTATTGTATCTAATTTGGAAAGAAGGGATCTGGAGGCACAACCATAGATAAAAGAGCAGTAATCAAACTTGGGATATTCGGTCACTCGGTCACTTACCATAACCAGTCTACTAGTATACAAAATAAGAACTACGGCGCATCGCCTTACCCAAGATGGGATGCAAGTAGGGTTCCTCCTTTGGGTGCTGGCACATGTTCAAATACCCCCGGAAACGAATGTGTAGACCTGGTCCCCAAGACAACGTTGTCTGCCCCTATGTCATTTAATGTTCCATCTCCAGAAATAGTTTCCTTCCTACATAGAAGTATGAAAGAACATTGTGGATATCATCCTGGTCCCAACAAGTAACCCCTTTCTAAGGAATAAAAAAACCAAACACTGAATGCAAATGTCCAAAAAAGAATTCTCTGTTCTTACTAGGTTGAGACTAGAACACACATCCGTTTCCCATAATAATATCCTTCAAGGAGCTCCTCCGTCAATTTCTTGTCCATTTTGCAATGCAGCAGTGGTGCCATCTGTCGAGCACATCCTCAAACATTTAAGGAGAAATAAGGACGAACCGCTACACATTCTCTTGTCTAATCGTCCAGAACAGGTTCGAACAGTGCTATTTTTCCTCAACATAAATAACCTTTTAGGTAAACTATAATAAACTCCTATGCTCGCCGTGCCGTAATGACCCTGGCAGTTATACATGGCAAGCGAGTAGATACGAGTATAGTAATAAAACCAAAAAAAACAAATGAAAATTCTATTATTATTCAGTAATTCTCAAGTGAAAAGTGTATTTAGAAGAAGATTTTTTCAAGTTTTCATGTTTTCTGTTAAAATTAATTTGAAAAGTAAATATTAAACCTAGAAACCTAGGGGAGATGTTTCATTGAAAAGAGCGTACTTTTTTCTATAAGAATCGCCAAGAAAAGTGAAAATCGATTTTTCGCACGACGATAGGTCCCTCTTTTAATGAACCGGGCCACATATACATATACATATACATATACATATATACATATATATATATATATATATATATATATATATATTAATTACAACGTAATTCTTAGGCTGCCCCCATTTGAAAAAATGTCCCAAAAAGTGTCCCAATTTTATGTAACGTTTTTGTTATATTTTATAGGATTTTTGTTATTGTTATTTAAAAAATGTCACAATTTTATGTAATGAAATATGTAACGAAAAATGTAACGAAAAAATGTCTTAATTTTATATAATAAAAGTTAAATGTTAGAAACTTTTGTGGTTGTGTTATTTTTTTTTTTTTTGTGTTGATGCCAGTAAGAATTACGTTGTAAATTTTGATCATTTTATACAAAGTATAGAAGAGAAAGAGACAGAAATAAAAGCAAGAGGGATCAAGGGGCATAGCCCCTTGCGAAGCCAAAATGGCCGAGTTATATAAATATATATATATATATATATATATATATATATATGTATGTGTGCATGTGCGGCATTCGTACGATAATTATGAATAAATAACGTGTTTCTTCTAAATGAATCACTCTTAAACTGTAAATATTTGTCGCTTGACATCAATAATGGTGATGTTGTAAACTGCACCGTTAGGCATATTAATGTTTTTTGTCATAAATTAAATCATTAAAAAAAATCAGAACAAATTATACTGATCGAGAAAATGTTTTAATTAGTACACAAATAAGCCCGTGTTCATAAATATTTACTTTCCCGGCAAATAGGTAAGTCAATCGAAGTTAAAAATTACCAAAGCGCGCGTTACCTGTTTTAATTGACTTTTTCGCGGCAACCACGCAATTCAAACAATTCTAATTATCATATTTAACTTACACTATTGAATAGTTTTTACGCCTATTCTTCGAAGAACTGGTGCAACTGAGTGACTTTTGTTTGGACGTAGTTTTCCCATGTACATGCATATATGCAAAACGCATTATTCTCTCTTCCCTCTCTCCGTCTGCCTAGGTCCTAAGTGGGGGGGGGGATTTAATGAAAGCGCTTCCACTTTTTTCCTTCAGTGATTCCTAGCCTCGAATTCGAAGTATGTTAGGGTAAAAGTTAAATGGTAATTCAAAAAAACCCAAAAGATTGTTTTAAAAAACCGGAATTGTTTCGATTCTATAACCGAGTACGACGGTCATCGCGGCTCAACATATTATAACCAAGACACATCTAAGTCAATCTCATATGTTATTTACCTTCTGGTTACTCGTGTGCTTGGAAAAACCAATTTACTATTTTATAAAATACTAGTATAATTTTAACTATCCATTGGGCCAGACCATGTTGTTTTAGCAACCCCTATCCTCAGGATATGTTTTTAGGACTTGGAACACTGAGGTTACGGAATAATTATTCTTCTTTCCGTCGAGGCTGAAAAATTCTTAATATCTAAAGCGTAGAAAACCCATAATAAGAAGACTATTTTGATGTTGGCGCAAAAAAGAAAATTATGCGACTGTTTTTAAAAAAGCAGATTAGAAACTATTTTATTCTGCTGGTAATGTTATTCACCCTATGATAGGTGTGACACGACAAAGAAGCGCATGTTTGTTGATTAAAGTAGACGGTGATTTCTTTTTGCTATTGTTTATTTGACGAGCCCCCTCACCGAGTTAATCAATAATGTTTAGTTTATATGTTATCTCCCAATCGAGCGATTAAAAAATAGTAATTTCGGAAAACATTTTATCTGTTATTTTTTTCTTTTTTTTTCTTTTTAGAGTACACCAATGATGACGTAAATTTTTCGTAAGATAAAGTATATTTATTTTTTTTAAAATTTATTCGGGCTCGTCTGTTGTAGAGGCATTAACTCAGTAGGCAAATGACAATTTTCCATACTTCTAGAACGTGGAAGCAAGATCTGAAAACTGCCCTAACCAACTTAAGTAATGTCGCAGAAATCGATCTTTTTACTAGACCGCTAGCCTAAGCAGAACGGTGTTTCGTTGGAATCGCACCGTTGAAAATAACGAAAATTATGACATCACTTGTATCATGGGTTAAACAAACGAAAATAAATTATTAGAAAAAAAAAAACACTAACTCTTTTTCTTAAATTATTATCCTCATTAAAATAATACGCTATAGTTTTTCATTTAATTATGATTATTTTCTACATTTCGTTTTTGTAAAAAATGAACAACAATCTTATAAAAATTTTATATATTTTTATATCAACCTACTAAATTTTGTTTTGTCTCGGGGAAAAAAAAAAAAAAAAAAAAAAAGGTCAAGCAACAAAATCCAATTTTTTTAATATATTTTTATCACGTGAAATCACATTAATTTATGGTTTCTTAGACACCTACAACAACAGTTTGTGTTACATTTCCAAATAAAAGTTAACATTACCAAAAAAAATTAACCATACAAAATCTTCCGTATTATTTTCTTCTTATCATGTGTTACCGAATTAAAACCAGAATCTCTTTTCAATTGTGAGGAGAAAATAAAAAACCCTATACGATACACGCGCCTAAAAGGAATTAAAAGTTCCGTGCCATCGTCACCATAGTTCAATGGCTACCGTGTACTCGACTTTAGATGCAAGATGAGGAAAGATTTACAGTAAAATTAACAAATCAAAATAATTTTAAACAATTAATCACTACGAACGGTGTTTAATAAATATTAGGAGGGGAAAAATAATCAAATGAAATGATCAACGTCAAACAGTACCAAGCACGTAAATAATATTCATAGGTTACAGAACTAAAGATAAAACAATAAGAAAATAGCGTATAAGAAAACTTTTTTTTGCTGGCTTTTGAAGAATTCGAACAATACTCGGCACTTAATAACGATTGTTGCTAAAATCGTTTAAGGTGATCGTTTTTTTTTTTTTTCTTCAAAATAAGGTATCCCGATTTTTTCCGGTTTTTCAGGAAGCGGTTACCTTGTTTTAAATTTTAAGATAGATGGCAAAGTTGATTTCCTCATTCGGGATATAAAAAAATACAAAAAAAAAAACTAAGTACACTTCAATTAATTTAAAAATGACATCATAATCTTTACTTCGCTCACTTGTTTACCTGCAAACAAAAACTCTCGATTTCAGCTGAAATTGAAAGCCAGCAGCGTTCACAGTGTCGAACTCCAATACTAATACTAAATACCGTAAAATACTACGAAAAAATGTAACTTTACTTTCGAGTATAACCGTGTACGCCAAGATACGAATAATGAAATATGTTATCCTCATTCGGGTTTTAGTAAAATCATTAATACATACATATATATATATATATATATAAATGAACGAGATCGATGGTTGATTACGAGAGGAAATGTGAATTTTGATTTTCAGAAATCACTGAAGATTAACCATAGTGTATGAGGCCCATATACAGATGGAAGAGGAAAATCCTTTTAAAATTGTAATTAAATTAAAATTATCGATAAATGCGAAATATTTTTACCAGAAACACACTTTCTTTATATAGGCACAGATATAGATATTACCTCGTAATCATTTTAACCGAGACATTTGATCAAATGCCAGTACTGCACGGCATCTTTGAAAATCATTTGAATACAAGCAAGAAAAACGTACGAATCTTACGATATTTATCCAAAGTGTTCGTGTGGTATCGCTTCTTTTTCTTCGCGAAACAAAACGATCAATATCTTCTGATTCAGCTCAACCTTTGTAAACGGTCAGCAAATAAGCAGAACATTGCGATATGCTTGCAAGGAAATCGATTACAAATCGCGCACTGGACACACAAACATATCGTAAAGAGTATTTCTTCGCAAGATTAAACAGCAACTATATAATAAGCCTCGGTACTATATATTTCGATCCACTCTGTTAACTTCAAGGCTCCCCACTTTGTCGGCAACCCCAATTTCATTATACAATAACGACGTAAACGACACGTTTTTCTATCGTTTTATTAATCAAAAAAGGAAAAAAAATAAATACATAAATAAAAGAAAAAGACAAAAAAAGATTAGCATAAAGCGTGATTATATCCTATTTAGGAGTACGTCTTATCTCTCGAACCGTTCCTCGCTGTATCAATAGTGATCGCAAAGAAACTCGCAACTGTTAATATCATCAATCACCTGAACAAACGTAGAAGGCGTCGCATTCCCGCGTTACTCTCTCAAGTGTAACGAATAAATGCCCTCCCCCTTCCATCAGTAGTTCATAACGCGCCATTCACAAGTTCTCCGCTAAATTACAAAATTCTCACCTATCTTCTTATCCCCATTAGATGTTTAGCCTACATAGGTTGCGGCGGACATCGATGTACGGAAATGATACACCAATTAGATTCCGTGTTGTTTCATAATACCCTTGTGACACCAGATCGCATTATGCATATTCTGGAGAAGACCGCGTTATTTCCAATGTTCGCGTACATTGGCTGAGGGATTTTCTTTTAGCGATACGATGGCGACAAGCATAAATGATTCTTCGGCAAATGATTTAAATTTGGACATTTAAAAGATTCGTGTTTTTCACGCAGAAAGTAGTTTTGTTTTACTGCTGCTAATAGAGTGCTAAAACTCTCACTTACCTTAAAACAATAACAACCTTCATTTAACAAACACGCACCTGTGAGTTAGTACACTAAAGCTAGATGTGCATAATCTTTACACGTGTAACCGAGCTCTTTCAATACTGCGCGCTATAGCACAACACACCCAGCTCGTTAACGGAATAATGTTAAATAAATTCCACTTGAAGACACCGCGCCGTGCTACCTAATATAAACTCGTTGCGTGGGAACCGGGAGGTAGAGCTTTGTTCGAAACAAGACGACCACCACCTCGCGTCATTAGCATCATCATGAAATATATACCATAAATTTCTTCAATTTCTATCCCTGATTTTTCGGATTTTAACTTCTTCCGTCATTGCTTTTATCTGTAGGGCTATTACATTTTCCGTAAACCACGCGAATCTACACAAAAATAAGCGTTTATTTTGTTTCGAATTTATCTTGTTTCGAATTTATTTTGTTTCGAATTTATTTTGTTTCGAATTTATTTTGTTTCGAATTTATTTTGTTACGAATTTATTTTGTTTCGAATTTATCTTCCAATTTAGTTTAAGATTAGGATGTCCATCCCAATGTCAATGCGAAATGGTGTTTGAACTTTCCGCTACGAATTCTCATTTTGAATGGAACATTTTTCACGAATTATTTACTCATTTTTTACTTCAAAACTTCGAATAACAAATCCCCATTGATGTCTTGAATATAAAATGAAATGTTACTTCGAGGCAGTGCAGTATAACCAGACAGCGAGATAAGAGATGTTCGATTACAAACGTCACGGATTCGAAATTTATCTCGTTGCAATAAATCAACTAGCTCCCGAATTTTCTTTTTAATCAAACCCGAGTATCAAAGAAATCTAGGAAAGTGAGATTTTAACGTACAAGAGGAACCTTATATATGAATCTCTACCCTCGATAGGCCGTTTGTCTCGTAAACATCCCTTTGTACGCGCTCTATACCTATAATAACAACGAGAAGTAACTAACAGGCAGCCACGTACTTTAATTTTTTTTTTTTTTTTAATTAAACAACTGAGAAGGATTTAGATTTGGGCTCAAGTCTAAAATAAAAAAACAACCAACCTTTTTTGAATTTAAATTACGCCCCCAAAAAAAAAAAAAAAAAAAAAAAAAAAAAGGAATTAGCCCAACTGGTAACTAAATATCAAAGGTAATTAAGGAAGACACGTCAAGTGGTAACCGAAAAAAATCAGGTAATCTCTTTGCGATAGGCCACAACTAATCACCGACGACGGCTTGATGATCTCCGGAACAATGCTTCTCAACGTTTCTTTTATATCATGCTTTGATTGTGAACTATTAAAAACTTGACCATTTTATTCTCGATCGGTGTAAATAACTCGCTTACGGACCAGTAGTGTTAATTAATTTTAAAAAAGTAAGAAAATCTACACCTGCAAAAGTAATATTATAATGTAATGGCGCACATATCGTTTTGCCTGGCAACATTTTATCGTGTAGTGCTCGATTTTTTAAAAATCGTATTAAAATAGTGAAAAAATGAAAATTAATATTAAACGAAAGATGCGAAGGAAGCCCCCCCCCCCATCTCTAGGTATAGTAAATGATTCTGTGATCTGAATCCGCGGTATGACCTTTGTTGTTTTCTTAGTTAACAGATATTAATGGGTTCTTATTTTATCTCCGTCAAACTCGGCGTTAAAAGTCGCATCTTATTTCAAACAAATATTTCACTGGCAAATTTTATTTTTTGTTAATTAGTACACAATCTAGAGACTATTTTATCATTCGGAAATTAAAAATTTTCGCATTGTTTTCGATATTCAGCCAAATTTCATTTTATTCGAAAATGGAAAACTCCTTTCAATCATTCCGAAACAAACACCCTCTCTGTTTTAAAAAGAAAAAAAAAAAAAGGCGAATGAATAGATCTGCAGACCTTTCTTTATTCTTTACTTTTCTCAGAAAAAAGGGACAAGAAACAATCGAAACCACAATAAAATTGACTCTTGCTTTGAAAAAAATATACGGGGACAGTTTGAAAATACTACATGTATAACTCTTCCGTTGTGTGAAATTCATTCTTTTCTGCTTTCATTCTTAATTTAAGTATAAATAAAATTAATATTTTCTTCCCGTGTAAGTGAATAATAATTCACGTGTTTTTTGGCCTCAATCAAATTCGACGATACTTATTAAGAGTTTTTACCGGCTTGGGAGAGAATAAACAAGAGTTTACACGTTACCCAGTTAGTCCGGTATAGAGGATAGAGAAAAAGTTGAGAAACATATTGGTGGCCTCAAAATTCAAAATTATTCACTTTTATAAGATTTATTGGATATCTGGCGATCGGCTATTAGTTACCAGTTTTGACCAGTGTCGCTTACGGTTACGAGTTGGCTAATTACTCGGAGGCGCATTTTCCTACGTAACCTAAAATAGTTACGAGTTGGCGTCAGCCCAAAAAAATAACGTCTCCGGCATAAAGTCAAAAATATCTATTCATGTTATTGTTCCTCAATTTCTAGATAATGGGAAATTTCACTTGAAATGTGTTGTCCGCCTTACATCACGCTATTCCGCTTTACTTCCGAATTCACTTATTGCCAAATTAACTGTCGAGGACAACTTTGAGGACAACGTATTTCATTTCCCTCTTGCACGCTTTATTGATTAATGTAAAATCCGAATTACCATCACACCAGCCAATTAAAGTTCGCTCCCTGATCATCATAATTAAAATTCAATAAGTTCAATTGATTTCTTTCACTAATTTCCCTTCCACGGTGAACGCGTTGAATTGCTTAAATTTATTATTTACACCGTCAAATATTATTTCACTACTACCACCACCCAGGTTGTGTCTTAAAAGTTTTTTTTTTTTTTAATGGCTCGGCTTTACTTAACTATTGAGACATTTGGCCACCAACCAGTTATTATATGTAGGAATACTGCCAACTAATGAAAGATACATAATATTTAATTTGGAAAAAGGTTACAGACAACCATGGCCGTAAATGTTCAACATTACCTACGGAGGCTGAATAAAATCTTTAGGAAAGAGAGAAATTGGACAGACTGAGTCCACGGTACATAGAGTACCTGAACTTGCCTAACCAGAAAATTAATACAAGTTATTTTCTATTTCTCATTTGCATTAACCTATAAATATATATATATATATATATATATATATATATATATATATATATATATAAACTCGGTCATTTTGGCCTCGCAAGAGGCTGTGCCCCTTGACCCCTCTTGCTTTCATTTCTGTCTCTTTTTCTTCTATACTTTGTATAAAATGATCAAAATTTACAACGTAATTCTTACTGGCATCAACACACACAAAAAATAACATAACCACAAAAATCCTATTCTAACATTTACCTTCCGTTATATAAAATTAAGACATTTTTTCGTTACATTTTTCGTTACATATTTCATTACATAAAATTGTGACATTTTTTAAATAACAATAACAAAAATCCTACAAAATATAACAAACGTTACATAAAATTGGGACATTTTTCTGGGACATTTTTTTTGGGACATTCTTTTTGGGACATTTAGCGTTACATAAAATTGGGACATTTTTTCGAATGGGGGGTAGCCTTAGAATTACGTTGTAATTAATATAGATGGATTTCTTTAGGTATTTACCACTAATATTTACATTATTCTTAATTGTCCTTTTTAATTTCGTAACATAACGGTTTGATTCTGATAACTATATTTTATATATAGTAACGGACTTCAATCATTCCGATTGTTATTAATCCTTATGTCAACATTTTTTTTTCATTTTTAAATCATACTCAAGTATACGAGATTAAATGCAATAATTGTTTTTTATATAAAATACTTTTTTCCATATAATTATTATATTATTGTCATTAAACGATTTGCTAAAAATGTTGTTACAGGCGTAGTTTTATTCTTTTTGTTCTTTATTATACATAAACTCGTACTATATAGAACAGCAAAAAGTCTAGAAATACTCCGGTTGCTGCAGATAACGTTTCGTTTAAAAAATAATAATAATAATAAAAAAAAAATATATATATGAACGATAATAATACTCGAATATTAAAGATGTGCCCGGTAATTGATTTGCCGGTGCAGCTACGCCCGAACGAGCAGTTCTACGAAAAAAACAGTGATTTTTTGCTGTTCCGCAGGATCGATTGCTCCGGAACAAAATTATTATTTTTACCCTGACAACTGACATGCAAAACGTTTGATTAATAGAGATAATAAAGATTAATACTTTTTTACGTATTTATGAATAGAAAAATAAAATTCAAAATGAATTATTTAATGCGTTTATTATATATACGATGATTTTGTTTGAAAGATCTCCTATTAATTTAATTATATATATTCAAAAACCATCACGCGTGCTAATTAATTCAAATCGTATTTACACTACCGTTTATAGCATTTTATTACGTACAACTCTAGTTTTACCTAATTTCTCTTCTAACCTTACTGATTGTTAGTATACATTTTTTTTAAATTTTACTACAGTTCTTTGCTAATGGCTTCGTGGAATTTTGAAAGTTTCCCTTAGTCTTGTAAAATAACAGTCTTACTCAATTTTCAACCCATCCGGAAAATCGTTTAAATAAGTTAATCTTGATTTCATAATAATATTCGGAAACTTCGAATTGCAAAATGTTAAGGAAATCATTAGATACACATAGTATATTATCAACTCTACGTGCGTGAGATCTTATTTTTCAGTCCCCTTAACTATGTTTATACCGAATAAAACTGTTTCCGGCTAAAATACGACGCGGGTAGATTTGATAAATTTTTAAAATTGTTAAGCCAGCTATCGTTGTCGAGTGTATACCTCAACAACAATGTTTGATCTCAGTACAATTCGGTCCAAATGTAGAAAATTACCATTAACCACGCTTCTGCTGTCGGATTAATATGTCGATAGTTAATACGAAAAATAAAATTCTAATTGTTTTCCCTTAGAAGAATAATAATTATAATAATAAATAAATAGAATAAATAAATAAATAAATGAATAAATAAATAAACAAATAAATAAATAAAATAAATAAAGAATTTTTTACCACCACCCCCCCCCCCCCCCCCATCACAGCGGTTAATAATGCGCACAATTTAGAAAAATGACGAGAAACGACTAATTTATTTTAACTGGTCGTACGAAAAGCAGAATGAGCAGACTCCGGAAAGCGCAGCAAGTGAATGAAAAATGTAAGGACAACAGAAGTTAATTAAAAATGTGATAAGAAAAGGAAAAATATTAAACGTTAGACAATATTGCGGCATTAATGGTATATTTTGACAAGCGAGCTGCCGAGTGCTTGTAAACAATGGGACGACATTAACACTAGAGCAAATTAGCAACGGCTAGCACACTTCACCGAACCATTCCTTATGACGTCAATATAATTTGTTCTGGACATCTAGGGCGAAGAGTATTACAACAGTACATGAAAAGAATATATACATACAACAGTAGTGTGAAGAAAGAAAAAATACGATAAGCAAACAGAAGTATTAACTTACAAAAACAACTTTACCTAATCTAATACATATATATATATATATTGGTTATTATAATAACAATAAGGACGACCTCGTGTTTGCGCTAGAATTTGACCATTAAGCAACATAAATCAGCATGCGCCAATGAAATCGATTAAGAGACGCGTAATAAAATTCAATAAAAATATGGCGACGACCGTTATGTTTTTTTTTTGCCGTTAATTCTTTAAGGAAGGCGGTAGCAAGATGCGGGTTTAGAGAGCACACATTTGCAATCATTGTGTCAAATCGTAATTAGCTTCGTTGGGTACTGTGTAATTCAAAGAAGATAATAAGCTGCTGAAACGCAGATCAGATTTACTTGTAAAACCCCAATTTTGGATTAATTCGGTCAGAAGTGAATTTATATAACGCGACAGGCTAGTAGTTAAGGTGTTTGGCTATCAATTCAGAGGTGTCATCATGTATCGTTCCGGATCAAAATCGCTCCCGGGAACTTTCTTAATCTGAAATTGAATATTTGAATATTGGTTAAACTAAAGAAATCTCGGAAAGTAAAGATGGATCCCAAATAGAAGCAAACTGGACCCCGGGGATCTTCAGATCCATTATTAGACTTAGTACACTACGAAAAGCTGAACTTCACAATCCCCGACACCCTGTCAAACGGTATAGGACTTGCTTTATTTCTTTTATTTATTTTTTTGTAAAAATGGCCACAAGCTAAAGATTCCCCTACGGTAGGTGAAATCGTACGCAACACATGATAGTTATCGGATTTTTTTTTTTTTTGTGCTTTTTGTTGAAGTTTAAATGCATTTCATTCGGAATTCGGATTAAGAGTGCTGTTACAATAGTCAAACGGCTTTAGTACGTGATCATTGTGGTGGAAATCTGAAAACTGTTGAAAACAATATTTACGAAAGTAATCTCGATGATCAGTGAAAACAGTAGAAATAATTTACCGAGCGTATATTCCTCGGGCATTTTGTAATCGTACGTGTGTAATCTCTGTTCTGAATCAAATTTGGGCATAATCGATTTATTTTTAGGGGTAATTAATCGCAAACATGATGATTGCGATTATTCAGCATAATTATACATACTACAGTATACAACCGTTAATAATAATTATAATGATTACGATAACCGGAGAATCTGTTGAGCAGGAAATAAATCCGGATGATAATAGTTTTATCTTTATATATAGTGCATTCATACATTACAAAAATTCGTTTTTAAATATATAAATAAACGAAAAGATGGAGGAAAACAAAAAAAAAAAAAAAAGAATGCTATCCGCGCTATACTGAAAGATTAAAACTGTTACTATGCGGATATTTAAATATTAAAGTTATCGTATATCCTCACCCAATCGTCCGTACTGATTAATCTCGATGAAAAGTAACTCGCGATTCCTTTGAGAAATCAGAGAATTTCGTAATTATATGTTTTAATGCTTATTAATTATAATTTAAGAGTAATATCGATTACATTAAACACAATTCAATTTTCATTGTTGTAGTTAATTACCTCCACAAGTAATCGATTGCGCCAAACTCTGAACAAAAATTACTTGCGTATAATCTTGTAATCGTTAATTGAAAAAAGCCTAACTCCGCTTTCGCATTTACGTCATCAGGTATGTTTGCCCCGTTTTTCCGATCAGTGTTTCAGTATGCCGGCACTACAAAGGACGTCCGCTTTTTTCCTTAAATAAAATTTATCTGATACAATCGCCGCATTACAACTTCTGGTCACATAATTTAGATTGATTCCAGAGAAAATTAACTGAATCAATTGAATCAAACCAGATCTATCGAATTATATGAAATCAAACCAAATCTATCGAATTATATGAAATCAAACCAAATCTATCGAATTATATGAAATCAAACCAAATCTATCGAATTATATGAAATCAAACCAAATCTATCGAATTATATGAAATCAAACCAAATCTATCGAATTATATGAAATCAAACCAAATCTATCGAATTATATGAAATCAAACCAAATCTATCGAATTATATGAAATCAAACCAAATCTATCGAATTATATGAAATCAAACCAAATCTATCGAATTATGTAAAAGCGGCAAATCAAAGGCAAACAACACATCAAAAATTGATTACTTTTATATTGATTGAATCAATCAAATCGTTCAAACGGTATATAATGCGTGTTTTTTAATTTGAATATGCAGCTTGGCAATATTTACCGAGTTTAACCATTCTCAAACGCTGATGATATAATAATAGGTGTAATTACTTCTTACAACATTGTGACTTTAAGTGAGAGAGAGAAAGAGTGAGGGAAAAGAGAAAAAGATCTGAAAATATTGCTATGAATTTCGTTTTAAAACTTTCTGAATAACAAAAAGAATTTTTCTCTTTTTGTATTTTTTCTTCTGAAAAATTATACGCGTAATTAAAAGGGGTATAACAAAAATGAACGTCCATTATGAAACGGTGTGCCTGCAAAGTTTTTTGCGGAATAAATTTACCGACTCTAACCCCGGTTCTTGCTATCAATCTACTATAAGTAGACGATTCTTTTATTGCACATCTAGAACACATAAATGTAAAAAATTAATATCTATCAGAAAACAAATACCAAGCAACGGCAATTTTCTCTTTAACACGAAATTTTAATAAACACTACACGCGAAATTTATTAATTAAACAGACTTCTGCTGCATTAATTACACTGCCGCTCTAAGTACTTTCCATTTCGTTATTTCGTCTTGTTTTTCTCGTTTATTATTGATAAATTTAATACTTTTAGGAGGGAGGGGGGGCTCATCAACCATGGTCATTAACCCAGCACAAGTGAAACTTTTGTACATTCTTAATTTGCGGAATCGGGATTCGAACCAGGAGCTGCTCGAACTAAACACCACTGACTAAGCAGCAAACGGCTTTATATATAAATATACACATAAATTACGAGGCTTCCTGTTTGTTTCTTTCCCCATTTCGTTTTCACCTTTTAATATTTTTTCCTTTTTTTTTCATTAGTTTATTATCGGTTTTCCCGTTATTTATACTTTATTCCCGTTACCGTCCATTATTACTTTTTATATTTAGACTGCTGTACTTTTACTATATCCGCGAGTGACTGCGATTCACTTTTATAGGTAATCCTTTTTTTTCCCTTTCTAGTTGAAGGTAACTGATTTAGGTCTACTCTAAATTTAAATCACCCGCGGCGCATTTGTCTTTACTAATATAAATTTACAGCATCTATACACATTTTGTTTGATAATTAGTTAACAAAAAAAAAAAAAAACAAAACAACAAACATTAAATAAACATAAAAAATCGGGAATATTCCATCTTCAGCTAGAACAGAACTGCTAGTAAAAATTAATGTAGCACGCATAGAGGGCCTTATTTAAATGAAGATGGAGGATTTACTGAAATTACACCTTTATCCAGATTCTGAGCCATCGAGATACTATAACGCTATTCACGTTTCGGCATGGCCAACACCGCACAAACGTACTTACTGACAATCGTAGAATTAGACTATGTGTAATTATGCAATTTAAGTATATCTATACAGTACTGTAAATGCCGGTATGTATAGTATGATAGCGTGTATTAAGCTCAATGTTCCCTATTATCTACGGTTTCACTTATCCGCAGTACGTTTGAGAACCATTAACCGGCGGATACGGGGGGGGCGGGCACTACTGTACTTTAGAAAATTTAGTTCCATTGACCTCCACCTTGATACTCACTCTCGACGTTCGTGAAGGACACCTCTTCGATAGCGACCATATTTCTATTGCTATAATATATCCTTTAACGTTCTTTCTACCATTTCGTTCACTCAAAACTCTTCCGTAGTTTCGCTCTGAAATCGGGTCTTCCTTTTCCTAAATTCAGTTCGAAATCCTCTTTCTCAACTTAATTCCTTTGTTAATCCAATTCAGCTCACTCCTTGTGAGCGCCTCTTCTGTATTTCTCTTGTGAAAGGAAACACAAACTTCCGTCCTCTGTCTCTAATGGAATGCTGATTGGCAAGCTGCTTTTGACCACACTTTTATGGGTTTTTTTATCTCCGAATTTCCTTTCCCATTAAAAAAAAAATAACATCTGGAAATGCAGTTTACCTCCGTGGAAAGCCTCGTCCCTTTCTTTACCACCAACTTTCTTGCTCCGACCTACATTTTTCCTCTCGAGGAAACCGGTTTTCGGTGTTTCTCTATCTCCTCCTTACAATTTTCGTTTACCGTCACCTTCCTTTAATATCAACAAGCTCTACACTTACGTGAACAAGTATTCTAAAATCATATCACATTTGTTATCAGTATTAAAACAATTCTTAAGTCAACTTTTATAGTTATAAAAATATATTACTTATGTAAATAATGAAGATTATGATAAGTTAATGATATTTTTGCGTACGAATAAAATAGAATATTACACACACACACACAGGCGGCTCCACAGAGACGATCCGTTGCAATACTACCAAGCAATTTAAGTACCGAAGAGATAAAAAAAAAAAAAAAAAAACGAATTGATGAGTAAAATAATAGAAGTGTAACATAATTCGCGAGCGTAAAGTAATCGAGTAATACACACTACCACACATACCGTGAAGTATCCTTTCCACTAAATACTGATGTTTAAAAGAGCTAAATAACTCGGAAGAAATATGTTTCTGCGTTGTAAGACGGGAACAATACGATAGCAAAAATAAAATAATCCACCGGCTATAAATGTCAAGAGTTTGACGCGTGTTCTATACAATAAAACGTCTAAAGTGCAGTAGGACTTTGCCGTTGTAAAAGAATATAATGTTGTAAAAATAACATTGTAAAATGCGTCAGTCTGAGACACACACAGCGACAATTGGTGCTGTATATTCGTTTGAGTATTATTCCTGCAGCATAGAAATATGTGTACGCCATAGTGACCATAGTGGCCAAGGGGATTTGGTTTACTTCACAACTACTACTTTTAGTTATAAAGAAGTGTGCATTGTATGTTTCTTGATTATTTGAAGAGAAATTTCTTAGTAAATTTGGTTCATTTCTTTTTGCATTTGGCGAATTCGGAGTCCAGGGTTTCATCGTTGCTAGAGGCAAATGCGTAGTAATTGGAATTTTATTATTTAATTTAAAGTCCGTCTCGTCTAAACTGTTTTTCTGCAGCTAAGTAAATCCTCTCGTGAGTGTTAAGATATTTCTGAGTTCTAAACGAAGCGTTATACGCTTAATTCCAAGATTAGGCAAAAAATAACAAGAGCAAGACTATATCACAAGTAATATACGATCGTAAAAGGTAACGATAATATGTATAAACAGAAGTAAATGTATATGCAGTGGCGCAAATTTAGTCTTTTTAACCGACTTCGAAAATAGGAGGAGGTCCTCAATTCGACTGTATTTTTTTTTTTTTTTTTTTTTATATGTGTGTTACCACAGAACTTTCTTCTAGATGAACCGATTTTGATGATTCTTCTTTTATTTGAAAGGTGGTGTTTGTCATGTGGTCCCATTTAAATTTGATCAAGGTCCGACCGGTAGTTTTTGAGTTATCCTTAATAATGCGGGAGATTGAAGCTTTTTGGATGCTTTTCATTCATGATTGTTTTCACCGTCGGATTAGATTTTTGACTTAAAATACTATAAATTTTCCAAATTACCATGGAAATGTAGCTTTTGGTGTTTTTACCGTGGAAATATCTGTTCTTATTAAAATGTTTTAATTTAATTGAATAAAAATGCACTAAAAAGTAAAAAATAAAATGCTTTTTTACAAAAAATAAATACCGATACTTGAAGGTTTATTATAAAAATTTTTAAAAAATGCACTAAAAAGTAAAAAATAATTACTCCCGATAAAATATATATATCAGAGTGATATAACACTTACGTGGTGATATCGTAATTCTTATACAACATTAAAATCTTAATTAGAGTTGGAATTAAATTCATGTTAGGAACAATTTAATCAACATTTAATGCAGTTTTTAATTATTCTTTTAATATGAATTTGATGCCAATTCCAAAAAAAAATTAATGTTGTATAAGAATTACGATATCACCACTTAAGTGTTATATCACTCTGATATATATATTTTCTTATCGGGAGTAATTATTTTTTACTTTTTAGTGCATTTTTAAATTTTTATAATAAACCTTCAAGTATCGATATTTATTTTTTGTAAAAAAGCATTTTTTTTTTTTGTTATTTATCTTTTTCTCTTAATGTGTGTTACCTCAGAACTTTTTTCTAGGTGAACCGATTTTGATGATTCTTCTTTTATTTGAAATCTGGTGCTTCTCGTGTGGTCCCATTTAAATTTGATCAAGATCTCACCAATAGTTTTTGAGTTACCCTTAATAATGCTGGCAATTGAAGCTTTTTGGATGCTTTTCATTCATGATTAATTTCTCATGTCTTTTGATCATTCCGAATCCATCGCATTATCTTTCTTCTGCTCCATTTTCCCCGCCGAATCCTTAACTATTCCGCGTACGATCCTTTATATCGCGACTTTTCCAGTTGTCCTAATAACACTTTCTCTTATTATTTCTGATTCTAAAAGCGTTCTTCTAGCCATTACTTTCGATCCTTCACCCTAGATAAATTTCATTGCCCTTTTTATTCGATTTTCAATCTTCAAATTGTCCATTTGTCATTTCATCGCGATTTCCGATAGGTTCCTGTGGTCATGCAAGGACTCAAAACAATAAAATAAGCTGATTGGTTGTGTGAGTATCCTTCTCTATTTTTTTCCAAGCTCAATCTCTTTACCTCTCTGCTTAGATTTCCCCGCACATTCTCAACCACCGTGCTACCACGACACTTTGTTCATCTCCTTCGTTAAAATTTATTCGTCGTCTTCGTTTTCGACATAATTTGCTTCCCACTGCTATTTTCCGTTCTTCACCTAGAACCTCTTATTTTTGCTAATCCCGATGATAGCCGTTTAATTTGCAATGCTAATTTTCTTTTAGTGTTCTTTTCTCTGCGTTTACCGTTCGACCATTCGTGTTTATACTTCTAAATCTTTCTGCTTCCTTATATCCTTTATTCTAACGCTTCCTTCACACCCTTTATAGCTCTCCTGTTATTATTTTCTTTTTTCCTTTAATTCACAGTCGTATTGCAATCTAGTTCCGCTTCCTTTTCTGCAGAATCTTGAATTGTAGCGAATAATTGATGTCCCCAGCTGGCAAGCGCTTGTACAACCAAAAAAAAAAGGAGGTATTTTATCTTATTAAATTCTATATGCCTAAAATTAAAGAAAAAAAAAGTAATGATAATAACAGTCCAATTCTGATGTAATTGTTATGTTTTATTTCTTGCCGATGGTAAATTTCAAACAGTTCATTGCATTATACATATTTATTGACAGGGCCGAGAGAATGGAACAGGCCCCCTTACTCTCATTAGTGTCGTTGGGCTTAGTTCATTGTGAACTTCACAATCCCCGATGCCCTGTCAAGGGTATGGGACTTACTTTACTTTATTGTTAGGGATTGTGAAGTTAAGCTTTTCGTAATATACTAAGCCTAATAATGGATCTGAAGATTGGGGAGCCCAGTTTGTTTCTACTCGGGATCCATCTTTACTTGACCAGATTTCTTTGGTATAATCAATTTTCAGATTAAGTAAGTACCCGGGAGCGATTTGGATCCGGAACGAGACAAATTTCGATAACCTGTGATGACACCTCTGAGGGATGCGTAGGTAAGCATCTTAACTACTAGGCTGACGCGTTACCTTTCTCTGCATTAAGAAAATTAATTTTTTTTTATTTTATTAATTTAAAAATAGTTATCGCCATAAAACCGTGCATGTTACAAAAACAGTAATAAAAGTGCATTTCGATGACAACAATAATGATAAAACATAATCAATGCGCTTTAAAGTTTAATATTAATAAATCGTACTAGCTTAAAAACCTTACATATAAAAAGTCTGACTTGAAATATGGGCGTGATATGACAATAGCATTTTCGAAATTGAATTAGTGCCATTTTTGACCGGTTCCTTAACAGATGGATCGTAGAAGCGAATATCTAGATCTGCAAACTCAGAAATCGTTTAAAAATTATGAGCAATACATAAATAATAATTACGAGTATAATAATAACATAAACAATGGCGGCCTTAAAAGTGCAACAATAATTCCCGCTTAAATAGCCTATACATCAAACATGTGCACATAATTATTTCGATACATTTACGTGTTAAGCTACCTGTACAAATCCGGGCCGCTGATGTCGACCGATCAAACTGGAAGGTTACGCACAGTTTAAAAGTGGAATTTTAGAACGACCAAAACGCAAAATTTGTGCAGCATTGCAGTAAAAATTATAACTGATAGAAATCTATAAGCAGAACACGTTTTTACAGAGTTGCCGAAAAAAGCGTATAAAACTTTTAACGAGATAAATACAATTCTAGCTGTTGCGTTGTAATATTATAAGCTAGATAGAAGCCATTTTAAATATTACACTGGCCGAGATTTTATCTTATCTACATCACGATAAATACACTCTCGCTTGAAGTAACTTTAAGGTTGAATTCAACGAGAAGGAGGGAATGAGAAAAGAGAATGCCAGTTAAATTCTACAATAGTAAGAGTCAATCATTGTTTACATTTGGTTAAAAAAACTTACTAATGAATATCGAAAAAAAAACAAAAAAAAAAAAGAAAACAAATGCGTATACGTATTGCCCAGAAAAGAATACACCGTCATCTGCTATACTGCGAACAGAAAAGATCAATTTAAGATTTTGTGGAGCTGTAACTATTTTTTTAGGGTTTCATTTTATGCTGTTTGGGTGTTGTTGACAATGGAGAATTATTGGCCAGAAGAAGGTTGTAATTTGGTCCGGGTCAAAAAAAAGGAATTTTGTGGAGCTGTCATCCAAAAATATAAGACAAAATTCGGGTCCACTTATTTTTAGGAAAAGTGGTCATTTTTTTTCCCTTGGACGCGTCAACACAGAGGACTAACAAATGATCAAACGTAGGGATCTGTAAGTTATATCAGGAAGCGATCAGAAACAGAAGGAATGAAGGTAGCCAATTCCGGAACAACAGAAGGAGAAGGAAGAGCAAGAATGTAGTGGACACGGTAAGGGGTCGGGAGACCAAGGCCAAGGAAATTAAAATAAAGGACTGCGTATTCCGAGGAGATAGAAGAGCATTCGAATGGAAGGTGATTTATATCACAGGTCAAATTTAAGATAGTAGGATGGAAGGTACATAAGTCAGACTGAACGATATTATAACGAAAGAGGGAGGCACACTTCGCTCATCGACGATGTGAGTTTCAGATAGACAGACGGCGCAAAAAAAAAAAAAAAAAAAAAACACACAGAAAAGACACCGACGAAATTACAGAATTCAGCCTAGACCACCTAATAAACCAATTACCGACTCCATTTATAATCAGTGGGGATTTTAACGCTCATAACTTTATATGGGGCTCGGAGTACACAAATGATCGAGGAAGAATCATCGAAAAAATTATAGGCCGTCACAATCTAACCCTGCTCAACAATGGAGCCAAAACTCACTTCAACTCTTCCAACGGAAGCTTGTCAGCTATAGATGTCTCAATATGCAGCAGTGCCCTAGCTCCGATGCTTGAGTGGCAAACTCTCCCCACTCTTTTCGGAAGCGACCATTTTCCCATCTTAATTTCTATACAAACGGTCGTCGACATCAATCAAAATAAAAAATACCCAACATGGAGAATCAAGGATGCTGACTGGCCTAACTTTACCAACTCCATAAACCTACAGCTTCCGGGAAATTGCACAGATGCCAACGAGATGAACAATGTAATCGTAAATCAAATCATCAGTGTTGCAGACAAAAATATTCCCAAAAATAGTTCAAACATAATAAGGAAACAAACAATCTGGTGAAATAACGATTGCAAATTTGCAATAAAACAAAGAAACCGCCTTCTCACCCGTTTTAAACGTCATCCTACGGAGGAAAATTTAAATAAATTTAAAATCGCTCGAGCAAATTGTAAACATACTATTCGAGAAGCAAAAAAAAACAGTCCTGGATCAAATTTACATCCTCGTTTAACGTCCATACACCGGTAAAAGAAGTCTGGAATAAAGTAAAAATGATTTCAAACAAGCAACATTTTACTTCGATCACGGTACTTAAACCAACCTCACAATTTATCCAGCAAAAGCAAGACATAGCCGAATGCTTTGCGAATCATTTCGATCAATCATCATCCAAGGAAAATTATTCAATATCGTTTCAAAACAAAAAACAGGCCGCCGAACAACGAGAAGTCGATTGCATCGAGACTAGTCCTCAGGAGTACAATTTGCCCCTCACCTATAATGAACTCTTCTTCACTTTAAAACCTTATGAAATCGTCGGCAGCTGGACCGGACAATATCCACATAGAAATGATCAAAAAATTGAATGTTGGTTCTCTTCAAACTATAGTGAAATATTTCAACTTTTTATGGAGTTCGAACCAGATACCAGATAGCTGGAAAGTTGCTCACATTATCCCCCTATTAAAACCAGAAAAAGACCCACTCTTACCAGCCAGCTATCGACCTATTTCATTAACAAATACGCTATGCAAGGTTATGGAGAAAATAATAAACAACCGGCTAAAATGGACACTCGAACAAAAAAATCTTCTAGACCCTCTGCAGTACGGTTTCCGCTCAGGTCGGAATACGATTGACCATCTTATCAGGCTCCATCAGCAAATCTGTGATGGTTTTGTGACTAATCAATTTACTATGCTGGTAAGCTTCGATCTTGAAAAAGCCTTTGATCGAATATGGCAATATAAAATTCTAAAAATGCTGGAAGAATGGAATATAAAAGGAAATATGCTGTAGTTCATAAAAAATTTCTTATCAATTAGAACATTCCAAGTACGGATCCAAGACATCTTATCTTCCCCGAGAATTCAAGAAAGTGGTACACCACAAGGATCGGTAATCAGCCCTACCTTATTCATCATAGGTATAACAGACATAGAGCTAAGCTTGTTGCACCACCAGTTAAATATCAAGTATTTGCCGACGACCTAGTCATCTATATGACATCTTCGAATTTATGTAGTTTGAACACCGCTTTACAAAACACCACCAATAAACTGCAAGAATGGGCTCTAGCTATAATGGGCTATCCTTCCTCAACAAGCAAAACCAAAGCGATTACATTCAGCAACAAACGTTCTGCTCCTCCCGAATGTAACATCAAGCTAAACAATATTCCCATATCAAGCTGCGAGTCCATAAAAATCCTTGGAATGACATTTGACCGCAAGTTGTCTTGGAAACATCATTTACAAAACTTGAAAATAAAAACTTATAAATCCCTAAATGTACTAAAAATGATTGCACACACAAAATAGGGCGGAGACAGGAAAACATTGAAAAACCTATATACGGCATTGACTTTATCCAAGCTGCATTATGGATCAGTTATATATAATAGCGCGAAGACAAATATCATCTCGAAAAATTAAATCCAGTACAAAACACCGCTCTACGCCTCATTACAGGTGCATTTCATACCAGTCCTATCGCTAGTCTACACGCTGAGAGTAATATTTTACCCTTAAAACTCAGAAGACGTCTCTTGTCGCTAAAACACTTCGTCAAATTAACAGCTAACACCGCAAACCCTTCCAACCAAAAGAACATGTTTCCAAACTTTGTACAACAGTATGATAAAAAATCCAGAATCCAAAAGCCATTTCCGATACAGTGTATGGGATTAATTGCAGAATTGAATTACACTCAGCCTATTTATACCATCCACTCGCCAGATCGACCTCCATGGTATTCTACCTTTCAACTCGCTAATTCTTGCATCAATAAGGCGAAAAAAGAGGACAAGTTGTTAACGAAATCAATTAGGAAAATTATTCAGAAAAAGTGGCAAACCGAATGGCAACAAACCCAAAGTTCAAATAAATTATTTCTCATCAAAAAGGAACTGCAACATTGGGAAACATCGTATCGAACCAATCGATAAGAAGAAATCGTTCTAGCACGTCTCCGAATTGGTCATTGTTCGGTAACGCATAAATACATCTTAGAAAAAACACAAACTCCTCAATGCCATACTTGCAACGAAATCATTACCGTACAACATCTACTGTGCAAATGTAAAAACTATGTGGAACATAGAAAAAACTGCAACCTCGAGGGGAAATCGCTCTACGACATTTTGAGCGATGATGAATTGGTTTCTAAAGATCTCATGAAATATTTAAAGTCAACCTCTTTTTATACTGTATAATATAAGATATAAACTAACTTAAATTTAAATCTGTCGTAAAATCCTATGAAATATTTAAAATCAATCGCTATGTAATCTATTTGTAAGATGTAAACTTTATGTATTCGTCGCAAATAGCCAGAGAGTTGCTGAGCGACAATAAATAAACGTATTAAAAAAAAAAAAAAAGACACGCAAAAAAAATAACAAACAAACAAACAAAAGCAAACACGATAGCAAGAACCATTGAAGCTATTGATGGAAAGTGGCTTTCAACTTTTAAAGAACAATTAGACAACCATTATAAAGACAGTGATATAAAAATGAAATCACCGACACTGTAGGTGCACAACCGATATTCCATAAAAATAAAAAATATTCTAATTTCGCAATTCAACACATTTTCGCGGTTTTTTTTTCTTTGTGCTTCCGGTCAACCGAAGACCTTTACCACCCATCGTCAAAAAAAAAAAAAAAAATAGGAAAGAGACGGTTATTACGATATTAAATATCGCTAACAGAAAGCAATATGAATAAAACCATGATGATGAGTGAAGAAGAAACGGATATAAGGAGCAGGAAGTATGTCATCAAATTGGAGGGCAGAGGCTCCGCAGAGAGAGAGATGAATACTAAATAAAATCACGGATACTGCATTGTTTTAATAGAGAAGATAAGTGGGGAGAAAACTAAAAAACAGCAAAACCGAGAAGAGGATAACAAAATATGACGAAAACGCAAGCGAATAATGACGATAACAACAGAATGATGAAGTGAAGAAAACACGAGAAACCACAGATTAGAAGGAGGAATGCATTGAACAGCAGAAAGGTAGGAGGAACAATGATTAGAAAAAGAAGAAATATCTAACCAAAATCTAAGATGCAAATTTTTACACGAATGGCAAGTAGCTCTAGATGGATTTTTTTTTTTTTTTAAATAAGCGTGAAAAAGCAGTAACCCGAGTTAAAAAATCAGCCGATTCATTGCTAGCGATAACCGAATGACTGGAACCCACAGAAAATCGATGCGAACTGAATAAACCGAGAAGAGAGTACACGTATAAGTGAACATATACTGAGAATAATAAAGTCGCAAGAATGAGATCAGAAAGGGAGATTAAATTGAATGAAAATCGCGGATCGTAGAATAAACATTAATTAATTTGCGAATACGGGGAGGAATGGAAAGATGGAAGATGAAAATATTCTGAAATATTAAAACCCGGAAAGATAAAAAAAGCTCCGACGTCAGCAGGCCTTCTCGAATCATCAGAGGAAATGGTTGCTGCGTGATGTGGAAATAATTGATAGCGCCGCAAAATACCCGCTTACTTACGGTCCACGAAAGGAATTTTGAAAGAGAAGTTAGAATAAAAATTTCAGAAGGATGACAGAAAATCGGTGAAATTGAAGGGAAGTAGGGGAAATTAGTAAACGTAATTGTTTATAGCAAAATGAATAGAAAAATAAAAGATAGGATTTTTTTCCCGTAAAACATCAGTTTTTAGAGATCAGGAGGTGGAAGAAAGACGTTTAGCAAACAATAAGCTGAATAAGATCTGCGAATAGATAAGGGTGATGGACTACATTTATCAAGAGCGCATCAAATCATAATCAAAGACAAAAACTTTGGATGTTGAATCCAATTTAAACAATCAGGACGTGGAGGGGCAGCCATAAACGGAAGAAAAAAAAAAGAAAAAAAGACAGTAGTCAAATTTATCAACGGATAACAGACACTTACGGAGAGAAAAAAGAGTGTAGAGATCTTCATCGCATACTGGCCACAAAGCTTTCAGCAAATTCAGTCTTCTGGAAAAATATATGTTCCGTGAAGGATAAACGACTATCAAGGATAATACCAAGACAACGAAAACAACACGAGAAAGAAACGTACTGTTTAAGGGTGTATTAACAGAAGCAGAATTAAAGGGTGTCGAAGAGTTTTAACAATAGCGTAAGAAACTTAGAAATAAATTAATTAAGGACAGAGAATGTTCGATCGTAATGAGAGGTAAATATTAAGTGCTTCGCTGGCCGCTACAGTATCGTGCGAAGAAAAAAAAGCCAGGATCTCATCGGCAAAGAATAAAGAAAAAGAATTTTAACCATAGATATTAAAAAAAGAATGACCGAAGCAAGAACCTTGTATACTACAGATACAGAATGTTTTATTCGCTTGCGAATATTTTAGAATTGGGGTTTCGGAAAAAAGAAAAAAAAACCCAGATCGGCACATCACTAATACACAAAATTAAACCAAATCAGAGTTATTCCGATGCAGGTAAGATTTTCTCTGCACACACGAGGCAATTTAATACCGAACTGGCAAAATAATCTAATAAATATGTATTTTTTAGGGGGTTTTATCTATTGACTAATTTCCGGATATTTCAAAGAAGAAATACGTAACCATTATCAGTCTCGATTAACGTCATACTGTGCTACATAATACATATACCGATATATATGTATACCATTAATTGAATACATTGACCTCAAGAATGACTCTTTAATTACGTAAGATTATCAAAGAAAGAAAGAGAGAGAAAGGGTGAGTGGTAAAAGCCATGTTATGACGTTAAAGCAATGACCGCCACAAGACATTACGATGAAAAGAATGTACAGCAAGCGTTGCACGTGCCTACCATATTATTTTAGGGCTCACAATGAAAATCTAAACTCGAGACATTAAAGTGACCTTTATTTTTAACGAAAATACATTTGCCCGTTCGTCAATACTTTTCTGTGACCATTTATCATTTAAAGTCGATATTGACGAGAGGACATTTCCACGAAAAGATACATCGCACGATACGAAATGAGCAATCTTCGTGTCAAAGTGATCAGTTGAATGCAAAAAAAATTGACGTCACATCTATCGTGTTCGCTTTATACGTTGACCATTTTCCTTTTACGGGACGCTGTTCCCCATATTCGTCGAAGAAACGTTATCCCAATCACTCGATACGTAATACCGATCACCGCAATTTGCTATAGGAGAAATGTTCTATCTCCCCGGCACCGCACCATTATCACATGACACATCTATAATCAGTTATTTTAACTACCTTACACGTCTTAAGCTATTATATTTGCTAAGTCCATTTCGAATAACTTCTAAAATTTAAAAATTTACTTACGTAATTTTACATGTAAAACGTCGCGAAGACCAAACCGCGTTAATATTTTTCGTAAAACCCACGCGTCAGGCACATTACGCGTGTTAAATATGTCTGACGTGGGTTTTACCTTTACACGATTGCATCGATAAACCACGAAAGTTTAAAATGATGATCGCGAAGACACCCATAAAAAAACAAAAACCTGCCTACATATATGTGTTCGTAGAATAGTTATTATTATAATGCTAGTATATACAAATTTCTCGCAATTTTCGAAAAACATCGACTTACATAAGTATTACTGGAACGAAAAAACTTCCAGCACTGCGTAACAACTATTACTGGTCATTTATTTATTTTCTTTATTTTTTTTTTTTTTTTTTTTTTTTTTTTTGGTACGCCGAGTAATTTTTTTTTCATTTTCGGCTTCAAGCTGTCCTGCCGCACACGAGAAAAATTTTTCTTTTCTTTTTATTATTCTAGTGTTTTTGTTTCTCAATTTTAATTCTAACACATATCTCTGGATGCGGGCCATTCATTGCTGTGGAAATTATTTATTTGCGTACTTCGTTTTAATTTTAATTCCAATCTTTTTGTTCCCAAATAATTTTATGGTATCGTATTTTCAAACGAGCCAGCTATTATAATTCGCCTCCGGGCGCAACTCGGATGTATACCTGAGAAAAAAGGTACTTTACATTCTTCAGGCTTCGGACGGAACTCGATTCTGTACTTTTTGATTAAATCGCGTTCGATATTTACAGAATATTCAGCGATAAGTGTACAAAAACGGAAAATAAAATGATCGTGCAAAAGAAATATTTTAATTTTACCTATTAATTCATTTCACACGTATTCAATTTTTAAGATTACGCTTGGACAATTCTAATTATAAGCTAATCATCGAATCGAAAATTAATTCGAATATTGTTTTAATTTGCTATCTAATAATACCGAAAACCTTAAGGGGTGCATTTTGAATACTTTCCGCTTTTCAAAATAGTCACAAGTACAAGTAGCATCAATGCTGAAGGTTCTCCTCAAAATTCTCTGCGGCACGTGATTTACTGATTTTTAAAATTTTTCACTTAAAAATTGCCCGATTTATTAAAAATTACGTTTATTATTGAAAGACAACAAATTTCGGAAAAACAAGGTTAGCGTTTTTTTTTTTTTTTGCTCATTGCACTGTGCGAGAAAACGAACTTTATTACATAATACTAATAAATACAGTGCGCAATTATAATGCATTTAATTGCATTATTACTTCTAAATGCGTTACCAAATGCAATGGCAATTTAACTACTCTACAGTTTCATCCCTAGTACTAATCGATTATTCTTAAGAAAGAAATTCCACTTTAAATTTTAGTCCGATGTTGTACCCTTCCTTCTTTACCAATTTCCTTCTTTACCAGTTTCCTTCTTTACCAATTTCCTTCTACAATTTAACCTAACCTTCCTGCGAATCCTTGGTTCTCAGAATTCCCTTCTCTTGCACGTTCTCTTCTTGTCCCTATTATTCGCCTACGCTTCGATTACATTTTATTTCCCTCTTTCCGCTATCGTTTTTCTTTGGTTTCCTCTCCTTATTGTCCTCTTCATCTTAATGGAAGAAATTGTCTGTGATGCTAATTTCTTTAAGTGTTCTGTTCTTTCTGCGGAACGCTCTTCCCTTTATTTACTCCTCTAAAGTGTTCTTCCTGCTCTCTATTGTACTTCGTATATCCTGTCCTTTCCTTTTCGGCCTGTTGTTCCCGCCATTGGTTCTTTCATTTTAGCTATTCCCGATTGAATTAAGATCTTCTAATTATTTAACTTTTCTTCCTATTACTTGTGGATAACGTACCCCTTTTGTTAAGAGCCCTAAAAAAAAAAGAAAAAAAAAAAAAAGAAAGAACCTCTACCGCCTTGTTCTCGAGGGGTAACTTGGGCGAACTGGAGAACTATTTAAATTTCTGGCCGCTTTTGGTGGCCTTCGTTATCTTCCGTTATTATCCTCGTCTATTATTTTCTTCTATTTCATTTATCAGTTTATTCAGTTCCGCTCATTCGACAACTCTCTCTTCGTGTCTGTTTTGGCCGTTCTCCGTCAAGTTTTTTGTATTATCGCTGATTTTAGTAGTTTTTTTGCGCAACACCATTACTGCGACTTTCTTTATTGATTTCGCAAAGAAGTCAGCTTGCTTGTCGAAATCCATTGTCGCCAAACTTCCTTTTTCTTAGTTTTTTCCGTTAGCTGAATATATTAATATTTTCCTACTATTACAAACTCTGATTTGGTTCATATTTATTTCCTGTATTTACCTGATGTATGATCATTCGTAATGGTAAGGTTGATTTCCTTGTCTTCAAAATCTAAGCTGCTCAATGATCATCGGTTTTTTCTTTATCCATAAAGTTCGTTGCTTTCGGCTAATTCGTTTTTGCCTTTTTCATTTCATCGTTGCACCGTTATTTATTCTATTTTGCATTAAAATCTGTAATAATCATTAGGTATTTTTCGGGGTAAAGCTTCATTACTTTCAATAGATCATCGCGAGCCAAACTTCGACGGGAAAAAATCGATTTTACTTCAGATTGCTTAAGTGCCAATTTAAATGTGTATGTTAGTAAAGAGATAGCGCTATTGATAACTAAATGGATAGATTCTGCTTCTATATTCTCGAAATAATTAGAATTAGTATAATTAAAAAACTAAGCTCTGTTCCCACAGTTTCAGCCGTGTAAAAATATATATAAAAAAAAAAGGGGGTGAAAAAAACTCAAATAAACACCCCTGCAATAGCACCGTAATGTTGTATAACCTACTCACAAGAAGAAATACTATAAACGGAAATAAAATCTTACAGAGCGATAATAGTAAGAGAATAATAATAACGATAAAAGGTGTAATGGTGCCAAAAAGGATCAGGGAAACTAATTGTAAGTATAACCCCAGTCATGCCGTTGCAATAGGGAAAATAATCGAACGTAACAATGAAAACAGCAGTATAATAACAGCTATTGGATATACACCTAAATAGAACATTGAAGACAAAACTTGATATAATGTAGAGCGGTAAGGAATAAAACTCGTCGCCTAATAATACCGTGGGGACCTCGCGTGACAGAACGTAGGAGTCCGTAACAGCCAAGGCCAAAAAAAAAAGCCGATAACGGTTTCAGCTCCTCTTCGTTCCCGTCCTAGTAAGAATATCGGAACCAAAAAAAACTAACAACCATATGTGACAATTTTAGAACAACTCGATCTTTACCTTGCCGAGGAAAGGCAGAAAAGCTAGAAATCAAATTTAAATCAAACTAAAATAAAACTTCACCGAAATAAAAATTACGTAATATTAATAAAAAACAACATCGACAGGTTTCGTAGTACAAATTACATCAATGCTCATCTATTTTTAACCGACTTCAAAAAAGGAGGAGGTATTCAATTCGACTGTATTTTTTTTTTATTTTTTTTTTTTTTATGTGTGTTACCACAGAACTTTCTTCTAGATGAACCGATTTTGATGATTCTTCTTTTATTTGAAAGGTGGCGTTTGTCATGTGGTCCCATTTAAATTTGATCAAGGTCCGACCGATAGTTTTTGAGTTACCCTTAATAATGCGGGAGATTGAAGCTTTTTGGATGCTTTTCATTCATGATTGTTTTCACCGTCGGATTAGATTTTTGACTTAAAATACTATAAATTTGCCAAACTACCATGGAAATGTAGCTTTTAGTGTTTTCACACCTTGGAAATATCTGTTCTTATTAAAATGTTTTAATTTAATTGAATAAAAATGCACTAAAAAGTAACGAAATAAAATGCTTTTTTACAAAAAATAAATATCGATACTTGAAGGTTTATTATAAAAATTTTTAAAAAATGCACTAAAAAGTAAAAAATAATTACTCCCGATAAAATATATATATCAGAGTGATATAACACTTACGTGGTGATATCGTAATTCTTATACAACATTAAAATCTTAATTAGAGTTGGAATTAAATTCATGTTAGGAACAATTTAATCAACATTTAATGCAGTTTTTAATTATTCTTTTAATATGAATTTGACGCCAACTCCAAAAAATTAATGTTGTATAAGAATTACGATATCACCCTTAAGGTGTTATATCACTCTGATATATATATTTTATCGGGAGTAATTATTTTTTACTTTTTAGTGCATTTTTAAATTTTTATAATAAACCTTCAAGTCGGTATTTATTTTTTGTAAAAAAGCATTTTTTAGTTCTACGAAACATGTCGAAGTTGTTTTTACAAAAAATAAGACTATGTAATTATAATTTCTGTGTATTTTTACACTTTAGGTTGATTTACATACCAGAAATGGTTAATACTATTCTTAATATGTTTTTATTGTGAATAGGAAACTCATAAGAAGAATAAAAGAAGTAATATTGAAATTAAAATCAGGCGACATACTACATTATAATGGACCATCAGCCTCTTACACAGTTCTTGGTTTATAGGAAAATTGAAAAAAATTAATGGATAGCGACACCGAACTGTATATTATATATTTGCTCAGATTCCAGACAAATATAGTCTAAAATGCTTCGCTATTTTAATAAATGAGGAACAAAACCCGGTTTGCGATGATCTATCGAAAGTAATGAAGCTTTACTCCGAAAAATACCTAATGATTATTACAGATTTCAATGCAAAAATAGAAAAAATAACGGGGCAACGATGAAATGAAAAAGGCAAAAACGAATTAGCCGAAAACAACGAACTTTATGGATAAAGAAAAAACCGATGATCATTGAGCAGCTTAGATTTTGAAGACAAGGAAATCAACCTTACCATTACGAATGATCATACATCAGGTAAATACAGGAAATAAATACGAACCAAATCAGAGTTTGTAATAGTAGGAAAATATTAATATATTCAGCTAACGGAAAAAACTAAGAAAAAGGAAGTTTGGCGACAATGGATTTCGACAAGCAAGCTGACTTCTTTGCGAAATCAATAAAGAAAGTCGCAGTAATGGTGTTGCGCAAAAAAACTACTAAAATCAGCGATAATACAAAAAACTTGACGGAGAACGGCCAAAACAGACACGAAGAGAGAGTTGTCGAATGAGCGGAACTGAATAAACTGATAAATGAAATAGAAGAAAATAATAGACGAGGATAATAACGGAAGATAACGAAGGCCACCAAAAGCGGCCAGAAATTTAAATAGTTCTCCAGTTCGCCCAAGTTACCCCTCGAGAACAAGGCGGTAGAGGTTCTTTCTTTTTTTTTTTTTTCTTTTTTTTTTAGGGCTCTTAACAAAAGGGGTACGTTATCCACAAGTAATAGGAAGAAAAGTTAAATAATTAGAAGATCTTAATTCAATCGGGAATAGCTAAAATGAAAGAACCAATGGCGGGAACAACAGGCCGAAAAGGAAAGGACAGGATATACGAAGTACAATAGAGAGCAGGAAGAACACTTTAGAGGAGTAAATAAAGGGAAGAGCGTTCCGCAGAAAGAACAGAACACTTAAAGAAATTAGCATCACAGACAATTTCTTCCATTAAGATGAAGAGGACAATAAGGAGAGGAAACCAAAGAAAAACGATAGCGGAAAGAGGGAAATAAAATGTAATTGAAGCGTAGGCGAATAATAGGGACAAGAAGAGAACGTGCAAGAGAAGGGAATTCTGAGAACCAAGGATTCGCAGGAAGGTTAGGTTAAATTGTAGAAGGAAATTGGTAAAGAAGGAAACTGGTAAAGAAGGAAATTGGTAAAGAAGGAAGGGTACAACATCGGACTAAAATTTAAAGTGAAATTTCTTTCTTAAGAATAATCGATTAGTACTAGGGATGAAACTGTAGAGTAGTTAAATTGCCATTGCATTTGGTAACGCATTTAGAAGTAATAATGCAATTAAATGCATTATAATTGCGCACTGTATTTATTAGTATTATGTAATAAAGTTCGTTTTCTCGCACAGTGCAATGAGCAAAAAAAAAAAAAAAACGCTAACCTTGTTTTTCCGAAATTTGTTGTCTTTCAATAATAAACGTAATTTTTAATACATCGGGCAATTTTTAAGTGAAAAATTTTAAAATTCAGTAAATCACGTGCCGCAGAGAATTTTGAGGAGAACCTTCAGCATTGATGCTACTTTCACTTGTGACTATTTTGAAAAGCGGAAAGTATTCAAAATGCACCCCTTAAGGTTTTCGGTATTATTAGATAGCAAATTAAAACAATATTCGAATTAATTTTCGATTCGATGATTAGCTTATAATTAGAGTTGTTCAAGCGTGATCTTAAAATGAGAGTTTCCTCTTAACGAATCTTACTCGCGACTTTAATTGACGTAATCGAAAAGGGGAACAACAGCCAAAAAAGGAAAATTCCATTATTACCGAAAACAATATTATGATACTCGGAAAGTGGTGAAACGCAGAACGTGACGGAAAAAGCGATGGGGACATATAACAGAAGTAATTACAGTACGTGCGTAATTCAAGCCTTTACAATTCCGAGAAGACTGGCAATTGTTCTCCAGGACGGGAATCGTGAAATTTCCGAAAAGGAATAAAATATCCGAAATTCCGGGAAAAATTTAGCGAACGCAAGTGCGCTTCGTTCTGTCGCAAAAACTCGTTGCCAGCAACAGCAGGAGTTGGTCATCGTTGTTATTCTGACTTCATGAATAAGCGTTTGATGGATGCCTGTTCAAGGAACCGCGATTATTTTTAAACGCGTTTCGCCTTGGCCTCACCGGCGCGCAAAAAACAGGGAGATCCGGGTTTTTTTTGTTCGTTTTTTTTTTTTGTTGTTTTGTTTTAATTATACTTGAAGATTCTACGTGTAAAATTTTGTATAATTAATCGAATGTTAACCGTTAATTGTTAAAATTACACTGCACATTTTAGTAAACTTCTACACCTATCGCCCCCCTTCAAGTATGGTGTAGGTTGCATTTTAATTATTTAAATTTCCGAAATCACACTCGTGTTTAAAAAAAGAGCAAATCCTCAACGCTCGCGATTATCGTATATATATATACCGACACAAACTTGGAGCTAATAACCCCGAACAACACAACGAACTCTAAGATAGCATACGTGTACTCTAACTTTTTTAGTATTTCGCTAAACACTTGGCGCGGAAAGTGAACTTAAGTTCGATTTTTACGGAGCTCGATCATCAATCATCTACCGAGACGAGTCACAAGCCTCGTTTAAAAATAAAAAAAAGTAAACATAAACGGAAAGTAAGAGGCAAAATACGCGCTCGACTGCAAAAAGAAGAAAAGAAAAAAAAAGAACCGTTAAAAAGGTTGCGAGAACTACAGAAACGATTTTATTACTTTTTTCTACTAGCAAAATTTTTTAAAAATAAACAAAAATTATCAAGGTCACGTTAAAAATATTGCCCTCGCTCAATATTGAAAAAAAATTCTAGTGTTTTTCGAAGAAAAGGAAAATATGGAAAATTTTGATAAATATGAAGAAATTCCAAGAATTCAAAAAAAAAAACATCAACGCCCCCGTCATAATCGGATTTGAAAAAATTACGAAAATAACTTCTGTCACATTATTTGGATTAAATTATTCGGAAAAATTCAAAACCGTCGCGAAACAATTTATTCTGATAAATTCGCGAAAACGCTATGGAGAGAAGTTTGCAGACAAGCTCGTGTAAAAAATTAATCATCATTAATAATTTCGGTAATTGCTCCGCTGGCTGTTATACGCTCGCACGAGCAGACGCTAGCTGACAACAGTTTTCCTAATGTGTGTCACACGCTGAGCATTTGCAGTTTGCATGTTTACACGGCGCGGCCAACATTCGAGCATTCCGGTTAACCGCTCGCCGTACAATATGGCCGATTTTGACAAATAATTTATAACGCGTTCACCGTGATTCTTCGTAATGCTGTTAACGATTTTCCGAGAATGATTAATATCGCGATCGAGACAGATGCCGTTTTTTCTTTTTTTCCCCTTCTCTCTTACATCATTATTAACGAAGCATAATTTACCTTACATTTCTGCCAGGTACGGTTTTTCTTTCTTTTCCTATATTTTCACGCGGTAACGTGAAGAAATTAATATTGTTTATTCTTACGCCAGATTCCGTGCGTAAACTTAATTACAGCCAACTAAAACAACGAACGGGAGAAGGTTTTATAATGACCCGGTATCACTTTTATGCCAAATGATAAAAATCCTCCGGCAACACTTTTATATCGAAATCGCGAATCTTTATTTAATCTGTAATCTTTATTTTCCTACCCGTAAAAAATATTTAATGGCAAAATATGATTGTGATGCTGGTCTTCAGGCGATACGGAAAAAAGCGCGGATTTGCCGACTATGCGGCACTTGATATCATTTGAAAATTGCACAATTGGTAAAAAAAAGATGTGTCCCTTCATTTTGATACTTTTTTACCTCACCGCTAAGATTCTGCTTCAAATAAAGTTGGCGTATCAATTTCGCTAATCTTAATTCCTTTTATCTCTTGATTAATCCTGTCCTCCTCCTCGTCTTCTTGGTTCTATGAGTTCCCCAGTTTGCGTCGGTCTATAATTACTAAATTATTTCGCATAGTCTCCTTCCTTCTTCTCTAAATCGCTTTTCCTTGGCTGCATCTCGTAATTATCCATTGGATCCTGAAGGTTCCCAGTATATTTGTGATACGAATCACGTGCTCTTCGAGTGCTCCGGTTTATCTCGCGAGCCGGAGTTACTTTATTATCATCTTCTAAAGCTCTTGGTCTTCCTGCTCCTTTCAACGGCTCTTATGTTCTTTCTCTACCTATTCTCTCAGTTGTTCCTGTACTAGGGGTGTTCCTTGATTCTATTGTCGACAAAATAAAAATATAATTTCTATTCTATTCCATGCATCTATTCCTTTTTGCTGGACTAATGCTTTCTGGTAGCAAACCCAAGGGGGGTAAAAAAAAAAAAATGTGGATAGCCGGAAAGGGATTCCTCTAGTTTTCCCAATTGAACCGAGCTGGACAATCTTGCCCGGCCGTGACTACTTTATTTATTATTATTATTATTATTATTATTATCATTATTATTATTATTTAAGCGCGCCAACGGCTTTGACCCAACAACTAAGAAAGTTAAAATGAGGGGTTAAATCGAGAGACGATTATAGAGAATAGGAAAAAATTGAAATACAGGGACTATAGCTAAAGGGATGTGGTCGAATTGGTTCTGATTTTGTCGAATTAGTTCAAACTGGAATTCCTACATTAGGAGGCCGAATTGGTTCCCATTGTTACTAGAATGATTCGATGAATCAATGGCTTTATGTACTTTATTAAGACGTGATATTTGACCAAAAAGAAATATATTTTTGATAGTAGTGGTGAATTTCGCATAAGAAATAACGTTAAGTTTAATTTACCCCTGACTACATTTGATTTTCTTTTTTGAACATGAAATATAAATCGTGAATAATTACACTGGAGTGTTGAGCTGTGTGAACAACATTCATTCATTGGTAAAGTATTATAAAACTATATTAAGTGCTAAATGTAGTTTACAATTATTTATTTTCCCTGTATTTGTTGTTTATACACATTGTTAACATTATATTTATCATAATTATTTATTTTCCATTTACAGTTCAGATTTTTTTATAACAGATAATACACAAACTGAAGACAGCTTACAACTTAGATGTGCGAATCGCTTGCAAAGAAACGAGAGAAAAGTGTTTGAAATATATCCACAAGACTTTTTCAATTCGCTTAATTTCGTTGACCATGCAATGAATAATAAAAGAAAACGCAATAAATAATAGCAGTAATAATTAGAAACTCTAGGTGAGAAGCCGCAAGGTACAGCGGAGTTAAAATAATAATGGATAAAAATAATAATAAAGAAACTTCAACAGCATAGAACAGGACCCAATTTGACCAGCTAACTCGAAAATCAAGTTGATCTACGGGAACCAATTCAACCAGCAAAATTTTACTCGGGAACCGACCTCTCCCAGCTGGAGATGGGAAGGAAAAGATAAAGGAAGAGAACTATAAGACCCAGTGCTAAGATTTTGGAGTACAGAACAGAGCGTCCAGAAGTAAGGGCGGAGCATTCAAAGAAGACGTGGTTTGCATCGCATATTGAAGTAGAGAGAGAACTGTGATGGAGACAATCGGGATGGGACGACAGAGAAAAACAGGGAAAAATAGGGAAGAAAAGAGTGATTAAATCGTAGGCTGATAAAAGAAACGATTATGGAGCGCTGATGAGAAGTGGATTGAAACCACGGCTGAGGATAGGAAATGTATTTGAAGATAATGAGAGGCACGATTATAAAATAAAGGAGGGATCAATGTCTGGCTGAGAAAAGAAGGAGGATATCTGAGGCAGGTAAATTACAGAGTAAGGGAGCATCGTGGATAGTCGAATAACGGGCTAGAAAATCCGCTGATTCGTTGCCCAGCTGAGACCACTTAACTCCAACTTGACACAATCTTTGATGCTCCGCCAATGGGGGCAGGTTTGGCTGATTTTAACTTTTCCTTGTACACTTTAAGAAATGTCGAATCTCTAAGACAAATAATAAAGAAAGAGAAAAACTGTTATGCGGAAGCACGAATGTGAATATTTTATTAGACACGGTTAAAAATAGGTGAAAGGGTCGAAAATCGGCGTAGAGAATAAACGAATTCGAAAGAAAAACAGATTGCGGATTTGCCCGGTTTGTAAATAATAGGCTAAGCGGAAGAATTTTTTTTTTTTTTTTTTTTTTCGAAAAAACTGCCGCCATGCAAAGAAAATAAAATAAAAATCTGTTTTTTTTTCCATTTTTGACCGCAATGTCGCCGATGCAACTGATTTAAATTTGACAGCATATATATATATACTCGTATGTTGCATTTTTAGAAGCCCATACGCCCAACAAAAAAAAAAAAAACAAAAAAAAAACAAGGCCTAGCATGATGTATCTTTTAAGTGTTGGAGTTTACTATATATTTTTAACTAAAAAACGTATTTCCAATTTCGAAATATTCGCAATTTTCACGGTGCCAAAAAAACAAAAATTATTATCGCGCTTCTTTCAAACTTATTCGTGAATTCCGGTAATTTCATTATCTACGAATAGCGAACTTTTCATCGATGCGCCCAATGGAGTGGAAATAAACGCTTCAAGTCCTGCTTTGCAATTTAAACGTGTTTCGGTTTTTTTTTTTCAACTTCTATACTTTGCTATCCCTTCTTGAACGAGTGGAGAAAGCCCGGGGGGGTGGTTTTAAACTGAATATCGAAAAAAACTTTTTAATTTTTGCGTGGATTCACGTTAAATTTCACCTTTGATATTATTCTTTTGAAGGCGATTTTTAGTGGCCGTTTTAAATTCGTACGTTACTTTTTGCGAGATTATACCCGGCGGCGCATCATGTAATTTTTTTTTTTTTTTTTTTTTTTTTTTTACGATAAACGATAATCTAATCTCGCCCGAAAATGATTACACCTAGTCGTCGGGAATTTTATCGCCGACACCCACTTTACCGTTTTCCGCCTCAATCCGAAATTCAGCAACAGTGACCTCATAATTCGTTGTATGCACATCTTATTATCCGCTGGTTAAGGTGAGATGACCTCTCCTTACGTGACCGGCGGCACGTAATACGATAATCAGAAACGTGACATACTCACATACCACATCATATGATACACGTTTCCCGAAGATTTACATTTAATCGCGGATCCAACGACCTCCCCAGTTGTGTAGATATGCGTAGCGGTCGATTTCGCAAATTTATCAACAAAACTTTTGAAGCAACATTAATCATCGAAGATGGTTTCGCAGTGAAGTCTTCGAATTTCAATTTCCTTTTTCCGATATTTTGCGCTCGAATAATGTGCGAAAAAACAACCGAAATGGTAAATTAAAGATAAATACAGCTACGACCAAAATAAGCAACTAGAAATCGCAACAATCTACTTGTCCTCGCGAAAGATCTCGGACTCGAAACGTGACAGACAACGTAAAATTTCTAATTGCTCGCTATTGTCGTAATTACGTTGGAATTTTAGCAAACAGCGTGATAGATTTCTCTGCGGTGAACGTTGATATATATTAGAAAAATGATTTTACCGTAAATTACCGTGTTTTACGGAAAATCGTCAGTTTTCACTGACACCATCATCAGAAGAAGCGCTGCTTTTGATGATAGTGTAAACTGGCCGAAACGTTCAGCGTTAGAAATAAACGATTTTTCGTAAAATACGGTAAAATCATTTTTATCTTAACCGCCGCGAAAGTCTTAAAGTTGATATACATCTTTCACATTGTTATATAATTTCTCGCAAGCGAAAATTATATCGATTCGATAAAATACTCGTTTCCTCTTGCTTTAAAAGTCGACTAAACCGTCTCACGTTATTCTACATTTGAAATCCGCTGAAAACTATTTCTGTTCCTGCTCCCAACGGTTTAAGTGGCCTTGGAAAATATTTTTTATGCGTTTCTTCAATTATAAATTCAAGCCGTAGCTGAATCATTGTCTAGCGATGCTGACCGATGGAAAAACAACAAGAATTGTTCGACAACTCAAAATTTTCTAGATAACTAGATAGGTCGGTCGCATTCTGTTTACCACTAACGGCATACTTCTGTCGTACACTACTTTTTACATCCGCAGAGAAAACAGTTAGGGAATGATCTTGAATGTTGTACTTCTTCTGCAACGGAATGTTATTAAAAAATTTCTCACGTAAGAGACGCCGATTAATCAATGGTTTTACTTTCTTCCTCGGATATATACGTATTCACGATAATTGTATGTTTCTACGGGGGGTTCTCTCATGTGCCTGCGAAAAAAGAAAAAAAATCGGACTGCCAGGTGGTCCCGAGTTTAAATTTACTAATCGTGCAGAAGGCAACGGCTACCCACCAACCACGCCGCATACGCCCGTGGAGGTCGATACACAGAGAGATAAATAGGAATATGCACTCGTATACAGCGATTACGCTCAATTTCAAGTGCAGTCACACCTGCGTATTTATATAAACCTGTCATGAGCGCCAGTCACCAAAAATCGAACAACAATAAGAAAATGTACTCACACACCTATATAAAAATTGTTTATCTACACTTATCACAATTAGTAATGCCCGAATTCATATTTACGTATTTACGTATTTACTTGTTTTCTTATTTTATTCTAAAGCGGTAAATTGTTGTTCAAATTAATTTTTCGAAAAATTTTTATAAAAAAAAATCAAGAACTAAATGGAACCTGCTGGTGTACATTTCATAAACGAAATTGCAATTATCACACCGTTTTTTCAACATTATACATACATGTGCGTGTGTGTGTGTGTGTGTATATATACATAGCTAACGTGGTAGTCTAGTGGTTAAGGTGCTTGGCTACCAAATTAGAGGTGTCACGGGTTTGAGACTTGTTTCGTCGTCCCGGATCCAAGTTGCTCCCAGGTTTATACCTAATCTGAAATTGAATTGGGTACCAGAGAAATCTGGGAAAGTAAAGGCGGATTCCAAGGAGAAAGGAACTGGCCCCCCAGTATTCTCATCAGATCCATTAGAACCTTAAGTACATTAATGGAAAGCTTAACTTCATAATCCATGATACCTTATCAAGGGAATACGGGACTTACTTTACTTACTTTATACATACTTACGTAAAAAAAAAAATATAATGAAAATCATCAATAATACTTAAGTTCTTAATGCGTCGCTTATTTAATAAAGTTAAGGGCTTTAAAAGCACGCCGACACCAAAAGTATCGATGCTGTCGCAGCATCCAATCAGCTACAGCAAAGCGTCGCGACTCCCTATCAGTATAGTCTATGTAAATACCATCACACTTTCTAAAGTACAATCATCATCGAATCGTCTCACCCCATGCCTATATCATGACCATGATCTGTGTCACCCGGTTGATTAGACTATTCTGATCCTTTACGATGTGTACACAATCCTGAAAGGTACGTCCAGCAGCTTTGCACAACGCGTCCGACTATCTTCGATTTCTTCTTTTCCTTGGATGAACAGCATTTCCAAATTGTCCGCTCTGATCACATGACCAAAATACCGCAGTATGCTGCGGGGTACCACAGATGATAGCGCCTCTTCAGGTTATTAATCTCATTTAGTATGGAGACATTGGTTCTCCTAGCTGTCCGTGGAACACGCAGCGTACGCCTTCAGCAACACGTTTCGAGCGCGTAAAGTACAACAAAACTGTTAACAATCAGAAGCCTATTATTTATGTTTTTCTTTAGGTTCATCAACAATCAAACGAAAGGTTAATTCGATTTTACTTCAGTAGTAGGATGTAGACGGTTTGAAAAAAAAAAAACTAAAACAGGAATTACGATGTAGAGGAACGTGAATAGATCAGGAGATTCCAACAAAGAGAATAAAGAGGGCGCCCAGTAGAAAAGGAAGAGCACTGAAAGAAGTGGCCGCTCTACTGAACAATGAAAGGAGACCAAGAAGAAACGAAAACGAAATGAAGGGGCTGTGACGACATCAAAATGCAAACGAATAATAATATAAGTGAGGAGTATAGGAAAGCGACAGCGTGACAGAGATTTTCGGAAAACTAAGGCGATTTCTTGAATGATTAGGTAGATGCATATGTAAGCAAGTACATACTATTAGGAAGAATTATAAAAACATGCGAGATTTTTTTTCTTTTCTATACGAAACAAACAGCTACATCTAAGAACAGGAAGAATAGAGAATATCAAGTATAGGGAATATGAAAATCCCCAAAGATGAGTATAAGAAACGAAGAGCTTATGATCTGAAAGTCAGGTAATCGGAAATATCATAACAATAATGGAAGAAAGACGATGAAAAGAAATTTAAATAATATTAATTCTTCTTTTAAGTTTTCGGAATAGAACAAAGGAAAACCAAAGAACTTTGAAAAATTCAAGGCTCTAACGATGAGACACGGCTCGAGATTCTTAGGGACTGTCAGTAAAAATAGTTACTTGCGAGCGAAATATTAATAAGGCCGCAGAATACCGTTGCAACTGAGAAACAGATTTAGAATATAGAGGCGGGAAAAATATCCGTACAGGATATGAAAGTTCAGTGCGAAAGAGAGATAGAGAAAGATGAATTTTCGGAAATTTCGTATAGGACGAGAATATAAACTGAATGAAAAATGCAACAAAATTTATCGGCAATTTCGTGGCTAGCAATAGAAACTAGTCATATAGTCGGTTTTTCTGTTTTTAATTAGAACATTTTAAAACCGCGGCTTATGGTACACAAGTATTTCGAAAAGGAATGTTGAATATATTGATACTTCTTTCTCGGCGTATCAATATGAAAAAAAAAAAAAAAAAACCTATAAATTTTTGAATAAATGTAATGTGTCTAGAAATATATTTAATATCTTATAACTAAATTTTATTTTTAAATATATATATATATTTTAAAAATAATTAATGCCTTTTTAAATGATGTTAAAATTTTCTAAGAATCGTTATGGCGAATCTAAGCCCATTTTAAATTGACCATATTAAAAATTAAAATTAGTCGATGTTTATTTTTGCGTATAAATATATTCAAAGAAACCGCGCCACAAAGAGAAAATCCGGTAAAAACTCAAAAAAGGTTTACACAACGTTTATAGCAGGCAATACTAATGACCTGAAAAAAAAAAAAAAAAGCCGAAACCCCTACATAAAATACACTCGCGACTCCTTTTCCCTGAATTTTTCCTTCTTCCTACAACCGATTAACTGATTTCATCCTGTTCCTCTTAAACCTTTCCGACAATGTCGCTAGATCGGGAATTTCGCGGAGAAATTGAACTCACTCGCTTCCCTAACCACTTTACAGCCTTCACTGACGGCACTCCAGGGATCCTTTTTTTCTCCCTTTCCTTTTAATTACTCTGAGTCGCTTAAACGTTTCTCCTTCTCTTTAATCTTCTGCACCGAATCCACTGCCCCATCGTGATAATTTTTCTTCTTCTCAAATTCGGTTTGATTAAAATTATACCTTTGGCGTATCGTTTTTAGTAGTTCCACGGCCAATTTCGATGATAATCCAGACCAGAATAACGCGTATCAACTTTTCGACAGAGATCGGGCGATTTTTTTTCACTTTTTTACTTCGGAGACTGTCCTATGACATGACATTTTCGCAAGACAATTGTCTCTTGATGTTGGCGCGTTCTCGTGTGCACAACGCTACAACTTTAACGTAACGATTCGAAATTTAATAATTATTTCCTGATTATTATTAAAGGCAACGCGCATGCTCCACAGCAACGAGGTGGCGAGGCAGTGACTCCTCAATCGAGCGGTCAGTTTAAATACAGTTCGCGATAAGAGAGGCCAATTTACATCTACTTCAGGGCTTCGCTAGCTGTAATAATAATACTTCCGCAGACGACTAATGTCGCCAGTTTAATGATGTGTCCCACCGATCACCATACGCTTCCCGACTGCGTGGCGACACTACGGCACTCTTTAATAATCATCACAACACGCTTGCGCGACTAGAATAATAACTAAGCCCGTACGGTCCGGCAGAGTTCTATTATTAAAACCGCGATCGAAATATCGCAATAATAACACAATCGACCACAACGATCCGATAAAATTATTAACGTCACAGTCCTTGAAAGGGAATACGAAAAAAAGAAATATTTACAAAATAAGGGCGTGATTTTAATCAAAATGTATAAACAAAAAAAAAAAAAGAAACCATGGAAATACGGTTTACAAATATATTCAGCGCGTTCGCACGGTACTTGTGGCGTATGTATCAAATGGGAAAGCGACACAAGATAAACAGAGTAATAGAGACAAATGCGTCATTATTGACGTAAACGCGCGATAAAAATACTTGAAAAGAAAATGAGTAAAACAATGTGCTCCTTAAAAATTATTGAACTGGATTTCGTGAAGGAATTATTCCAAATAATAAGACAACTAACTGCTTTTATCACTACAAGCGATGTACGCCAAATCATCACATACGCGGCGTCACACTCGAAAATCGAAATCGATATAATCGTCGGATCTTTATAATCGAAGCAGAAAAGATGACAATATTGGCCTACTATTTTCGATTTCAATGGACAAATACAAATTTACCTGCTCCTATTCCCCCCCCCTTTTCTTTTTGTTTGCTTTTTTTGGATCTCCTCAATTAAGAGCACATTACTAATTATTAGTATGAAAACAGCATTACTTAAATAAATTTGCACGAAAGTCAACTGCGATACAACCAGGTTTAAGACGTTTCCCATTCTCGTCTTCGTTTTGATCGCCAATTTAAAATTACCTTTTGCAACAAAAACATTCAGCATTCGTGTAAATTATTTATATAAATCGTTCGAAAAAAAAAAAAAAAAAAAAAAAAGGCTCATTGAGACTCACGGTGCTTTGTCTCCTCCATTAAGAATTGATTCATGAATAGAAGACTCCCCCCCCCCCCCTTTAGTGGACCATCGTCTTAACACAGTTGGCGTTTTCTTCGAACTGGAAAGAGATCGCTAATCACTGCAAATACCATCCACAAAATCACCAGTTAATAGACAACGTTATTCCTCTTTTGCTCACTCTAGGCTGATGTCCATAATCTTAGTTCTCTCAGTAATCGTTCCACCCTCCTTTATTTTAGGACATCCGTCAATAAATCATCAAAATAGTTATAAATTTTATTTACGAAATAACCGGAATAATGTATATACATGTATTTATACTGAGAAGGAAAGAATATTTATTTATTTATATATATATATATATGAAACGCAATAATAAAGAGCACAGGAAGCCTATATTTTGATGAAAAAGGAATAAGAATAGAACGTTCGACAGAAGAGAGGAACAGGGACTACTAAAGTCATGCACAGCATTCTATAAAAAGGAAAAAATTCTTCACTACCACTTCGAGTCTAATTTTTGATTGATTTGCCTCCTCCATTCTATGACGCAGTATATTCCTAAAACACCGTCCTCAGTTATTGCACAATAAGCTGTCTCTCATTGTTCTGCTCAACCCTCCGACAAGTGGCATTTTTATTAGGGGAAAAATTTAGCTCGGGTATAAATCGTACGCTGTTATTACTTAGGAAACAAACGTTTCCTACTGAATCCTTTAGCAGCAGAAAAAATAGCAATTCATTAAGGATCCTTTGAAAAATTGTAAATGACAAATGCAAGTACCCCAAGTGTTTCTTTTTATTCTTTTCGGAATAACATGGATGACTCCTTAGATATAATCACATACCACGTATTTTCTTCAACATTTCCAAAAAAATTAAAGCTGTTTTCAGCTCATAGATAATTGAATCAACGTGAAAAGTCACTGTTTACAATTATGCTGTAATGAAAATTAAACATTTTTAATTTGCTTATCTCTAAAATAGCCATTCTGATATTGAATGATTCAAGTGTACTGCGGCTGAATACTAAATATAGTTTTATCATTAAAATTACTTTTCCCAGCCGTTTTTGTAAATTTTATTTGTTATCAGATGTGTAGGCTGCATCCTAATCCTATGTCTTACATTCGCCATCATTTTGCCAAAATCATAATTGTTCATAAGCTTCCAATAGTTCTTTTCAAACTCATTAGTAGTTGGCTGTCACTGAAGAGTGTTCAAGATCAGGCTTCAACAACTACGCTAAAAAAGAAATGACTCAATGCATCCCCACAACAGTTTCAGTCCTAGTAGTCTGTTTAAGATTTTGACTGATGTAGTTATTAATATTATTATTTATTTATTTGGTGAATAATAACATAAATACATAGTAATTGATACATAGTCATGAGTATCTCAGTTGAATGAACACCTCATGGATGTAGTTACTTTTATATTTCAAATTTATTAACTAACTTGTTACATTAATTGTTTCAGACTCGGAGCACAGAGACAAATTGTACTGAGTCGAATAAGTATTCAAGTTATCCACACTGAGAGGAAACTAAATTGTGATCACTGCAAGTAGCTTCAATAACACTCTACAAAAAGAACAGTCGCACAAGGTTAAAATTGTATTGGCAAAACTTAGAATAGAAGTGGTTATCATCGAAACAGTTGGATAATTGTTACTTACAGCATCTGAGCTGGGATCGAAATATAAACAAGCATCGCTACAGCCGTACAGGCTTGATTAAAATTAGAATGTAGTAATTACGAAAGATGATGAAGTTGGGGATGAAAGATTGAAAGAGTGCACCCCGTGCAAATAGAAAATGATCAGATTTAGATCTATTATTGGAAATTTCCCAACGCAGTTCCGTTAGAGTAAGCTTTATGTGTTTTGGTGGTGCTATCCGAAAAAAACCTATACAGCGGTTGTTGCAACTATACTTGATCAGTCCGAAATTATGCAATCTCCAAGTAGGAGATGGAAGTGGATTTTAATCACATCTGTTTTTAATATTCATACCACATTGGGTTTCATAATTAGACAGCACAGACCATGAACCTGCTTAATGTAATCGAAAGAAACACTGATACAACTTCTGAAAACTGTCATACTTAAGAATGAAAGGATCCAATGATTTCCTTAAAAATGCTGTCATTTTCTCGTGTTTTACATGTTTGTTTTGTTTCATACTCCATCGGCTGTATCTGTGAGCAGGTGTTATGATCTCCGGAGTAGATAGTTCCCTCCTCTGAGAATTCATCGGTTTTAAAGGGGTTAATTTTTTTTCAGTTCGTAACGAGAAACTTGTCCAGGAAGAGTTGCACAATTATTTTATATAACAATAATTTCAATGCACCAGCCACTTGCATTATCAAAGCGAGACAAATTCTAATACAAACTTAATATGTTTAAGTCTTTCGATCATTAAATCCCTGATGAACAGAACACAATTCTAAAAAGTATTTTTTGCGATAAAAATAATTCTAAAATAAAAACGAGAAATGCATGGTGGATTTAATGTATCTTTTAAAAATACCTAACCACGATATAAAGGGAACATGTGAGAAGAAAATAGTAATCAAAACGATTAAAATTAGCAAGAATAATTATTATTACGCTGTAAAATGTTGCTAAAAGGAACAATCGTGCATTAAAAAATAACGGTTATTTCTTTTTTGGTTTCAAGTTATTGTGCTTTTTTCATGACGCCGTTTTACGTAGAGTGTAAAAAAAAATAATAAAATAATGATCCTAAAACACTCGTCCGCATTATACAACAAAACACATTTCAATAAATAAAACGTTATCCCGAATAATCGGTGACTGTTAATAAAAAAAACAGTACAGGAGAAATAATAATAATAACAATAATAATAATAATAAGCGTAAGGAAATTAGATCAGAAACCCGGAATATATACATTCACTTGCAAAAATTCGCAATTTTAAGCACAGCAACAACAGTCAAAAAATTTTTGGAAATCGAGATGTATATAGCTTTTGATCAATCCCCCTGAGTTTGTTGAAATCAAAATGCTGTAGAGACGCGAGAATTAAGGGTTAATAATAAATAAATAAATTGCTTTCAAAGTTAATAATAAACAGTTCTTTTTCGTTTTTTTTTTTAAATTTCGTTTTGAGTTTCTGTTTATATTTTTGGCGTGTTTTGAATATCTTTTTTTAATTTTCGTTCTTTATCTTTAACGCTTCCCAAACTTTACAACGGATATATATATATATATACATATATGTGTGACGTTTGCCAAGAAAAGGGACCCATAGTGCGAAAATATCGGTTTTGAGTTAATCACGGATACTGATACCTGAAAGTATGTAGAATAAGGCGCAATATGCAGTTTTTTCCACAGACGTTTATTTAATGAGGTTAAAACGTAGAAAACTGACTAAAGAAAATTAGAACAAAGTGGGAAAACATTAAAAATTTTTTAAAAAAAAAGTAAAACTATTTTTTTCCTAGTTGTTAGTTTTTTTTTGACATATTTTAATGATTTTTTATTTGTTTCGGGAATTTTTTGAGCATTGATCGTTTCTATTTTTCGGAACTTCGGTTTTCTTCTTTGTTGCAGCTTAGGATTATTTCATTTTTTTCTTTTTTTTTTGATTGGAGTTTCAGTTTTCTTCTTTGCTTTCTCTTTCGTGTGAACTTAGATGCAAACTCCTCTACAATTAAATTCACTGCATTCGTCAGTTTTACGAGCTGCGGAGTTGTTTGGATCGGTACATTAAACGAAGCAATATTATCGTAGCGGTATACTATGGTAGTTTCACACAAACTTTAAACGCGTTTTTCTCAAAAAATAGTTTTCGCATCACAGGACTACCCTTTTCTCAGCGAACGTCACATATATATTAACGGAAAAATCATGATTTAATGACACATTACACGTAAAGTACTGTGAAAAATTGGTGTAATATGGCAAAAAGATGTAGCAAAATAAATGCGAAAGTAGCACTTATAAGTTAAACCGTTCGAGAAACAAATACAAAACTATATTGTTAGAAAAGGACAATACAATTTTTATGACGCTCTCTCATTCATGTAAAAAATATTACAAAAAATTATAACTGTAAGCGTATAAAATTTAAGCAAAAATAAATGTCTTCTAAAACGCCGAAAGTGAACAGCCAAAATGAAAGAAATTGGTCTTGCGTCGTTGTTTAATGACATTCTTAAACTTCATAGGTAATGTGAATTACAAAAATTGGCTCGTTTTCATCATAATTAGTGTTAAATATTAAAAAAATACTTAAAATATAATAAAAAATATTATTTTTACGTTTATTAATTAATATTTTATATTTACTAATTATTTTTATATATATATATATATATATATATATATATATTTATATTTATATGTATTAATATATGTAGTTTAACAATTTTGCTATCGTATTATGCAACAATGATTTAGGACAAATTTCTTTCATTTTGGCTGCTCACTTCCAGCGTTTTAGTTGCGTTTGTAGGTGTATACCCTCGGTCTCTCAATACGGTATCGATAACAACGATGGATTGCGTAAATTAACACGGGCGGAAGGAGAATTCCGCAAACCCACTGACGACAAACGCAAATAATAAAACCTCCTTTTTGGTTCAAGAAAACAACAATAATAATAATAGTAATGATAATAATAATAATAATAATGGTAATAATAATAATAATAATAATAATAATAATAGTAATAATGAAATTAGAAAAAAAGAAACTCGATTTTGTGACGTCAATGGTCCACAGTATAAAACCGGATTGGCGAATAAAATAATTTAAAAAGTGGATAATAATCAAAGTGTGTAAAATATTACACAGCACACGCGCACCTGTACCACCTGCGCTACTATTCGACAAACCGCCGTGTCGAAACACTAATATTTTTTAAAGTACACACGAAAAAAAAAATGATTACTCAAAGAATATCAAATCACTATCAACTTATGAGAGCTCTAGCGTACTCGAAACCGATGGTTACCGCAGTTTTAAGTTTTAAGTGTGTTTGCGGTAACAGTAGTATTAGTGTACTCCCAAACCAGTTCGCACACAATTGAATTATCTCGCGACAATGCTATCGCGGAAGTAAACATATTACAGTTTCCACGCGACAGACTATCCACCGATTAATGAAAACCGAAAACATCATCCTAAATTCGATTTCGAGCAATCGTGATAGAAACGTGATCGGAATACAACGAAGGAATATACGAACAATTTGGAAGAAAAAACAGGAGTTTTAGGTCAATGACTGTAGCAGACTACAGTAATGGACAGGAAAATAACCGATATGTAGGTGTGTGGGAAAAGGACAGGAGAATAGTGGTGTTCTTTTTTTCGACTTTATATAGCCGTAACAGAACCGATTTCCATGAATAAGTATTGAATTTGAGTTTTTCAACGAATGTACTAGCGACTTTTTCACAACTTCTCATTTTAAGCCTCGTATGTTCGTGATGAGCTTTCATAATAACAAATTTGAAGTCTCAATGACGTCTAGAGTGTATTCCATTCTGAACAATTTATACAAAACTAACATTAAAATTACATTTATAATTTTGAAAAAATACAATTTTAACTTGTTTGTTTTCTTTTTTTACGAAGTGTAAAAAGTGGGAAAAAATTATTCCCATTTGTGAAAGGCGCTAAAAACAACCTAGTACTTAAATTATTTCAACAAATACCGCGTTGCGTCATTCACCCGTTTCAACTGGCACACTTGTCACTAATTATTTTTGTGAGAAATTAATAAGCTTCGATGTAAAGTGCTAATGAAATGTTATTATAGGCTCTCTGTTTATTTATAAATTCAATTACAACGCGAGCTCCTACAAGCCTATTGCAGCTTAAGTTTTAACAATACACAGCTTTTTTAATGTATAGCGGATAAGAAAGAGATAAAAAGAAGTAAAATCGCGGAGGAAATATTGTCATTCGTTTTAGAATAAGTAAAAAATAGAATATGAAAAAAAAAAAAAAAAAAAAAAGGTAATTTTGCGTTCCCAACTGCTACGTGTAGAAAAGAGATGCTTTACAAAAAGCAGTGAGGGCGCACGATGTATCCCAGAAAAGGCGTCGCGAAAGAATAAAGGAAATCGAGGAAAGAACTGTTAGACGGGGGGGGGGGGACTGAGTATCTTGTCTAAATCAGTTTCGTCGAGATCGTTATCGAGTTATTGCTTACTCTATAAAAGACGCTGCGTATTCATCGGTGTTTGTTGTGACGAATACAGCGAAACAAACAACAGTGTGTATGTAAGTGAAATGTAACGATGGCATTTCAGTTTCGGTGCAACAGTATGCGATATCACATAGTGATGGGCGACCCCGAGCTATTATTGTTACCGAGACAACAATCGGCTTCGTTTCTGGAGTAACCATCGAAGCAACAATTGCTGTAACAATATCAACAGTTTTAATTTCCCTATATCGGATGCTGCCCCATTGTTGTTTTCAAAACAACCGTATAAAATCATTTTTATTTGAAATCCCTGCCGGATTTAGATACTTATACTCTTCTATAGACACGCGACCTCTATCTTACACTATTATTATTTTACGCTATATATGGAAAAAAAACAAAAAAAAAAAAAACAATTTAGTATCTAACTAGTACCCAATACATGATGCTAGAAAGGGATTTGTTTAAAAGGGGGAAAAAAGCGAAACACTAAAAGAACATCTTAAAATTGAATATTTAAATTGAAAGTATGCCGGAGACGTCTCTTCGGGCTAATGATCCATCTTTCGTACGTGAGAAAACGGAAAATATATTAATAAAGATAAATTTAGTATTTAATTATTTTTGAACATTTGTGGGAAACTGCTCTCAAATGATTTATCTTCGTCCGGAAGAGAAAAAAATCCGAAGATTATTATTATTAAAAATAGGCCTAATGTTTGATTTTTAATTTGAAAAATTAATACACTACGCAAAAATCACTAATACACTGAAGGAGTAGACCGATGGAAATTAGAAACGAATTGTGTATGAACTGAATTTTCAATCGGAAAAAAAAGACAAGAATTATTAATATTTGACCAGTTGTTAATTGCTCTTTTTTTTTTGCTTTTGAATATTTGGTGAATTTATAATAAGTTCATTAAAAAATGTTACCACCGTGCTGCACTTAACTTTTCCATATTATAAATTTCTAAAATACGCGACAAAATTTCATAGTATCGAAAAAATTCGACTTGTAGAATCTCTTTATATTTACACTTGCTATATTCTACAGAATAATTCGGTACAAAAAGTAAGACATAAGAAATAAAATACTCTTAGGAGCGAAATAATTAGAACATTTAACGATATAATAAAACTTTGGAAATGTTAATTATCTAAGCATGATAAACCAACATTATAGTATCTGGAAATTGTTACAAATGCGCTATTGAATAATATTAAAGTAAAAAAAAAGTAAAGTAAGTCCCGTATTCCCTCGATAAGGTATCATGGATTGTGAAGTTAAGCTTTCCATTAATGTACTTAAGGTTCTAATGGATCTGATGAGAATACTGGGGGGCCAGTTCCTTTCTCCTTGGAATCCGCCTTTACTTTCCCAGATTTCTCTGGTACCCAATTCAATTTCAGATTAGGTATAAACCTGGGAGCAACTTGGATCCGGGACGACGAGACAAGTCTCGAACCCGTGACCTTCGACTTATTACCAAAAAAAAAAAAAAAAAAAAAAACAGAATTTTTAAAATTTAAGCAACCGAAGAGAATATCTCCGTAACTCGCAATAACGAAATAATCGAAATTTTAAGAATTCATTAGCGATTGCTTTTCGTCTCGAGCGGATAATAGCAGTCTAGCGGATATTAAAAAGACTTCTTTCGTCTACTTTCGTAGCATTACAACGTGATAGCGTTAAATGATAAAAAGTAGCGAAACTAAAAAAAAAAAAAACTAACGCTCGTGAATATCATGAAAATCTGCTCGGTGGAGCAATTAACGATAAACAACCCCGTGCCGATTCCAGTTTGAAACGAATATGGTACGCAAAGATCATATTCGATTTAGATAGTCGTTGGAAGTCATTGGCAATTTTCACAGTCTTAGTGCGGGGCCAACTCTATCGGGCGTAGCGAACTCAGACCTTTACCTGCGGTGATTTTCAGGTATCACTCCTGTTAAACGTTATTGTAATTTGTGTTCGTGGGAAACACGAGTTACCAAATTTATTTCTACATTACCCATTCTCACTGTTATCAGAAATTCTCCACAAAAAGTACCGCTGCTCTTCGTTAACGATTTAGTTTTTCCAAGTGTATAGCATGTTATATATATATATATATATACACATGTGTATAATCACAAAACACATATTTATTATTATTTTATTGGGTTATTCATTTTTTTAAATGTTTTTTATTTTTTCGAAATAACGACTTCGATGTGAACTTGTAAATAAACAGACTTTCGCGATGTAAATTTAAGAGTTCCGTTAACATCTACTAATAAACGGATGAAGATGATTAATATTTTATTAAAAATTGATAAAAAAATTTGAGTTATGAATTATTCATATCCATTTTCTGTGTTGTCACTTTATTAAAAATTTATAAAAACACGCATTACAGAAAAATTATAGTTTAAAAATATAAAATAAAACCAACATGTTCCGGAGTTACGTACTCCATATTAATCATGGCAATGATAAATTATTTATTATTGACATGATTATATGGAGTACGTAACTCCGGAACATGTTGGCTTTATTTTATATTTTTAAACTATAATTTTTCTGTAATACGTGTTTTTATAAATTTTTAATAAAGTGACAAAACAGAAAATGGATATGAATAATTTATAACTCAAATTTAATGATTAATATTAATAATCGGTCAAATGCAATATTAGTTCTTTTCGTTTTTTTTTTTTTTTTTTTTATGTATAATCAGCCATATTTAAAAAATTATAAACTATCAACTCTCTACATCATTTAAAATGTAACATAACTAGGTTGAGTTTGCTTCTAATATAGGTATATTCGTTATATTATCTTTCTTTTTCATTCGTATGTAGCAAGTTTATTTTTGGGGATACGTTTATTAAAGTTTCTTCTGTTATCTATAATTTTAATTATATATATTTAATTCCTTGACGAAGCTACCTAGGTTTCAAAAAAATATCAAAAAAGAGAAATAAAGGCGAAAAAATGTTTAAACATATAAATGAGAACACATTTATGTTAATGCTGGGCACCGAAAGATTTACGCCCGAAAGAAAACCGAACGTTATCCATGTAATTTGCGTGTTTATTGCTGGGGAATATGATAAATGGCCGGTACATCCTTCATGTTTGTCACCGTCCAAAGTTATAACTAAAATGCTTGTTCGATTTTTTTTTTTTTTTTTTTTTTATTTCGGCAAGAATAAACATCCTTTGCCCGTTGAAATGAATAATATGTGAACATTTCAACGAGTTTAGCGAGGTTAAATTATTGCATTATTTTTATAATCTTTGTTTACGTGATTTATATTTAAATATGCGGAAGTGTAATAAATGCAATTTGCCTTTACTTTATGATTGATTAAACTTATGTGTATTGTCAAATGTTTCGTTTTTCACACTGTGTCGATGTTAACGTTTTTTTTTTTTTTTTTTTTTTTTTTTTTTTATTATGTAAAAATTCATAATTTCCAACAACAACTTCAATTAGCTTCTTCCGGACTTCATAATTTAGCAGTTCAGGAAAATTAATAATTTTATTAAAGCGAGTAAAAAATCAAATGATAATGTACGTTGGAGCGAATGTACTAAATAGCGTACAGCCGGATACGTGAATCTAAAAAATGTTTAATAAAACGTGAGACATGTTCAGAACTTGCTCGCCTACGGATCTGAGCGAAAAATTATTTTTCTCCACTCGTCTCTTTCGACTTTCGATTAGTGAACCCGCTCCACAACACACAAGGAAAAGGGTTTTATCATTATTTTAAAGGTATTACAAGAACGGCGATGGTATACATTTTTTTCCCATTTGTTCGGTGGTTTTTAGTTTTTTTTTAATTTTTTTTCAAATTTTTTTTCAATACGCAACACTGCTATTTGATCCCACTACATTTGGACAGAATATCGTTCTGCGTGACTAACAATGCTACCCACAGCATGGCTCAAAAGACAACACCACAAAAATATGGAACAACCAATAAATCAGTAATTATAGATAAAGAAAATTAAAGCAAAAACGATAGAGACAAATATCAAACGGAAAGATCGCAAGTTTGAGAACGAAGATAGAAATATAACATAGGTAAAGAGAAAACAAAAATAATAATAACCGATAAAGCAAAACCACCTAATAAAAGACATTCCTCGCACACCGATTACGAGGGGAACCATTAAGTAAGCAGGCTCAGAAAGTGACTTAAGACGAAAGAAAACAAAAAGCACGTAGGCGAAATAGAACAAGATTTAGAAAAATAGGTTAATAAGAAGACGTGTGTGAAAAGATTGAATTTGTCCGAACGCTCGTATTTTCCTTCGCACCCACATTCAGCGAAAAACCTGAACATTATAGAATCGTTTCAATATGTAGTGCTGGGAAAGACTCCTTACGAAATCGTGTAGATAAACGAACGATACTGTGAATCCATTTGCGAGAAATCGATGTTACACAAAGATTCCATCAACGAATTCTAGTTCTAACGAGAATAATGAAATATTTGACACCGCATAAAACGGAAAACCGATAGGAATGGATCGCGTAATAGTCCATAGATTAAAGCGACCAACACGATAATCAGTACGATGGACAGATATCGTTCAAAAAAAAAAGCTGCAGGAATGTGATTCACAGAATATGTGTATACGCCGAATTCGTCGAATCGAGACGAATAATGTGAAATGCGCACTAAATGTATGACGAATACAGAAGAGAAAAAAAGTGATACACATTTTAGCCAATAAGAAAGAAAAAGAGTTGGTTAACTCTACCAGATGTTAGTTCGGCGATTGGATATGAAAGAACTGAATAGCCCGCGGAAAGAATACACAGCAGGTAGAATGTGCAGTAAGAGCGGTAGGCAAGTTTTATCAAAATTCGGAGTAGTGAAGAGAATGATAGAAAGTAATAAGTGATTGATGGTTATAGTACAAGATTTTCTTTTTTTTCTCTTTTTTTTTTCCTTTTTTTTTTTTTTTAACCTTGGAAACAAATCACATGACCACACTGGCGGCCTCTCAGCTCACCGACTTGTCGAATTTATAGATGCACTACGGAGTCATCATCTAGTTCTCCAAAATATATATCGGAGTAAACTCAAAAGGTATTTTTCGATGAAAATTGCGTCCATTTCATTATTTTTGAAATATTTTAACAGCACCGTCAACCTTACAACGAAAAAAAGCTCATTAAAAAATTAAAAGGATCCCCGTAAAAAAGTTATGTATCATTTCATTCGGCAAAATTAGAATGTTTTCAATTACTCGCCAAAACTCAAAACAAATTATTACAATCGATACGTGTATAGAAACGGACGAGAAACTACACGAAATCCAGCGCACAGAATTTTAGAGATAATAAAAAAATAGAAATCCTTAGAATGTAAATTTACAACCGTGTAGAATTATGTAAATTAACGATTTAAAAAAAAAAAAAAAAAAAGAAAAAAAGAAAAAAAAAAGGAAGGGGAATCTATTAAGACACTGAGAACCGTTTCATTCTCAAGCAAATCAACGCAAGACACGCAGTAACACGGGCAAATTAATATTTCGGTGTAAAATTTTAATGTGGCTGATTTAGTAAGTCAGAAGTATGAGCAGTACGTCGCGCGCAAATATCGCCGTAATCTTGTTACACCTGCAATGTTAAATAATACAAAAAACATTAATCTGACGTACTACACACATCAGCTCCATTTATTATAATTCATTAAACTGGCTCTAATTTTGAAGTTCGATTTTTAAAAAAAATACAAATAAAAATTCACGAATATCAGCGCCGTATTCATTCGATTACAATTTGAAAAACATATTTGATACTTGTGCAAATAACCATGTTGTAAATCTTCAACAACCCCACCTAATAGAACACGCTTGTTCCACTTTTATTTTTTCGTTACATGCTCAAAAGCTTTGATGTTCAGGAGGAAAATCAAACAACCGTCTTTCACAAAAAACTGATGTTTTATCAGAAGAGCAGTGAAAAAAAGCTGCCGTGTTATCGAGCTCAATTGCAAAAACCCCAGAAATTATAATGAGAACTCGGTAAAGCCTAAAAATATGTCTACACTGAAAAAAGAAGAAAAAAAACAACTTTAGATTCTTTTACACTTTTTCAAGACACACTTTTCCACACTGCTTACGAAATAATTTACCAGGATTTTCATTTTTTGCATAGAATTTCCCTTTCAGTGTTGATCACTTGGAAAATATCGAGGTATTTTTTGAGAATAACCGACCATTAGTTCCCGACAACGCAACCGATGCGTATATAAATCACAAATATTGTTGGGAGTCCCAGCTCTGTTTCCTGCTTTGCATGGTAACGCCGCTTTAACCGCACTAGAACACGACAGGCTAGTGTCACTGATGGAATTTATTGCGCTTTTATTAGTAGGTAAAATACAATTAAAAACACAAAAGAATTCTCAAGAATTTCATACAATGGTTCAATTTACATGAACAAAACGGAAAAGAGTAAAACAACGATATGACGCTTCCCCCAGTCTCTAGTAGTTAACAATAATATTTTAAAAAACATTATCGAATTTAAATTTTTTTCCATGTGTATGTTGAAAATTGAACAAAAAAAGTAAAACACGCGCATAATATTTATCACACTTGCTCTGGGGAATTCAATTGCATGTAACTTTTACTTAAAACAGCTTTATTACTATTAGGCATGAACAACGTTTATTCGGCATACTTTAGAAGAATAAGAAATTAAAACAATCTTTTTATTTGGCAAATAAATTCCGAAAGGGGGTAGCGGCAAGGATAAAAAGGGCGGCCTTTTTTCATGTCAACCGTCATGCGCATTGGGTAAAATTTAATGATGACACGGAGGTCGGAAAATAAAATGGTAAGTAATTCCCGACTAATCGCGCAAAATCTTAACAACCGGATGTTATGCCGAATTAGCCAGGTTTTAACGAGATTTACGTTCCCGTAAGATCGCTCGAAAACTAATTAGAATGTCATTAAAAGTAATTAGAAGTGAACGAAAGTAGTAATTTATGTGCGTTCATCAATCGCTTCTGTCTCCTGCGTGTTTTTCTAAAACATGCCCCGCTGTTAGTGCATCTGATGTGTTATGCACGACTCTGAAATTAAGCGTAGATTACTCACCAGATATTGATAGAATTATGACGACATATGGACTAGAGGAGAGTAATCTCTACGCTCCGGAGATAATTTAACAACGTTATCCGAACACGATACTTAAAAAACGTGATGCCCCTGCATCTCAAATTGTTTCTGATTTTACAATTATCGTAGTAACACGCTTCTCTCCATGATCCCGTACTGAATACGGGACTCGGAAAAAAAATTTAATCTAACGCTGTAAAACTAAAATATTTACGCATTACAGTGAAAAGGAGAAAATTAACATCAATAAGTGCATTTTTGAACTTTTCCTTTTTCTTTTTTCTCTCTCTCTCTCGTAAGTATCGTATATATTAGAAAAAAATCAAATTTCAATATTTTGCGTAATGGAGTTTACTATATATATAAAAAAAAAAAAAAAATCGATCTATATAAATTTAATTGATCTGCAAAATTAAAATGAGAGATTTCTTTGTCCCCAATTTAGTAACAAAAAAACCGGTACGTTGCAGAAATTTTCAAAGAAATTCATTTTCGTAATTTATTCATATAAAATGCTATTTTACAAAAAATAAATATCGATACGTTTATTATGAAAATTTAAAAATGCACCAAAAAGTAAAAAATAATTACTCCCGATAAAAAATATATATCAGAACATGGGCTTCGCCAGCGGGTGGCAGGGGGGCAGCTGTCCCCCTGGAGCCTTGAAATTTTTTAATCAACTGGCCATAATGAGTATTTATAGGCGCGTAATCATGAATAATTTGCCAGAAACCCGCGGAAATTATGTTTTAATTCAGATTTTATTCTTGTTTAATAAAATATTAAGCCTTTTATAAATTCTATTTTTTCTATAACTCATATCATTTTTCTATCATCTTGCCCCCCCCCCCCGGCGGCTGGCAACTCATCACCCCGGGCCCATCGGCTGGCGACGCCCTTGTATCAGAGAATGTTATAACACCTTAAGGGTGATATCGTAATTCTTATACAACACTGATACCTTAATCAGAGTCGGCATTATATTACATATTAAAATAATAATTAAAAAATGCCTTAAATGTTCATTAAATTGTTCCTAGATATTGTAACATGAATTTGATGCCAACTCTAATTAAGGTTTTAATGTTGTATAAGAATTACGATAATATCACCCTTAAGGTGTTATAACATTCTGATATATATTTTTTATCGGGAGTAATTATTTTTTACTTTTTAGTGCACATTTTTAAATTTTTCTAATAAACCTTCAAGTATCGATATTTATTTTTTGTAAAAAAGCATTTTATTTTACAATTTTTAGCGTTATGCTTGAATTTTTTTCTTGTTAAAAAATCAATTTTTTTTGCACATTATTCTCCACATACTTAATACTTAAAAAAAATCGATTTCTTTATTTTAAACTGCATTTCCACGGTGTGAAAACATCAAAAGCTACATTTCCATAGTAATTTGGCAAATTTATAATATTTGAAGTCAATAAATCTAACTTGACGACGTTGAAACTAATCGTGAATGAAAAGCATCTGAAAAGCTTCAACTCTCGCATTATTAAGGATAACTCAAAAACTACCGATCAGATCTTGATCAAATTTAAATGGGACCACCACATGCGAAGCACCGTCATTTAAATAAAAGAAGAATCATCAAAATCGGTTCACCTAGAAGAATGTTTTGTGGTAACACACATAAAAAAATAAAAAAAAACAAAAAAAAACCAGTCGAATTGAATACCTTTTCCTTTTTTGAAGTCGGTTAAAAATAAAGAGCATGAGCTTTGAAAGTGAAATTATTCGCAACTAATTTCGCATAAAAATACTCCATCGATGCAATTTTTTTTTATGACCCCTATTACAAATATTACGGTAAATTTTTTTTTTGTTTGAAGTAATTCCCAAATTAATTTAAAAAAGAAAAAAAAAAAAAAAATCACTCTTGCCAATTGAGGAAAAATCCTGTAGCGGGCGCTCGTCAAGTTCAATCCGAACGAAGCTCGTACACACGTAGAATAAAGAAACTGACAAGTTAAGGCCGTTTAAGTAAAATCCATTAATTTACCAGAATAATTTATAGCGGGTTATTACTCATTTACTTCACATTTTTAGCTTGTCAACTAAAAAAGAACAGGAGAATTCGGTAAAATTATAATTCAGATTTCAAAACAATATAAGAAAAATGTGACAAGGGATGACTGGTTCAGTAAAGAGGTAGACGAATCAAAATTTCAACGGACGAAAATTTCAAGAGAAAATAAGTACCACCTGATTAATGTCAAAAAAAAAAACAAAAAAACGCATCACGCGAGTTTTTATCATTTTATCTTTATATTCATTTTATAATCATTATATTAATTATAACTGGTTACTCAAAAACGGGCTGCACGACGACCTTAAACCAACAATGCATGAGCGGAATTTATGCTCTGTACAACAGTTGTTCAATTCTTTCTTCTTTAAAAAAAAGAGTGAATCGGAAAACTAAAATAATAATCACACTGACAAAAGGCATGCGCTAGATAATATTACCAAAAATATCTCGTACAATAATTAGAATAAAAACAAAATTAAAGCGGATGGGGCGAAGAAATAATCGTCAAAAGATTTCTTCCTAATACAGTTTATAACGGAAATAGAATAAAGAACAAAATGTGGATAAGTTTTTTTACCTTTTTCATTTTCTTTTGCGTTAAATACACACAGTGAATATTTGAAATGTCGGTATACAATTACAGGTGAGCAAGTGTTCGCTCATTTGTCCTAGGATCCTGTGTACACATGTAACGTACGGGAAATAACCCGAATAAGATGGTTTAAAAACGACAAAAATATTCAATTAAAATATGCAATAACTTACGAACGATTTTTTGACTTATTAATTCCGAAATTGGATCAGAAATTACAATTAAAATTCTCTTTAAAACCATATCTATATGAGAAATAATGGATTATATTAGGCGGGAAAAACCCGGAAAAAGCCGTGTCAACAATATATAATATAGAATTTAAAACGAACTCAAAAATCGCCCTTAAAAAGTTCTCCCTAACTAATAAACCGTTAAAATTCAAATTCAAAATGTGAAACAAAAAATAGGAGCTATTTCTTAAAATTAAAAAAAAATTACAGTTCAAAAATTATTTAAAACTGCCATTTTGAGGCGAAAACAGCTAAGAAAAAAAGATGTTCACGCAAGTAATAGCCCGAGTAAAAATAAAAAATATGCATAAAGTACTGCTTTATAGGAAAACTACAGCCGAGCTTACAACTTTATATTTAAGCTCTCGAGACGCCGAAAAGTCGACCTTTTTTGAAAAAAGAATTTTTTCCCGCGGACATATGATATATAATGAAGAGATGGATATTTGTCGAAAACGAACACGTATTTTCCTTAACGAAACTTTCAAAATTAGCAAGAAGTTCGAAAATTGTGACGTGTCTCTCCTTCTTTGCGGTGCGAACGATCGGATTTCTTTATTCTGAACAAAAAAAAAACCTCATGCTTGACTGAACTTGTTTAAATAGATATATACTGTCTTTAATATTTATAATTAAGAATGTCCGGGGTTTATATGCAAAATAAAAAATTTAAAATACACTTTTAAAATATGCGAAATAATATATGCTAAAATGATTCCGAAAATATGAAAATTAGATGCTATATCAAAAAAAAAAAGAAAAAAAGTTCGTCCTGCAAATACACACACTGTATTGATACACTAGTGTGGTATATAAAGTAAACTGTTTTTACAGTTATATATTCGCGCGGTAATTGACTTAAAAGTTTAAAAATTATTTCAACGATAAAATCAAATATCCCGAAACAATTAAAAACTGAAAGTTTGAGAACATCGATAAAAATTTATTCAGCAGGGAAAAATCTCTTTTTCCGTATATGTGGTTCAGTGAAAGTAAAAGCGGGCGGAGTTTAAATTTTTTTTACGTTATATTACCGGTCAATCTCTTCGACAAGCTCATCATCGGCGAAATATTTACCCCTTCCCCCGCACCTCCGCCCTTCTAGACAACAAAACGAAAAAATAATATAGAATTATAGAGTAACCAGCCACCGCGTAGCTGGTTAGGCGCAATGGTGTTTCGTTCGGATAGAACCGGGTATCCCGCTACCGCACATTGCAATATTCAATAATAATGTCCGTAGTGAATGCGTAAAAAAAGGAAAAAAAAGATAAAATATTTAAGATACCGAAGTAGGTATAAAAACATCGATTAAAAAGTAAAGTTTGCATACCTCTAAACCCCTAAAACTGCATATTTTTTCCACAGTTCGAGCTTGTATAGTCTTTTCTTCTCCCTACCCTGGGCGCGCTAGCGACCTTAAACCAACAACAAGATAATTCGAGAGATTGAACTAAATAGCCAGGCGGACAGAAATGGAACTCACAAAGGACAGTAGCAGCGGAACAACTGAAGGCAATGGGACGGAAAGGGTATAGGTAGCGTTAAAGGGACTAGGAAGACCCAAAGCTAAAAGTTGGGCGTAAAGAAAGGAGCGTTCGTTAAGGAGTGCAGAACATTCAAAAAGGGTATAATATCACAAATACAAGGAGGCTTAGAAGCATGAACAGAGCAGAAAGGGGAAGGAGCTAAAGAAAAACGAAAGCGAGAAGAGGGGAGTAGAGAATGATTGATTCTAAGTCTAATTAAGTAAACAACAGTGGAACGACGACAGATAGGAATAGATTGAAACCAAGGTAGGAAAATAGGAACCGGTTGAATAAGACGGTAGTATGAATAATAATTAGAGAATAAAGATGGATATATGTCCAGCCAAAGTCCGCAGCCGAGAAAAGGGCCATTGCGAGCGACTGAGCGAGATAAAGAATCAGCTGAGTTATTGCCCTCTATATTAGAATAACTACGAGGGTGGAACAGGACAAGCACAAAGAGGAGACGAGAGATCAGAGAGAATGATACCGTCAGAGAAATGAGAAGGAGGAGAGGAGATGGCTTGAAGAATGCCTTTAGAATCGAGAACGATCAGGAATTTGCGAAACCCAATTGTAGAGTTGATAAAATAAATGGCACGAAGAATTGAGATCGATTCTGGCGAAAAAATAGAGCAGAAAGAAGGAAATCTGAAGGCCTCAAAGTGCATGAACGAAGGAGACGTAAACGCACCACCCACACCCCCATCACTCTTGGAACCATCCGTGAAAATTAAGACATGGGAAGGAAAAGAAGCGTCCAGCGGATGAAGGAATTCGTAGTTGACTACATTGTGAGAGGAAGAATTAGCTCGGACCGGGAAGGAGGAGAAATTGATAGGGTGGCTATTAATATCATAAAAAAAGTAAGGAAGACTGTTATAAGAGAAAACATTTGGAAACACGAGCAGCTATATGCGATAGATCGGAACTCTATGAGGCGACAGGCGCCAGTGATTTTTGATATGAAGATAGGAAGGAATAAGATTGGAAGAAGAAGTGGGGAGGCGTTTTATTAAAAAGCGATAACCGAGGAGTGAACGACAGATGAATGGAGGTTGAGTGGCAGATTCAGATAAAATCGCAGGAATAGGAGAAGATTTTAAAGCGCCAATGCATAAACGAAGGCAGGAATTTTGAATTGAGCCAGGTTTGGAAAGGAGAGGCAGATCGTAAAGTTTAAGATTTTGGGGTTTTCATAGTTCTCCTATATTCTAACAAGAAAAACACGTCCATTAAAAAAATCACCATTTCTCCAACTCATGAAAAGAGCTATGGATATTTTTCCGTTTTTTTTTATTTTATCTTTTCCCCATATATTCGATGTATATATTTACATTAAATTTCCCTTATAAGCACCGTTCGATGTTGTCATTTACAGTTTTGCAGATAATAGGGTAGAGCAACCTTGATCTACGCTTAAAATTTAGAGAATTTTAAAAAAAATTTGCTTACCTTTAGTTGATCATATGAACATAATCTTCATACAAAATTATTATTTAGCAAGCTATTTGTTCCGCATATATCACTGTTTATGTGTGTTTTTTAAAAGAGTTTGTAACCCCCCTTTTAACCTTATTAAAGTTTCAATTTTCAAAAAAGCTTTCTTATTTTATATTTTTGCCATATGAAGTTAATTTTGAATTTCAATTATCTGTTGTTCATAGTTCCGGTTGTAGCATTATTTTTAAATTTTAAAACATTATTGGCTAACTTTTACCTTCTTTTCAATACCAAAAAATTTGAATTTTTTACGTGTTCTTTCTCATGCCGTAAACAATATTGCATCATTAATCTGCATGTAAATTTTCAGCTTCATAGACTTTCAGTTTCAGCCCGATACGCTAGTAACTGTTGCGTTACTCAAATATTTTTTTTTTTTTTTTTTTTTTTTAAGGGTACCCAAATATTTACGGATCTTCTCTTTCACGCGCGCGCACACAGACACACACACACACACACATATATATATATATATATATATATATATATATATATATACATATATATATAAAAATAAACATATGGGAGCGCGTGTGTGGAGTATATGTATATATATAAAACAGTGTACCGAAGAAAGAAAAGAGCACAATCGACAGCAAATGCAGCAATATTTTGTTCCAGAAGGAAACTAAAAATTCAGACAGTTGAAATATCGTGGTTCTAAATTAGTCAATTCGAGAAAAAAAAAATATACATGGCCGTATGCATATACATATATATATATATGTATAGGCCATTTTGGCCTCACAAGGGACTGTGCCCCTTAACCTCCTTGCTTACATTTCTGTCTCTTCCTCTTCTATACTTTGTATGAAATGATCAAAATTTACAACGTAATTCTAAGTCAGTCCATATGAATATAATAACATAATCACAAAAATCTTATAAAATATAACAAACGTTACATAAAATTGACACATTTTTTCTAATAGGGGGTAGCCTAAGAATTATGTTGTAATTAATATACATACATACATACATATATATATATATATATATATATATATATATATGTGTATGTGTGTGTGTGTGTGTCTATAGAACAACCTACATTTGGTAACAATGATACATATATCTCGTGCGCAATGATTAATGTGTAAATACAAAATCACACTTTTATTTATGTTTTTAAATGAGAAAACATATCACGTTGTTGCAGAATTTTTTTAAGAAAGCAAAACTGATTTTTGTATATAATAAACATTTATATTTGGACGGTATTGCATATATACTACATATACGTAGCGGGCAGCAAATTTTTAATGAATCGATATTTCGATGTTTGGAAATATTAAGAATTTCATGGTCATTAACGCTGATCGTTATCCGCACTGTAATTTCAGTTGTCATTTTAAATTACCAGATTTCGAAAAAAAATGCAATATCATAAACATAATGGTGCTTTTATAATAATTATAAAAATGAATAAAGAAAAAAAAAACGTTACAAAAAATATGAAAACAAACAATTAGGTTCAAGTCGACTCTATTAACGCTCACCAAAGATAAATTTCCAGAACGGCTCATTTAAAAATACACAATATTCGGGCACCATTTCCGACTTTTTTTACTTACGCTAAGAATTTAAAACGAAATAGCCTAACTGGATTTTCTTTTTCTCTCCAAATTGCAAAAACCAGCAGCAATTACAAATGTTCGATTTGACGTTTCTCGCAATCGCTTAAATAAAAATAATTGTTCGATCCATTTTAATTTTATTGTCCTTTTATTTCGTTACAATTTTCCGAATGTTTATTACACTTCGCGAGTATAATTCATTTGATATTGCGCCTTAAGTTTAAATTTTTCTAGACTCGTTAAAGCGATCAAAATTGAAGCGCGCAACAAATTCACGACAGTGGGCTACGTATATTATTTGCGGCGCGATACCTTTTCAACTCATCATCTTATCATCACTGATATCGTTACTTTTTAAAATTGAAATTTTACGAGTAAAAATGAAACGTTTTAATCTGAATTTTAATTTCAGCTAATTTTGTCGCGGAGGAAATGAAAATAATTATAAAAATGCAATTTCCCCGCTTCTTTCTTTTTCGTTCGTGCGTAGACAGGGGAATGATCATTCATCCCCCGATGTTTGATAGAATACGAATATATTATACACGCAATAACAAACATCAAATAAAATATGCCAGACACTTTTTTTCAGAAATTTAACTTCATTTGCAGCTAAGAAAATAGAGAAAGAAAACATTAATCAGTCGAAATAAACTCCCGAGATGTACATACCCTAATTTATTTCGAACTCGCCGATCAAATTCATCAGTTTTATGCTTACTTAACAGAACAATAGTACGCACGTAATACGGAAGTTTACAATATCGCATTAACCTATTTTCATTTTTGAAAGTGCATTCTAGTTTGCGTAATATTTCGAAATCATGACACACATAAATACATAGCGAACACATTTATTTAATCGGGAATTTTCTATTTTAACATAATAAATAAGCGAACTGTGTTAAATTTACTCTTTTCATTAAATCCTAAATACAAGCTCGACCAACACACGAACACTATACTGTGTGCCTCCATTTGCTAGAATAGTCGACATTTCTAGACCTTAAAATTCCCTACTAATTCGAGAATTTCTTCAAAATCGTTACAGCCGTTTCCGAGCACTCAGTTAACAACTACTATATAATAAAACGTTACAACCTTTTACATTAGCGTTACGTGTATTTTTTTTTTTTTTTAAATATAAATGGGCGTATTTAGAAAAGAAAAAAGAAAAAAAAAGTGCGTATAAAGGTGCAGAGTGTGCTTAAGTCAGGAGTGAATACATGTGCGTGTTTAGCTAAAATAACGTATTAATAAATATAGAATCGTGTGTGTGGTGGTTTCCTGCAAAATGTATTTAAACTAAGGTGGTAAAAGGATGAAAAACATAATCTATTCAGCAAGCGTGTGTATTGATAGATGAATTTTTCAAAGTATAACTTAAAATAACTTAAAAATATTATGCGCAATGATTTAATTATTTTGGGCTATTAACAGGAAGTGCATAAGATAGAAAAACACCATGCTACATTTACGGTTTCACGATTAAATTTGAGTTTAGGGAGTTAATTAGTTTCCGTTTACGAACTTCCTGCGAATCGCAGACTCCATATACAACAGGAGATTTGTAGAATTATCTCTAGTGATTATTAGAGCCAGGGAACTATTAATGTTATATTTAGATCTGAAATCCTCAAATCTGGAACAGTAAAAAAGATGTTCAATGTTATCTTCAACGCCAGAGATGCACATGATGCACCCAGGGTCATCAGAAAGACGGAACCTAAACGTTAAGTGTATTTAAGATTACAAAATAAAACAATACTAACAATTTTGTACGTGATATGTAATGAATTAATTCGTATAACTCGGCATTACATAATATTTTTAATAATAGTAATCGTTGTAAAAAGTTTATAGATATGAAAAAAAGTCAAATCATGTGCACTGCTAGTCTATATATTTCGTACAAATCCCTCTTATACTCGAGTAATATGTTTCATTGGACCCATTTTTGAGTATCTTAAAATCGTACTCGCTTTTTTACATTTAGTCCCCAGGGCATTCTCGTTTTGCACTGAAGATTTTCTTAGTTCATAGTAAAACAAAATACAAAGGTAAATCATTTCGTACGTTATTAATGATACACGCGATGTAACAAAACGTGAGGTTAACGATCCATAGCTTCATTTGTTATAACTGTTAATAATAATATAATCAAGCCACAAAAAGTTGCTATTTTTAAATTTGTGTACTTACTGTCACGAAGTATGTAAGGTTTGTTTTTTTTGTTTTTTTTTGTTTTGCTAAGTAGTTTACAGCTTATTACGTAATTTTAATTACCGTGTTATATTAATTAATTAAGCTAATTTAATAATTTATTTAATTGTAATAAAAAGCGTGACGAGGCAATTGTCTATGACACAAGTCGATGTCTGAAAGAGATTTAATCACATCTCTTTCAGAGATCACACATTTTACATTCATCTCTACTAATATGACTCTTTGGTTTTCTCTGTTTTCATTAAAGCCAGCCGATGATTTTCGCGATAATCTTTATACTAATTAACGTTTTTCTCTTTTCTAGTACTAAAGATGGGATATTCTTTCCGGGGGAAACAAGAAAAAAAAAAAAAGAAAACCATTATCAACTCATTTTATTTAGTACTTATACTTATTAGTGGTTTTTTTTTCATTTTTATGTTAAAATTAACTCACTAAAAAAAAAAAAAAAAAAAAAAAAAAAAGAATGTATGGACCTACACTAAACTTTTTGGTAACTTAATGGGTGTTAATGTGGCTGTTTAAACCTTCGTTGCCTTCTAGTCTTGTACAACGGCTACGAAGTTGCTTGAAACATGAAGAGATACTATTCGGTTAAAAATTCCTCTTTCTGTAAACCTAGTTTCAATGGATTTCTTTTTCTGTAGATAATACATCGGAACTTCAAACAAAACTAAGGTATTATACGGCGCGCGACATTCAGCAGGGACAAAGAGCTCCTCAACGGTTTCTAGAATAATTTTATCGATTATATACGATGTCGCCCGTTTTCATTAAGCTATTAAGGTGAGACTAGGTGTAAAGTAAAATGTGTGTAACACACCGTTTACGAGCAAATATTGAAAGTTTCGGAAAATTACTTTTACCAGACATGAAAAATAAAATAAAAACGTTACGCGATATTACCAAAATCACCGGCATAAATAGAAGTCGTTTAGATTCGTTGAAGTCGGAACTTTTATTAACTAAAACTCTTTTGCCTATACAATAGCTCCCGTTGTTCATTAATTAGCATTCGTTTTCTCAATTTTATTCTTTTGTCGCATCGTACGTTTTGTTTTTTTCGTTTTTCTCCTTAGATAGATTACTATTATTATTATTATTTTTTAATTACATTCTCCATTAATTTTTCGTTCAATTTAATAGGCGGGATTTATTCTTAGCATACATACATAGGGAATGTATAAAACATTAAAAACGCGCTTCTATTTTTCTTGTATGTGCGAATGTTAAGGAATATTTCATACAACTAACACACGGTAGCAGGAATTACGAAAAAAAAAAAAAAAAGTAAAAAAAAAAACGTAAAAAAAAAGTGACTTCTTTGTATGAAGGACGAAATATTTAACACATTACACGCTCCGACAGTAATACAAACTGTCATACTATCCGTTGAAATAACATAATAAAAGACACTTCTCAAATTAACATAATAATTGACGATATTATTAGACCTACCGCGACTAGATCTTAATAATATGCGCAAGAAATGAAAAAGAAAAAAAAAAAATCAGAACGATAGTATATAAAAAACAAAGTGAAAACTGTCATTCCGCTTTCTAGTGTAACTACGCGTAAAATGGCATTGCGGGGAATCAATGGAGAGTTAGAGACGGAAGTCATTCAAATTGCAAAGGGAGTTAGACAAGGCTGCATTTTATCACCATTGTTATTTAACGTATATCTTGAGCGAATCTTCCAGATAGCCCTAAACAAAGAAACCACCGGAATAAAACTCGATGGAGAAATAATTACGAATCTGAGATATGCGAATGACTTTGCAATTTTGGTCGAAAACTTAAAAGATCTGCAGCGATTAATGAATAAAATCAATAAAACTGGACAGAAATTCGGTATCAGAATCAATGTAAATAAAACAAAATTTATGGTAGTCACCCGTAACCCAGCTCAAAAAGAAGATCTCTATATAGACGGGAAGCCAGTTAAAAAAGTTGAACACTTCAAGTACCTGGGATCGATGATTAGTAACAAATTAGACTGCGATGAAGAGATTAAAATTCGGTGTGGAATCGCGAAGGAAGTATTCAGGAAGCTTGGGGCACTGCCCTATTGCAACCTAAATTCCCCTTGGCTACGAGACTTTGCGTTGTGAAATGTTACATATAGCCCCAGTCTTACTTTACGGACTAGAGGCCTGGACCATAAAAAAAAAATCTGAAAATCGATTAAAAGCAGCTGAAATTTGGTTCCTGAGACGCCTATTAAAAATACCATGGATTGATAAAGTATCAAAGGAAGAAGTACTCCAAAGAGCTGGCGTGGAAAGAGAGCTGTGGGATACCATCAAGAATAGGAAAACGGCATATTTTGGTCACATCACCCGGGGAGAAAAGTATCGGCCACTACAAGTCATATTAGAAGGCAGAACGCAAGGCAAGCGACCACCAAGAGGGAGAAGAAAATGTGGATGGATTGATAATGCAAAGGAATGGATGGGACTTCGTAGTTTCGGGGAGCTGGTTGAGGCAGCAAGAAGCAGAGCATTGGGAGCAGCCAACGTGTCATTGACGTAAGGCACCCAGAAGAAGAAGAAGAAGAAGAAAAATGGGAATTGTTGGCCAGAAGGACGTTGTAATTTGGTCCGGACCAAAAAAAAAAAAAAAAAAAAAATGGCGCGCGCAATTACACCGATTGATAATTGAAAAATTGACCGCATAAAGCAAATTTTCAAACTTTTTTTTAACCGGCAAAAACCCTTTTCCAAGTACGATCTATCGCGCTGATTTGTTTTAACATTAGCCTCTGGAGGAAAATTTCGCTTAATATTGACGATATGGGTGAACCCATTGGTAATCCTTTATTTTGTGTATTCTTCTTCTCATCCTGGTGTGTCATACGTAGATGTGTGCGCGCGGCGATCACTAACTGGCTAAATTTCCTTATTGTTGTTTTTCCGGTGATCCACTGTTTTATATTCTTGGACCACGATGTTCTTCTTCTACCTCGTGCTCTTTTCCCGTTGATTTTCCCTTCTGTAATTATTCGCAATAATTCGTATTTCCTGCCTCTGATAGCCCCCAAAATATCTCGACTTTCTTTTCTTTATGTCGAATATTTGCCTCTCGGCTTTTTTGCTCTTCGCAATACTTTATCGTTTGTCAGCTTCTGCATCCACGGAGATATCTTCATGGTTCTCCTGTGTAACCACATTTCACACGCTTCCAAATATATTTCAATGTTTCGACTCGTGTATGCTTCTACACCATATAATAATAAAATGGGGTATATGATGTAACATCTTATAATAAAATCTCGTCTTATATACAAACTTAAAGATCGAGTCCGTGAGTGGTTTTCGCATTCTTCCGAAAGCTGTTTTAGCGTAGTCGCTTAATTTCAACAGATGCATCAAGAGTATTTGTGATATACCTACCAAAGAATTTAAATTCTACAACTTCTTCTATACGTTTTCCATTGATTGTGATAGTTACATTGCGATACCTTTTTCAGCTTATTTTATCCATAAACTTCGTTTTCCTTTCATTAATTGCAAGTCCATATTGTGGTATCTATCAAGTCAATTCTTTCCACTAGCCGTTGTAATTCTTTACAGGAGTTCGCTTAGAGAACGCTATCATCCGCATATCGGATATTGTTAATACCTTTTTTTTCCATTTTTTTTACCTTCCGAATATCCTTTCTGTTCCGTAATGCCTCGTTATGTTGTCGAATTAACCTTCATTTCTAGAAATTCTTTCTGAACTTGTTCTGGTAATTATAAGACATCAACAAGAAATGAGTTTCTGGTCATGTGACATATTGGTGACTCTGAATTAATGTCTCGATAGTATCGGTGAAATTCGTTTCCCGGCGCTTGCAAATGAGTTTATATTTCAACTTTGAAATCATCGTCCAATTTTTTATTTTTAATTGCTTTGAATAGTCGAGAAAAAGATATTATTACATTTTCAGCAAATATCTTTTGATTCCAAAGTTGAAGCTTAGATATGAACCCTTGAATATGATCATAGTTACTTATTACAGTGCCGTTTCTGCCTTAAAGCTTCAAGTTTAGCTGATTAAAGGTATCAAATATATCAGTTAAATAGATCAACCTCCATTGAAACTGTTCATTGTTGAATATTTGCAAAAAAATCTCTTTTTTCTTTGAATTCAAGAAAGAGGTGACCTCTTCTTTCAATTCATAAAGGCGAGCCAACATATTGCCCTTAGACAATCAGCGTACTTCTGTGTGAAATAGAAGGACTCTGTGATCAGAATCAAGATCCTCGCAAAGTAAACTAAATAATCGACTATTCAAAGCGCTACTCTTGATGTAGTTTACAAAAGTCCAATGAGTTTATTCCAATCCAAATCATTTTTTTTAATGAAATCAGATATTGATTAAATATATCTTCAGATTTAGTGCCTACTGTCAAAGATTGGGAGTACACAATATCATCTTCTTCAATGTGATCTTCACTGACGTAATGAACAAAAAACTATTAACTGTGCGCAATTAACGATGTCCGCGGATTCATCGCAACTAATACAAAAAATTGTGATAATTTTACTTCGTTGATTATTTGTGAAAATTTTTAGATGCCTAAAAGGTCATTTTCAAAGGCATGTCACATTATTTATTGAACACCCCTCGCGTCCGATGTTTAATTTACGCGCTAAATTAATTTTTCTTTCACGCCTCCCTTGACATCTCTCTATGCCCCCCTAGGGGGGTGTGCTCCCCTGGTTGGGACTCCTGTACTATACGGTGAACTCTACGGTGAACTATACGATGAACTGTAGGATGAACTGTAGATAAATGAATTTTCTATTTTACTAAAAATTAAATAAAAATACAAATTTGTATTATTTCCGTTTTAAAAGATTTCAAATTTATTCTAAAAGTAATTAAGTAAAAACATTTCACACTATTTCGTGATATTTATTTTTTTGAAAAGTAACTGAAAAAATTTCAATTCAACTTTAAAATGTAAGGCACACTTACACACACACCAGTTCATTCTATAGTTCATATTGATTACGGCGTCGCGACTTTACAGTTTATCTGAAATTTTAGTGTCATTTGACGAATAACTGATATTTAGAGATTCAATTTCTATACACGTAGGAAATACAGAAGGGTTATCGAAAAAAAAAAACAAAAAAAAAAAACAAAAAACAAGCGAGAAATATGAAAAAAAAAAACTTATTAAAAGTACAAAACGATGAAACAGTAATTTTAAAAAATGAAAAAAAAATCAAACCTTCGTGTCGCTTACAGATTTACATATATTTCTGAGGAAATCTAAACTATATTCCTGCATTGTGGACATGGCTGCATCTCGGTTAGCAACACCAATCATCCCAGGCCACGATCCGTAAAACTATAAATTCCCCCTATCCCGGAGAAAAAATGGTCAACAAGCCTACCACCTCTCATAACATTCCACGAATACCTGTGCGCCAATTTACCCGGTGCTCTATTCAACGGGCGGTGTTATTGTAAACAACTAGATCACTAATTATTCATATAGTTAATCTCGAAAAACGCAACAATACACGAAATGTCCATTCAATCTTCATAGAGAAAGCACATTATGATTGCGTGACTTGCACTCCCATTACGACGCTATTGGTTTTTTTGCGAAATTCAAGACGCCAAGCTATGGTTAATGGACGGCACTTTATTTGTTGTTTTTTAATGGTTAAAAAGCCATTATCTACACTTTAGAAGCGCTTTCTGATTCCGAATAAAGACATAAAATCATCGAATAATGAAGAGGTAAAATTTTTTATTAACAAAACGTTTATCTTTCGCTGTGAATCTTGGCTATCCACGCGCGCGCTCACACAGACGTGCATTATTTACATCGTTCTCGCACGGCTATATTGTGGAACGTTTTATTTACCATCATCTACATTATTTTATCTCCGCAATCAAGCGTTTAACTAGTTTTCGTACGCACGCAGTACAGACGTACGTTCGTAATTAATGCACGTCTACGAGAGAAACATTACGTACAGTTCACGCACCGAGTCTCATTTGCTGATAGTGAATTGTTTTCTGCATAACACGACCATGCGGGACGTGAATTGTTGTCAGAGTACGATCCTGAGACACTTTATGATCCCATAAAAAATAAAAATATCATAACCGAAGGACTAATTTTACTAATTTCTTTTTTTTGTCGCTAACAATAATATCAAATATGATGCTGAATATTGTAGAAGCGGTACAAATGGAAACTATACGCGGTGCCGTTTTACTAGCCAGAAGGCAATCGTCAGATGTGTCGTTAATAGGTAGAAATTTAATCGAATATATTTAACCACTTTTATCTGATCAATTGCCTTCCCCAGAGCTACTGAAACACTACTGCGTTACGTCACTATTACTACTATTGTGTTCATTCTTTATACGATAGACATTTTGATCTATTCGAACATTCTCCACATTTTTCAATACACATTTTGATTACCAAGCGATCACATGGTTCATAGAAATGGACTCGGACAAGTGTTTAATCCTGTCGGACTCCAAATCTGCTCTGGAAGCGATAGAAAATCCAGCAACCAAAAACTCAATAATACATGCCATACGTGAACTGATTAAAACAAGTAACCTAGACAATAAATAAATCACGCTCGCATGGATACCCGCTCATGTTGGAATAAGTGGGAACGAAAAAGCTGATGTTGCTGCCAAAAGGGCCACTAAATTGGAGACTATCACAGAGACTAAAATTCCATACATCGATCTAAACAGAGCAACACATCACAAAAAAGAGATCTACTGGAATGAGAGGTGGACCAACGATAGAAATAATAAAATAGTAGCTTGTCGGGACAATATACGGCAAATAGCACCTCACCATAACAACAGAGCTCTACAAACAATAATCACTCGCCTAAGAATTGGGCACACTAATATAACACACACAGATACCTAATGCAAAAAAATACCACCCCAGATATGCACATTCTGTTCGAGACAACAAGCATCAATCTCACACTGGTTCCTGGAATATACACAGCTGAAACAACAAAGACTGCAGTGTAAAATCCCGGGCACACTCCATGAATGCCTGAACGACTCGGATGGAATAAATAAAGCAATCATGTTCCTAAAATCTATTGAAATATTAAAGTTAATATAAAATGCTAATACGAATTTGTATTTAAGTGTATAAGTAATTTTGTTGCTAATTTCATATTTCTATTGTAAAATAATAATAATATAATTATGTATTGCGGTCGCTAATAACCTAGCTGTTGAAGCAACCTAAATTTAATATAAATAAATAACATTTTGATATTGACGAATTATAAAATCGCGTAGCTCGTACACATGGAAATTGAATAATTGAAAACATTTTCAATTAGCCCGTTGTATATTTATCTAATCCGGTTGTACTATACGGAAAATAATTCAGAATTATCAAATTTTTCAATATCTCTTGCCATTTAAAATTTCCTTTCCTTTATTTCCTTTTTTTTAAATTTTAACATTTACGCGGCAGTATCAATCTTCTTCTTCCTTTGATGCCGTACTAGTATGCAGTGCGTAGGCTATTCCGAATATAATTTCTTTCTCTTGCCGCCTTAAAGAATAAGCCGATATCGTTGATGTTACTCCATTCCTTGATGTTTTTCATCCACAAATGCTTTCTTCTACCAACTGAGGTCTTTTACCATCAATTCTTCCCCTGAAGTATTAGGCGCGGAATGGCGCACCACTTTTCTCATCTTAGCATATGACCGAGATATGCCATTTTCCTTTTTTTTAAATATTTTTTATGAGAGCTTCCTTTCTACGCCAGCTCTTTTCAGAGTACATTATTATTTGAGACTTTTTCGGTCCATGAAATTCTTAATAGCCTTCTCTAAGAAGCCACATCTCCGTAGCCTCATTTTTATTATTTATTTCACAACATATTCTAGATGTTAGTACGAAATGCTCAAAAAAAAAAAAAAAAACAACAACACAGAATCAGGCGGTAACAAACATATCGCACATCTTATTATCTATTATCGTGTCCTTCACTTCAACCTCAGAGATCCTTAATTTTCCGCACTCAATTCCCGAAATGATTTCTGAAGACTTAACTCACCTCGACAACCTTTTCCTCTTTTTGAAAAACCTTAAACTTCTACACCTAATTTAATACCTCTCGTAGTCTCCGGTTGCATATGGCCCGATGAGTAGCCAAAGCGCCGTTTTTTGTTTTCTTTCTTTTTTTTAAAATAAATAAATAATAAGTAATGATAAAAAAAAAAAAAAATATATATATATATATATGTATATATTACTAGGAAATAAAAATTTTCCTAATAAATTTTGTATTACGTAATATTCGCTCGTAATTTTAATGTAAAAACTTCTCATGCAAACGGTGAAATTCGAACGTGCCAAAGCGCACTCACACACCTGTTGTAGCCACGATGCATTCGAGAAAAATTGTTTTTTAACAGATACGTATTTTTACGATAAGCATCAACAACGATTCCATTGAAGGGCATTTTTTTAGCCAATTTCTAACTCAAAATATTTTAATAACCAACTGAACCGGTCCATTTCAAAATCATTGAATTCCTATATTAATAATAGCTGTTTCCCGCACCTTCGCCCGTATATTAATACTCGTTTAAATATTCTATTTTTTCTCTCCTTCTGTATTAAAGATCCATTTTCTTCAATGATACTCTTTCTTTATTCCTTTCTCCGGTATATTACTAATATAATAATTAACGGGCAAACTTCAAGCGCAGTCTAAAACAACGAACTGCAATAGTTGGCGGTGATTTAAGGCTTGTACACGCTGAAACTTTTGTCATATTCAACAAGTTCATTCTAAATTTTCTTAATACACATTAAATGCGTAGAAAAACCTCTCCCTTCCCAGTGCGGTTGTGTTTCTTAAGCATTAATTAAATTGGTCTTAAGTAAGCTACTAGATGTAAACGATCCATTTCTGTATTCACTGTAATACTTTAAACATAAGCAACGCGCCAAAACAGAAATTATAACTTTACAAATAATATTAAAAATATTATAAAACATATTTTTCGCGGTAATTAAATATAAATAGCGAAGAACTTATATATATATATATATATATATATATATTAATTTCAACGTAATTCTTAGGCTACCCCCCATTCGAAAAAATGTCCTAATTTTATGTAACGTTTGTTATATTTTATAAGATTTTTGTTATTGTTATTTAACAAATGTCACAATTTTATGTAATGAAATATGTAACGAAAAATGTTATAATAGGATTTTTGTGGTTATGTTATATTTTTTGTGTGTGTTGATGCCAGTAAGAATTACGTTGTAAATTTTGATAATTTTATACAAAGTATAGAAGAGAAAGAAACAGAAATGAAAGCAAGAGGGGTCACTTGCGAAGCCAAAATGGCCGAGTTATATATATATATATATCAAACCTAGTTAGCTTCTTCATTATTTATATTTAAATCGTTAATTGTTACGTAGTGTGTCAGTGTTTGTAATATTTTTTAAAATATCGCAGCATTTGTAAGATTATAATTTCTGTTTTTCGTTGCATCGTTTTCGTTTTATATTACGGGCTTAAAAATGCAACGAAATAAATACTAGTACAATAAAAAGCTGTCGTTTTAATTCTACAGCGTGACATTATTATTTGAATTTCATGCACGGAGCGTAATTGCCAAATTACGTAGCCAACAAATATATTTTAAATATATATTAAATGAAAAATATCACAAAGTACGATACCGAATATAAAACATTTTTACACGATTCTAAAATTAGATGCTACATCTCTATATTGTAATAATATAACGATGATTACAAAATAATCTGAATATTAAACGAACGAACAAAGTTAATTTGAAAATTTTAAGTTCTTGAGCCAGCTTCCATGGTGTATAGTTAGTTAGGCAGCGGTATTATTTTGTTCGGCTAAAACCGAGTTCGAATCCCGTTGCCGCAAATTGCAACTTCCAAAAAAAATTCCTTACACTTAGTTAATTAGTCCAACGGACCCAAAATTTAAAAAAAAAACAAAAAAAAAAACAATTTTTAAGTTCTTGTTCTTCTTATCGCAGTGCAGTCCCCCAATAGGGATTTCGATTAAAACAATATGTAAAAAAAAGGCGCTCCGAAAATCAAAATGCATACATTTTGATACCCAATACGAACAATTTGAAAATTTTGAGTTATACCGTTTCCCCCCAACACAGCCCCTGCTGTGGCGCACACCTCGACCACTCTACCTATAAATTGTCCTCACAACCTAACTAACATATAAAAAGGCAATCGGTCGAACGGTTAAACGGCCTCGAACAAAAAACATCCCTTTAATTTTATAGATTAAGATTATTAATCTGTACAAACTCACATAACTCTATAGGCACTCTTGAAGATGGCTCGTTGATCACCTGACTAATATGAATTTTTTTTTTTGGCACAACACGTACTGCATATTCATTTCTTTACGTATAGAGTTCTCTTCTCTTCCGTTGCTCCTTATTCTGACATATGTTCGATAGACTCCACCTGTTCCATTCATTCACGTAAATCTGAGTTAATTACGAATACTATTAGAAGTGTATCCTGTTAGAAAGAACAAAAAATTTGCAAAGACCAATAGAATTTCTTTTAAAGTTACGAAGAGTAAAATCTTACAAATTACTTCAGCTTTTCTCCAGACATATATATATATATCAGGTGATGTTTACATGAGACTAAACCAGTATTTTTAAGCGATTTATACATTTAATTGCATATTAATTATCGATATGTCAAAAGGGCGGAAACTTCACTATATATCACCTGCAACATTCGATTAAAGAAAAACATCGATGTTTAATATATCTGAAAAAAAAAAAAAAGTTGAAACTTGTAACCAGCACCAACTTCCTTTTTTTCTTCGTTTTTTTATTTTTATTTTTTTTTTGTTATTTTTTTTTTTAGAAATGATGTCGATATAAACAATAAAGTGCAAGAAAATTCACGAAAATTTAAAAACAATTTTTTATTTATACATAAGAGTACATTATTATTATTAATTATTATTATTAATTATTATTATTATTACTTAATATTATTATTTATTATTACGAACGATAAAAACAGTGTTTAAGAATAAAAGCCAAACATTATGATTACCACTCAACATTCCGTGATCGTGAAGCCATTAGCTTCGAACGCGTCAGAGTATGTAATTAAATATTATTTTATAAAAAGTGCTGTTTATGTGTACTTGTTAATAACCACTTAAAATTCGAATAATAAAGTAAAAAAGTGACATTTCTTTCACTGAATAAGTAGTTAATAAGCATAAGACGTCACTACCACACACATACGGAAAATCTTTAATTTTGAACCACTTTTAATTATAATTTACATTAAATTCAAATTTAAAGAAGGAACAGAATTTTAATAAACCCTCATCGTCTCATTATCACGGGTACAATGAAAATTTCAATTTCAAAAACGACCGAAACAATATAATGAATAATTATAAAAATTATGACGCCTGCGCTGACAAATCAATGGAGGAAATTAACTTTCTTTTTGGTACCTCGTCAAGACCCGGAACGCAATTACCAAACTTGATCCGCTCCCATTTCAAAACATTGCTAGACCTTCTGTGGAACGACCTATAATCTACTACTTACCGTTTAAGAATTATATTTCGTAAAACATCATAGTCGAAGTAAGAATGTTACCGAAAAAACATAGGCGCGCTAACGGTTAGTAAAAAGTTACGACGAAGTAACTTCACAGATATAATTACTATATTAAAATAGAAATTTTAATTAGTAATATGTATTATATTAAAATAGAAATTTTAATTAGTAATATGTATTATATTAAAATAGAAATTTTAATTAATAATATATATAACGTAATATCGGCGACAAATTAATAGATACAAAAATCTGAAAATCCCCCCTAGGATCGTGTAATGGTTTTTGGGGACGCGTCGACTATTAGCCCAGAGTAAGTGAAATTTTTAGAAGTTTCAATGTGCAGCAGCGAGATCCGAACCTGATTCTACCCGAACGAAATAGTCCTTTAACGCCTACAATAATTTAATGAAAAATACGCAGAAATGTAAAATATTAATTCAGTAATAGAAAAAAATGTCTTATCGCTTAGAAAATGACAACGAACATTCTAGCAAACTCAACATGTAAAAGTCTACGAGAGACGATTAACCGGGGCCAGAGATAGATTAATTTGATAATGCATGCAATCTCTTGTCTCAAGAGACGCATCAATGATGATGATGATGATGATCGCTTAGAAGGCAACTTCATCATGCCACTAAATTCGTTTGTGAGGATTAACCTTTGTTTTTTCTATTTCTTTTTTCTGTTATATTTGGAACTACGATAACACGGAGCAAATTAAGACCATTTTCGATATTTCCAATAGCCGAATTAACGAAACACTGCTACGTAACCAAAAAAACCAGGTACTAAGGAACTGGCCAATCGATAATGATAATAAATCTTGTGTTTTTTCCACACACTTCCGAACACGGTTGAGAACCGATTTTTACGATGCCTGATAGAAAATTTAATTCGATCTGATCGCAAGCAATGATATTTTATATCATCATGAGCATTAACACTATGTGATTTATACGAACGCTGCCAAATGCTTAGTACTACCGAATCGCTGTAAACTCAGCTAACGAAAGTGATCAGCACTTATCTTCAACGATTTAAAATCGCTCTCTAACAATCCGGCTGATTGAGCGACCTCACATTTTTTTCCCCCCGGCGCATAGCTTAAGAGCGGCAAATTCTTCATTTCGAATTGACAGATGATTCTTTAAGGGGAAAAGAGAGCGATTTTACGAATAAAAAGTAAAATTCTCTGCGGCAACAACGAATAATCGCTGTATCGAATTGTAGATGAAATAACTAACGAGCAAATTTTAGGAAATCATTATTTAGCATATAACATTAGAAAACCGAAAGGTTTTGCTGATTATATAATATCGCATATTCCACACAGACATGTGAATATTTCTTAATTCGTCCGACTTGGGATAATAAAATGATCATCGCGTCGTCGTAAAGCCACGGAACTTTTTAGAATTCACAGCTTAAAATATCACGATATCGATAGGGAGATTTGGCTGCTTTGGACAGTATTCCTTCGGCAGACCTCTGTTTTCTAACATTTTAAAAAGTAGTCAAAACCAAGCCAAATATTTTACCGTATAATATTCTGGGTCTTTTGATGTTATTCTATTTTGGGGTATGGATTTTATTATCGAGCAAGTTTGAATTTTTCAAGCCAATTACGGAAGTCAGCGGCGATCATTGCACATTAAACACTTCTTAGAGAGAAGTGTTTAATTGCAATAAATTCATAAACACCGTACTGAAGTAGAATGTCTTTTTTAACTTTCGTTGCATACATTATTTATAGCCTTCTGTCTGTGTGATAATGGCATCACGTTACTTTGTTTAAATTTATTTTATTTATAACCCCGCATCGACAGTATAAATTACTCTTTTTCTTTAACGATCTAACAATTTAAACGAATCTCGGTGATAAATTTTCCGGCTTTTGCAACCGTTTTTGAGCGCTTTCTCGGACATTCAGGTTTCTTAATATAACTAAATTATATTTCGGCGAAAATTTTAATAATTTTTATAAATGAAAAATATTAGGCTTCAAAAGATATTCTAAAAGAAAAATATTATAAACATACATCTCTATACGGGGGGGGGATCGAAATATAATTTCTATTATCCTCAAAAAGTATAGATTTACAGTTGTTTCAATTACAAATGAATGAAACACAATAAGTTGGAATAGACTGTAATAATAACGGAAAAGTATATATACATTAGTTTTTTTTTTTTTTTTTTTTTTTTGCTGATCTATACCTAGCCCATTAGGCTATCACTAGATTCTGTTGTATAGTCTAAAGTCTTGAACGATCCCCGTCCACTGACGTAGCACCCAACCTTATTTTAAGCACTTAAATCGAATGGCTTCTTTCTGCGCAGCCGACGTGTTCCCGTCGGATTATTCAGTAACGCCACTGCTAGTACGTTCGTATGAATATACATTAGTATACAAAAATAACCGTAACAGACCAAATCTGTTACGTTTTCACGTTTCGCTAAAAATATATGTATATTTCATTTTACAGTACGTAGTGTGAATTAAAACCGAATTAGAGATAGCTGCGGACGCAAGGGAACATCCCCACGACGAAAACCAAAGCACCGAGTTTACACATATATGAACTACTTAGTTCTTTTCGACCTCCTACAAGTAACACTGTAGGGGCAAGGTAAGTTTAAGGTCGCTTTCGAAAAACAAGAAAAAATTGACTTCAAATCGAAAAATAAGTTCGTGAGTTGTTTCATTATTTATTTATTTATTATATTTACAAGTCGCTTTTGGACTACAAGATCATTAGCGACTACGGTTTTACGGATAATTATAAAATTTTATATTGAATATTTGAAAATGCTCGAAACAAAAAATAATCAAAAAATTAGCTGAAGGCTGGGGAAGTTAGATCAGTTGGAATACAGAGATGTCTTTGAGGAAGGCTACGATTTTTTTACACTTCTTGGCGTCCGAAAACATCTCTGGAAGGCCGTTGGTAATACCCGCTTGTTGTCTGGCCTGCTGGTAGTGATTACACTCGATCAAAAGATGCCTCACCGATGATATAGGCATGTTGCAGCGTTGACACAGGTTGGGCGGTTTTTTAGATATGAGGAACGAATGGGTCAAGTTTGTGTGTCCAATGCTGATACGAGTTAGGACACACTGCTCGTGTCTACTGAGAGTTGGCATGTTTTCGTAGGTATCTTTTCTAAACTCGTGGAGTTTGCTCGGCGTTTGGAGCCAAAGGGTGTTCCAGTAGTTTTTGACTGTGTGTTGCTTATCACCATTTTAGCTTCATGAGGTGTCATAAGTACTTCAGACGGGCAATCTTGTGTCGTCGCGGTTCTTGCAGCTTGGTCCGCCAATTCATTTCCTTGGATTCCTGTATGCGCCGGTGTCCACACAAGGCTGACCTGTATATACTTTGATTGGAGCTGGTCCAATTTTAGGTGGATGCGTTGTATGATAGGGTTTTTGGTAAACTGATTTTGGATGGCTCTTAAGCAGGACAACGAGTCAGTAAATATGGTACAGTTTGTTGCGTCTTGGCGCAGTAGGATTAGTTCTAGAGTATGGAGAATCGCCTTAGCCTCACAGGTGAAGATTGAATTATTGTCGTGCGGTTTCGTTTTTGTTTTTTTCCGTTTTGATTACAGCGAGAAAGAAAAATTTAGAAAAATAGCGATCATAACCATACGTTAAAATCAACGACGGACAGATTTTTTCAGAAGAGTGAATAAATGCAAAATCGAAATAAGGAAAAACCGTTGAAGCTGAGGGGAGAAATATAGAAAAAGTAAACAAAGAAGAGATAGTACGTGTTCGGGAATTGAGTAGGGACGTATTAATCATAAAACGGTAAAAACCGGATTAAACATTACGAATATCAAATGAAAAATATATTAAAAGAAAAAAATTAAAAAGCGGAAACATAAAGAAATTAACACGCACTAGCAACACCGTTATCGAACATGTTCTTTTGGAATAATAAAACGGGCATTTAAATGACGACACGGCAGTAATTCGAAACATTAAAACACGTTAAAATCTAGCGGATACAGAAATAGAACGCGAAATCATCAGCACGGAGAATGATCGCATCTAAAGAGGAACGAAGAGAGATTCACAAAACTAAATGTCGAAACTACTTTCTAATGCAAATCTAAAACAGGCGAAATAATTCTAAAATTATACTAAGACAGTCTTAACCGATAAAACAATAGAACCGAAAGCGAAATATAATTGTTGTAAATGATAAACGAAAAAATAATTTAATAATTGCGGGCATTAAAAAAAAAAAAAAGCAAACACGAAATTCTAAAAGAAGAAATGAACACAATATTTGAAAGCTGAATAACGTAACGGTAATTCCGGTAATTACAGAAATTAACTAGAAATGAGACCGATTTGTAACATATAAAAACCAATATTTTATTAAATTCTTTAATGAATAAAGGAAAAAAAGTATAACAACAGCGCTTTACCAACACCAACAAAAGCTAAGAACCCCCCATAGATAGTAATGAAAATAACAGAAGTAACAACAATAATAACAAACGAAATCAACTCAAATTTATTACATGCACAGCGCACGCGTCAGATGATGCACTGTGTATTAATATCGCGAAAGTGTTAAGGTGTATATCTATAAAATGTGATTATTAATAAGGGTAAAGTAAAGGGGATACGTGTTAGAATACAAATTTTTTCGGGGGAAAAAAAAAAAAGATCGAATAAAATCAAAATTTACATAATGCCATTATTTTAAAACGACTAAGTTGCAAAAATATGAAAAAATTCATGATAAGATTATTGATCTAAAAGTACGGAACGTGGACATACAATACGAGTTATGTGCTCCATATGCGATTTAAGATCTATAGCCTATATCGGTTCTTTTACAGAGGCCTCCTCCAGCTTCTTCCATTCCTTCCGATCTAGCGCCTCCATAATCCAGTTCTTCCATTCGTCGCGATCTAATGTCGTCATCCCGGCGCCAATTAACGATATTCCTCTTATCCGTTTTCTGTCCATCTGCAGAATACGCTTTTGTCCATCTGTCGTCTCGCTGTTTCTTCGGGTCACGTAGCCCAGCTCTATTTTAACTAGGCCTTTTGTTCCACGCCATCGTCTAATTTACTTTTCCCTTGTATCGCCGTGTTTCCTAACCGAATTAGGCGTCGTCTTGTATTCAGCATTATCCTTTTCCGCGCTACTTTGCCTTTTTTTTTTTTTTTGTACTCCTTAAATTGTTTTCGTAAATGGCCAAATTTGAGATCCGTACGTTAGGATTGATAGTACATATCGGTTGTATAGTTTGCTATTGAAGGTCGTCAGTATTTCGTTGTTTTTTAGTACGTTACACTTCATTTCCCAAACACGCTCTACCCACGCTAATTTCCGTATGTGTTGTAAGCTGTTTGAACATTTTCCTGCCCTAGATATACACAGCAGTTTACATTTTTATCGTTATCCGTGTGTTTTTCATTAGTTTCGTTTTATTTAAGTTTATTTTAAACCCTATGTTATTGGAATACAAAATATTTAGGTCTGTAAGCATTACTTGCAGCACTCCTGCGTTGCTACTTGACTGTACTGCATCATCCGCAAGTTCAAGATGGTCCAGGTATTCCCCGTGCGTCCGACGGAATATTTTTAGCGTTGCAATTAACAGTTTTGAGGAGATTGTGTACCCTGTGCATTACGCCTTTTCTTAGCCGTACACTTTTAGTACCCTCTCACAGGGTTACACGCATCGTTGAATTTCTGAATATATATATATATATAATATATATATTAATTACAACGTAATTCTTAGGGTACCCTCCATTAGAAAAAATAACCCAATTTTATGTAACGTTTGTTATATTTTATAGGATTTCTGTGACTATGTTATTATATTCGTATTGTCCGATTTATAATTACGTTGTAAATTTTGATCATTTTATACAAAGTATAGAAGAGAAAGAGATAGAAATGTAAGCCAGAGGGGTCACTTGCGAAGCCAAAATGGCCGAGTTATATATATATATATATATATATATATATATATGTGTGTGTGCGTACATATAATTGTACTATATTAAAAAGTTAATATAAAATTAATAACTTAAATAAATATATAACCGAAATAATTAACAGCTTATTTAAAAAAGGGCTCTATTCACAGATCACTTAATTTTCAAAAATACTATGCAAATCCATACCAAAGAATCAAAATACTTCAAAATAAGGTACAGTTTATTATAATTTACTGAACGATTTCAGGTGTATCAGGAATCTGTACTGTCAACAGAAAGCTGCAGTTAGGATAGAAAATGAAGAAACACACGCGATATATTAAGATCGAACGTGGAGTAAGGCAGGGTTGTATACTGTCGCCAATGTTGTTCAATTCTCGGAACAAATTTTTGAATCGATTACTACTCATAAATAATATTAGATTCGCCGATGATACTGCGGTTATCGCTAGTTCCCGAGAAGGCCTACAGAGATTAATCTAGTATGTGCTCAGACATGCAAAGAACTTCGGAATTAAAATAAATTTTAATAAAACAAAGTATACGAGAAGATATCTAGAGAAAAACGAGGAAAAGATGAAGAAAATATAATAAAAGAGAAAACGATAGAAAAAGTCACATCCTTCAAATATTTAGGAAGTTGGATCACAGACAAGGTAAACTCGGATAATTAAATGCAGAATAGAGGTAGCACGAAACGCATTTATGAAACTCAAAGGGGTATTGTGCAGTCATGATATAAACACACGGATTAAAGCTCCGCCCGATTAGATGCTATATATATATAGGGGCTGCTACAGTGACATAGCAGCTGAAATATGGACGCTCACGGCAGCCGCATCGAAAAACATTGACACATTCGTCAGGTGGATTTATCGACGGCTTTTGAAGATCAGCTGGACTCGGAAAGTGACTAATGAAGAAGTGTTACGACGTTTACAAAGAACCCAGGAACTACTGACGACCCTAATTAAAAAACGAAAAAGCAACTCCATCTGGATCGTATTATGCGAGGGGAAGACAACTACGAGCTAGTGCAACTAATATTACAAGGAAAAGTAGACGGAAAACGGAAACGCGGCAGACCGGGAATGTCTTGACTAGACAACATAAAAAGCTGGATAGGCATCAACAATACTATAAGGGGAAACTAACGGATGTGGCGCGTAATAGGGAATTATTGAACACATTGGTCATCGTCGATAAGCGGATAAGACAAAAGAAGAAGAAGATGAAGAAGTTGTTTGCATAAAATCTGTTACATACCAGGAAATTTCAACTCGCATTTCTTCCACTTCTGGCACTAGTGCTTCTTCTTCGAACTATATTATACTAATACGTCTCTGACCGATAAAGTCCGAACGTTGTATGTACTCACGTATAATTGATAGTTACATTTTGATATACTTTTCTTTGCTTTAATCGGGTTTTTCCTCATCGGTTTTCCGTCATATCCAGGTTGTAATGTCTATGACGTTCTTTTACACCCTCGGGGATACCACCGCGGTCTCGTAAATACCATGAACGTAAAATTATTATTATTATTATTATTATTATTATTATTATTATTATTATTATTATTATTATTATCATTGGTAATTCAAAAATTTTAAGAAAATTTTTCCTTCAGATATTTTATTTTTTCCCCGTTACCTAGATAAATATTTCTTAATCGACCGGCCGCTGAAAATACACAATTATAAAATTTACTCAGATTCGATAGAACAACAAGTTATTAAAATATAATATAAAAAGGCACGTATAACCATTGCCGGCTATCCGTAGTCTGTTGGTCTGCAATCCGGTAATTGATCGAACGGCGATATCCTTTAATCTGGCCCGAGATAAAATTTTCTTTAACGTGTGTTGTTGTTAATCGGGCCTACGATTCACGGTAGATTTTATATGGAATTATCCTTTACAACTGCCCTACCGGACGATACCTTTCTATAGGCGTTATTCGTAATACGTAATACGATGGGGGTAAATATATTTAGAGAATTTATACCAATAATTTATATAAATAACACGTCTGTCTTGAGACCGTCCATTTAAGTTTATGAAACCCTGACAGACTGTTTTACAATGTTAATAATAATTAGTATTCTTTAAATATTAATATTAATACAGGTGTACATGTATTTTACGGTGATTTGATTTATTTCGGCTATCGTAAAACTACTGAACATATTTTAAATAGCTTACTTAATTAAATCAGGGCTAATATTGCTAAAATCTGTATTACTAACAGCCGGAAAGGATATGCTTAATATTACCATCAGGAAGGTTACACGTTACACAGTTATTTGAAGGTGTAATTTTATGTTTATGTAATTAATCTTTAAATAGGCTGTGTCCAATAATAAACTGTAGACTAAAAAAAATTTGGCGTAAATACTATATCATGTAGTCTATCGTCTATGGTTGGGAAAACGTTTTTAGCTATACCGTTATATTCGTCCCACTGCGCCTGAAATTTATTACTATAATACTTATCTAATATATAAGTGTTTAAACTGTTTAAGCGTTAACGAGGTTTGTTCGTGTATGAAGTAAGGTTGATGATACTGTACGTTATGGAATTCATGATTTTTAATATTATTTTTGATTAAAAATACGTTAATGTGTTTCTGTATTTCGTAAGTTAATCGTTTAATACCTGCAATAACAGCTCTTGTGCCATGTAGCTGGTAGTTCTATAAGGTTTAATCATTTTTATTACAATAGTAAAACTTTTTAATATATTTTGAAATCTTTTAATTTTTAAAATGTCAATATATATATATATATATATATATATATATTATAGGCGTTATTCGATACAGCTTTTGATGTCAGCTTATTCACTTGGCAAGTAGAACGGTAACTCCTTGCCACGATGATCCGGAGGAGTTAAAAACAAGCTAAGTGGAGCGAGGTAACAACTCTCCGACCGAGATTTTTTTTTGTAAAAAAGACCATTTCTTTTCCATCAGTTTTTCTTTGTTTCCGTGACAATCAATCACGATAATTTCTTTTGACAGGTAGACCTTTCACCCGGCATGACCGCTGGTACTATCTTCCCTGACCGACAACAGGATTTTACACTGGCATTTACTCTATCACTACGTTTTCCGAAAAAATTTTAACTTTGTTTATTTCTTTTTTGTACAATGAAATGTACACTTTACAAGGCAGAGTACTCATTCGGTACTTGCCCTCAATTTTCCACAGATGACACTGTTCGAAACAAATGCTGGAAATTTCAAATTTTTACATTCATTATTTCCGTACATATCAAGTCAATAAATATGATGAAATTTTTTCTACTTGAAACTCGAAATATTAACTAAATTTTTTTAACATACATACATATACACAAGTTCTATCAAAAAAAGTAATTTTTTAAATAATTTAAAAATTTTATAAATCGAAAACATTTCAGATTTTTATTAAATTTATAATAATTCAAGTGAAACATTTATTTTATCTGTAGAATAATTTTGGTATTGATAAAAAAAGCATCGTTATTAATTTATTCTTTAATACAATTTATTCGATCGTATAATAATTACCCTATGTATATTCACCAATCGCATTTTAATTACTATTCTAATGAATCTTCTGTATCGGACGTTACTGCGCCATTTAACTCAATACAAAGGGGCAACTTATGAAAATATATCTTGTACGCATCACCTCAATTCACGTATTAATTGCTTATGCACTAACCTAAATAACTTTTTATTAAATAGCTTAGTTGTTTGTTTATTACCACTACAGGACAATTTTATTTTCGTTAAATTACTATTTTTTAATATCTCAAAAGTTTTAAACTTTAAAAGTACCATTTTTTCACTTCGAAATTTTAAAATCGAGCTCGTTAGTTAAGTAATCGAAGAAGCTAATTTCGATTAAAGCTAAAATACCAACTCAAAATATTACCCAACGTAACAGAAAATTACAAAAACTGTATAAAGTCAAAATCGAGATGAATGAGCTATTTCCAAGCAAAATCAGTTTGTTAAATAGGCGAAAATTAATTTGAAATCGCACACGGAAGTGTATTTGGTTTTGTCGATGAAAGGCAAAAAGAGTTTTTAATTAACCAAAGGAAACACCTGCACGAATAAGATATATCGCTAATATATGTATATAAAAACGAGATATTCCGATAGACAGGCGGAGCGTAAATTACTTGAAAAACAGCCGAGAAAAGGCAAAGAAGATACAGCAATTTCCAGTAAGTTTTGATACATTCACTATTTACGTTTTGCTATTATGTTCTTAGCTTTTGTTACTAATTTTACTTTTATATCAGATGAAAATGTTCAATCGCTTTGGAGTGAAAGAAACCTTTCTCCTTCAAGTGGAAAATTATTGGCTCCAGATGGGCTAAAAAGAAACAAAAGGCCTAGTGTAATATTCATGTGATCATCAGACATCGGGATCGGAAAAACCATATTACACATTTTATTAACGAGAATACATGTCAAGTAACTAACAAGAATGTTTTGTATATTCGACGTTGGCGACTGGTCATATAATTTATTTTATCATAAGAATAAACAGATATTAATTATACAACAATTTTACGGCACTGTATTTAAATCACTACATAGGATTATTTTTGAACTTAAATACAATAACTATATTAAATATAATAAATTTTAAACGACAACAACAATAGGAGCATCTTTATAATGTACTAAAAATAAATTTAAATTTGTTCCGAATTTGTTGCGTTGCTATGAAGATTAAGAAGTAAAGAAAAGTAATCTAATAAACTTTTACGCCTTTTTTTATAATTTCTTAAATCATCCCTTACATACCGGAGTAGTGCATTATATATTAAGGGAGGGGGGGGGGGGGGGTACATAAAGCGGTTGAGTCGTTGAAGAATGATATTTCGTAGTTGGGTACTGTGGCTAATTCCTTTCCACAACTTCTAGTACTAACCTCTTTAAATGTCAACTCACATTCATTAATATTTTTCAGCATTAACTGAGTTTTGTACAAGATGTGTCTCTACATGAACATAGTTTCTCGTCGATTTTCTTTTCTCATTTGTATTTATAAGCTGAAATATTTTCTTATGCAAAAAGTTTATTTGTGCAATACTACATTTAGGAGCACTCAGTGCAATAAACCATATATTAAAACAGGCTTATAAATTAATTGGTATAATGTGTAAAGATGACCTCCCTTGAAATGATCGTTTAAATAATAAAAGGTGTAATTTAATTTCCGCAGCTTTGAGACTAAATAATCTGCATGCTTGTTCCACATTAATTTACAATCAGGTTTCATACCTAGATATTTAATGCTAAATACTCTATCAATTTCTAAGTTATCATTTAAACACATCTTATTATAGTCTACATATATTGTGTTTTATGAGTATATATTTTAAACTTCCGATATTAATTATACGTCGGCACTGTATTTAAATTATTACATAGGATTATTTTCGGACGTACATTGGGCTAGGAACGCGACTGGTAACTGTAGGATTCTACGGCATATCTCATCCGAGGATTTACTAAGTATAATCAGGTTAATGCATAAAGAATATTAGGAGGCTCTGTGGTGCAACCCATATACTAACAAATATTATAAAAAGATCCAAAGAAATATCCCTGTCAAATCTTAATATTCCCGGTTGTCATACTCGAACATCTATTCAAGAAATTTCTACGTGACAATCTGTAGGTTACGCACTGGGACAAAAATATGCTGCCTGCTTTTAAGAAACGTAGATAAAGTGGCTGATGCGGATCTCTTAGAATGTTCTTATTTTACTTCGCACACTTCTGATCTCCATCGAGCGTTATTATTACTGAATATCCCGTGTCCATATAATATGAATTATATCCTTTCACTACCGATTACATATGGCGCAATCTATGATTTTGTAAGAAGTAAGATATTGGTATAGTCATAGCATAGCATACAATTGACATTAATAATTGAAAGTAACAGACAAAGGGGAAAATCTGTGATAAAAGACCAAAAAAAAAAAAAAAACAATTTTGTTTTCTTTTTTACTATAAGTTTGTTTGCTTTAAACCAGTTTACTACTGTTCCAACATTTTTATGCGCTAACTGCTGTAAGATATGACTATATCGTGAACTTATAATAATAATAATAATAATTATAGTAATTGATAAAAAGAAGAAATTATATGCTATATTGCTGTCTCAAATAGCAGATAAAGTATTTGAGGGCAAAATAAATAAATATGAAAAACTTGGGGAACAAATGAAGCATATGCTGAAGCTTAGTACAGTTAAAATAATACCTCTAATTGTTGCAAATAATGATATAATACTGAATAGCTTAGTTAAGAAAATATAAGTTATAATTGGAGCCATATGTAGTAGATATTATACAAAAATCAATTTTATTAAACATCGCCACAAATATAAGGACCTCCCTTAACCATCAAGATGGAGAAAAAATGTAGCGCTTCCAGATACTTCAGCCGTATTACAAATCTAACTAACACAACTGTGATTCTTTTGAGTATAATAATAATAATAATAATAATAATAATAAAGATTGTGTTTATTTAATCGCCTTTTATTAAATACTAAGATACTGTATACGCCAAATTTTTAAGATTACGTGCACATATCGTGTACGGGAAATAACCCGAATAAGATGGTTTAAAAACAACAAAAATATTCAATTAAAATATGCAATAACTCACGAACGGTTTGACTTATTAATTCCGAAATTGGATTATAAATTACAATTAAAATTCTCTTTAAAACCATATCTATAACTATGAGAGATAATGGATTATACTAGGCGGGGAAAAACCGGAAAAAGCCGTCAACAATATATAACATAGAATTTAAAACGAACTCAAAAATCACCCTTAAAGAGTTCATAACTAATCAGCAGATAGACCTTTAAAATTCAAATTCAAAATGTAAAACAAAAAATAGAAGCTCTTTCTTAAAAGTGATTCAGCGGATTTTGCGACGAACTTATCTATCATTACAGAATCTTGGCTTAAGATTAATCACGGAAAACGTCAGGTCGTCCCCTACCATCGGTCTACAAATGGAGACCAAAATTGCTCCTCTGAACATTAGAAGAAATTATTTAACAGATAAATTTGTACTTAAGTATTGTAATTACAAATATCCGCAGTTTATAAGTAAGATAATGCAGGTAAGTAGTGATTGAAGATTTGTTCCCTAAAAAATGCCGCTCTTGCTCAAAAGAACTAGGATGTATTATAGTTATAGTCCAGCTCTTGTGCCATCTTCTCCCTCCAATTATTTTAATTTCAGATACGACCTTAATCTTATCAAACTGGACATCAATATTAACACCTTTAAAAGCCAGAATTTGCATCTGCTGCCTGGTAACATTGTGAACTCCGTTTTTCTAGGTATCGCGAAAGAATTATACCCCGGCTATCGGTTGATCTTTACCGATGGTGCCAAATTCCGTGGATTTAATGAAGGCGTAGGAGCCGGGTTTATTATAGAAGGTATCACTGAGCAGAAATTTAAATTACCTCCAGAAGCTTCGATTTTCACGGCCGAGCTTCTTGCAATTGAAAAAGCGTTAGACGTGTTGCAGTCGAAGGGGGAGTTTGTAGTATTTTCGGACAGCCTTAGCTCTCTCCTGTCGCTTCAGAGAAGTAACTTTGAATGTAATTGCCATCCAATTAGTTATGAAATTAAGGAAAAGTATTTTAATATTTCCGAACTTGGAGGAGTCATTAAATTCTGTTGGGTTCCGGGTCACTGTGGGGTACCACTTGGTGACCGTGTTGATTTAATCGCAAAAGAAGTTGTTAGATCAGGTATTAAGTTTCCATTTATCCCATCCTTCGATCTTCTAGATAAAGCCAAAAGAGATAATCATGCGGATTGGGTAAGTCTTATTTGTAGAGAGCAAGGACCTGGTAAATATTTTCATATGGTCCAACCATCTTTGCCATCCTCACCTTGGTTTTACCGCATTAGTGTCCCAGTTAGTTTGACCCGTAGGTTTGTGACCGTTGTGTGTAGGCTTCGCTCCGGCCATTGCCGATTGGGTTTAAATTTTTCAGACACCGGGCACTGCACGGGTTGTAATATCTATTGTTCGACAAAATTTTAGAGAAGACATTAACCACTTGTTATTTAATTGCGCCCAGTTCGATAACACGAGACTTGCGTTTTCTAAAGACCTCATGTCCTGTGATGTTTATCCCCCATTGTGTATTTTTCATCTTCTCTGTTCCAGTGATAAAATTTTATTTGTCCTTTTTAAGTTTATTGAAAGAAACAGGATTGTTGTTTGATTTTTTTTTTTCTCCATTATTTTACTTATTTTTTTTCTTACATTGTAGTCTTTGTCCAGTGTGGCTGTGACTACCTCCTTTTTCTCATAATGCATTGTGAGCATTGCCAGGCAACTGCGGTCATAATGTGAGATAGAAATATTCATCTATTTATCTATTTTTTCTTTTGCTCCTTTTTCCAGAATGAAAAAATCTTGTTTGTGTTTGTTTTGTTTCATTGAGCATTGTGGGCACTGCCAGCAGTTGCGGCCATAATGTAGAATGAAATTTCTCTTCCTGAATTTTCTATTATTAGTATTTTTTAATATCTAGTCGTGTCGTAGTTTGCTGGCCAAATGAACTGTTCTGTTCGGGGCAAAAAAAAAAAAAAAAAAAAACCATGCTGGCTTTCAGCATCATAAGGAGCACAAAGCCGAACTCTTCGAATGATACCACTGAGAACCAGGGCGGAACAACAATCGATCACGTTATGCCCATTCTACATCAGTTAGACATCCAAATTCCAGTACTGGTCCGGGACCTCGTATCTCCTATGCCACCATGGTACAACCGAGCCCAGTGCGGCATACAGAGCTTTGAAAATAACTCCGTTAAAACGATTAGTGAACGTGCGTCAACCTCAAACGTAACAGTACCGTTTACTGACTTTAAGCATCAGCTTAAAAGCCATTTTAATAACACCTGGAACAATTTCTCTGCTCCGTGTTAAACCCAATGATCCAGAGTTTGACCATATAATCAGCTGGAGGAGGCAGCTGTATGTTGATAGCGCCAATCTCCCACCCTTGCCCGACTCTTTCATAATAGTTCATAATGAACGTGAACATCGAATATTTATCCAAACGGGTGTGCAGAACATGCCGTCCATTGCCCCATCTGTAGAAGATAGTGTTCCCCCCGCTACAGACACTAAAGCCGCTCCAGCCCCGCAAAACATAACCGCCATCACTGAGGAAAACACTCAAGCCTCTATCTTTGAAAATAATACAACAGTCAGCACCGAGGAAACCCCAGCAGCAACTAAGCGACCCCACCCACAAACCCCTGATGCTTCTCAGAAGACTACGGAGCCCGACTTTACAAATAGCACAAGAGCTATTCTTTTCCCTCTACAAATGCAGACAAACGAACCAGAAAACAGAGAGCATCCAAATGCGGTAGAAACCAGAGACAATGGAGCAAACGTGGACTTCAAACCTCCACCATCAAAACTGAAAAAACAAAAATTGCCTACTGTTGAGCTCCTAAAGCCCGCAGAAAGCAACATCAACAATAAAGACTATCCATTGTCTTTTAATGACTTCGTAGCCTTAATGGAAACGATTCAAGGACAACACGACCCGGCGAGTATAGTAGCTAACTTCACTGAAGACATAGATGGATTTATTCACATGCTCTCAGATAATTACTCCTTACTTCAAAACCGATCAATGAAGACACGTTTCACTAAGCTAATCAACAAACTTGCTAGACAGTCGGATTCAGATCAAACAGCAGACTAAACATATTTGAAAGCTAATAGTGGTCATGGTTCGTAACATTATCCTGCAGTGGAACTGTCGAGGATTCTACCCTCAACTTGCTGAATTAAAGCTGCTTATTGCAAATCACTCCCCTGCTGTGGTATGTCTACAGGAAACTCATTTGAAGCTCACAGATAACCCAGCCCTACAAAACTACTCCCTTTTCACTTTCAGCAATGATCAAGGGTTTAGAGCAAATGGAGGGGTTACCATTATGGTCCACTCCTCTGTACCAGCAACACAGTTGAATTTTAGTACCCCCTTACAAATGATTGCAGTGGTCGTCCATCTTCCTCAGATATCTGCCACCCCGATAACTCTATGTAACTGCTATGTGCCTCCGAATTATATAATTACTGCAGATATGTTTCAGTCAGTGCTATCAATCCGAATCTTTATCAGAGAACATCAACTCCTTTATCGACGCTATTACGAATGCTGCTCTAGCATCCATTCCTAGGTCTGTCCCAACAAACAGATCCCGACGGGTCCCATGGTGGTGCCCCGAAATAGGAACAGTCATACGCCAACGTAAACATGCCCTTAGGAAGTTTAAATCAACAGGCTTATATCCTGATTTGATCGAATTTAAAAAACGCCGTGCAGCTGCGAGGAGCCTCATTAGGCGCAAAAAACAGGAATCTTAGCAGCAATTTATGCATTCAATCTCCATAAATACTTCTAGTCACAATATTTGGCACAAAATTAAGGCACTGAACGGTATTAATCGTGCGACCCCTTCCTTTTCGATAAACCAGAATGGTTCCATGTTATCTGACCCGTTGGAAGTCGCAAATGCTTTTGCGAATCATTTTGCAATGGAGTCATCCTCATCGTCATATTCGTCTGCTTTCTCTTTAAAGAAATATTCCACTATCATCTCTGTCTCCTCACTTTCCTACAATTGCCATTTCACCATTTCTGAACTAGACTATCAACTCCAGTACCATACTGCAAACAGCGCGCCTGGGCCCGATTCCATCCAACCTTATATGTTAAAACACTTACCTCCGTCAGCGAAAAACTTCCTCTTACATATCTATAACCAAATATGGTTCTCCGGATCGATCCCTGAGCCATGGAAATTAGCAGTTGTTATTCCTATTCTGAAGCAAAATAAAGACCCTCTTTTTCCACAAAACTACAGGCCTATATCCCTCATAAGTGCGCTCGCAAAAACGCTGGAAGAAATGGTTAATCGGCGTCTCCTTTTCTTCCTTGAACAGAATAATCTCCTATCCTCGTCACAAGCCGGAGGGCGTAAGAAGCGTACTACAGTTAATCATCTGCTGAGCGTACAAAGGCAAATATTAACAGCATTTCACAGACGCCAACATGTATACTCCGTCTTTTTCGATATAGAAAAGGCGTTCGACAGAGTATGGCGATACGGCCTCTTATCCAAGCTGACAACAGCTGGTATAAGTGGAAACATGGCCAAGTATCTGAATAATTTTTTAACAAACAGAACGTTCCATGTTAAGATTGGTTCGTCAACATCGAGCACCATTTAAACTGAGAATGGCTTACCACAAGGATCTGCCCTTAGTGCAACCTTGTTTATTTTTTATATCAATGATATAAATGATTGTATTGCTCCGCCTGTAAACGCCCGGCTCTACTTTGACGACTTAAACATTTCCCTGTCTTCCAGTTTTCCAGCAAATGCTCAAAAAATCCTACAAAAAACTATTTCAAAACTACAATCCTGGTGTAATAATAATGGTCTTGTATTTTCTCCATCTAAGTCTATCTGCGTTGATTTCTATAGGGGACGTCAAAACTCTTCCAGCATTCGCCTCAATCTAGAAAATTCCTCACTTCATTTCCACCCTACTGCTACTTTCCTTGGACTACTGTTCGATCAAAAGCTAACTTGGCGATCCCACATATCCAATCTTAAAGTTAAATGTCATAAATTCCTATCTATTCTTAAATATGTATCAAACACAAAGTATAATGTACCTCCGAAAACTCTCCTCTCCATATACAAATTCTTAGTCATTTCCAGAATAAACTACGGGTCCCAGGCGTATGCGTCAGCCAGTCCCTATTTACTTAAATCCCTTGATTCAATACACCACAAGGCGCTCCGCACGATACTTGACGCACATAGAACTTCCCCGTCTGTAAGTTTGTGTGCCTTGTTAGGCACTTCCCCACTAAAGTATTTCCGAACCTATTATTACCACCGTGAGACCCTCGCTCTTTTCTCTAGTAAACGCGCCTGTCCTATTGACACAAATGACCCCCCCAACACCCCAGAGTTCCCTAATGACCCTCTCCCAGAAATCCTGGCTCTCCTATGAGCGTAATCCCTTTCCCTAACCTAACTCCTAACATCATGATTCCGCCGTGGGCCCCTTTAAACATTGATGTTAACTTTTCCCTGACGAAGTATAATAAACCCCTGCACCCGAATATCGTTCAGTTGACAACAGCAACAATGCAAAAATACCCCGACCACCTCTTTTTCTACACGGATGCTGCCAAGGCTATCCCAGAGGCTACTTCTTCCCCAACCGCCTGTTCCTTTGAAGTCTGCGACGTGATTCGAAGCATTCGACTGAATGACAATTGCTCGGTACTGGATGCTGAAATATACGCAGTATTTTTCTGTTTGGAATATTTTCTTTCTACAGAGCCTACATCACAGAAAGCCCTGCTGGTATCTGATTCATCCGCGGCCTTATTGACAATTTCTAATCCCCTCACCAAACATCCTGTAGCAATTCGAACCCAGCAGGTATTATACGAACTTATTAAGAGACAGTGCTCCGTATCCTTTCTGTGGGCGCCCAGCCATGCAGGGATTCCTGGAAATGAACGCGTCGATACATCCGCCCGAGCAGAAATATATTGCCCCTCGCCTAGTAACAGCCCACCTCCACCTTATCTCTCGAACATAATCTTTAATAATCTCACGTGCTTATGGAAAACCCATTGGTCCTCGTGTCAGACTTTCTCGAGGTTAATTAAACCCTCAACGGAACCATGGTGGCCAGAAAAAAGCATTTCCCGCAGAGATTTCTGTGCACTTAGCCGCTTGCGCATAGGCCATACGGCCATGTCGCATAATTTTATTTTGTAAAGAACCCCCTCTCCTACGAATTGTCCCATCTGTGGTCAAGATGTTGCTCCCTCAACTCCTCATATACTATGCGACTATCCAGCATTATCACCTCACCGGCCCCTTTCAATTAATAACAAAACAGTCACCAACATTCTTGAGAATTCCCCGATGCAATTTTATCCATAACACAATTTATCAAAACTAGCGGAATAATCAGATATCTATAAAAACAAACTGCGCATCTTCGTACTGTAATAGCCACAGCAGTTAAACACGGTACAGGATGTTGCTTTCACAAAAAAAAAAAAAAAAAAAATTTCGTTAATCTTTGTTAATTTCTCATTATTTTCCTTTTTTTCAATTTTCATAATTTTGTAATTCCTTGCCGTATCTCTAGTCTAAGTTGCTGTATAAGACACATAAAATAAATAAATAAATAAAATAAATAAATAAATAAATAAAATAATTAAATAAATAAATAAAAAAATAAAAAAATAAATAAATAAAATAAATAAATAAATAAAATCATTAAATAAATAAATAAAATCATTAAATAAATAAATAAAATAATTAAATAAATAAAATAAATAAATAAATAAAATAATTAAATAAATAAAATAAATAAATAAATTAAATAAATAAATAAAATAAATAAATAAATAAATAAAATAATTAAATAAATAAAATAAATACAAAAATAAATAAATAAAATAAATAAATAAATAAAATAAATAAATAAATAAAATAAATAAATAAAAAAATAAATAAATAAAAAATTACAATTCAAAAATTATTTAAAACTACCCTTTTGGACTGAAAACAGCTAAGAAAAAAAGGATGTTCACGCGAGTAATAGCCCGAGTAAAAAAGTTGAGGACACCAGAACGTATTTTAAACATATGCACAAAGAATCGCGATTTATAGGAAAACTATAGCCAAGCCTACAACTTTATATTTAGGGTCTCGGGGCGCCGAAAGTTCGAAATTTTTGAACAAAGTATTTTTTCCCCCGAACATGTATGATGGAAAGATCGCTATTTGTCGAAAACGAACTCGTATTCCATTTTCCTTAACGAAACCTTCAAAGCTGGCGAAACGTTCGAAAAATGTTCCCCTTCTTTGCGGCGCGAAGAATCAGATTTCTTTGTTTCGAATTTAGTATTATGTAAATGTAACTTACAGTTATCTTAACAGCGCATGAAACATCATGCTTGACTAAACTTTTTAAAAGTTTAATTAAGTTTCACGTTTCATGTAACGAACGATGTTCTAATATTTGAAATTTTCCTCAATTTTTTATAAATGGAAATATTTTCGATAAATGTTCGCATCTTTGGAACAGTGCAGAAAATAGGCATTTTCATCAATAGCTCTTTTCCAAGAAAACCGAAGGAGGACACGTGCAGCGATTGCGTGCAACTACTAGTAAACATGTACATTAAATATATGCATATATCTCATATGAACGGTCCGAGAAAAGGGGGAAAAAAAATATTGACCTAATTTTAACATGTGTAAATACAAAGTAACAATAAATCTCATTGCTGGGATTGCTAGATTACGTTACACGCTATTCCGATAAATTATCAAGGACAAGACGGAATGATATTAGATACTGGATCTCATAAAAATAATGCACATCGATCTAAAGAATTCTTCCGACAAATCTATACTAAGTTACATAGGAACGGTGGACAATAATTTACTGAATAAAGAGATAACGGGGCTGCGCTATCGCAGAAAAGACAGGAAGCGAATGTTACTAAACAAAATCAAAAATTAAAAAAAAAAAAAAAACATTTTAATTTCTATTCTGATTTTAGCATTACGCTGTTAACAGACACACACATGCATGCATGCGTGTGTGAATGTATGTGTATAAACGTGCGGTTATGATTATTGGTACATTAACGACGACAGGAGTTGATCGGGTGATAAGTAACTAGTAATACTGATATATATCGGTACGTAGCTGGTACACGGCACAGACACGCATATTTAATGGTATAGTGTATTAGTACGGTTGAATTGTTCGGCATAGAGCAAACCGAACTAAAGGTCACCATTGACGTCAATCGCATCGTCACCGGCAGGGGGGAACGAGAGTCGGAATCGACGCTCTATTACACTGCTAGATTGCTAGGTTGCTAGGTTGTTAGATTGCTAGAATGATCGGTTTTTTGTTCGAGCTCAAATCGGATCGCTGTTAGTTTCATTCCATCGCGAAATTCTGGCTTTGACCCTTTTTCCCTGTACAACATACGTTCCTGTACAGGAAAGTTGCAATATCGTGCGAAACGAGTTCCGTCACGCAATTATACTTTGCTAGTTTTTTGTCGGCTCCATGTAAATTCAAAGCGAAACCGAATAAGATACCGCGTTGATGATCAAAGCTTTAAGGCGAACTTCTTCACACAACTTACAATATGGTCTCAAAAATTCCAACGAAATCGAGATGCACTCAATCTGTAAATAATCTTTATCAGTTCAACAGCTAAATGACACACAACAACAGCGTGTGTTAAAACGTCGATGGAAAAAATAAAAGATAGTCCATCGTGAAAAAGTACGCTTAATCTGATATTTATACTATCGGCGAATTCATTATCAAATCGTCACAGATATATTACTATCAAAATTTAGCCCCCCCCAGAAATTATTTTTGAAATTGTATCGCCTATTCAGAAAATAAATGTAATTTTTTTCGGCAGAACATAATTTTCTTTTTAAACAATTATGACGATACAACCAGCACCACAATGCTATTTAGCAATGAGAAAGCGTGACGTAATTATTAGTGTAAAAATCACGTTAAAAATAAGTTACAGTAATTAAAATTAAAATTAAAAAGTACTAATACATAGGTTAAATAATAAAAAACACGGAACATGACGTCCCAATATACTGCTATAATAAACAAAAAAGAAAAACACAAAAAAGGTAAATAAATTTTTTTATCGTCTCAATATATTGTTATAATTATAATTGCATTTAATTGAATAATTTATATTAAATGGATTCTAATTCGTTTTCAAGTAATAAATATCAAAATAAAACATTATCGCATGATTGACATCTTTTAAGTTCAAACAAAGATGTTACAAGAAAAAATTTAAGAAAAGTGAAAAAATAAGACAATCATGTAATGCACTTCAAATTAATGTTTTTTTAAACAAGTTTATAGAACACGGTGAATTTCTAGTACCGGGCGTGTTTTCGCAATTTCAGTCAAAATGTGCGTCGCTAGATTAAAGAGAATCTACAGAGTTTGTTTAATAAATGGGCCAAAAAAATCAAAAGTTATGTACATATATGTATAAGAATAGCAAATAGATTTAGAAGATAAAATCGAGCTGCGTATGTCGCTGCGAACGGATAGAAACAGTGGCTCAAGTATAACACATTTGATAAAAGTATAGAGAGCATCATATCGCCGGAAAAATCAGACAAACCTTATACATATATAAATTAAATATGAATTATTACAAATTGAGGAGACTGCATTTTGAAGTGTTAATAATGTCCCGGATCAGATAAGAAATTGATATTTGAGCAGAGGCAAAAAAAACAAAAAAAAACGGAGTTTATACCGCAGAAAACATGTCTAAAGGTAGAGTTGTTCTACCGTACTGGAGAAGAGCGAATCTGATAAAATAAGTACTACTTGGGGAGGGATAACAATAACGAAATGTTTCGAAAATTATTTTTTATTATAATAAGCTATAGAGAGTAAGGTTTAGAATAGGAGAAAGAAATTTACACCGAGACAAGGGACCGGGAATTATTACAAATTATGTTTTATAAAACGTAAAGGGATTAAGGATAAAATTGATAATGTGTGGAAGTTTTGATAAAACTACTGGATAATAATAAAGCAAAGGGAATTTTAGAGACAAAGGAAATGAGCTTGTATGGGAAAGAACAGGATAAAACTATGGCCAATTGCACGGTGCAGGGAATGATTAAAGTGTGGAGAAGAGAACGAAGCAGGGGTCATCGGACTGGAGGAAAATTTATCAGACGGTCCTTACATTTCTCATCATTTCGGTTCCCCCAATTCAACGCAATACCCATTAACGTATGAATAAAAGTGGCCGGGATGTGTAGGTGCTAGATTAGGGAATTAGATGTATTGCATTTAATGTAGAATTGAAGCCTAGATTACAGAGGAAAGTTTAAGGCCCAATATATAAACGGCTAAGATGATATTGCAATTTATGAATAAGCGATATAATTATGTCGGGAGCCCGTCGTCTATGAGCCTCGTGAGACCACAAACTATTTTTAAAAAAAAATAGATACTAAACTTGACAATTTTTTTTTTTTCGAAGGCCTCTCTCGATAAACAATCAAACGAATAATAATATCGAATGTGTAATTAGGTACAGAATTAAACTTTACCGGCACAATGAAATTCAACTGGGTGCCCGCGTATCGTGAAATACTCGGAAATAAAGCGATGCCGATAGTTCCAGTTAAAAGGCGCGAAGATACGGGATGAATATTCGGTACTTAATGAAATTGGCAAATATACGAGATACAGTCCTTTCATGTGGGCGAGGGAAATACGAACTACGTTTATTAAAGTTACATAAATGAGGATCATTTGTCGAGGCTCGATGTAAAGGACAACACGCTTCGGCGATGCGTGAAAAGAGAATAACAAAAAAGGAAAGATCTCGATGGTTGGCAAAGTGACAGTTGCGATAGAAGAATATGTGGGCGCGAGTATATGTGAAATACGGTATATTGTTCACTGAGAAACCGTCGGATGAACCTACATCGAACAACAATACGTGCGAAATAAATTTATTAAAAGCAATCGCATAGATAAAAATACGGAATGGACGGGTGATAAACTGGCCCCAATAGTCAGCACTCAAAAATAATAATATAAGCAATACGCGTGTCCGTTTAAAGATCAGTGTAATCGCGAAGCAAATGGCGACTTCGATTTCATTTTAAAAAAGCTGAATTTATTAAATGAAAATGAGTTTGCGAAATAGGATATAAAAAATTCAAGCATAAACAGAGTATGAATGCAAACTGCAAAATTATACGATTTTTTAAAAATACGTAATTAAACCAAATTGAATATCGTGCTTTTTATTTTTGTTTCTTGTTTTTTGTTTGTTTTTTTTTTATCTTTATTTTTTAATATAACTTACGACGTCAGATGAATTTTAAGTAGTATTAAAAATAAAACCACCCACTGTCACCGCCAACGAGCCACTCAAAATTTTGGATTCCTGAATATTGAAAGTGCAGAGTGCATGCGCATGGTCCAATTTGTCCGAAAAGCAGGAAACTATACATTGAAAAATCAGCGTTTTCAATTTTCTTTAAAGTTAAACATAAGCATTCCCCACCCATAAATAAGAAGGGCCCCACATTGTGTTACATAGCCTTCTTATAGTGTGAACAACTTCGCCGCATACAGCGTTTTCCTTTCGTTTTACATTTTTTCTTTTTTTTTTTTCTAATTTTTTGATTTCTTTTTAAAATATTATTATACGATTTTTACTTTATTTACGAATCTATCGTTAATTTTATATTAATATCGCGGTAGAGTTGAAAACCAAATAATACATATATATATATGTATACATAAAAACAAAGAGTGATTAATAGAAATCGAAGAGCTATCTATAAATATGTATTATATTTTTTTATAAAGCTTTTATTAAATTATTCTACACGCGAGCCTACTGTTATTATATATTTTTTTTTGTTTCACTTCAAATCAAAACGAAGTGTGTGTCAAAATCTTTTAGTTATTAACATTCTTTTTTAAATTGAGCTCGCATTTATTAATATACATTCTTTTTAAATGTTTTGTTTTTTTTTTTGTTCGAATACAAAAAAACAAAATACTTATGAGATACGCGCCTAAAGATTCACCACCGGTCACAAAAGAAAAGGAAAAATTACCACTTCTAATTAGTTTTATCCAGCTGGCATCGTTAGGCAATGTGGTATTTCGTTCAACAAGTGAGATCTGATTCCTGCAAATTAAGAATATGGAGCAATTTCTCTTACGCTGCTGCTCGGTTAATGTACATAGTTAAAAAGCTCCAAAAAAAAAAAAAAAAAAAAAAATCTTTTTTAACCCGTCAATTCTTAGCGTTACCGTGACAGCACTTTATTATTTATTTTTTTTCTCTACTACTGTTGGAACAGTCTGAGTCTATGTGTTCTCTTGCGATATAAAGTGAAATAAAAATGTCCAGACCGTAAGTATTGTTCTTTTTTCTTATTACGTGCAATAAATGAATAAATAAACTATAATAAAAATGTATCTTTCTATTGAAATAACTTATAGTATCATTGCTACAACGTTGAAAATGTGGAACCTGTAGGTGACACTGGGCAATAACTCTATTGTTCTCAATTCATTCTAAGTAATAACAAGACTGTTGTCTACATTTCGTCTTATAGCTCTATGTGCTGATGTTGTTTTAGAGCTTATTTATCTATTACAGGTTGATGTTAGATGAGATTGCCGAGCAGTTGCATGCCGGGGAGGACCCGGGCGATATTATTTTATTTCCTCCTGTTGATGGTGTACTGACGAAGACAGTGGAGATGAAAACGAAGCTAATATTCTTCATCTTCCCAGTCGCATGCTTCAATCTCGAATAGAACTACAAAATAGATCTTCCATCTCCGGAGAAAATCGTAATTGTGAGCCTTATCAGGGCGGGTCCGGCCCTGGCCTTAAGATGCAGTCCGACTTGGGCCTAAGAGCTGGTGTTATTTTAGAGCTCTATTCAAGATTACCACAAGAGTTGAGACAATACAACTTATACTTTAATAATTTTTTTACTGGTTTACCATTTCCAAAGTATTTGCGAGAGCAAAATGTTTGGGGTACAGAGGTATACTATACGGGAAAACCGTCTGAAGAATTGCAAACTCAAAAGATATGAAAAAAGAGCCAAGAGGTAAGCTATGTCGTAAAGCTTCTAAGGGAATTATTGCAGCTAAGTGGCGTGACAATAGTATCGTCACCATTGCATCCAACTGTCATGGATTGGATCCTATTAAAAAAGTGGATCGGATTGGATTTGTGGATAAAAAACGTGCAAAAATTGAAATTGAAATTGATTGCCCCGCTGTTATCAAGATGTACAATAAGTACATTGGCGGTGTAGACCGGTTTGACGAAAACGTTGACTCCATGAGGGTAGCACTTCGCATCAAAAAGTGGTAGGTCTCTCTGTTTGCTTCTTGCCAAAATGCATGGCTGATCAAAAGACTAGTCAGAAAACAACTGAACCTACTGCGATTTCTGGCAACATGTTGCAACTATCTACCTGCAAAAATATGGCAAGTCTCCGACCCGTAATTCTGCTTGAGGCGTTCCTGTGCAGATAAAAGTGCCTACCGGGATGAGGAATGCAGGAAATGCGTCCCATCACTCGCAAATCGACTGCTCTCAACGAAGATGCGGATACTGTCACCAACGCACTAGTAAAATGTATCTGCCAGGTGCAATATCGGTTTGCATCTAAGGTGTTGGTACAGCTTTCACAATAAATAAGTCATACATTTTTTCATATAAATAAATATTTCAAAATAATATAAATAAGTATTATAAAAACTGACGTTTTATTTCTACCAAAAGAATAAGAAAATCGCGTGTACACTTCAAGCACAATGCCTAGTGTCACCTGTAGGTGACACCCCCATAAAACAAATTGAGGGTACTTTATTTATTTTTTATATTTTTTTTGTCAAAACCAAATGTATCTAAGTAATTTTTTTTTAAAAAAGAAAAGAAAAAAAATGTTTTTCTTGGACATGGGAATTGATGGGGTTCTTAGAATAAAAAAACATTGACAGGCATAATAGCCTATTTTTTCTGACGCATTATGAAGTAAATAATACAATAAAACTAAAACCAAAAAAAAAAACTGTTCAATAAAAAAAAAAAGTAAATAATCAATTGAACTAATCTATAGAATTTAGTATCTTGGGCTTCACGAGAGCTTGGCCTTAAGCGAGGTTCAACGAACATAATTTACACACAGACGCACAGTTTGTTAGAAATATTGCTTTGGCAAGTGGTATTTAATACCGAAAAAAAAAAAAGTTTTGTATAAACTGAGATGATAAAAAAGAAACTGACTTTTGAATTTCCGACATACATAGCCCCGGACAACGTTTACAATGCGAAAAGCCTCCGAGGATGATAAAATCATTGTCACATTAGTTCGAAATTCTTTTCCGAAAATCATTGTACTTTCACGATTAATTCTAATTTTGGAAATCATAGTCTGCTGGAGCCAAATTTAACGAATAAGAGTATATTTATGGGGGGGGGACTACATGAACGGGAGGCGTTTGGCGAGATACTGAGTAACGAGAATAATTACGCGCGGAAGTCCATTATCTGGTCACGATTATGAATTGAATCGCACGCTCAAAATTCTGAAAGTCTCTTCACGGCTGTTACAATTTCACTATTAGCATCGAATCCCGCAAGAATCAAAGAAAACAATCAACACTGTTCTGAGTTTGGATCGCACTGCAACTTTCATAGTCGCGGTTCCTCCGAGCTATATCAGTTCGCACTCTGTCGTTCTGTGGATGATGGGACATACTCAAAGTACCAACTCACGTTTCTCGTGTGATGAAGTTTTTTGCAAAATGTAGGTTTCTTTCGGGGTCGTCTCAATAAGATCCTTACTGTTTTTCAAGTCGTAGGTAAGAAGGTGCGATATACAAGGACTTCGTGTACAGCTTTTCTTTTTCTCAATAGTTCTGCTAGGTTAATTTCAGTTCTTTCGGTCAAACTTCGAATTATGAGGCGGTGATTTAAGAGACCAGTAATGTTGGCAGCACCGGGAAAAATACAATGGAAACCATGTAGCAGTGGAGAAGAAAATTGGAAATGATAACATCAAATCTAATCAGCAAAACATTTCAGTAAACAATGACGGATGCCAGGAATCGGATTATATGAGTTGCATACTATCTCCTGTTCCAAGAACTGCGACGAGGATGACGAATGTTCGCGCACGCTCGACGTTCCAGCCAGTGTTTGTAACCGCAGCTCTCTTGGATCACCCGCTAGAGATTAACGTGCTCTTCCTTGAATCGTTTGTGCCAATGGCGTATAAAAAATTTTACAATACATATACATATATACGTACAGCAAGTGGCGGAAAAGTTAACGAATGCGAACACTGCGGGAAATAGACGCTTCTATCTGAAATTGAAGTGCACACGACAGGTATTCAAGTCGCGAAGAGGTGGAGAATGGAAGCATGCACGGACTCGCTAAATTTCAAAAAAAAAAAAAAAAAAAGAGCAGAAAGAAAATTACAAAAAAATCAATTTAGGGAATAAATGAAAGGCGCTCCCGGAGGAACTTCTTCTTAAACATTTGTAGATTTACACGAAAGAAAAAGAGGTCTCGAACAACAACGTAAATTCTCGTATATAATAGAAGACATTCTTTAGCAAGTTCGGAACCGCAACCTCTAGCCTATTGCAGACGTGCACGATAGATTAATATAGTGTAAACGTGTACTGAATGAGTAGCGACTGACGGAAGAATGCCGGAAACGTTCCCAAAACTTCGTGTGAGGTTTGTCGCGATGCTAAATATAGAAGCACATTGCGGTAGTGTTAGGGGGAATAGAAACAGAGGCAGAACAAAGCGATATGGTTTTCTCGAACGAAGCCAACTGATTTGATATGCGCCGAGCGATCTGAAGATTTTAAAATACCAATAATAAATGTAGCAACTGAAACGAACGGACCACACACGCAACAGCTGCAATTAGTGTTTATGGATGGTGCGCAGTCAAACGTGACTGCGCAAGTCACACGTAGACACACATTATTCGGAGAAATCGAAGAACCATTTTCGACCAGAATCTAAAGATCGCATAAGAAAAACGTTTACCTCTTTCCGCAACGATAAAGGGCGACTTCGATCAACGACGCACAGTAGACCATCTTTTTATATAGAAAGTGTGATTTCTCCAACATTACCGTGTACAGACTTTGACTAGGTTTTCTCGAATAAATAAACAGGGCGTTTCCCGAAAGAAGGACTCTCCAGCGCACCACTGATCGCGTTGCAAATCGAGCATTAATGATACCCTGGTACAGCGGCTGATGTATTGCCTTGATAAAGAATTACGGGTCTTTATGACGCTACAATCGTACATATCTACCGCACGATGAAATTATACCTTTCTCGCTTTCCTCGCCTTTCCTGCTCACCTTGCTACCTTTATTTATTTCTTCACTATCCAACCGAATTCGGATTAGCTTTTGATATTTCTCTACTCCCTTTTATAAACTTCTAAATATGCAGCACTGACGTCATTTTTCGGTCAATCCAAAAACAAAAAAAGAAGTAAAACGATTTCCTTTTCCTCCGCGTAGAGCCATCTGTCATAATTACCGAAATGTGCCAGCTGTTTTGTTTTATTGTTTGTTTGTTTTTTTTGGGGGGGGGCTCACAACTGAGGACATTAACCCAGTACTGCAGTTTAACATACTATAAGGAAGAAAATAAACTAGATTTTAGCGCGGCCACAAATTTAAGAGAAAAAAGAACCGATAAGAAAGAGTATAGGGTGTAAAGGAAGCGCAAGAAGGAAAGAAGTATTATAGGATGTAGGAAGAAGCAAGCCCAGGAGCTGGAGGTAGAAGTAAGAACAGAACATTCGAAGAAAATTAGGTTGACTGGCAAATCAAATTGCTGTTGTTAGGATGGAACTGACAGAAAGGAGAAGCAGCCGAATTTCGGAATTCTTTTTACTTTATTACCTACGAACGTCTGTTGTTTTTTTTTTTTTTACTTTTCGACCCTTTAATTAATCCTTCTTTGATCGGCTCTACGCAATATAGTTTAATTCCTCTTGTAAATCATTTTCGTTATTTAGGGCTCTTTATTAATTAACAGTCGCCTCTTCTTTCATAACCGATATCTCTCTTTCAAAAAATCCAACCTGTTAAACTACTAATTGGAGAGGCGACTCCGTTGCTTATACTCTACAAATTCTTCATCTGTTCTATCTGGACTAGCGCTGTTTCATTCTCTTCCGGGTCTTTTTCTTTTCGGAATTGAATCGCGTATGCCTAGACCATCTCTCTTAATGCCCGGAGATCTACCTTGCAGTTCTGGCCCCCTTTGCTGAACTCCATTTGTAGATTTAGATGATATATCGCCTCCTGATAAAAAAAAAAAAAACCTCCTGCCTACATCTTTTCTTCACCTGTTTCTTCTTACTCTTCTCCATTACTTATAAATAGCAATTACAATTTCATCCCCTTCATTTCTCCCTTCGCCTCTTTCAATTTTCACCGTATATTTATAATCACGATATTTTTCTTTCGGTTTTTTTCAGTTTCGCCCTTAAAAAGAAATCTGATCGAAGGATGAACACAGAGCCGAAATATTTTGGTCGAAAGGCAGTCCGTTGACGTTTTATCTCTCTTCATACGTTAATAGTCCCCTCTCATTCCATCCTTTAATTAGTTGACCCGACGAAGAAGGAGTTACCGACTATATAGAAAAAACGATTACCTTGTTGTTCTAGTTGTTTCGTAGTTCTAAATACGTTACCGCAAAGTCAAAGTATCATTTCTGTGATTCGTCAAAAGAAATTTTAATTTCAATTTACGAATTCCAACTCACATCGATCAAACCGGATTACAGCCGTGATATGCCAAAAATTTAATTTTATTTCACCAGTCATTGAAATTTATGCATTTGTATATATTTAATAATTGGTCGTTCAGCGGCCGCTTAAAGGAAAATTGGTGTGGGAAATTTTATGTAAAATTTAAAGCCTCATCGCGCCTACCTGTGTAATGAATATAATAATAATAAGTAAATAAAAAGAAATAATAAATAAAAAGTGTACTCATGTCCACGATAGATTTGAGATCGTAGTGGAATCCGCGAACATAAAAAACTAAAAACGACTGAACGCCGAGGGTTACAACTGCTACCTTAAGGGGTAACTCCACTGCAGAATTTTGAAAAAATTGTTTTTTTTTTTTTTTTGGTTTAAACAATACTTTAAGGTTTCAAAAATTATATTCAATTGGTCTGATAGTGAAAAAAAAAAAATTAAATAGCTTAATTCTTGATTTTGCCGCAGTACTTCGGAGCGTGCATTGATGCGACGTGCGAACGAGAACAAACGCGTGCGGTCGCGCATTATCGTGCAAAAGCACTACTCCTCTAGACTGTAGGCCATAATCGTGATTCATTTGTACACACACTTACGCGTCATAACGTTGCTTGCACCGTGTATTGCGCACAGTCTGCGATACATTTCTGCAGCTGCAACTCCTTCGGCTGTCATAAATTTGTCTCACTCATTGGATGGTTTACTGGCAAAGTTGTCGATGTTTTGATAAATTCAAAATATATTGCAAGGCTTGTAAGTATTGGCAGAAGAACGATGCCGAAAAGTACAAAGAATGGGCCCAATTTCACGACAAAAAGAATGTCAAACAAATCACGTTGGCTCAGTGGGTAAGATGGAAGTAGATGCCGTTATTGAAATGTTCCAACGCTCAGAATCGTTGCACAACTTGAAGTACGTCAATTATGTAGGGGACAGCGATTCAAAAACTTTTAAAGGTATCATAGATGCACACCCTTATTAAGATTATGCTGCGAGTAAGAAGGAGTGTATCGATCATGTCCAGAAAAGAATTGGTTCTCGTCCTTGGCGGAAAAGGTAAACTTACAGGCACACTAGTTGACGAGTTGTCGATTTATTATGGTTTATTGATACGTAGAAATCATGATTTAGCGGAAAAAATGCGGAACGACATTTACGCAACTCTAAACCATAAATTATCGACGGACGACAATCTTATGCATGACAAATTCCCGCACGCAGAAGACTCTCATGATGCTCGTGGCAAAGGACATACAAATGATGAACATAAGCCAGCTCTCTGGCAACAAGTTTATAAAGCGATTTTGCCCATTTATGAAAAATTAAGCCGAGACCAATTGCTTACTCATTGTTTAGCCGGATTTACACAAAATAGCAATGCGAGCTATGATCTATGGCTCCGAAATCGGTATCTAGTAGCAAACATGTACATGATATTGCTGTATACATTGCTGTAGGCATATATAACGGCGGCTTATCAAGTATTATGAGGATCATGCTGAATTTGGGCGTGGCAATCGGGCAGAACTGTTATAATTTCTGAATGGGAGCAGACGAGCGCCGCATAAAGTTTTCGGAAAGATCATTTACGAACGCTGCTAAAAAAGCTAGGCTTTCCATAAAATCGCTCAGGAAGGAAAAATAGGAAGCGAATGTATTGATGTAGATGATCAAATGTATGGAGCAGGTATCGCAGATTAAAAGGTAAAAAAAAATTTCAAGGATTAAATCATTTTTTTCAAACTGGGAGAAAAGATTACTCGGAATACTATTGCATGGATCTATTTGAAATTTTGACAGTAGGTTCTCAGTTACATTCTTTTTGGTTTTTTCTTCTAGGTATTATAGGTCGCGAGAAATCCTTTCTCCCGCCAAGGCTTTTAAAAAAAAACATGATTTAGAAAATTGGCTCTATCGCCGCCATTTTGTAACAAAATAATAATAAATGTTTTTTTTTTCACGCTCAAACACATGCTAAATGTACTGTCTAAAAAGAAATTCCATCCTGCTTCCCATACTCCCACAATAAATTATCAAAAATAGGCCTTTTTTTCAGTCGCTAGAGTGGCGTTACCCCTTACGCATCATTCTCTTCTTTTCCCATTCTATTTAGTTTTCCATAAAATTCAAAGTGGTCTCGGATTCCAAAAGTGAGTGTTCTGCAAGCTATCTCGACGCCTCTCTACCTTCTTCACCCGTATACTTCTAATACGCTCTCTCATCCGTGAACTTTTTCTCTTTCTCTTAATCGAGGTCGATCTTCTCTGTGGACTGCCGACCATTCAGTCGTTGAAGGCAATAAGTTGGTGTGGATTACTTCCGGTGGAAGATTTTTGGGCGCGTTTCAGATAACGGTCGTATTCTTCATTTTTCAATTCCAGTTCCTTTCATCTTTCTGCTCCCGGTTTTCTAGATACTTACCCACTTTAAAACGCTCCACAATCTTATGGCTATTCATCAACTTCAATTTAATCACAGTCTTCTTTATCATTTTCTCGTTCTTATGTCCACTTTGTTCTTTTCACTCCCCTTCCACTTACTTTCTTCGTGGCCCCGGCATTTTTTTTTTTTTTTGAATGTTCAGCCTTTCGAACAAGTGTCCCCCTTTATTCCGTTCTATTACAACTTGACACCGCCACTATCAAGGACTCCTTACATTCCTGTTTCCTTCTACTTTTGTTATTCTTGTCCTTGGATCATATTTATTTTCTATCCTTAAACGTTTAAGAATAAAACATTCCTCCCTTTCACTTTTTGGGCTAATATTTTTGTTAGCGAAGCCCTAAAAAAAGAAAAAAAATCTAATGCAACACATAACTTTCCTGTGTAAAACTATTAAACATTGAAACGAGCGAAATAATAAATGTGTTATAACAATCTCCAGTCCAAAATTCAGACTTTCTGTGGCTACCTGTTTAGGATTTATGAGAAAAACTCCACGACACCCTGCAAGAGAAGAGCCCCTTTGACCCAACCGATTGCGACCAAAAACGGAGTTTTAAAAGAGCCCTAAAGGCAAAATTTTAACTTTCTGCGACTAACCGAATTATGCGTGATACACACCACATACATGCATGCCTACATACACCCACGTCATGGATATTTCCGTTGAAGTGTAAGATTCAAAATATTGCGCGAATATAAGGAAGTAATCAAGGATGGTCAAAGTGGATATATGTATATTCGTTGAAATATACCATAAGTAGAAATTACATCCAGAATGTAAATCATTGCTAGGAGTTTAGGAAAAATAGTAGATTAAAAACACCGTTTCCGTTGTTGCAGAGGTTATTTTCAGGACAAAATCATCAAGAATTACTGAGATCCCAAAAAAATTTGAAACAAAACAAAATGTACAAAAAGAACGCGTGATGTAGTACTAGGGCCGCGGAACCTCCATTAATCGGGAATTTAAATTTCGCGCACTCCGAAAAAGCACGGAAGGTTAAAAACGTTTTCGGATTCCTCCTAAGGATACGTTTAAAATTAATTTTTCAAAGAGGATGAAATCTGAGTGACTCGCGAAAAAGATGGTTCAACGAGTATATTTTAAAATATCAGAAGTCTATATAGATTTTATTCTTTAAGATCCCAAGTAAGCGGAATACCTCCCCCATTACTGATGGTTTGGCTGCAGACTGAAGGATCCTCTCAGAGAATACAATATTTCTAATAGTACGCTTCGAATTTTTGTGATATAATCTATAGGCACACTATTAGAAAGAGCTATTTTATGGCTGGGAAAGTAACTCTAAATCCTAGAGAACCATATTATGGGTTTCAGTGTCCAACACGTTCTCCTCAAGAATACACACTTTATTAACTCTGCCTGTATTAGATCGCAAACTGTGAATACCCTAGGCACTACGTGGAATCCATCCTCGAAAGATTTATGCTTGAAATACGAGTTACACAAAGTCAATTTTTTTTAAGGACGAATAAATTACTACAAAATATGTTATAGCGGTTAGAAATCGGCCAAGCCGAAAATAGCACTTTATTGACGTGTTTATATACAATTTAAAAAATCGAGCTAATGGTATCAACTGGATAGGATTTAGTTTCAGTAATGGAAACAAGCACTTGATATTTCGAACAAAAACACAACACTATGCTAACTTACTCCTCCTAGCAGCAGCAGCAGCAGCAGCAGCATCACCCAAATTAATAATATGAGGTTGACCTATTTCGTACGGAAGATAATAAGTTGAAAAAAAATAGTCGCTAATTTTATCTGTAAATGAGTTTTATATTATATATTCTATTTATCAATTTCACAAAATGATCACTCCAGAAAAATGTCTGACATTGAGACGTAATGCGTTTTTTTTTCTTCTTTTTTCTTTAATATATGAACGCGCGTATTATATATAAATAATTATGTTACTACACGTATGTTAAACCACATACACACATATAAATCGCATCAATGTGAGTAAAGGCCAGTCGTCTTGGTTCGCCTCGCCCTGATAGCTTTCTCACGTTGTCGGCAGCGCAGAAGCCAACGCTTCTGCTTACGTGTGTTCTCAGTTGCGCAGCTATCTATCCTCTAATTCTCCTCCGAATTAGAAGATAATCTCATACCCGTAATAATCGAGTGAGAATAGACGAACGATATATATATATATATATATATATATATATATATATATACACATATATATATGACTTTTTAGCTGTATGCTATATTTAGCTGAGTGTTTTTTGTTTTCTGTTTTTTTGGGCCCGTCAACACAGGACATTTACCCAACACAGAAGACTAACAAATGATGAAACGTAGGGATTTATACGTTACATATCAGGAAGCGATTAGAAACAGAAGAAATGAAGGTAGCAAATACAGGAACAACAGAAGGGCTGAGAGTGTTACGTATATACTAAATGAATAAATCATAATTAAAAACTAATAGGCCAACTATACTTCGATTAACGATTGAAAATTCTAGTGAAACGGCAAAAAACAGCCGTGCTCTTAAACGAATCATTATAGACGCCGAACGTTGATGAGGCCGGAAAATCTCATTTTTCAGCTAATGAGGAAACGTCTTCGAGCCTGCAATGCTGCCCCGAAAAAAATTTACAAAAACATTTTATCGAGCGCGCCCGAGTTTATTTTAATTTTCATTATCTCATGAAAAAATGGTAAAGCAAAATCGAATTGTGCAAAGAGCTTCTTTTTTGATTTGTCTTGTAGATGTAATATTTGATGATTAAAAAACTAGAACACTGTTTAATCTTCCCTTAGTTTATATCATACAGTGACGTTATTTGAATTTCCATTTTATGCGGGGAAATACAAAAAAATAAGAATCGAGAGGAATCGCTTTAACTAGTAGGAAAAATCCATTTATCAGTAGAAGGGCATAATAACTATAGTATAGAAAATGATGCGAAATTGAAATTTCCGAACAATTCTTAGGAACAGAATAAAGTTAATCGACGATAACACGTAGGTAAAATGACTATGAACACCAATACTTACCGGATGATGTTTCGACACCGCATACTGCTCAACTAACGGGAAATCGGACGAAGGATTTGTGAACCAACTCATTTTTGGTAGTATTCGGAAACACATGGTTAATTGTTTTTCGACGTGCAAATATTGCAGGCCGGCATCGATAACGAAATATTATACGAAGAAAACTCTTCCCGTAAAACTATAAAAACGGGAAAAAGGAAAAAACATTTTCCAACTAAAAGTGAAAAACGTTCGTTGTTAAACTCTGTAAAACGCGCGCGGTTATTTGAATATTTTTCAAAAAATTAACGATATAAACCATATTCGCGGTTTTAATGAGGCAGCAGACGCGGAAGAAGAAAATACTTTATGGTTTATTATCGCGATGGTGACTTTTCTTTTTAAATTAAGAAAAAACGGGTTTTCGGAAACAGACGCCGCGGCGACTTATTTCCAAAAACTCTTTTTCCTTTTTAGTTTCTCGGTAGAAAGAAATAATTTTTAAATTTAAGTAATGTAAAGAAGAATGCACGCGACGCATGACACTATGGAACTCGTCACTGATAAGAAATAACATTCTTATCAGATATTAAACAGCGATTACAGAGCAGTGTCTACTAATTACAAAGATAATTCGAGTTAGAGTACGAAATTTTTAAAATCAGAAAATTGCCCGTTAAAACAGGAGATTTACTCGTCGCGCATAAAGAGAACTTATGCTACAAAAACACCGTTCGGCTATAGTCAAAAATTCACGACATAACCAGTAACGTCATACTTATGTAGTCAATTACCTTTTTTTCCATTTTCAGTTTAAAAATTTGAAAATTGTGTATTCAAAAAAAAAAAAAAAAAAATTTAATATTATAAACTAAAAATAAGCTAAGAAAATAAGATTTTTTTTTTTTTTTTTTTTTTTTTTTGGGCTCGTCAACCAAGGAGGACCTTTACCGAGAAACAAAAGGTAAGGAAAGAAATCGGTTATATTTTGATCCGATCAGAAATTCTATGTAAAAAGGAACAAATAGCAGGAATAATAATTAGTGGGGAAAGAAAGAACAGGATATAGGAAGCACAATAAGGAGTAGGAAGTGCAAGCTTCACTAAATAAGAATATAAGGCAGAATGCTACACAGAAAAAGATAAACACTGTGGAAGAACACATGATCGGCGTCGCAAATAACTGCATCATCCGGATGATGGAGAGGACAGTGTGGAGAAGAAATCAAGGAAAAAAACGAAATTTAGATAATGGCAGCAAAGAATGGCCAAAGCGCATACGAACAATGGAAACAAAATTTTTTTAAGGTTTAAATTGTCATTGCGTACAACGTATTATTATTCAAATAAGAAAATAACCAACGATTACGAAGAATCACATTTGCCCCCATATACTTAGTGATCTAAAAGCGCTTTGTTAAATTTTCATGAGTAGGCAATTTTGCAAACACTTTACCTATAGCACATTTTATTTAATATTCAATTGAAACAATAATATACTCGTTAGTTCACATAATTTCATCCATTATTTTATCTCGTTCTCCATTCGACATTTTTATCACACTTCGATTTCGTAAATTAAAATGATCTGTTTAATGATCGAAAAATACACTATTCCATGTTTTCGGTACAAAATCATTGTGGCACTGCGCTTAGTGATTAATAGCGTATTAAGGCAGCCTTACACGAGACAACCGCAGTAATGAACTACGTCATAAACGTATAGTGTACACAATTACAAATTGGTTGCTGGGAAAAATTATTTAAAAAAAAATCTACAAATATTTAATAGTTTAGTATTTTTTACAGACACGACGTTATCGCGTGTATTTATTATTCCCGACCGATCTTGGTCATAGGTGGCCATCTAGAGAAGTCTTGACGACATTCAGATACCGCTCCACCGTCGTCCGAACCACTCTGCATTTAATCCTATCCACGTCTTCATATCACAGAACCAGGTACGTTTCGCTCCGTCCGATTCTTCTTTCACCTCCAACGGGTTCCCATCAAAATGGTTTGTAGCACGGATCAAGTTTTCGAATTTTTATTAAATTAATCAAATCTGGGTGTTTTCCTCTTCATAACCCTGAGTAGTGTACCTTGTTATTGCCTTTTTTTTCGAATTTCTTTAAACCTTCATTTAAACTAGTAATGAATTTCACGATTAGTCTTCTATGTGCATGTGTGGAAACTTAATAAACGGGAGTACAAAATTTAACGCTTCGCTCTCGCAAATTCCGCAATATGATTAATTAGTAATGTGAAATAAAAAATTTATCGGAAAAAGGAAATGATTTTCTTCTTTTTCTCCTTTTTATATACATATATGTCTCTCGTTTGTAATAATCGCATTACGCGAAAGTGCTCAATTTAAACATAAATCTGCTTGCTTAACGTTACGCTATCGGAGGCGAACCCTACAGACCGCTTTTCCAAATACGTACACGGAATTAGCTGGACAGATCCTTAGAAAAATCTCTCTCGTTGGCGATTTCTGAGGAGATAAATATAACTCGCAAAAGAAAGATTACCTAGAAAATCTCTTTAAAAATAAGCGCACTGCCAACAAATACCGCGTAAAAACAGTTTTGCACTGGAAATGAAATTATTTCCGATACATTAATCAAATTATCTTTACGTAACTGTCGTTTGCCGGGAAATAATGCTGCAATTCGTGAAGCGCAAGATAGATATCGATGGAGTAAATTAAGGGAGGCCTCCTACATCGAATCAATGATGTGTAACGCAGGCAAAAAAAGAAGATGCAATGGGAATTTTTGTAAGATTTTTCCATCTTCCGATTTTCACTCACTGCCTTGCAATCATCTGTGATCACCTGTACTGCCTTTGTTTACACGATTAATTTGTTATATTTTTATTACAGTGACATTTGAAAATCGATTAAATATAAAATTGAGTGTCGATTGCTAAAAAAATTTATAAAATGTAATTTTGTTTAATCGGCCCCCTTTTACACGCAAAAAATTTAATAATAACGTTTTGCATTCTTTTCGATAAAAAAAGCCGATAGCCGTAAAATTTATTAAAGAAAATTCGATCGCTGCCGAAAAAAATAAAATAAAAAGAAACTAACTGTTCTTTTTAAAATTTCATTCTAGGATATAATTTTAGTACTTCATCATTTTACACACAAGAACAGCTAATAAAATTAAACATATACTGAACCAGTTTTTTTTTTTTTTTTTTTTTTTTATAGATCAACAAGCTTGATAGCTAAAAACACACTTTTATATAATTAACATGTTTAAAACTTATAAAATATACTCAACCTTAAAAACGGTAGAACAAGGTCGTCAACAAAAAAAAAACACATGATTTAATAATCGATTAAAAAAATGCCTCAATAACGGACAGAATCGAAACGAACATACGCGCGTGCGATCCTGGAAAAGAGATTAGTAGTTATTGACGCGGATATTTTAGAATCACTGTTTAATTGTTCGAGAAGAATAAGAAACACAAAAGGCAGTTAAAAAACTGTGTACAAAGAGCATAAACAAACGCAAAATAACAACTACATTTTTTATATATATATATATATATATATACATGTGTGTATAAAGTGCGTAGGAGAAGGCAGACATTTTTAATGGTTATAACGACATGCGAACGATTTAGCAAATAAAGGCCATCTTTATAACTAAACGTGGTCGTCGTAGCCAGAGCACGGTGTTGGAAAGGTGTCTCTCTCTTTACGCGTAGTAATATACGAAGCTCCGAGTAAACTTCTCCATTAATTAATCGAACAAGTGCAAATCGTAATTAATTACCGTTATTCGCATTAAAATCGCGCCGCATTCAGTATTGTCTCCACACTCTGTGCTCCATTACTACTATTTACCGGCTCGCAGAGGCAGTTATCAGAGAGCAGCCGAACGATTAAACACAGCTGTAAACTGAATCGATTTATTATACGAGGTGGTAATTGACGTGTATTACGAATGTTGCATAGCTTTACATTAAAGACGTAAAGTTATTTAAATCAGGCTACAAATGAAACGGTCTATTAAGAAACGAAAAGACACCAAACAATGTCTTATTCTTTACTGCATTCTGTTCGCTATGGTCCACCACCTGTTGTCGGCATGTCCTAACCGTACATACAATGCACGGTCAACACAAGGTGCAACACAACCGCACTACCACATTGCGGGCTCGAGTATTTTTTCCATAAATAAACAGGACCGAAACAGCACTTGTGTGGAAAAAGAAATAAGAATATCCAAAAAGATTTCCAACAAGTTGAAGATCATCGGAATCGGTGAAAAGTGTTCATCTACTCCAAGATCAAGAAGATACTCTGCTGTTTCCACGAAAAAACGTTCTTCGTCATTATATGGAGTCTGGCACGATAGTCTTTTACAGAAAATTAAACGATGAATTATATCAGTTGCTTCATGTATGCATGATTGAAAGGTATATTTCTACGTTAAGTATGGAGATGACTTATCAAATATATATCCAATAAAAGCAGGAGTTCCGCAGGGAAGTGTGCTCATTACTCTGTCTCATTTACACATCAGATATTCCTACACTTCTCGATGTAGAGGTAGCAACCTTTGCTGACGACACCGCGATTTTATGCTCAGACACATGTCAAAGCGCGGAATACCATCCAAACAGCGGTTACTGAAACTTCGTCATGGCTCAACTTATGGAAAATCAAAACCAGTGAAAGTAAATCAGCGCGGGTAATCTTCACTAACAGAAAAATAGATCCGACGGAAGTCCTGAATTCCGCGGTGAAATATCTAGGTGTATACCTTAATCAAAGCCTAACATGGAAGAAGAAACATATAATAACAGTAAAACGGACCGAATTAAATATAAAGTTAAGAAAATTATACTGGCTATTAAACAGGAAGTCGGAAGTATCTGTTGAAAATAAACTACTAGTCTCTATAATCAGATTTTAAAGCTAGTTTGGCATTACAGCTGCCCGCTATGGGACTGTTCTAAAAAGAGTAACACAGTAATCAATGCTCCGGATGGTCGGTAAACGCCCCGTGGTACATTAACAATCTTCACAAAGATCTCAGAATAAAGTGAAGTAATATTCGACGGCGCAAAGAAGTATGCCTACAGCTTAGAAATGCATCCGAACAATATGACAATTGCGTTGCTGGACAATTCACTAGAAGTTCGGCGGCTTGACAGAATCAAGTCAATAGATCTGGTCTAAGATAAAAGTTCTAATAAAACTTCTTTTTTAGCACCTACTATCGCTAGGTAAACTGCTATTCAAGCTATGTGCACAAGATATTAAAAATAATCGCTAAATACCTATCATCGGTTAAGTGCAATGTAGCTATTAAAGAAATTAAAAAATATATGAGACTGTAATACTGTAAAAAAGGATACACACACCTCGTTTTGAATACCAAAACATTTCCGTTAAATACATTTAACAATAAAAGACTACGAAAAACATGCAACCATAGTTATATTAATTAGCGAAATACACGAACAAATATCGAAAAACAGCGAAAAACAAAAATATTACAGATCCTTTTATAATCATTACTACCATCATTAGTATTATTTATTTATTTATTGGTTTATTTGTGGTCGCTTTATATCAACTACGTTTTTAGCGACCACTATATACATATATATATAAGTTTTACAGAATTCAAAATTAATTAATTGTATATTAATTAAACAAGAGAAGACATTTATTAAACGAAGCTAATTGCGTTTATGGATTTAATGTATTTTAAAGTCTTGAGGCAATTTTCTGTACTTCCAAGTGTGTCGTTGATAGATTCCGGGATGTTGAACTGTTCTCTAGTTGTTCTGAGGGGGCGACATTCTATTAAAATGTGACGTACTATACATCAAGGTTTTGATCACAGTATGGGCATTTTTGTGGCTCCTCTTTAGTTATATGATGGATGTGCGATGCTCTGATGTGGCCAATTCTAAGTCTAGTAATTATACATTGGTCTGATCGAATAGTTGGAATCATTGGTCTTGATGAGCGTTTATCTTGTCTTACCGAATGGAACTTAGAGCTAATGGCTTGCCACCTCTTGTTCCGGTGGTTTTTCACAGTTTCGTGGATACTTTTTTTTTTGTTGCTTCATGTAGTTGGACTGGTATTACTTCTTGGGGTTTATGCATGGTTGTAGCCTTTTTGGCTAAGTTATCGGCTCTTTCATTGCCTGGGATCCTTGGGTATGCCGGTATCCATAGTATCATAAGGCTTGTTCTTCGAGTTTGAAGATTACTGATTAAGACTTGTACTGATTGGACTAATGGATTTTTGGTACTATAGTTTTTTAGTGCTGTTAGACTAGACAGTGAATCAGAGCATATGCCGTATTTTGATAAGTTCTAAGGCTTGGTATATAGCATATAACGCACAGCTACAGATTGCGAATTGACTAGGGGCAGTCCTCGGTCTCTGTGGTTAGTGCGCATCCTGCTTGGTCTTCTTTGACTGATCCGTCCGTGTACAGGAATGTGTGGTCCTCATATTTGCTTTTGCTTTCCATGGGTGACTGTTGGTAACCAATCTATAATTATGCGCTAGTTCTATATTCACAGGGATCTTTTGAGTTAACCAAGGTGGTAACGGATGTTGATCCCCCTTTGATAAGTAGGTATCAGCTTGGTTTTTAATAGTATTATTATTGTTCATTTTTTCATTTTCTCATTAATTATCGAAGAAGGTCGTGTTTGTACAAACTCCAAACTTATATTAAAAGATACGGGGTAAAAATATATTTTCAACGCGTTTAATTAACAGATAATATTTCAATCGGTTTTTGAGCTTCCGATTTCTTCTTTTCTCTGTTGCAAAATGTAACTCCATGTTAAAGATTATTATTATTATTATTTTTTTTTCTTCATCTCCGGGTAAAGAATATGACTTTAGTAAAGACGACTTCTCCACTGCGGTCGTATGCGATTAAGAATGTGCGTCCATACAATGCGCGAACATACACTAGCCAAAAACAAGGTGATCACCTATCTCCTTATCATGGTGGTGCACATTATAAACGTGGCGATGTATCTCATTTATCCCACGGCGAAGAGGTGTAAATATGCACATGTCTGTCGCGACACACGAAAAAAAAAATCATTTGATTCGAGTGATCAGTTGCTAGACAGGAGCGTTGGGGGTAACACATTACCCCACAACTATTAAAATAGGTGCGCCCTAACACAACGGCTTTAAGAAATAAATATCTTTCACACGATGCTGTGGTTAGCGATTCGGGGCCTCCAGAAATTAATGAATAGACTTCCGAGAAAGATGGAAACACATTTCGATTCGCTAATAATAGTTATGTATCAATCGCTATAAAATCTAAAATCACGCCTTTAAAGACACTAACCGTGCCCAGAATTATGCGTGACATCATTATTAAGGAGATTAACAAAAAGAGTAGCAAAAGCACTAATTGTAAGAGGGTGTATTTATGGGCAGGCTCTTTTATCGCATTAACATGGGTAAACACGCCTCATCTACTAAAAACTTTCATTGCTAATCGAATCACCGGCATTTAGTCGTACATACAGTTTTGTCGCTGGAGTCGTGTAAGTTCAAAGGACAATCTGACAGATATTTTATATCCAGACGACCCGAAGAAGACTAGCCTCGGCGGGAGCCCTTCTTTGAGGCTTCGGTTGAAGTATTAGAAGGGAGAACCTGTTTACCCGGCCAAGCCAATAGTAATAACAATATTATCGCATTTGAAAAATTTTTCATTCCTTTTAAAATTAATTCAAGTGATCACTGTTATTTGGTACATAATATTCAATTAAGAAAATCGTCACAAAGGTGTGCTTTAATGGTTAAAGAGTTCAGTTCAGCCGGCAAAGACGCGTTATTAAAGAAAATTCAGAAAGAAAAAAAAAAAAAAAAGAGAAAAAAAAGAAATATTAAGAGCTCATTAACTTTACGACGGTGTAATTTATTGAAATAATTTTTTGCGCTCACCAAGTCGATTTATAGGTGAAGGTGGGATTGTACAAGTTAAATGGCCGTTTAAAACACATCAAATTCTACTACCGGAAGATCATCTCGCCAATTTAATTATTCGGGAATAACATATGAAAAATCTGCACTCGGCAATGTGTAAGGAACTAATCCGGACTAGCTAAGAGATCTTAGCAACAATTTTATTTGAAGAGTTTATTACTCCTGTTCTTACTACAGTAATTGATTTTCCATCGCAAACATTAATAATATAATGTTAAATGTAATACTGTCGGCACTATATATATTTATTTCACAAAGTTATTAATTCGCAATAATACGCGAAACGTGAATAATAAAATGTACTGTATAATTGTATAACAAAAACACAAATCGTATAAAAATGTTAAAAAACATTAAAAACTTACAAACATCGACTAGTTTCGACGAATTACCGTCATTATCAAGATGTTAGTGAATTATTATTAAAATAAAAATTATTTGGTTTTTAATTTAGTTAGTGTAAATGTTACGATTTAGATGAATATCGATCTTAATTACAATTTTCTTGTACAGTGTAAAGTGGAGATTATTCTCGGATAATTGTATATTCATAATTTTGTATTTTGATTTGTTAATGTAATACTTTTCCGCTGTACTTAATAATTGTTTATCGTGAATAATTTTTAATATTATAAAATCTTCTTTAATATTACAAGTAACATTTTGTTTTCATCACATACTCGGTAATTGTTGATTTTTCCATACATTTACTATTAATGGCGTATAGGTGTTCCTTGTAATACTAAACGATCATTTAGTTTGCCAATGTAGACTTTTCCGCATGTTGCCCGAGTAAACATATACATACATATATATATATATATATATATACCAGCGGATTTATTATAATTATTATTATTATTATATTTATCATTATCAGGACCCATATCTGCCGAATAGCGAGATCCATCGAAATTATTAAAATTGAATAATTTATTGTATAACTTGTACAATCGAAGCGGCTAACTTTTAAAGATATGTATAAAAGAAAGACAAAAAAATTACTAGTTTTTGAATTAACGCGCGGTTTATTTACGAACTTACAAACTTTACAAAAGTCATTCATAGGGAATTTTCAGAAAATGCCTGACTACGTTCTTACTTTTTCGTCCAGGACTCGGTTTTTAAGAAAACTATTTATTAACAGTAATAATTTCCGGTTAAAAATATTTTTCCATCTATATCGAAAAAATCTTTTTAAAACTTTTTACGACACTAAATATGACATTTAAATATCCATCCTCATACAGAATGAAGATTATTAAAGCTTTTTTCATACACGTATAGGAGTTATTAAAGGATAGTGTTAAAACTAATCTTTTGCAGAGATTTATCCAGGCCACGACCGTTTCGCAATCTAAATAATTCATTTCGGCAACTATCCAAAGAAAGTTTGATTTTTGTCCTTTAGTCGTTTAACTCGTTTCCTTTCTTTTTATTTGGTTTCGTTGACTACTCTACATTCCGATTTACTGACACTCGATTTTTTTACTCCATACTGCACCATACCCTGTCTTTTCCTTCTTCCCGCTGTTTGTTCCTTCTTATTTATAATATCGATAGTATTAAGTTATTTAAAAAAAAAGACTAAACCATCTTTTATTGACCAACAAATGATTTAAGAATAAGTTACTTCCAAACGGAAGCAGGGCGGTAGTTTTACAGTTTAAACGCTATCGATAAAGCATTAGGAACTATACTGAGCACATGTATTACAGGCCAAAAGTATTTAGTATGTACCGACAGTTTAAGTTCGCTTAAGACGTTGGGTAACAGTGACTTCAATTATAAATGTCATCCTTTCATTTACGAAATCAAATATAAATGTGCAAATCTACTCACCAAGGGTATACAAGTAAGTTTCTGCTGGGTGCCTGGTCATTGTGGTGTTGGAATGAATGAGGCTGTCGATGCCGCAGCGAAAGTTGCTGCATTGAAGGGTGAATTATCACCATTTATTCCTTCATCAGACCTTTATTCTAAGGTTAAAGTTGATAGTAGGGCGGAATGGATTGAGTTTATTAATAGTCAGAACCAAGGCAAAAATTACCAGATGGTTCAGTCAGAGCTCTCCTCTAGCCCTTGGTATTATTCCATTCCGGAATCTATCCCCGATCGACTCATTCGTAAATATGCGGTTACTATTTGCCGACTGCGTATGGGTCATTCGTGGATAGTTCTGAATTTTTCTGACCGAGGTGACGGTGTACTATGCAGTGATCATCACGCATCAAATTTCTTGGAGGGCATTAATCATTTGCTGTTTAATTGTAATAAATATGAACATTACCGTAGATCGTTTTGTGAACAATTAATGTCTCTTGGGTTCTTTCCTCCGTATACCATTTATAGTCTTCTGTGCCAGAACAACCGGGTCCTGTATATTTTGTTTAAATTTATTTTATTAAACGACATCCAAATTTAACAGCATACACTCATTTGTTTTATTAATTAATTACTCTATGCAACTCTTGATGATACGTGTTCCATTATCCTAATTCTTGATGCCCTGTCATGTTCGGGAAACCCAACGCTTCTCGAACTCGACTTGGGCAGTTTTGTCGCATAGAGAAAAAAAAAATGGTAACTATTCAATATTGTTGAATCCAGACACAAAATAGATATGTGCTCGTCACAAACACGGCGAAGGCGAGAAAGTGACTTCATTCACGTGCCTCTATTATCACCTACCTCTTGTTTTGTACATATCCCGCATATTTCCTCTTCTCGTACAATTTTCAAATTACGAAGAGGTTTCGTCGTTTGCATCCCCAACAATAATTTAAATTTTTTCACTTAGTTCTGTTCGCAAACTTCGTGACTGCAAGCGCGTAGGCGCCAAATAAAACCCTTTTAATAAATGAAAATTATATATATACAAAGAAACATTCGATATATTACACAAAATTCGCAAAAGGCTACTTCCGAACTGTCTTGTTTATGAAAAACTAAAGTCAGTGTTTCATTTTAATGCTCTGTGAATTTTTATAATATATCGAATGTTTGTATAATATAATTTATTTTATGAAAAAAAGTATATTTTATGTATGTAGAAATACTCACAAAACCGACAAGAGAAATAACTTTCGATCTGTGCAAAGTAACATATATATATATATATGTATGAAATATGTATGAGGTAGACAATGAAAATGGAGGGGTTGGAGTCAGAACGGATAGTACGCATAAACAGCTGTAAAATATATCGCAGAAATATATGTAGGCAATTTTAAGTTGATAATCTGTTCTAACTATTATTCGAAGCGATCATTGTTTATCAGGGAGCAAAGCGAACTAAGACACGCGTGTCAATATATGTAATTAATGTAATAATTTTTTAATAAATACTTCTATATTTCTCAGACACGTTTTTCGCTTACACAAGATTAAAGTCTTGTCACGTGATAACGATATGTATCTTTTCCTATACACGCACAGCAACACGCACTTTACACTATACCATTTACATATTTCTCGCAGGCAAATCAGCGAACAAACCAAGATATACGGGGGGAAGGGGGCAATTCTTCACAGAAAACAACATCCTTTATTCATAAAGCAAGTCGGGAAATTTTAGAAAAATCGAGATTAGCGGTTCTTACGTTTTCCATTCCTCTTTACGCAATCGCCATTTAGTAATAAAGATAGAGTCACATTATCAATATGCCAAGATCCTTCATCAGAAACGTGTTTTTTTTATCGATTCATCGGTTTTACCGATATTATAACCGCAGGATTATTCACCGGCACACGGTTCGCTTTATTGTCGCTTTTGGGATACGGTGATTTTTCCATACTTTTTCGGTCCAATCCGGTCAGTGTCTTCTTCCGGTTCAAATTAATATTACGAAATCTATTATCAGCGATGAAAAGTCGACTATCTACAAATTCTACTTTCGCAAAACAAGTAAGTCTGATTGGCAGCGCAAATTAATAAGTAGAAGAAATACAAAAAAAAAAAAAAAAGAGACAAAGAACGAACAAACAGCACAAAAAGGAAGAAAAAATCCGAAAACTAAAAAAATAAACAACCCCCTATGTAAAAAGATTTATTATTAATAACGGTATTGTCATATTGTCATTTAATTGTTTTTATTTACTTATTTATTTATTTATTTATTTATTATCTCTCCGCTCCTTTCTCTTCCCGAAGTAAAATTTTGTTTTCATCCAGGGTGTATAAAATTTTTCTTATTTAATGTTACCAGAATATAAACTATTTCATTTTAATCCGTCTAGTCCTCCCCACTAATTGTACTTTCAAGCGGCCGGCTGCAGCTAATAACTGATTCTGAACAAGAATTCAGTGATAATGAATGATATATTGCTACTTACTCAATTCCGTAGTGACGTTTTTGAGTTTCACTTTTTAGTCGTGCCCTCGGGCATATTGCATTCCTACTTATTCTTTTTCAGCATTCGAGGTTTAAGTACGGCCGGAGGTCTGTTCGATACCTTTATGTTGCAAAAGTATTAATTGAACAGATCTCAATGTTGCAGTACTTTCAGAAGCTAACATTCATCCTTCCTCGGAAAACGTCTTCCTATCAGGCCCTTTAAATTAGTTTCTGCTTATTCCTACATTTTAACTAATTGGAGTTTTTCCTCCTTGAAGATTCCTATTCCTTCTCATGTTTCTCGGTGTCATTCGCCATTCATATCTACACATATCATACGCACCGTTCTTTGTATTAAATTTTTGTCAGACCTTTTACATCCTCCCCTAATTTAATTTTCCTTCCATCTCACGCTAAATTCTCACCTCTAATCGCCTTAAGCGAGTTCAGCGAGAATTCGAGTTTCTTATTTCCTTCTTCTTCTATCCTTTGGGGGCGTCGGAGCCTCCTTCGTTCCATTTTTACCGCAGAATTGTATGCAATACTTCGTGCTGTTCTTTTCATTACACTTTTCTCCTATAACAATAAGTATCTTATCCGCTCCGACTCGATGAGCGTTTTGCAGGTTACATCCTCCCCTTTTTCATCCCCTTCGTAAGACTACATTATCCTTTCTATTCGTTCCTTAATTTCCAATCTTTTCCTAGCTCGTTGCATTCAGATCGATCTCCTTTGAGTTCTCAGTCATAGCGGCACTGCTGGCAACAACCTAGTTGACTCGTTTGTTCGTTCTGCTTTCTCTAACGGCAAATTTATCAATAAATTTCCTGCTAAAACATATCCTTTTTCCGTCTAAGTAAGCACACTTCAGATCACGGTTGGAGACCTACATTATTATCTCTCCTTTTCTAATCCGCATTCCTTTTACAAACTAATACAGCCTCTCCCCTCATATCACTCCATTATTTCCTCCATAACACGTCCTCCTTTCAATCGTAGTTGTCTTGCTTCGTCTCGTTTTCGTTTTTTCTATTCCGTATTGCATTCTTCATCCCTCGGATCAAGATAGCGTTTGTAACGCAGTCCATATTCTCTTTGAATGTTCTTATGCAGGAGCGTTTAAGTTCTTGCATCTTATACTACCTACGCCTTTTTATGCTTCCTACATACTTTCCTTCACCAGATGTTGTTCCAGTTTTAGCAGAGTTCATTTCCTCCATTTCTCGATACATTAAAATTTAATCATTTTGCTTCTTCCTATTTCTTGGATAGGTCATTGCCGTTGGTTGGCGTATCTGAAATTTTTATTTTTCCTTTTTTTCTTTTTTCGTGCGTGTTAACCGCCGTGGTTTTCTCTTGTTCTCTATTTTTTTGTTTTATTTTATTGAAAAATTTTGTTTCCTTAAATACATTACAGGACTTTTTTTTCTCTACCCTGGGCGCGCCAGCGGTCTTGACCCAACGACATGATAATTCAATAAAGAAAACTAAATAGCCAGGCAGTCAGAAAAATGGAATTCACAAAGGACAGCAGTAGCGGAACTAAAAAGACAATGTGGGAAAAAAATAGGTTACGTTCTAAGGAGTCGGAAGACCGAAAGCTAAAAGTTCGGCGTATAGAGAAGGGAGCGTTCGTTCAGGAGAGCAGAACATTTGAAAAGGATATGATTAGAATTATAAACAAGGAGACTCAGAAACATGAAAAGAGCAGTAAAGAAAAGGCGACAAAGCGAATCGAAAATGAGAAGAGGAGAGTAGAGAATGATTGATCCGGAGTCTAATTAAGAAACCATCAGTGGAACAGCGGCAAACAGCAATAGAATGAAACCAAATCGGTTGAGTAAGACGGTACTGCGATCAGCGATTAGAGAATAAAGATGGATAAATGTCCAAAGTCTGGAATTATTAGAGCGTAATAGGGAAAGGGGATGTCTGAAGAAGGGTAAAAGTCGAGGAATAAGCGATTGTGGGCGGTTGAGCGAGCTAAAGATTTAGCTGAGTCATTGCCCTCTATATTTTTAAATGATTAAGAACCCGTAGAAAGTCTCTGAGGATCGAACGAGACGAGAACAAAGTGGAGACGAGAGATCGAATTGAGTGAATATGATACCGTCAGAGGAATAGGAGATGGCTTGAAGAACGCCTTTAGAATCGGGAACGGTCAGGAATTTGCGAAACCCAATTGTAGAATTGATAAAATAAATGGCACGAAGAATGGAGATCGATTCGGCCGGGAAGATGGAGCAGAAAGAAGGAAGTCTGAAGGATGCTGTGAAACCAAGGAAACGTAAACGCAACACCCACGCCCCATCACTCTTGGAACCATCCGTTAAGATCAAATCCTCCCGATTTCCTGATTACTAAAATTGTACAAAAAGAAGATTGCAATTTTTTTATTACTCTATTGCTAATATTTGACTAATGTAGCATATTTCTCAAATGAATAAAACAGAATTCTTCGTAGTTTTTATTTAAAGTTTAAAGTACATTAAAAAATGCATTCATTTTTTAACGTTTCAAATGATTCTTTCTTATTAGAAATATCGTTTTTGGCTATTTTTACTCGGTTTTATAACAAAATTCTTGACTTATTCCCAGTTTCTCGGTTAGGTAGCCACTCTGTGTTATCATTTTTGATTTGCATAACTTTAATGCCAAGAGGATCCGTAAGTTTTTATAAGCACTTTCGTTCCGCCGTAACCCGGCGTTTCAGGTTACATCTGTTGATAACACGAATAGAAAATTGTTCTTTCGGAAGGATTTTTCACGGAATCCCTAAAGAAAAAACTCAATTCACCTTACCGATTATCATTTTTCGTTTACATAACAGCTGGTGACATTTTTGCATTCTTTATTCACCCTCCTGTTTGATATTATATACAGAAGATCTATTGCAACAGAGTTCGTCGATATTTATTCTTATCGCTATACACATCATATACTTCTGTTTCCCTCGTCATTTCTTCTACTATCTCAATATGAGTAGTTGTAGAGTTTTTTCACATTAGGTGAACAACATTTTTTCGAATACAACCCGCATTCGTGATTTATCGATACAAAATCAGTTTTATTGACGAAATATCAGTATAGTCAAGAAGAACAATAAATTTATAAAACGCACCCACCAATGAAAGAAGAAGATCATTACGTAAAAATTTTAAAAAAAGATTATTTCCAACCGGAACTGCTTGATTTTTAAAAAGTTTATGAGAACCATCGCCACCCTAGAGCACTTGGTAAAGTAAAGCCAATCTTCGGTTTTAACCTAACAAGTTGTATCACATTAAGAAATTTAGATTATGAAGCAAACATAGGCAGCACAAAAAGTAATGGAGTTACCGCTGGAGATGAAAAAGAAAGGTTTAAGGGGAGCACAGTAAGGAGCAGAAAAACCTAGGACCTAAAAAAGCACGTTCCTGACAGAGCCAAACATATTCAAGAAAAAAGGTGATTTACATCGCGTATAAAATCAAACATAATTATAGAGACGTTTAAGGATACGTTTTTATTTTTTTTTTTATTTCCATAAACTTAATAGAAAAATCTCGTGTAAAACAATGTGATGTTATTTCGATAAATTCAGTAGTTATCTTGATTTTAACATAAAACTTTTACCGCATTCTTGTCGAAACATTTCTAAGTTGTTCAAAAACCTACCAGGCTGCTCGATCATTCCGCAGCGGTAGAACGAACAAAGGAATGTTTCATTTGAATAGTTTTAGTTTTTTCGTTTCATATGCATTTTTTTTTTTTTTTTTGCAACATACCGTATTGCAGAGATTTGTTTATTGAATATTCTGAAACTATTCGGTATATACACAAATCTTGTTTGATATTTACAGCGAGAGACGTATAAAGTAATTGTATAAATTTTGCAATGAAAATCTTGAAACCATTAGCAATTGAAGATCCTCGCCCATGGGTTGGTTAAGAGCCGAAAATTTTAAAACAGTGCAAAATTCTTATTTTCAAATTTGAATCCCGCCGCACAATAATAGGGACAGCTGAATGTTGAAAACGTGACGTAAAATAAATATATAAAATTAAGCGAAAATAACTGCCAAATTAATTAATAATTTTTTGGTTAAAAGGATGTGACGAATACCAAAGTCACATGGTACAGTCCGTTAAAGAAAGAAGTCCGTTACCGCGCGTAAGTGTCGCTCGGAGTGTAGTGTATTAGTAATAAGACATGTATTAACACACTTGACGCACATCTCAATATTACCGAAAAAAATTATATTGCCATATATTCCTGTTATTTTGATTCATCACTGTGTACATTCATCCGTTCTTTTTTTCCGACCTGTTCTGATCCAGACAGACCCCCCACATGATGTTAACAGAATAAGTGTTATATCTGATATGCGATGGACTGGAGGTTAATCTGAGATCCCCTGATTTCGTGAGGTCAGCGTGTTTCGGTTGTTTTACGAACGGACTTCGTTCGCTTGACAGACTACACGTGCAACTTACTGTTCTTCAAATGTTTTTATGTAACGAAAGTTTAGAAAAGTGTCATTGTGTATTATAAGCTTTTACACCTAAACTCTGTATAAAATTATACAAGATCATCAAGAGTATAAGAGGCCTCATTTTAATAATTTTGTGTCAGAAAAGAAAGACAACGACGGAGATAGGGAAAAAATCAGTATATTGCGAGTATTCAGGCGTGTAAAATTTACGATATATTGTATATATGCATACGGTGGAAAATATTAAAATAACTTTATAATTTATTCGCGCTTTGTCTGTTTTTTTTTTTAAAAATTCATTTTTTTTTCGTTTTTGTACTACATTATATACTTTTTAATATTACACATATAAATTCAATGGCTAAAAATCATTTTTTTGTACTTTTTTCCATTATTTTAATGTTTTTTTGTTTTTTTTTTTTTAATATATAAATTATCATAAATGTAAATATGTAGTTTTCTTTTAATCTATGCAATGACGCCTCACATTGAAACCATTAAAAAAACGGAGCTTCCATTTTCATAAAAAATAAACAAAGTAAAAATATGCGCCAACCACTTTCCTTCGCTTTTTAACCGCAATTGTGGTTGTCGTTATTATAATCCGTCGAAATTGACATAATTATCGCCATCAATAAATAAATCATCGTAACCGTATTAAGCATCACCTCTATCTGCGGCGATTCAAAGACAGCTGAATCACCTTGTAACTACACGAAACTGTCTCTCTTTCATACGGACGCCACGTCGAAGGATTTAATTTATTACACATTCTTCAAAAAAAAAAAACGATAAAACGAGTTCATTTATAAAGATGTCACTAATAACGATTTCGAGATACACGTGAATCCGAGAGGCAATAGAAAAATATACACACACCTGTATTAAATCTCACTGACGATAAATACACCAATGCGACCAGAACAAACATAGAAGAGACTCAATAAGGAATCCGTAGTAAATTAAATGAATGAAATCCGTCACCAGTATGTTACGATAACTTAAATTTCATTAGAATTCCGAGGAAATTCAGATGTGTTGAAATATTTTCGATTTTTTTTTTTTTTTTATATATATCTATATCTATTTGGAAATGAACAACTGCAGAATACCGGTTGACACTATTAATAGAATATTAGAAGTAACGATGTTTGACGACTTAAAAAAGATCATTGACGATAAAACTAAACCGAAAACCCCAAACGTAAAAAAACAGGATAACTTTTCATTAGGAAAATGTATAAAAAACTGATTATAATGTATGGAAATTATTCTTAAACTGGTGTGTTAATCAGTGAAAAAAAATAATTATATGAATTGATAAATTTCCAGGTTCTTGAAAACTAGCCAAGTTAAAAATTTATCAATGAACTCATCTTTTTTTTTGTTCTTCTCTGTTTCTTATGAAATATAAATAAAGTAATAAGGTTGAGAAAAGGATAAAATTTCTATACATTATATTTGCTTTTTTTTTCATAACTGCACTTTGAAATAAAATTATGAAATTTTAAAAACTTTTAATAAACTGTTAAATACCGAATTTAACAGTTTTTCAAAAGTTTTTAAAATATCATAATTTCATTTAAAATTTCTATACATTAATCAATTTTTTATATATCGTCCTAAAGTGAAGTTGACCTTGACACTTTTGATAGGATTTTGTAACTTTTCATCTGTGTCTAGAATTTTTATTAACGTTTTTTCGCCTTTTTTTTTTTTTTTTTTTTTGTATTCCAGTTTTAGCAAGTGACTTTCGTTTCGTAGCAGCTTTTATTTTCATAAAGATGTATCGGATGTGATTGCATTTTTTTCACAAATCCCATATTAGTATAGTTTGTTGACAGGCTAGCGCTGGCCCAACTAACATCACACCACCAATTAGTATGACAGTAGGGAAACTAACCATCAAATATATAACCATGAATGAATCTATGGATCCTACTAAAATATTTCTGTCTCATAGTCGAAACTAACGAAATTTTTTTTTTTCTCTATTGCCTGAACTCTGAAACTGACCTTAAGTAAGAACTCCCCCTGCTGTATGTAATCAAAAATCCAAAGATGACATATGGCGGGAGGGGTAAGCAGCTTAAGGTTAATTGAAGAGTTCAGGCAACAAAAAAAAAAAACACACACACACAATAAACAAATGAAACATTAGTTTCGACCCTCAGACAGAAAAATTCTGATTAGATTCGTTCACCCCGGATATGTATGGTAGTTAGTTTCCTGTCATAATAATTGAGTTATGATGGAGCCAGCTTGCCCATGTTTTTCTGACTCAATTTCTTTTTACTAAATTATCATTTCTCTAGATGCTTTTAGAATGCCAATGTCAGCCTGTTTAACTTTACAACTGCACTTTCTTAGGCTTTAACTTAACTAGCGTCAAAATTAAGCAGCTAAATGCCATATAAATCTTAGCTCTGGAAATGATTACGAAGAACTAATGTACTACACTGCACAGGCTTAAACGTCAACTTTTTTATGTAATGTGATTTTCAAGATGCAACATTTAGGGAGGCATATAGAAAGTAACTTGATATAGTGAGAGCAATGTGCGATATAGAATGGTACACCTACTATTCATCTATGTAACTTTCTAAAGTAGAAGTTTCTACCTATCAAAATTCGTCAAATTGGATTTTTATTGATTTTTGTTTTTCCTCAAAATTACATTCTAAATTTCAAAGCTCTACCTCAATTAGAAATACCCCCCCCCCCCTACTTTTATAAAATGCTATTAATCAGGCAGAGATGGTCAGTGAATGTTTGAAACTGCGATTTTTGGACACTCGTCAAACCATTTTGCCTAAACGTATGAAATTAGGAATATTGTTCCTTTTTGTTAATCACACCTCTCCCCTAAAATAAATGAAAAAAAAAATAGTCTCATAATGCAACCAGCCTTGTAGAGGGCGGTTAAAAAGTGTTTGAAATGGTTTAGGTAAATAGTGCACAGTAGCGTTTGATCTGGCGCACTCTAGTGCGCTTAGATTTTAATTCAGCATTCACAACCGAATACGGCAATAAACACTGTTGTTAAATAAACTAAAAAAAAAATGTTTTTATTTTTTTAATACACGCTATCTAATAAAACCCAGTTTTTTTTTTTTTCAAAACTCTATGAAACATAGCGTCCAATTTTCAGATGTATGTTGTAGTCGTTGGAATAACTGCAAATGTTTCACAATAGTAATTTAAAAAAAAAAAAAAAATACTTATTTTTGCTAAAAAATACATTAATTTGGTATTTCCTCGGTACCGAACAATTCACTTCCTACTGGAACGTCTTTAATAAACGATAAACGTTATTTTAGCGGAGTGAAATTTAACAACTTGTAACATATTGAAAAAAAAAAAAAAAAAGAAATCACATACTCTGTTGTTAATTTAATCAAATAAAATAATGAATAATAATTCAGAATAAGTAGGAAACATCTTAAGAAAGAGTTATAAATCATTTTCTCGGAAAATATCTTATCTTCAGATAGAAAAGAAAAGGAAAAAAGACCCGTTCGAAATGATTTAGATCTAGACGCTACATAAATTTATACTTGCTACATGTGTTGCATTCATCAGAATATTTGCAGATGGTGCTAAGCTCACACAGGTCTCCCTATAATCTCACTGGTTCCGATTTCATTGCATCTGACGTCACCGTTCAAAAATTCAAGCTCCCTCCTAAAGCGTCTGTTTTTAGCACTGAGCTCTATCGATGAAGCTTATAATTTCATATTGAATGTTCTTAACTCGGACAATAAATTCACAATTTTCTCCGATAGCCTAGGTGCCTTGATTGCACTCGTAGCTCTTTTAATTATAAATGTCACTCGCTCGTTTACGAAATCAAACTTTTATCAGATTCCTAGTCATCGCGGGATTGGGCTAAATCAGTGGTCGGCAAAGTGCGGCTCCAGAGCCGCATGTGGCTCTTTGGCTCCTTAAGTGCGGCTCTGGCACAAATATCCACGGGAGGCGCAATAATATTTTCATTTAAAAAAAACTTGGTAAGAAAAAAATTACATCTTATTTTGATAAATTAAAATTCTTCTATAAATCGAGAACATGTATAATTTTTTGTTTAAGTTAAAAGATAGGTAAGTAATTAAAATTTTATATTATTGTAAAAATACGTAACGAACATCGAGTTTAATTTTATTAGTTTTCGTAAACGTAAACACAAACCATGTGTACAAGCTACCGGCTGAAATTCTTTTTCTAAAGTAGTGGGGGTACAAATTGGCATCACAGACCAGCAGTTGCAGTGTGAACAGTTTTGTCTTATCTACCGTGTCTGCCGTTGTCCTGTCTTATTAAAAAGTTGTCGTATTTTTCAATCTAGCTGCACATCTTACGGGCATTTTTATACGATTTTATTACAACTGCTATGTATGTTTGTGGTTCCGGTACAAAATTTGTAATCGATTTTTCGATAACTTCTATTTGTCCAAATGTTGGAAGTTTTCTTCCATTTTTGGTCATATTAAAAGTTTTGTTATTCTGATGATGGAAAAAATTATTATTATTTTTTTTTTTAGCGCAGTTACACTTATATTAATAAAATTGTATTTTTTTTAAAAAAATTTTTTAATTTTTATTTTCATCAATTTAATAATGATAATAATTTTGTACTGGTAGCTTTAGAAAAAAATATATTTGGAATATTTTTATAGGCACCCCAATTAACATGACTACCACAAAAAAGCAAAGAAAAACGAAAGATGAAAACTGCGAATTTAAAGTTGAGTGGACCGAGAATTTTGCATTTATTCAAATCTTGAATGGACTTCCGACATGTCTTATTTGTAAGGAGAAATTCGCGCATAATAGGAAGTCAAATTTAGAGAGACACTTTACAAGAAAGCACGCGTCATTTAGCACTAAATATCCTACCGGTGATGCAAGGAAGAAAGCAGTTGAGGAACTTCAGAAGAGTCAAGAGTCGTCAACTTCTGTGTTTAAAACTGGATGTAATCTTCCAGCAATATTAATATGGCAAGTTTTGTTTTTAGCCAAGAGATTGCTAAGAGAGGGAAACCGTACACAGACGGCGAATACATAAAAAAAAATCGTTTTATAAATGAATCCGAAGAGCTATTTCGGGATTTTAAGAACAAAGCAGATATTCTGAAACGAATTAAAGAGTTACCATTGTCTGTCAAAACCATTAAAGATAGAACAATTAAAATGTGTTCGAATATAACCACCCAGCATATCGAAGATCTGAAATTAGTTTCGGCTTTATCAATAGAAGTTGACGAGTCTTATGGCATAAATGATACAGCGCAAGTTTCACTTTTTGTAAGATTTATGTCTCATTCAGGCCCTAAAGAAGAACTTTTAGGGTTATTGCCATTCAAAGGTCAGACGCGTGGGAAGATATCGCAAATGCTGTAATTGAGCGTATGGATAAACATCATATTCCCCTCGATAAAATTGTGTCGATTTTAACAGATGGGGGGTCATAAGTATGACCGGCGTAAGAAAAAGGTTTGTTGCTATTTTGAAAGAAAAAATTAATCACGAGATACTTGTTTACCATTGTATCATTCTCCAAGAAGTGCTTTGTGCGCAAACATTTCCGGATGAAATTTGTAAAAATAATGGAATTAGTGATTACCATTATCAACTCCATTTTAGCTAAAGCTCTTAATCATCGCCAATTCAAAGAATTTTTATTTAAAATGGAGAGTAAGTACGCTGATCTTCTGCTTCATAACAAGATACGTTGGTTATCAAGAGGGAACGTTTTAAAACGTTTCGTGTCCCTTTTTCCGGAAATTAAAGCATTTCTCCTTGAGAAGGGCATTCACTATCCAGAACTAACAGACGATCAGTGGATCCAAAACTTTTATTTCATGGTAGACGTTTCGTCTCATCTAAATCAGCTTAATCGTAAACTACAAGGGAAAGGAAACTTAATTTCTTCGATGTTAGAAGAAGTAATAACATTTGAAAACAAATTATCCATTTTTGCTCGGGATTTTGAAAGGGAAACATTGTTTCACTTTCCGAGCCTGCTGAAGCATCGCCGAGAAAATAATTCCTCTATTGATGAACACCATTTTAAAACAATAATTTTAAATATGAGGGAAGCATTTGTCAGCAGGTTTCAGGAATTTAAAAACAACAGAGAAACTTTAGCATTTGTCAAAAATCCTCTTAATGCTACGATAACCGAGTTGAAATTTTCTCCTTTTGAAATTGACATTGGTAGCTTTGAAATACAATTGCTGGATTTAGAAAACAAGAAGATATGGCACTTTAAATTCGAACGTCTTTGTGTTGAATTGGAAATATTCGAGAAGAAAAAATGTGATCTTAGTTCACAACACAAGTGGCCTGCTCAATTACGATCAGCTGAAAAAGCTCGCGTTTGCTGTTCTTTCCCTTTTCGGTTCTACATATATATGCCAACAATCTTTTTCAAGCATGAATATTATCAAGAGTAAATTGAGAAGTCGTCTTATTGATGAGAACTTGGAATTATGCCTAGAATTAAAAACAACAACATACAAGCCTGACTTACTCAAACTTTCCGAGGAGATGCAAGCACATTGTTCGCATTAATAAATATTTATTAAGTATGAAATTTAGTTTTATTTAGTGTAATAAATTTTTACTAAACAAGCAGATTTGGCTCCCAATTTTTTTAAAATTGTTGTAATGTTCATATTTGGCTCTTTGGCTAATAAGTTTGCCGACCACTGGGCTAAATGATAGATGTTGACGCCGCGGTCAAATGCGCGGCTTCGAATGGAATTGTATTCCCGTTTATTCCTTCCTCAGAATTGCATCGTGGGAGTCAAACCACTGCCTTGGAGGATCGATAAGCAGGGTACTGGTAGACATTACGATATGGTAATATGATTCATGCTTAAAATGCTTATTTATTCTTAACGATTATTCGTTATTTTATTTCAACAAATAAATGTGATGTAAACCTAAAACACGATATAGTAATTATCAGGGAGATTTATGCATGTGAAACTGTGCTTATTGCGTACACAACGTTTACGAGCGAGAAAACTACACCATGATGAGATTCATATCGAATAATGCATTTCTGCAGTTCGTACGTTTTTTTTTTTGTCGCAAACTCACTTTATCGATTAATTATGATTCTGATGCAATATGGCAATTGCGTGCTATAATTGTTCCCTATATAATAAATGGTAGAAAATTTATCGATCGTGCAGTTCACGCACCAGTATTCCGCGGTTTATTCCGCATATAACCGAGCAACGGGGTTCAGCGAATTCTTCCTTGTCACTCTTTTACTGGTGTAGGCTAACAGTCTGTGGCATTTCATATGGAAAAACACTTTCGATAAGATGACTTGCTTTTAGAACAACAGTAGCGGCGAAGAGAAAGGGTACACGGAATCTCCGAGAGGGCAATAAAAGTGAATGTCTCTTTCCCGCATTGATCGCAGTGACAAGCAAAAGTAAGTCGCTGAGATGAGTGCAGCTAAACTCCGTACTTATTAGCGAAATAAAGAAATACGAAGTCACAAGTTAATTAATATTTCCTGTCAAAAATAACGAAAATACTACGATACTCGTAACATTCGAATATATTATACATTAATTTTTAAAAAAAAATAAGTTGTGGGTATCACAGGGGGCAAAAAGTATGTCCGTTGTGTTAGTGCCCGATACTCTTATTAACGTTTATTCAAAATACAAAATTAAAACTATTCTTGCTTATTTATAATTCATAACATTAGTAAACCGAAAGTTAAACCCAAGTATAAATGTATATATATATATATATATATATATTTAGTGTGCATGCAGATATGTACACGCCCCGTAAGTACACATGTGTACAGCGATACATTCAGGCAGCTTAATATTTTTAATTCGAATGACATGATCTTCTTCGTGAAGTTAATATCAGGGAAGGACACGAGAAGGTAAAAATGAAGTATATAAAGAAAGAAGCATTATAAAGCAGAGAGATTCAGGACGTAACTTATTTTTTAATCTTGGCATCATTCTTTCAGCTACCTCCTTTTTATTTTTTTTTTGTTTAATATACGATATTACGTGCCCATTTACTAAACATCCTCTTGTAATAATTTTTCCGCCACCACTAAATTTTTATATTCCATTAATAAGGCAATATCATCAGCAAAACATATACTTTTGCATTTTTAATATGCTTGTGTAACGAGTTAGTGTAAATTAGAAAAAGAATAGGGGCCAATATGGTGCGACCTACTCCGAATTGAATGGTTTTTTTAACCGTCTTCAAAAAGGAGGAGGTATTCAATTCGAGTGTATTTTTATTTTTTTATGTGTGTTACCTTAGAACTTTCTTCCAGATGAACCGATTTTGATGATTCTATTTTTATTTGATAGGCGGTGTTTCTCATGTGGTCCCATTTAAATTTGATCAAGATCTCACCGGGAGTTTTTGAGTTATCCTTAATAATGCAAGCTTTTTGGATGCTTTTCATTCATGATTGTTTTCACCGTCGGATTAGATTTTTGACTTAAAATACTATAAATTTGCCAAATTACCATGGAAATGTAGCTTTTGATGTTTTCACACCGTGGAAATATCTGTTCTTATTAAAATGTTTTAATTTAATTGAATAAAAATGCACTAAAAAGTAAAAAATAAAATGCTTTTTTACAAAAAATAAATATCGATACTCGAAGGTTTATTATAAAAATTTAAAAATGCACTAAAAAGTAAAAAATAATTACTCCCGATAAAAAATATATATCAGAATGTTATAACACCTTAAGGGTGATATCGTAATTCTTATACAACATTTATACCTTAATTAGAGTTGGCATTAAATTACTATATCTAGGAACAGTTTAATGAACATTTAATGCAGTTTTTAATTATTCTTTTAATATGAATTTGATGCCAACTCTAATTAAGGTATAAATGTTGTATAAGAATTACGATATCACTCTTAAGATGTTATAACATTCTGATATATATTTTTTATCGGGAGTAATTATTTTTTACTTTTTAGTGCACATTTTTAAATTTTTCTAATAAACCTTCAAGTATCGATATTTATTTTTTGTAAAAAAGCAATTTTTTCATTACTTTTATTCCCTGCGATTTTTACGGTGCTTTTTGTAGTTTTTATATAATTCTTAAACCACTTTAGTTGATAATTTTTAATGTACAGATTTTTTTCTAAGTTCTTAATCAATAATTCATGGTCAACTAAATCTCAAACGCTTTGGATAGGTTAATAAATGTAATTAAAAATCGGTTCCCTATTGATAATCCCATATTTAATTGATTTTCATAGAGTAGGTTGTCTTTTTCCACATAATTTCTTAAATGTTCATTAATGTAGTGTTCTAATATTCTAGCTATTACAGATGTTATTGTTATTGGTCGGTGTAGTTTTCAAATTGATTTTTCCCTCCTTTTCTGTATATATCGATCTAACAATACCTCTTTTAACCCCCTTAAGGAGTGTTAGCTTCTTTTATAGAATAGTTAACAACATCGAAATAGGAATAAATATATTTCAGTTTTGTTGAATATCTTTAACCCCTAATTTCCTCCCATTCAGGTGTGCCTTATGAACTCTTTTAGATCGTTAATTATTGCTTCTATTTGGGATTTATTTGCGGGCGAAATAAAAAAATTAGGCAAAGTGAAATTATCGGAGTTATTATTCAATAACTGAGTATGACGAATTGTCTGTGTCTATGTTGTTCAACCGAACGTATAAAGTATTCACTAAATTTTTCAGCTACTATTGAAGTATTTCCAAAATGTTTTATAATGAAATCACTTATTGTTTTTTGTTTTTTTTTTTTATTAACAATATTGTTAATTACAATACTGTATAGCAAAGTGACTGTACTTTGTTGTTTTTTTTTATTCGAACCAGTTGCGAGTTTCCTCGTGACAGACTTGCCCGCACGTGGGCGCCAACTAATTCATCAATTGTTCCGTGATAATTCTATAAAGTATACGCCCAAGTAATCAGTACCATCGGATAATATTAGCTGATAATTGTTTAGATCCCCAGGACAATTATAGAATATCTATTTATCGCCGACAGCCCAATTATTACTCCCGCCTGTGTATTAAATATGATAATTTAAAACCTACACTAATTATAGAAAAATGATTTCAACTAATTACCGGATTTACCTCACACAGCATACAATTTTAACCATTTTTTCGTTAACTTTTTCCACCCGACCTGTTTTATCCTCAATTTATTATCTGTTCCCCGGTATAATTTCAAATATTTTCATTCCGACTAACCTCTTGCCTAGGCGAATGTAATACATTTTTACCGTAGTTCCACTAGTAGATAAAGTTAACTTTTGAGTTTTGTAACAAATACATTTTCTAATTTTTGCGATTTTTCGATACGGATATTTTCAATAAAACGTAAATTTATCTTCTAATAATGTAAATAAGCATCCTAACGTCTATCCCTTTTTCAAACTACTCGCAGATTAATTCGTATATAGGTTGGAAACGCTGTGTAAGCTCTCCCCGTGTCTGTTGAGATAAAATAAACTTATAACGACATCAATTTCCAAGTACCAAAACGAATCAGGATTTCTTCGGCTCCTCCATAAACAGGTGACTGCAACACAAGCGTTGTCCGTGTATATCTCTCGACGACATACAAGTCCATTCGATTTTCAGTAGCTCCCCTAGTTTGTTTTTTTTTTTCTTCTTTTTCGAGTCAAATTATTATACTTCTGCGCGGCATGTAAAGGGTACCGGAAAGTCAGTATTTTACAAGCAAACTTTTTATTTCACTTTATTTCTAAGCGTTAAATGCCATTTTAACAATATCTTAAATACAACTAATAAGCAATGAAAAAATAAATAACAATAATCGGTAACTATAATTTAAATATGAATAAATACCTTACAAAATGACCGGCCCTGTTTTTCTTTAACTCCCGATCCTTTCGCCTTTATATACTGTAACAAAAATTGATAATTGTAATTAACGCCTCTTAAATAAACAAGTCGTCCTGATCAAATAAGACATGCGCGTTGAAAATTTAGCAATATAGATTAAACTGAAATTTTCACAGCTACCGAGGGGGGGGGGGGGGTGGGGGGGAATACACGATTGACTCAGTAAGGCGAAAAGGGAAAAAGATAAATTATGATAAATCAGAGTGCGTATTTCTATTTTATTTTTCGGAAATTAACTTTTTATTATATTTCAGTTTATACAAAAATAATGAAAAATTGTAGTAATCAACATCTTAAAAAAATATTAAATATAAACCCTCCCCGCAGAAAATCACCCGTCTTCATCTAGAAAAGAAAAACGAATAAAATGTAGTAAAGTTAAGAGACGTGTCCGCAGAATTTTTTTTTTTTAAATATCACAGGGCAAATATGTCCATTTTGTGAGTGCCCGACACTCTTATTAACGTTTATTAACAAAAATTACAAACTAAACTTATTCCATAAATCACAATATTAGTAAACGTTAAGTATAAGTATATATATATATATATATATATATATATATATATATATATATATATATATATATATACAAGCATGCAAATATGTAACACGCCCCGTAATACACATCTGTACAACCGGTACCTGCAGGCAGCTTAATAATTTAAAATCGAAAAATATGATCTTCTTTGAGAACTTAATATCAGGGAAAGACACGAAAAAGTCGAAATACATAAAGAAAGAAGCATTAAAGAGTAGAGATTCAGGAGGTAACTTGTTCTTCAATCTTTGTACCATTCCTTCAGCCATCTTTCTAATTCCTTTTTCCACGCACCAATTTTTCCCCCTTTAATATATGATTAGGGATTGTACTTATTTAAATTAATTAAAACTGAATCATCAGTGTTATCAACGCATAGATTCACACGGCGGGGATGGACGTAATAATATGTATTACTTTGGTTTCTTGTTAATTGGATTTTTTCCCCGGATGTGGTAATTTTATATAATTGACATTAAATTCTAGTAATCCATAATAGAAATAGTACACATATCAGGGTGGGACATTTCATCGTTTTCCTTCCATAGATATTTTCTTCCACTGGGGGAGTATAAATTTCAAACAGCTCTTCTGTATTTTGCTTATTTTATTTATTTCCGTTTTCTTGGCCTTACATAATTTAGTTGAATTCCATATAAAATTCTAGACATCATTATTGAATTATGGTATATAGGTAGTGTTCGATGTGTTCGCTAGTACCTGCTTAGCTTTAGAAGTATATTAATAATCAAAATGCGAGCCGTATTTAGATCAAAATAAATACACAGGGAAGCACGCTTACTATCCTTAAAAAATATTGTAAACAAAAATACACGAGAATAATCGTATTAATCAGTAAGTAGCACATACCTTTTTCTTTTTTTTTTAATTTTTTTAATTTTATTCTAAGTGGTATAAAAGCTTCACTTTCGGCCTGGTATTGACCCTTCTGATTGTGTTAGTCTTTTCGTTTCTCACTTATATATGTAAGTCCTTTATCCAAAAACATTTCACCTTAGCTTCCTTTATTGATGTCTCCTTTGCTTTCAATAATGTTCATTAACATCCCCATCAGGTTCTCTTCCCTTATTATCAATCTCGTGTCGAATCGTTCTATCCATTTCACCTCTCCATCTCTCGATGCTCCAAGAACTTCCGCAGGGTTCCTCTCTCAGTCCTGCTTTTTTTAACATCTATACTATCAGTATAGTTTCTCTTCCTTTAAATTCCCTTTCTTTATTCTTTGCAGACGACGTCCTCCTTTTTTCCTCGTCTAAAGATGTTTTAGCAGCCAATGAAGCTCTTAATTCGTCGCTTATTGTGCTGGAACATTCTCTTTCATTAGTTAATCTCTAAGTCTTCGTATACTATTTTTACTCTTCGACCCTATAACCCCGCTTTGGTTAATCTATCCTTAAACAATACACCCTGTCAAGAAAGTATCGGGAATTGTCAATTTAAATCTCCCGGGTAATAGCTAGGCAGATAATTTTTTTTTTCCAGGTTGGTACAACTGTTTTGTATTATGATGCCTATTTTTAGCGCGATCTGTCAACCAGTGTGTTTACAGCAGCTGTTAAAATCAGTCGACCTTGAAGTGTTTTGTCGAAGTTTTACAATGAGTGAAAATATTGAACAACGTACTTGTGTTAAATTCTGTGTTTCGAACGAAATTTCTTGTGCCGATACACTGAAAATGTTACAGAAGGCTTTTGGTGAATCTGCTTTATCAAAAACGCGGGTTTACGAGTGGTACAGAGCGTTCAAGGATGGTCGGGAGACGGTCGAAGACATGCCTCGCTCTGGACGGCCTTCAACGAGTGTGACCGATGATAACGTCGATAAAATCAAGGAAATCGTTGCTGAAAATTGTCATGTGAGCTTGAGAGAGATGGCTCATGGATTGGGCATGTCACACGAGAGCGTACGTACGATTGTGCACGAAAAATTGGGTATGCAACGCGTTGCGGCTCGGCTTGTTCCGAAAGACCTGAATTTCTTTCAAAAAAAGTACCGAGAACAGGTAGCTGCAGACATGCTGGATCGAGCCAATTTGGATCCTACCTTCTTGGAAAAGATAATTACTGGTGACGAGACATGGGTGTACGAGTACGACACGCTTACGAACCAGCAATCGTCCGAATGGCGGCCAATTGGCGCGCCAAAGCCGAAAAAACCTCGCCAAAGCCGATCGAAAGTGAAGATCATGTTGATTGTTTTCTTCGATATTCGAGGCGTGGTACACTATGAATATGTGCCAGCCGGACAGACAGTCACCAAAGAGTTTTACTTAAGTGTTTTGAGACGTTTGAGAGAGGCTATCCGTCGTAAACGTAACGATTTGTGGGTCGACAATTCTTGGATTCTCCATCACGATAATGCGCCGTCTCACAAAGCCATAATTGTGAATGAGTTTTTGGCCAAACACTCGGTAAATATCATCGAACAACCGCCGTATTCACCAGATTTAGCACCCTACGACTTCTTCCTATTCTCAAAACTCAAATTTCCGCTACGGGGAATGCGCTTCGAATCGATTGATGACATCAAGACGAATGCGACGCGAGAGCTAAAGGCCATCCCGGAAACCGCCTATCAGAAGTGCTTTGCTGAGTGGAAAAAGCGTTGGCATATGTGCATCGCTTCGAATGGATGTTATTTTGAAGGTGACAAAATAAATTTGGATGAAAATTAAAAATTGTTCGTTTTATTTAACAATTCCCGATACTTTCTTGACAGGGTGTATATCTCTTTCTCCTGTTAATTGCTTCTGTTATCTTCATACTCGTTTATCTTTCTCTGAACAAATACCTTTCTGCTTCTACTATTAAAAGGTTAAACTTGCTGAAAGCTCTGTCAACAACTAAATGGGGTAGCGATGATCCTTATATTCTTATTTCTCTTTACAAATCTATTATCCGTTCCAAATTTGATTATTGTTCTTCTATTTATGGTTGTGCGTCTAAGACCCGTCTCTCTAAACTAAATGTAATTCAAAACTCTTGCCTTCGTCTTTGTCTTGGCGCGCTCAAATCCTCTCCAATCCCTGCTATTCTTGCTCTGAATCTAATTCGTCACTCCTGTCCATTTGTAGATCTTATTTAGGCTATCGTTTCCTTGTTAAACGTCTTCCTCTCGCATCCTCTACTCTTGTTCAGTCTTACCTTTCGATTTATAACAGCCGGCGCTTTACTCGTAGCAAAACCCCTATTCTAGCATTTATTTCACATCGTCTTAGTTCATTTTGGCCTTATACTATCTCCTTCAATAATCGCTCCTATTTTTCCTTTAACTATATTAATCTCTGTCATCCTCCTAAGATATTTATTCTTCCCTCATTTCCTAAAAACCTCCCCCAAGCCGTAAATAAACAAGTATTCTATAGCACTATCAATTCCCTATTTCCCTCTCATGTTACCTCATTTACACGGATAGTTCGAGGAGGCCTGGTTGAGTTGGTGCTTCCTTCATCCTTCCGCATTTTAACTTATCAGAATCTTTTCGTCTTCTTTATTTCTGTTCCATATTCATAAACGAATTATTGACTATTTTTCACTCTATTATTTTCATTTCCTCGAATCACCTTTCCTCCAATTTTTTAATTATCTCTGATTCGTTGAGCGCCCTTCAGGCTATATCCTCTTCCCTTCCTGATCATTCGTATGACACTTTGTTGTTGTCTGCATACGTTCACTCATTCATAATCTTTCCTCTCTCCATTCAATTAATATTGATTTACTGTGGGTACCTAGCCATTCGAGCATATTTGGTAATGAAGCGGCCGATTCCTTGGCTTGGGTGCCGCTTCTTCTCGCCTTCTTTTTGAAAAAATTCCACCCGCTAACCTCCTATCGATGTGTAAAAGCTTCCATATCAGGTATTGATATCGGATATTTACGCTTCCTCCTTTTCTAATAATTATTCATTTCATCTGTCTGTTCAGCCTACTCTTCCTCCCTATTCATGGTTCATTTTGCATTCGACATTCCGATGTTGTTTCCGTTGTTCGTATGCGTTTTGGACATTCTTTGCTGCCTTTCTCCAGAGTTCGCTTTTCCCTAATTTCCTCCCCATAAAATTTCCTCCATCCTGATGATGCAGCTATTTGCAACGCCGGTCATGTGTTCTTCCAGTATTCATCTCTTTCTGTGGAGCATTTTGTATTCCTATTTGTTGAGGCTTGGGCTTCCTGCTCCTTATTGTGCTTTCTATATCCTGTCCTTTCCTTCCCAAATTAATTACTCCTGCTATTTGTTCCTTTTTAGCAAAGATTTCTAATCGGATTAAAATATAACCGACTTCTTTCCCCTTACTATTTGTTTCTGGGTGAAGGTCCCTGGTTAACGAGCCCAAAAAATAAAAAATAAAAAATAAAAATAAGAAAAAAAAAATAAGAAAAAAAAAAAACTTCAACGTTAGAGAACTGAAATTGTTTTTTACAAATACTCTACGGTAAGTACAAAGGAATAAATGGCGGGATCTGCTTCACTTAGAAATGATGGGGCAATTAAATAAATCGAGATAATAGCATGTTGAAAATATTTAATTTTTACCAGTTTTTGGCTCTGTTTTTTTTTTTTATATATATATACTTATGACTGTTCGACGATCGAACAGAATTTTGGATCAAAGGTTAATAATAATTTTTATGGGGGTTCGAAACGGTAACAATATCCTATTAATTTGTCTAAAAAACGAATAATTTATTCGCAGAGTACATACAAAAATGCTGCCGCCGATGGCAGCGTAATCGTTTCTTCGAAATATGTGACAAATCATTAACACTACACTCAACACTCCTATATAGCGGGAGGTAGAGAATATACCTGAAAACAAACGTTTCTAACATGTTTTATAATTATCCATTATTTTATTTTACTAACTAATTAACAAAAAGGACGTATCGGCGATAGTTATCCGCAGACCGATTAAGATTTATAAAGATTTATTATTTTTATCCGACTACTTTATTGTTGACACTGCGTGACCTTCAGGCGCACATCGCCTCGAAAAGTATTTACATAATAATTAGCAGCGCACCAATTAGAAAACGTTAAAAATAACCTCTAGCGAAGCTTTCCAAAAAAATTCAAAATAATTACGAGCATAATTGCCGTTTGAAAGCTTCCGCTAATATAAAGATAACCTCCGCATAAAATAAGTTATAAAAATTAACACGGCGTTTTATAATTAACTTCCGAAATCGCGAGATATCGGGAGCAACGGCACTTTGATTAAATTTTAATGAAAACCGGTGATTAAAAATATTCGAAAATAAACTCGTCATTTTTATCAAAACCGCTTTTCCTCCATTTCGGATGTTTTTAAAGGCATTTCGAAGCATTTTATCAATGAAATTTATTACTCCTCTTATCGGTACCTGTGTTATTTTTAGCCACCGTAATGTGCTCTACGTATGCAAAAGAAAAAAAAAAAAAGCACTTGCAATATCACTTTCTTTCGTACTAAATCCGTACTTCTATTATAGTCTTAAGCAGTAACCCCATATATAATAGGGAAGAATCGACCATCCTACCGATATATAGTACACGATCGTACAGATTTACAATTGATTCTTTATTCTCCTTCCAATTATTCGCGGGATTCATTTATTCGCAGCACATAACCGTTTTGTCTTTACTTTACACATCGCTACATCATTCGGTATAATTTTAAAATCGTACGCTATCCCACGTTGATCGCTGACGTCGCTTAATTAGTCAGGTGACAAACTATGATCGCCGAAGTGGTCACGATACCGCATTTAATTACAAAGCTGTACTTTATGCATCGTAATAGCCGCGCAAAGACATACGGAATAATAAAGAGGGGAAAATATTTAGAAGAAACCAGTTCCACCGTACTTATTGTAAAATGGACACGTCTATCTCAGACGATGCGTAAAGTGTGATGCGACTCTACGTTTCTCCTTTTTAAGCAAAAACTTGAACTCGAACTGTTTATCAAAAACTACATAAAATGTTTACCACCGCAGTGAAGATACATAAATAAATCACCTCCCTAGCTATCTCGACTGGTCGGTAAGTATGAGAATCATCATAAAATTTCGTGACATTTCTTTTGTAGCGGAAAAAAAGCGTATTCCTGACGAAAAAAAGGGGGAAAGTACATTTTTACAGTATTTAAGGAAAATTATGCTTCAAAATACAAAACAAGGTCGGTCGAGCATGATGCTTTTTGGTTTTTTGCTTTAAATGGGTTTGTCGACAGAGACATTATGGAAAGAAGGAGAAAATAACGTTATATTCTCAAATATTTGAGGACATAGGATAAAAATAATTCAAGGGCAGGAATAATAGAGCAAAAGAAAATGAGAGAGTGTAAGAATAAGGGGAGTAGGAATACCGAGTTTTAATATAAAAGAGTTTCTGATCGCTTGTTTAGTAGAAAAGACCGCACATTCAAATAAAATGTAATCGGCATCACAAGGAAAGTATATGGAAGGGAAGTGAAAAGGACAAAATGGAGTAGATGCAGATTCGCACACAAATTTATTCGAACGCAAATTTATTCGAACGCAAATTTATTCGAACACAAATTTATTCGAACACAAATTTATTCGAACACAAATTTATTCGAACACAAATTTATTCAAACACAAATTTATTCGACCACAGATTTATTCGAACGCAAATTGATTCATAAATAGTTTCCTGAGAAGGGACACTTTTTTGTTGATACTTGAGACTTAGAATGAGGCGCACATACTTCACATACATATCTGCCCCCATGATACTTTTGGGGGCCCACTCTGAAGAAACAGCCGTACACACCATTTACTGGCAATGTGGTGAGAAGAAAAAACCCGATGATTATATTTTTGAGTACTTCTCCGGTCCGAACGGCGACGAAAGTCATGATGCAGCGAGATCATATTTGTAACTTTTTTTTTTCTTTTTTATTTCACTGCTACATCACCTGTAGATGTAATAATACACTTCCTCTTTTTTTAATGGTCACTCCTTTTATCTCTCTATTCAACCTAGTCTTTCCTCCAATCCATGGTTCCTTTTGTTTTCTTCACTTCCTCGCGTTGTTGTTGTCTGCATTATGCGTTTTGATCATTCCTTGATGCCTTTCTTCCGCTTTCATCTCTCATTAGCCTCTTCCCCATATTGTCCTCTTCACTTAAATTATGCCTTTGTTTGTGACGCTGTCACATGTTTATTGAGTATTCATTTCTTTCGGTGGAGCTTTCGGCTCTGTACTCCCATTAGCTCATGCTTGGGTTTCCTGCTTCTCTTTGCTGTGCCGTTATATCCTGTCTTTTCCTTCTAATCTTATAGTGTCCCTGCCATTATTACCTTCCTATTAACGATACCTGATCGTTTTATTCCTTTTTCATTTCTAATTGTTCCTGGATAAATGTTCTTGGTTGACGAGCCCATTAAAAAAAAGTAACGAAAAAAAAAGATTATTCACCCCTAACTGTTGATTTATTAGATAAAAGTTTTTGAAGTTCTTCTCGAGTTTTGCGCTAAATCGTGAATATCGCATAATATAAACTGGGTGCTTGTTTAACCTAATCCTTAATTCGGATGGTCGTGCAGAAATGGTACTGGTCCACAATCTCGGATTAGAATTCGGAATTCGATGATAACATAAGTCTTTTGTCCGAGTTTAATCTTAAAAATTGTTTACAAAAATTTTAGGAACAGGCTAAAAATATAAAAGGTTGCAGTAAAAAATGAAAAATAGGAAATGTGCTTTTAAAAGAAATATATGTACATATATATATATTTTTTTTTTTAATGAAAAACTAAATCCGCGTGGCGCCATTGCTCCGGTTTCACGAGGAAGTGCTGCGCAGGGGCTTGCTGAGGCCTTAGTACGAACGTTAATAGAAATAGAACGAAAATGCCAACTGGTTACTAATTAGACGACCGGGAATACTTTTTGGTCGTTAATTATAAATTATACCTGATGTGAAATAGGAACGATGAATGAAGAAAATGGGTATATTCCCCTTCTACCTGCTGATGATTTCTACGGTACGTTTGATAATACTATTTACATTTTTTATGTTGTTTTTTTTTTTAATTTTTTAATCTCGCTCTTTAAGATTTTAGTCCTAAGCCCAAAAATATCGAATTAAAAAAGTTCCGCAATTTCAAAATTAGGAAAGTCTCCCCCACTCTCTATTCCTATTTAATAGCTCCGTAGTATAGCACGCAATACAACCACATTTGACTACTTCAACACCCAATCGGTAAATAATAAACAAGATCATCGACATTTTTACAACTTTAAATCTCCGAAACACGATGGAACGCGACTGCTGAGTTTTTTCTATTAAACAAGAAATAATCATAGCGGCGGGAAAGACTAACTCTGCCATTATTTGAACGAGATAACAGTTTTTACGAGAATAAAAATATCAGTGACGTAGGAAAAAAACATTTTTTAATACCAGACACGCACCAAAAAAAAAAATCATTATCGCACGCTGTTGCCGAAAAGTTAAATCGTTGAACTGATCGGACGTTTTCGAAATTAACGCAAAATACACGAAACGGGAACAATGGAATAGCAGGCGTCAACGAAATAGCCTTCGTTGAATTTTCTGAAGAGATCGTAAAATTTCAGAAAAATTCTCTCAACTGTAACTTCCGATAAAAAGCTTTATTCCGGGTAAAATCGAATAAACTCGATAAACCCGTTTCGAAGCGAACAACAAAATGTAGTGTAAAATTTTAAGAAATCCTTCACAACGACTTAACTGATTATCATCCGCGAACAAAGAAATACCTTAAACTGAACTAAACCATAAATCGTTGACGACTAGATATCACCGCGTCTTTTACTCGCCTATACTTGTCAAATTAATTCTTAATTATTATTATTATTTTCTAATTGCAATTAATTTATTTATATACAATTTTAATATTTGCAATTTAAATTAATTTCAGCTTAATTAATCACGGAGCTTAGGTGTGTATAATCTCTGCTCTATACCTTGCTACTTTATATCCTAAATTAGCGCAAGTGTTCAATACAAGGTTCTAATTAGACAGTGCAATTGCACATTATATCGAATAAAGAGAAACAATTTAACTGTTAAAGAATACGTTGAAAGCCAGCTCCAGAAAAAAATTCTGCGCTTTTTAAGGCGAAAACTGATTTTTTGTTTTTGATATTTTTTGTAATCGAAAAAATCTGTAAAAACCATTTTGTTTAATGTATTCAGACTGCAGAAGACAATTTTGAATATTTCTGTAGAAATCGAATCCGATAAGCTCCTATTAAAATATTTAGCAGCAAAAAAGGTAAAAAGGAGGAAAATATGTTAGTTGTTGATTTTATATTTTTAAAATGATTGTTGCGTGTGGCCTTTGGTTGAGCGAAACTTTTTGTTAGATTGCTGCAGACATAGGTTATAAAAAGACCGAGATATTTTAAACGCAAAGGAAAGAGCAGTTATTATCGGGCATGTGAGAGGAGGCTTGTTTTCAAGAAAGATAGAAAATCTTCAGCAGAACGTGGGGACCGTTTATTAACTGAGGTTTTTGTTCTGTTTTTTTTTTTTATATGTAAAAGTATTTAACGAAATAGATTAATTATTAAATTGCCTCATTTAGTGAAATAAAATGATTCGGTAATTTGTTGTTATATATTTAATAATGGCATTACAATGCTTTCTGCGATATTTTCTATTTTATAGTTTACGTCTCGTAAGAATAACATAGTTTATTAGGAATCTTAGCTACTCGTACAACAACTCTCTTTATCGTGTAACTTTTATTTCAGTAATTTGTGATAATACTAAAACGTTAAAGTGTCGGCGATATTTTCAATATGAAAATACAATATATAATATCTAATGATCAGTTGTTTTTTTTTTTTTGTTTTTTGGTAGTGGAGCACATCGACAATGGAGTTCTGTCCAGCAACAAAAAGAAGGGACAGAATCAATTAAATACCGATTCGATCAGAAATTGACAAAATGCAAGAACTAAGAACTTGGTAATGGCTCGGGAGGGAAGTAATAGCACAAATAAGGCGAATAAGGATCAGAAAACACAAAGAATTTAAAATAAGGAATAGCGCACTCAATCGAGAGAGGCGACTTTTGAAGAAGATATGATTGGGATCACGGACAGCTACATAATTAGGATGAAGACGATAGTTGAAGACGGTGGTTAAATGTAAACAAAAACGCAAGGAAGACAGCCGAGTATGATTAAGGCATAAACGAATAATACAGACAGCGGAACGCCGTAGATTAGGGAAGTCATAGAACAGGGACGGATAGTTATATAAACTCTGCCTTCCGACCCTCGCCATCAGATTAGCGGATCCAAAGTACTTCGGCAATGTTTATCAAAGAATTCTTTTAATTGTCTATCCAACATCCTGATGTTGTAAATTAGCAGAGAATATAGGAAAAGAAATACTTTTTTTCCCCTCTTTCCTGGATGCGGCCGCGAACATCATTGATCCAACAACGACGGAAGCTATATTTGATATTTTTCTTATCCTATTGAAAACAGAAGAGATAAAGGAATATAATAAAGAAATTAAGGAAGGACATACTAAGTGGCAGGAAGACCCAGAATTAAAAATTGAAGATAAAAGTTCGGCTGCGAACATTTCAAGAGAATATGATTAGGGTCCCCAATAACGGGGAATCGGGGTTTTACAAAGAGAACAACGGTAGGACGATGAAGAGAGAAGAAAAAACGAAAACACAATGTAGCGAGGAAAGGTTGATTGATTTTAAGCTCATAACGGAAATAATTATGGGCAGCGTCGTCATGTGAAACAGACGACGCGTGAACAAGGAAATGACATAGTCGTCAATTGGTGCAGTAGCCTAGTAGTTAAGGTACTTGGCTACCAAACCGAAGGTATCGTGGTTTTTCGAGAGTTGTCTTGTTCCTGATCAAAGGTCGCTCCCACGTTTATCCAGCCTGAATTAATTCGGTATCGGTAAAATCTAGGGAAGGTAAAAGTAGCCGCGAATATAAAAATTAATTTATTAGCACACTAGCAAAGCAGAATAGTTCGACAAGGATTTAAAATTTGAATATAAATAATAGTTTCCGTTGCAATTATTAATTCTTTTACAGGATTCTATATTTCTCTGTAAAAACTAATAGAAAGCGCTTTATTTCTTTTTTAATTCTTCGCATTGAATACGTTAACATCAGAGCGTGAAACTTTCGGAAGACATTTCGCGAACTAAAATAGAAAAAGTCGGAAAAAAATCAAAAATTTAAAATAAACATTGATGATATTTTATTCTTACCTTTAAAAGAAAAAAGAAAAAAATATGCTCCATATTTAAAAGTACTTCATTAATATTTTACGCAAAATTTCTTATTACGAGTATAATCAATAACACATGTAATTTTTATTAATGTGTTTATATGGTAATTCATTTATGTAAATTATTAATATATAAATTAAGAAAAGATTTTTTCCCCCATTTAATCGTGCTTTTATAAACATCAGCGTATATGGTACACCTATTCCCACTGTTAATTCCATATGTTACCTAGGTCTTTTCTTAAATAGTCGCCTTACATTTCATGAACATATTAATTATATCTATAATTACTCGATCAAAAGACTTAATCTCCTCAAATCTTTATTTCCGCTCAGACGGAGTGGAGACCCGTGCATTCTATTAATTCTATATAAATTAATTATTCGGTCCAAACTCGACTATTGTTCCTGGCATTTATGGCAATGCCTCCAAGTCTCTCCTTTCGAAACTTGACGCAATTCAGAATTCCTGCCTTCGCCTATGCATTGGCGCTTTAAAATCTTCTCCTATTCCTGCGATTCTATCCGAATCTTCTACTCAACCTCTTTCCATTCGTCGTTCACTCCTCGGTTATCGATTTTACAATAAAACGCCTCCCCATTTCGTCATCCAATCGTATTCCTTCCTATCTTCATATCAAAAATCACTGGCGCTTAGCGCCTCATAGAATTCCGATTTTATCGCATATAGCTGCTCGTGTTTCCAATTTTTCTCCCTGCGTTTCCTCTTATAACAGTCTTCCTTACTTTTCTTTCGATTTTAATAGCATATGGCAGCCCATCAATTTTTCCTCCCTTCCAGTCCGAGCTAATTCTTCCTCTCACAGTGTAGTCAACTTCGAATTCCTTCAGCTGCTGAACTCTTCTTTTCCTTCCCATGTCTTAATCTTTTCGGATGGCTCCAAGAGTGATGGGGGCGTGGGTGGTGCGTATACGTCTCCCACGTTCCTGCACTCTGAATCTTTCAGACTTCCTTCTTTCTGCTCTATCTTCTCGGCCGAGTCGATCTCAATTCTTCGTGCAATTCATTTCATATCGGGGTTCACAAATTCCTGATTGTTTCTGATTCCAAAGGCGTTCTTCAAGCCATCTCCTTCCCTCCTTCTCATACTTCTGACGATATCATCCTCTCTATTCGATCTCTTGTTTCCTCTTTGTTCTCGTCCCGCTCCATTCTCATAGACTTTCTATGGGTCCCTAGTGAGGGCAATGACTCAGCCGACTTTTTAGCTCGTTCAGCCGCCCACATTGGTCCTTTCCCCGACTCTTTCCCTTCCTCAGACATTCTTTCTCTATCACGCTCTAATCATTCCAGCCTTTGGTCTGACATGTATCCATCTTTATTCATACTACCGTCTTATTCAACCGGTTCCTATTTTCCTACCTTGGTTTCAATCTATTCCTATCTGTCGTCGTTCCACTGTTGTTTACTTAATTAGACTTAGAATCAATCATTCTCTACTCCCCTCTTCTCGCTTTCGTTTTTCTTTAGCTCTTTCTCCTTTCTGCTCTCTTCACGCTTCTGAGCCATCTTGTATTTGTGATTCAAATCATATCCTATTCGAATGTTCTGACCTCTCTAACGAACGCTCCTTTCTTTACGCCCAACTTTTAGTTTTGGGTCTTCCTACTCCCTTTAACGCTACCTATATTCTTTCCTTCCTATTGCCTTCAGTTATTCCGTTGCTACTGTCCTTTGTCTTTTCCATTTCTGACCGCCTGGCTATTTAGTTGTATCTCTTAATTTTTCATGTTGTTGGGTCAAAGCCGTTGTCGCGCCCAGGGTAGGAGAAAAAAAATCAAGAGTCAGCTAGGTAGAGGAGAGAAAGAGGATTGATAACATAAAAAAAATTGTGACGCTGATAGTTGGAGAGACTTTGTAAAAATATTTTGGACATTGTCGTCAGTTAAACTGCGTAACAAAAAAAAATCCATCAGAAAAACTCGGAAATTCGATATAGTCTACACGACAAACGGGCAAGTACAATTTTTTTTTTTTTTTTGTTCAATTTTTTGAGCATGTTGGCTAAGGACGTTTATGACAGCATTAATGAATGTGTAGGAAAAATATTAGAAATAGAACATACAAATGAAACTAACAAAGAGGAAGGGAGAAGAAAAAGAAAGGATGCTGTGAGCGCAGACCGGTATACAGTATCGCACATTCTGAAGAAATGAAAGGACATGTGATTCGCATCACAAATGAAGTTTGCTTCTGACGAATCAAACGGACAAAAAGGAGACTGGGTAATGAAGAAACAGAAGAGCGAAGCAAAATGCAAGCTGTGATTTAACAACCGAAGTGTCTAATTATAGATGAGAGATAGTTCACTGCCTCATGTTAGGGAAATTAAGAAACAACGGAAAAAGAGGAAGAATGGGTTGTATGGATAAATAAAAGGAAGCAGGTTTAGAAAATGCAGAAGGATAGAGATCAGACCAACAGACACGGTGGCAACGAAAGGAAAGAAAAAGAAGACTTTGGGCTGGAAAATGACACTAATAAAGCGACCGTCTGAAGCAGCCGAGCGTGCCAACGAGTCAACTAACCGGTTGCCCAAAATTCCACAATGACTAGGATAATCTGCAATAGATCGACAAAGCGGGAATGAAATAGGTGTAAAATTAAGGAGCGTATGTGAAGCACGATAGGATCAACGGGTGGTTTAGGAAAGGGAGTGTAGCAATGGCTTGTAAAACACCTTTTGAATCAGAAGATAAGAGAACCTCGGATGATATATTGTTAGTAGAAGTTGCGATAGATTCGGCTAGGAATACGCAGGAGAAGGAGGGAAGTTCGAACGTCTCAGAATAGCCGAAAAAAATCGCTCCAACCCCCAAAGCTGACTTTGAGCCATCTGTGAAAATTAAAGTATAAGAAGGAAAGAGCGAGGGGATAAAACATACCGTATTTACTCGCGTAATTTACGCATCCTAATTTTTGCACACATTTTTTGGAGAAATAATATAAACCATATTTTTTCGTTATTAATATACGTTAATAGGTTCAACATTACTAGACAATGTCTAATTTCTTAGAAATAAATTACCGGTGCTCGAATTTATAAATTACCGTAACAGGTAACTATTATTGTATAAATATATTTGGTTCGAAATAAAGGTAACTGATTTCACTTAATGAGTGTGTTTTGTTTAGGGTAAGAGGTAATTTTGAAATACACCCCTATTACGTATAACCCGTAAAATGCAGGTTGATCTGATTCCCCGCGTAATTTACGCACCCCCTTTTTTGGCGGGTTAAAAACGGGAAAAAAGTGTGTAAATTAGGCAAGTAAATACGGTAATTAAATTCGTTATGAGCAGCGGGATAGGGAAGAGACTTGACATACGAAGGGAAGAAAGAGTAAACTGGGCGAGTAAATAAAATATGAGAAATTATAGGTAAAATAAAGACATTTAGTGTAGGATAGAACAAAAGGAGAGAAGGCCCTGAGACGTGAAGAAATCAGGATTGGGGTTTTACGAGGCAAGTACAAAAATACTCATCGCATTTTTATGAAATACTTTTTCTTCGGTTAAATAAGTTTCTTGAGTCAAATTTACTAGTTTACAAATGTTTTCGGTAAAATAAATTTAAAGGTTTTGTTTCGCAAAAAAAAAAAAAAAAAAAAAGAAAGAAAAAAAAAGTGAGAATAAATGCAAAAAATAAGTGAATTTTCATTTTTTGATTTTGTTTATAAATATAACCTTGCGAGAGATTTACAAAAAATAGAAGCCTTCGTGACATTCTGTCAAGAAAAATAGAATATTTACCTGGATCTCTCGTAAAAAATAAAATAGAAAAAAACAGTAAGTTTGTAGGATACGTTGGATTCATTAAAATGTTTATGAATGTTTAAAGTTGCTATAAAATGCTATCGACAGGCAATTAATAGCCATTCAATCCGGCCTTATTTAGACAATACACACCAATCAACGAACTTTTTTATATGAAATTGTCAAGCATCTTTTCAACATTGTTTGTCCCGGGAAAGTGTGGCAGGAGCGACGAAAGAATGAGTATTTAATGATGTCTGAAGTTTGTAAACCGTGCTCGGTTCAGTTATTATGCTTTTAAATAACAAGGAAAATAACTTTTGCGCTCGGAAAAAAGTTACACGATATTAAAATAATTGAACAGCCTTCAAGAACAAATACAAATTCTCTTCTTCTTCTTCTCATGTCATACGCAGATATGTGCGCGTTAACGATCATTTGTTGGCGAAATATCACATTTCATGTTTGGCCGCTGCGTCTACCAAGCCTCTCATTGTTATTTTATCGGTCCATATATTGTCGATCCACGTCGTCTTTCTTCTTCCTTAACCTCTTTTTTATCCGATAATCTTTCCTTGTATAATTGGGCGTAACAATTCGAATTGCTTCTCTCTGATGAACGAAATAGCTGGATTTTCTTCGTTTTATTTCGTCACAGATTTGTCTCTCTGTGCTTGCCATTTGTAGCACTTGGTCATTCGTAATCTTCTTTGACCATGATGTCTTCATGCTTCTCCTGTGTATCCACATTTCGCATGCTTCCAAATATCCCATTGTTCTTTCTGTATATTTCGCTGCTTCTGAACCCTATAATAAAATCGGCTGAATGTAACGTTTTATAAACTTTTGTCTTGTATTGAGGCTTAATGATGAATCTGAGAGCAATTTTCGCATTGTTCCAAAAGCTGTTTTAGCATATCTAAAGTACCAAAAATATAATCATTAGTTTTTTTCTCCCCGCCATATTGTCAGTAAATGGTGTGTACGGCTGTTTCTACACAGTGGGCTCCCAAAAGTGTCATGGAGGGCAGACAAGTACGTGAAGTATGCGTGCCTCATTCTGATTCTCAAGTATGAACAAAAAAGTGTTCCTTCTCGGCAAACTATTCATCCCTTTTTAGCGCGGGGAGGATCGACTGCAGTGAGAATCAATTTATGTTCGTATAAATTTGTGTTCCTATAAATTTGTGTTCCTATAAATTTGTGTTCCTATAAATTTGTGTTCGTAAATGAAAAAGGAAAATTATATAATAAAACGATCAGGTATCGTTAATAGGAAGGTTATAATGGCAGGGACACTATAAGATTAGAAGGAAAAGACAGGATATAACGGCACAGCAAAGAGAAGCAGGAAACCCAAGCATGAGCTAATGGGAGTACAGAGCCGAAAGCTCCACCGAAAGAAATGAATACTCAATAAACATGTGACAGCGTCACAAACAAAGGCATAATTTAAGTGAAGAGGACAATATGGGGAAGAGGCTAATGAGAGATGAAAGCGGAAGAAAGGCATCAAGGAATGATCAAAACGCATAATGCAGACAACAACAACGCGAGGAAGTGAAGAAAACAAAAGGAACCATGGATTGGAGGAAAGACTAGGTTGAATAGAAAGATAAAAGGAGTGGCCATTAAAAAAAGAGGAAGTGTATTATTACATCTACAGGTGATGTAGCAGTGAAATAAAAAAGAAAAAAAAAAGTTACAAATATGATCTCGCTGCATCATGACTTTCGTCGCCGTTCGGACCGGAGAAGTACTAAAAATATAATCATCGGGTTTTTTCTTCTCACCACATTGCCAGTAAATGGTGTGTACGGCTGTTTCTTCAGAGTGGGCCCCCAAAAGTATCATGGGGGCAGACAAGTATGTGAAGTATTTTTTTTTTTTTCCTTTGGGCGCGTCAACTCAGGACATTTACCCAGCACAAAGGACTAACAAATAACGAAAAAGTTAAATCAGGAAGCGATTAGAAACAAAAGAAATAAAGATAGCCAATATAGGAACAACAGAAAGAGAAGGAAGAGCAAGAATGTAGTGGGCATAGTAAGGATTTGGGAGGCCAAGGCCAAGCAAATTAGAATAAAGGACTGCGCGTTCTGAGGAGATAGATGAACATTCGAATAGGAGGTGATTTACATCACAGGTCAAATTTAAGATAAGAGGATGGAAGGGACACAAGGGAGACTGAACAATATTAAAATGAAAGAGGGAAGCAGGAAGCAGACTGTGATTAAAGCGGAGGCGAATTATGGAAGAAGTAACAGAACGGCTGATGCAGGGAAAATTATTAAACCAGGAAGAAGTAGGTGGAGAGGGTTGTATAGCAAGGTAAAAAGAGTTAGGATTGGAGAAAAGAGACGGATAAAGATCAGTCCAAAAGTCATCGTGTAAACGATAAGAGAGTGGACAAAGACATTGGGAGGGGAATCTGTCTATGAAACGGCCATTTACTGCAGCTAGACATGCCAATGAATCGGCAAGATCGTTACCAACGATGCCGCAGTGGCCCGGAATCCAGAACAGATCAATGTGAAATATGTGCGCCTCATTCTGAGTCTCAATTATGAACAAAAAAATGTTCCTTCTCGGCAAACTATTTATGAATCAATTTGTGTTCGAATAAATTTGCGGTCGAATAAATTTGTGTGCGAATCTGCATCTACTCCATTTTGCCTTTTTCACTGCCCTTCCATATGTGTTCTTTATGATGCTGATCATATTTTATTTGAATGTGTGGCCTACTCTGTTGAGCAATCGTCCTATTCTTCGCTGATGAAACTTGATATCCCTATAGTGCTGCTTATATTCTCTCACTTCTTTCTGTTTCGGTGATTCCTGCCCTTGAAGTATTTTTATCCTCTCGCATAAGAATGTAACGTTATTTTCTCCCTCTTCCCATTTCTTGGGCTAATGTCCTTGCTGACAAACCCAATTAAAATTTAAAAGAAAAATAAATTTGTATGCGAATAAGTTTATGTTCGAATTTATATTTGTGTTCGAATTTTACGAAGTAGAAGCAGTGGTACAGACTTCATGGTCGCCAATGAGTGCGCGAAATAAGTCGACAGCCGCTGGCAATTGCATTTTTTCAAGCGGAAACGATTATTTATCGAATGTAAAATATCGAAAATTGAACGGCAGCACGGGCCAGCTCGTGACCGACCGCGTACCCTTAATAATAATGTCTTACTCGACATACCCCGTAGCATGCGAAGCAGGGAGGAATAATGTGCCGCGAAGGCAGAAATATGTAATTTCGCACTAGACGCCGTTCGCGAGTTCGCCTAATGACGTGATAACTGGATTCGCGCGTGAACGTGTTTTAGCGGCGGTACCGCAGCACTTACATCACAAGTGACCTACTAAAAATCAACTAAGGCTACCTTGTGCAGCGCCGCTCCGAGAAATTCGAATATCAATCAACCGACGCCGAACACGCCTGCGCAAAAGTCGACCGAATAAACAAACGCAGCCTCATACGCCGTCGTAATATCTGTGACGAATTTATATCGCTGTCTATCTCCGCCATCGACAAAAGACCGAATAAACTATAGCGCGCAACAAGGGCGAACGACTGGTAGCGAAAAATTCAAAACTCGCATCTGAAAACCGGCCAAAAGTCAAAAAAAAATCCGCGACAAAAAATTCTACGGTTGCTCTACGAAAACAGACTTTTGACATAATAGGGCGTGCAAAAATTAATGTTTATTTATTTATTTACTGTTTTTTTTGTTGTTTTTTTGTTTTTTGTCTTTTGAATGAACCGTGTGTTTACATCGAAAAAATTAGTAACGCCATTTAACATGATTAAATATGACACGCGCAGAACTTCCCCCGCTTTTATTTTAAAATTTCGGAGAATTTCCGCTAAATAAAAATGTCTCTCTGATTACAAACCTGATCGGAAAAAGTAGTCCGACTTATAACTTTTCGTGCGGCAGCACTCGGAGCAAGGTGTGTACGAAGCATCGGCGAAAATCGGAGCGCGAACAAGGAGAGACGTCGTTGTCGTTGTCACTGTCGTCGTCGTCCGGATTTCGTTTAAATTCCGGATAGGTCGTTATCGGAGAACCATCAATAAGGTAAAACCGCAATAAAGCATTCAATGTTCAAGGTCGACAAATAAATCTTCGATTTTTTTTATCCTCGTTGGCTCAGACTAAATCGGTCTGATTGGCCGGTAATCTACTAATCCGTATTAAGGCTCACGGAAATGAATAAAAACGAAGATTTACCTATTTATGTTTACAAATAAGCTCAACAAACTTTAGAAATTTTCAACCGTGATATATAAAGCTGATGAAAAAGGTACAAATTGATATACTTTAAGGATCTCTTTAAAAAATACAATCCTCCCATTATCAAACTGAGCCTAAACAAATGAACATAAAAAGAAACGCTCGGTATATTCTCAGGGTTTCAGAGCCTGTAAAATAGACGGATTTTGCTAGCTAAACAGTATTGGAAAAAATTGTTTAGAACTTTTTTTCCGGTGACCGAACTATCTACCGGTCAAATTAACCGAAACACCAATCTCGTGAAACCAAAGAGTACGCGGAATAACGGTTGTGTGCACTGGGAGAAATCTGGGAAAGTAAAGGCGGCCTAGAGAAAGAAACCGGCCCCCTTAATCTCATTAGTGCTGTTGGCCGTAGTACATTGTGAATCTTAACGTCACAATTCCGGCTATCAAGGTTATGTTACTTTTTACTGGGTGAAAAGAATAAGCTTGATTGATATAAAACTCAATCAATTCGCTTAACTGTCTTTTTTTAACTATATCGAGAGAAGATCGGAAATTGCAATGAACGGGGAAACTCCAATCACCTAGTTGGGGGCGTTTCCTACTGAAATCAGGTTGTCATCCTGAAAAATTCCGTAGCAGATCCAGCAGAACTTAAATTACCACTTCCCGTTGCTGTGAAATATTTTTATTTCATAAATCGACGAATGACAACGATGCTAGAAGTTACCGGTTCTAGATGCGCGCAAGTTATTTATTTGTTTAAAAAAAAAAAACAAAAAAAAAACAAAAAAAAACCAAAAACGACCAGCTATAAATGTCAATTACAATTTATCATTATAAAAAAAAGGGTAAAATGAATGTAAGGGTATAAAAAATAGTAATAATAAGTAACTATCGAAAATCATTAAAAAAAAAAAAACAACAAAAACATGATGTATGTAGTAAAACATTACTCAAACACTCGAGTGTTTCAGTGCTACCCGCAATTACACTGCTTCATGTGAGAACATAAACTGCTAGGTTTAAAGGTTTAACACATAAGTTCAATGAATAATCCGGTATATCTATATATTTATTTATTTAATCGAGGTATACACAACAGCATGAAGCCAATTACAGTGTATACATTAGATCTATACACATGTATATATAATAAATATATAACAACACACAAACCATAAGCAAAACACACTTCATACAGGCACACACACACACACACCAATCACATGTAACGCACATATGCATACACTCACCATGTAACACATAAGAATACACATATGTCATATAATGAATTAATATGATTTTAACAAACGTTCAATACAAAATAAATTTATTCCTTATGAACATAAAATATCTTCTCAGTATAATTACTAATTGCATTGAAGTTACACGCACGTTCATATAATATACTCACATATATACACACACCAACCACATATAACACGTATACATCCATGACACATACAGACGCACGTACTATGTGACACAAGCGAATTAATATTAAAATTGTTGTTGGTACGTATCATGGAAGTGGGTAGAAATGCGCACACTTTTAATCAATTCATCGAGTAGTAAAATAATTTAACCATCTGCTTAATTCATGTTAGCAAAAAACATGTCAGCCTCCGATTCGTTCATTAAGAAATAATTTGTTATTTTTACCGCAGTCAAAATGGGAGAATTCGTATATATGTAGCTCTTCATTGTCGCTATTCTATTATTGAACTGGACGTCTAAATCGGGATATTTATTGAGTATTATTCAAGTGGGAAGCGTGCCGGTGAGGAACTAACGTGTACATTGTTAATACGTGATCCTGGCTCAACAAGGCGCACTGGCAGCTCCCACATTTAATTCTCAGTAAGCACATGTGTTTTTGATAGCACGTATTCATCACTAATTAGGGCCAGCTACCGCAACGTTTGAATTAAGCAGACAGTTCGAGTAGGACCTGGTTCGAACACCGACTTTGTAAATTATTAAGAATATACGAAAAATTTATTAATCTAGCCGACGAACCCAAAAAATAAAAATTAAATACAAAAAAAAATTAAATACAAAAAATAAAAATTAAATACAAAAAAAAAACAAAACATCACCGATTTGCAAATCAAGAACTGCAACTTTATAATCTTTCGGCTGCGTCGTAATATTTTAGAACACCCATTATAATCTATCGTAGTTCATTAATTTTCGGTAAAGAAAAAAAGACTGTCACATGAAAATAAAAATATTTTCAGATTACCTTTCCTCCACGGCTTTAATACATTTAATATATATAGAATCGTAACGCAGAACAACAACCCGCAGAACTGATGGATAAAATGTTAAAGAGGTTTTAAAAAATCTGATACAGACCGACTACTAAAAAGCTGCATTATTATACGGAGAAATGTGATTTTGGCCATATTGCAAGAGATACAAAATATGAAGAAATACCCCAAATTATCACATAGCGACGGATGGAATGGAAGTCCGGGAAGAAGAAATGACAGATTGGCTGTAAAATATTAAAAATTAGATCAATATGTCTCCCCCGCAACAATCGTTTAACAGACACGCATGACAGCATAAAATCTAATCGACAAATTATCGGCTACGCTCCGCGACGAATATATGATGATAGCGCGTATACAACATTTATATCCGCTTAAATGTTATAATTGGTAATTCTGCGTATTGAATATTTCACCCTAAGAAAAAAATGAGTGTATGTAACAAAAATAATAATAATAATAATAATAATGCGAACCACTACGGTTGTTTTGATGAAACAAAATCTAACATTTCCATTCCTACTAAGCTAACATAATAATGGACATCTGATATCGTAGTAATCATATTGTAAACTATTGAAACCAAATAAAAACAGCAATACCTTAACTTGACACGGAAATATACCTGGAACGAAAACTGTGCCCGGAAAACGGAAAATTTAACTAGTACTGAAATTTCACTCGGAACAGAAAGCGTAATTATATCAAATAACCGGAGCAATTTGAACTGTTAACAATTTCGAACAGATCACTGTACCTTTACCGAGAGTTAACTAATCAGTTACAATTGTTCACGTACGAGCATAAAATTATTGAGAAAATATTTCTGCCAAAGCAATTCATGCTCGAACATATTTTCCGTATAACAAGGAAAAGTTTGTTACACGCGGTGTATCAATACACAAAAAAAATATTTATGTTTTTTTATTATTTTTTATCCCCCCTCTTTGATGAGCATGCCAGCAACGGGTCTTCGCCCAGAAACGACACGAACGAAAAGAATCGGTTAGATATAGAGTCGGTATCAAATATTGATAGAATAAAAGAACTGAAGATCGAAACAACGGAGATCGACGAAAACGATAAAATATACGAAGCGCAATAAGGATTAGGGAGTTTAAGTGATAACAGATCGAAGTACAAAGAAGTACGTTCGTTCACGAGGGATAGACATAAAAAAAAAAAATATGGTCAGGATGAAGAGGGCAACTAACTAGGGGATAGAGTGCGAGACGAAATCGAAAACGTGAGGAAGACAGAAGACTATGATTAAGACGTAAACAGATAATAGAGACAATAACGGAGCGGCGAAGCGAAGGAAAATTGTAAAACCAAGGCCAAATAGGAAGATTTAGGTGGAAAAGGAGGAAGCGTACAAATCTGACCAAAATCTAACGTGAAACTTTTCACACAGTGTGAGCAAATTAGAAGCGGGAGGATACAGCAATCTGAGCCGAGGAATCTGCCATTTCGTTGACCTCTATCCCCGTATGACTGAGAAGCATATCAATGCGGATAGCATGAAGTGAGAAAAGGGTGCGAATGAGAGAGCGAATACAGAGAATAATAGAATCAGAGGAGTGAGGGGGGAAATGTGAAGAAATAGCTTTAAAAGAAGATCAACGGGAAGAAATATAAATTATGGAACGCAGAATAGCCATTAGCTCGACCGTAAAGATAGTACAAAAAGAAGGGAGACGAAAAAATTCAAAGAAATTTATGCTCGGAAGGATGAAAGACACCCCAACTCCATTGGGTCGAACCATTCGTAAAAATAGCCATATGGGCAGGAAAACGGGATTCGATATAACTATGGAATTCCTGTATAACTGTTTGTATAGGAAAGGGATTTAGAGGAAATAGGAAATACATTGGGAGGATTAGAGAAATCTGCAAAATTGAAAGAAAAGTAAGAGAGATTGTTATAAGAAATTGTGCAGGATAAAAAGGAATTCAGCCGCAAAGCAATGTGGGCTAAGATGGGAATTTTCTTGGAAGTAAAGCGCCAGTTTTGCAGAATAGAAAAGTATGAAGGAATAAGTCCGGAGGATGGCAAACACAAGAAACGATATCCTAAATAGGATCTACGGATGAAAAGGGGATGCGAGTTTGACTCGGCAAGAACTACTGCTGGTATTGGAGAAGATCTAAGAGCACCAAGATAAAGACGAATACAAGAATTTTAGAACATATATATCCAGCTTGGGAAGTAGTAATTTAGGGGCGCAGCCGTAGGATAAAGGAACAGTAATCGAGTTTAGAACGGATAATCGATTTTTACAAAGAAATGAGCAAAAAAGGATCGCCTCACTATTTTGTTGAGGAAAGAACTTTCAGTAAGTTCAGTCTTTTTCAGGGCAAAAGAGGAAAGGAAATTAATATGTTCGTAAAAGGAGACAGACGACTATTAAGGAATACACCGAGATGGCAAAAACAATCCTTACGAGGGATAAGTATGAAGTTTAAGGATACAGAGACTAAAGCGGGATTAAAAGGACGAAGAGAAAGGAGACAATACAAGAAGGTTTTGAAGGGAAGATAAAAAGGTTCAAAGAGGAAATCTTGTTCCAGCTACAATATCGCGGGGTGAGGAAAAGAGAAGAATACCATCGGCAAAAAATAAGGAAGAGGAGCTCGTAGAAAGAGAAGCAATAGAAATAGTATAAATATTAAAATGGAGTAACACTAACACAGGATCTTTGTGGAAGCCCGTGTGAAACAACTGTTGTAACTTCGAACGAGGAGGTAGAAAGAAGAATCGTACGATTTAACATGAGATTAATAATGAGGGAAGAGAAATGCATCGCCGGGATGTTAATTTCTATCATTCTATCTCGAAGAGTAGGGAGATGGACATTATCCAAAGCACTGGCAACATCAATAAAAGTAGCTAATGTATACACTGTTTGTCGATGAAAGATTTATTGATATGAGAGACAAAAAGATTGACGCAGTCAGCAAGACCTAAGCCTGGACGGAAATCAAACATATTGGAAGCAAAAACGTTATTGTGTTCGAGCCACCAGACCAGGCGTTTGTTAAGCATGCCCTCAAATAGTTCTCCGAGACACGATGCTCGGGAAATCGAACGAAGGGAATAATAACACGCTTCCCATCGTATTGTAAAATTCATCAATCGAACCAGCACTCCGTAGACAGATTCATTTTTAACCGACCTCAAAAAAAGGAAGAGGTTCCGAATTCGACTGTATTATTTATTTATTTATTTTTTTTAATGTGTGTTAGCTCAGAACTTTTTTCTAGGTGAACCGATTTTGATGATTCTTCTTTTATTTGAAAGCTGGTGCTTCTCGTGTGGTTCCATTTAAATTTGATCAAAATCTGACCAGTAGTTTTTGAGTTATCCTTAATAATGCGTATTTAATTGACTTCGACTACATTGATAATGTTTTCATTTTTTTTCTTTTTTCGTTTTGTTATGCCCCCGGAATGGAAATAACTCAATTGAATGTTTTCAGTTGAAAAAAGATCTGGAAGATCTGCAGAAAAATCTGTAAAAACGCTTTCCAGCCCAAATCAAAATAAAATTACACTCCTGTTTTTACCGACTTCCAAAAAGAAGGAAGTTATACGTTTGCCGCGATTTTTATTTTTCGTTTCATGTTTGTTCACGCATAATTCATTTACTGATCCTTTGTTCATTAGAAAGAGTACCATTCATCTTAGTAGACTCTTTGGATAATTTTTTTTTTCTTCATATTTTTTTATTAGTATAACAGAGGCGATTGACTTATAAAATACTATCAATTTGCCAAATTACCATGGAAATGTAGCTTTTGATATTTTTACCGTGGAAATGCAGTTCAAAATAAAGAAATCGGTTTTTTTGTTGTTGTTGTTGTATCCATTAACGTGCCGTGTACTGCAACATTGACCAGAGGCACGGGTGAATGAAGTTTAGATGTTATTAAGGATATTGGATAGTCTCAGAAATCTGAAGAACAGCTGGACATTCTGTTCATTATCTTCAAGAATTTCAGAAAGGGAACTGGACAGACGTAATTGGGACCGGAATAGATTGAATTTCGGGCAGACTACCAGAAGATAGCGAGTGAATAAGGGAACAGAGCAAACGTCACAAGTAGGGGGATCTGAGTTATTTAATAAAAAGGAATGAGATAATCTTGCGTGGCCAATGCGCAGACGGCATAATATAACTTTTTCTTTACGGCTGGATCTTGATGAAATACTCCAAATTTCAGTATTTGAGCGGATTGAACGCAATTTGTTCGAGGTAGGAACTTCATGCCAAATCTTCGACCATTTCTTTTTTAGTAGAGATTTGATTGTTATAGAAAAGTCCGATGATGGTACCGGTAAGTCTGGAATCGGGAGGCATGAAGCGGCCTCTTTCGCTGTAAGATCCACCAGCTCGTTTCTTATGATGCCCTTGTGTCCCGGAAGGTTTTTTTGTAAATATAAAATATGGAGAATAATGTAAACAAAAAAATTGATTCTTAACAAGGAAAAAATTCAAGTATAACGCTAAAAATTGTAAAATAAAATGGTTTTTTACAAAAAATAAATATATCGATACTCGAAGGTTTATTATACAAATTTAATAAAAATGCATTAGAAAGTAAAAAGTAATTGAATAAAAATGCACTAAGAAGTAAAAAATCCCGATAAGAAAATATATATCAGAGTGATATAACACTTAAGTGGTAACATTATCGCAATTCTTATACAACATTAATACCCCTTAATTAGAGTCGGCATCAAATTCATATTATAATAATTAAAAACAATTTAATGAACATTTAATGCAGTTTTTTATTAATTATTATTTTAATATGTAATATGAATCCTACTCTAATTAAGGGGTATCAGTGTTGTATAAAAATTACGATAATATTACCACCAACTAAGTGTTATATTACTCTGATATATATTTTCTTATCGGGATTTTTTACTTCTTAGCGCATTTTTATTCAATTACTTTTTACTTTCTAGTGCATTTTTATTCAATTACTTTTTACTTCTTAGTGCATTTTTTATTAAATTTGTATAATAAACCTTCAAGTATCGGTATTTATTTTTTGTAAAAAAACATTTTATTATTCATACCATCCGTACACAAAACGTTCTTTCATCTCGATCGAGCTAAAATTTGAACTTTAATCTCGAATCACCTTCTCGGGTATTAGCTCGAAAGTTACTAGAAGCGGAACTACAGAATTAGTGTCTAGTTACTTTTGAAACGCTTCTCATACATGTTATATTTGCGAACGTTTCAAAGTTTTATTTACCATTTTAAGTTCTTTTTTTCATTTTTCAAATTTGAATTCCAGCAAGAACCTTAAGAAATCGGTGAACTACCCATTTGGAATTCTTTTCAAATTGAAAACGGAGATTTATCTTGCGGCTAAATGATACAGGCTCGAGCAGAAAATTGCAGCGTATTGTTATAGAGCTACACTTCGAATGGCATTCGTAACCGGTTTATTTATTCGCGTTCGGATATTGCGGATAATTTTTTTTTTTTTTTTTTTTTTTGTAATTCCTTAGAAATACGACTCTTTATTGATCTTGCTTTAGTTATTTATGTGGCATAGAGTGACTATTTTCACTGGCAACGAACGCACATACCAACAACATAAATCGATCGAGAGGTATATTAACGCTTAGGCGAGTGTTCGCATTAAACTGTAAAAATGAATGTAATGTCGTATAACGGCTACGTGAATGGATATTATTTTTTGCATGTTTTTTTACATTTTCAAACGCAAACATGTAACAGGAATAAGGCGGGCGAAACTTTTATTTTTTTATTTTTCCTTTTTTTTAAGGATCTGATTTTTTTTATGTAATTCAACTAATTTTTTCAGAACTCCACCGATCGTAGTAATATTTGCCGAATTATTTCGTTGCTTTACATACCGAAATGGCTCGGCTTTGTTTTGCTTTTGGACTGGTTCGATTTATTTTTCGTAGTGTCGCATTTTTGTGTACTTTATTGGCACTCTTTTGTAGTCACGAAATTCACGCATAGGAGCAAATGCGTTTGTATAATATCCCTCTTTTATCTTAGGGTATTTTTGATGGATTCCGAGTCTATGAGTTCCGAGATACCTCCTAGACAATTGATGTAAAATCGATAATTGATAGCAGTCAGTTTACCGGTCTCCTATTTAATTCTAAACTAATAGCCAGCGAACTTTTTTCCGCGTACTGTTTCTTCGTGATAATTATGCGCATTCCAGCTAAAAATCTCGAAAATTCATTTCCATGACAAAGTGTATCGTTCTAGCATGCTGGATACTTAATGTTATTCCGAAATTACCGATCAACGTCTACAAAATATCGATAAACTTAATAGTGAAACGTCCGAGCTATTAATATCCATTTTTTCATCATTATTATTAATTATTGTTCCAAAATAATTTATTATTACATCATATTACACTGAGGATCAAGCCTGTAAATACAACCTATCAGCGTAACGGGTTACAAGTTAAATAATCACAAACAAAATTGCGCATAAAAAACCTCGGGGCTCTCTTAACAACAATCCCGATGAGTTTTACAACCTATAATCTGAGATTGATCTCGTGAGTTAATTTCTGATTCCTTTTACAGTCACATCTGCTCACCATTTCCCGGAATCTTTTACAGCCAACCGTTTTTCTTCTTTCCCCACAAATCACAGAAACTTTTAGCCCGAGAGCTGGTCAGCATTTTTGGGTAGGTATTTGAGGCACTTCAAAAACTTGCTCAATATGTCCTTTAGTAATACCTAAATGCTGAAGGGTTAGGGGGCAATAAGCGACCCCTAAATTTTTAAATAAGGGAAAATGTTTTTGCAAAAAATGTTCTTGAGGCACTTTTGAATTTAAACATGTTAAAATTTAGTATTTGAAGAATTAAAAAATCAAAAAGTCAATTTATCAAGGGGGAAAAGTGTTGCCACAGGCGCTTGCAAAATTATGTTTTAAAAAATCGAGAAAATGTACTTGAGGCACGATGAAATTTATACAGGATAACTAAAAATAAATATTTGCACAAAGACTTCGGTGGGACATTTTTTACCTGCCAGACGATTCAGAATGTTGAATAAGAAAAAATTACATCGTACTATCAGTTCATTTTAATAAATTTCTTACATATTTTAATATTACTTTTTCATTTACTTTCTCAATCTATTGCATTTGGTGAAAATGAATAAAAATGCAATATTTAAGTTAAGTTACCGGAGAATAGATAAAAAATTTTTGATTTATTGACTTACATTAAGTATAAAGAGAGATATACAATATACACAATAGTCTTTTTCATCTATAAGTAAATATATAGAAATTTTCCAGTACAAAAATTGTACAACTAAAAATTTTATACTTACTTCAAAAGTACTTAAGTAGAAACCTCTTGGGTGCTGTAAGTCACGTGATTACGCGAGAACCAATCGCATCGCAGCGTCCTTCAACTGCGACACCCGCGGATATACGCGCTCTCTTACACTTTAACCTACCAATAGCGCTACTCACTCACAATCACGTTGAACATTCTCAATCGCCTGGCAGGTAAAATGTCCCAGCGAAACGACCTGTCTTTTTGTTAATATTTATTTTTAGCCACGAATATTATCCTGTATACATTTTTTCGATTTTTTAAAACATAATTTTGCAAGCGCCTATGGCAACATTTTTTCCCCTTGATAAATTGGCTTTTTGATTTTTTAACTCTTCAAATACTAAATTTTAACATGTTTAAATTCCAAAGTGCCTCAAGAACATTTTTTGCAAAAAAATTTTCCCTTCTTTAAAAATTTAGGGGTCGCTTAAGCCCCCTAACCCTTCAGCATTTAGGTATTACTAAAGGACATATTGAGCAAGTTTTCGAAGTGCCTCAAATACCTACCCAAAAATGCTGATTAGCTCTCGGGCTACCACTGACACCACAAACGTCTGGGTAGTAAAATGACGACATAATACCTTCGAAGTGCACATGGCATTATCGTCTTCGAAACACATAGTAATAACTCATGCGCGTTAAATAAAATCGTGAATAAATGAAACCTGAATTACTATAATTCCCTATTATTCATTAAATTTTTATTTTGTTTACAATATTACAAAAATTATATTTACAAAAAAATACGAAAAGAAATATGATAATTTTAAAGAAAAAAACCACATCGCATACATGCGAAGAAAAGTTTTAACTTCGACATGGTTTTCCAGGTTCATGAAAAATTTGTTGAGATAAAATCGTATTCCAGGCGCAACTGAACTATTCTGTAAAATTGATTTCGTTACGGGCAAGAGATTTTATAATTTCAACTAAATTTAGCGACATCAAATTTACAGTACATTTTTCATTTTACGTAAATGGACATAATTTATACACACTTTAAAAGACAGTTTTGTAAAAAAAAGCGATATATATATTAATTACAACGTAATTCTTAGACTACCCCCCATTCGAAAAAATGTCCCAATTTTATGTAACGCTAAATGTCCCAAAAAAATGTCCCAGAAAAATGTCCCAATTTTATGTAATGTTTGTTATATTTTGTAGGATTTTTGTTATTGTTATTTAAAAAATGTCACAATTTTATGTAATGAAATATGTAACGAAAAATGTAACGAAAAAATGTCTTAATTTTATATAACGGAAGTTAAATGTTAGAATAGGATTTTTGTGGTTATGTTATTTTTTGTGTGTGTTGATGCCAGTAAGAATTACGTTGTAAATTTTGATCATTTTATACAAAGTATAGAAGAGAAGGAGACAGAAATGAAAGCAAGAGGGGTCAAGGGGCACAGCCCATTGCGAGGCCAAAATGGCCGAGTTTATATATATATATATGTTAATTTTGGAAATTTTTAAAAAATGCCTAGTCACGTTTGTCACTTTTGTACGATTATTCGACGAGGCCCGAATAATTTTTAAACTCGAAAAATAAATTACTATATTGCGCGTACATAAAAGTCGGTCGATTTTCATCCTCTTAATAAAACATATATATTAGTAGTGATGGACAATGACGACATATTTTGGTCTGTTCCCTCGCCTGTCAAAAAACATCTCGGGCGCTTTCGACTATTTTCGTTGGAACCCGGGATTCTTTAGATGATTTTTCATTGAAAATAATCGAATTATTTTGTTTCGACAGCCAAAAATCGCCAAGGCGTTTTTCTCGCAATCGCCCAACACTGCTCGTGACTCCAAAGCATCGATGCAACCCCGTTAACAATCGGCTCTTCGTAATATCAACACAATTGAGAGAAAACTAAAGCTGGAACCGAATCCGTGGCTAACTCGATAACTTTTTCATCCGACTACGGTCCATTCGGTTGTCAAAACATCTCGGAATCGTCCATCACCGCTCCATATCAGCCGTGCTGAGACCTAAAAATCAGACCCAATGCTGAATCCAATCGAATAATCAAGCATTCGAATTCCTTATTTCTCACTGTAATCTTTAAGAACATCTTACATTGAAGCACGAAAGAGGCTTTTTTTTTAAAAAAAAAAAAAAAAGGAAGCAATAGTTTGTAATGCCGCAAACCACGCAAGTGAGAGATTCACCTCCAGACAACAGGATTTTCATATATACTCGACGGTAGTAGAGAACGTTAGCTCTGCAATTACTGCATTGTAGCTTAGCGTTGCAATTTTCGCAAAACAACTACCCCCCTGTTCTAATCGCGCCCGTTAATGTTATCGTTAAAGAATAAATGGTAACTTCCCTTTTTGAACAATTCTCGTTGGAAAGAGAAAAAAATAGTCATCCCGATGGTTTTTCATATAAAGTCAAAAAATGTAACCAACGTTTCAAAATCGGTCGCATCTTTTAAAACCTTTCTTTAAAAAAAAAAAAAAAAGGTCTCGCTGAACATTACGCCCTGAAGGAGCTAAAAAAAACGTTGATAATCACCTACGCCCATGTTTTCACCGACACATTGGGAATACACTTTTCTTCGCTACTCAACGAGCTCCAACTTCCGGACTTTTCCCTAAATTTCTTTCCAGCAATACCTTCAACTTAAACAGAACCACTTCTTTTCTCGAAATCACGCCGCACGCTTTAACCTTAACTTCCTTTACATACGGTACCCCTAGGCCGAACTGCGATAAATCAACGCTGATTACATTTCCCTTACTCTGTCGAATGAGTAACACGCGAAATTTCGCTATAAACCGCGAACCGGTTTTGCGCAGCATCATCCGCGAACAGTGCCCACTATTGTATAGGTCTTTTAATGTTCCTTTAGCAGAATTAATTAAATGCTTTCCGAGTAAAATTACAGCATATATAAAGTAATCGAACGACCATTTCATTTATCATTCTAAAAACCACGCGACGCACACTTTGAAAAGAGCAATTTAATTACCGATTCTGTACGAATTTATCGATTAATTATTCTCCCCATTGGAAAATAATTTTAAAAAAGTTAATAGAAACTGCACAAAAAAAAAAATACAAAAAAAACCAAAAAAGCGTGCTTAAAAACACGTTCCGACATTGCGTGCACTAGGTTGCCGACTTATTTCTCAGAATTTCGCAAAAACTCTCAATTCAATTTAAGCGCAAATGAGTAGTACGCACAAAGAATTCCGAAAAATGTGTCTTTTCAAAAAGACAATAATTAACACCAATGATCTGGATGCGGAAACCATGCGGTAAAATGCGTTTAATGAACTTTATTTTGAACTTTATTAATCGAGCAACACACACAAAAAAAAAAAATGAAAACATTCTTAGATGAACATCGAAGGTGCCATATATAACCGTAACGAGTTAACGTTACATTCACCGTTACCAGTTTTTCATTTTACTCGCGGCGTACGAATAACATAGCCATTTTAATATACCCTCTATAGGAAACGGCAGTGTAAAATCAATTTCGATGTAAACTAATCTAGAAAAAAAAAGATTTTATAAGTTAGAATATAGGTCGACTCCGTTCAAGAATTATTTACATACTTTCCTTTGAAAATAATGTTTTTGATATTTCGATTTTATTCGATATTTCGATTTTAATCGATATTTCGATTTTAATTGATAATTCGATTTTAATTGATATTTCGATTTTAATTGGTATTTCGATTTTAACAAATTTTCTATCCAACAGTTGAATCAACTTTTTTAGGATTCCGCACACATATAATGTACGGAATAATCCTAATAAGATGGTTTAGAAACGACAGAAATATTCAATTAAAATATGCAATAACTCACGAACGGTTTCACTTATAAACTTCAAAATTGCATCATTAAATTAAAAATAAAATTCTCTTTAAAACCATAGCTATAACTCTATAAGATAATGGATTACATTAGGCGACAAAAAACCGTCAAGAATATATAATATGAAATTTAAAACATCCCTAAAAAAATTCACAACTCATCATCAGATAACGTTTTAAAAGTGAAATTCAAAATATAAAAAAGCAAGAACTCTTTCATAAAATCAGAAAATTACGGTTAAAAAACTATTTAAAACTTCCTTATTGGGCCAAAAACAGTCAAGAAAAAAGGATGTTTACGTAAGTAATAGCCGGTGTAAAAAAGTTGAAGAAACCGAAACGTATCTCAAACATACGCATAAAGGACCGCGCTTTATGGGAAACGTATCGCGGAAAATAAATCTTTACGAGCACGTAGGAATGTTGGGGAGAAAACTGATAATTTAATTATGGTCATTATTTTTTTTCAACATCCCGGGGCCAGCACGGGGGATTACGCTAACTTATCCCCCACCAGGGAGTGCCTACAAATCCAGCAACGGATCGAAATGAGCATAGCGTGATAACGAAAGGTATCAGGAACGAATATTTTCGGTATTTCCTCTTTCGAATTGTCTGCTTAAATTATTTCAAGATATCGATAGTTTTCAGTTCTCTCAAACAAACAAGTTTTTATTGATCCGTGTAATTGACTAATCGCAAAATTACATACTCGTTAGACATGTCCCAAATTGATTCAATATGGCTAAAATCCGGTAACAAACGGAAAAGAACTTATTTTTTTGCAAAATAAAATAATCTGTAGTACATCATTAACCACAAACAGGCGATGATACCCGACATCACATTTGTTCACACCACCCCGTAAATACCCATATAGCATCATACACATGTTTAGTAAAAGAAATTTAACATTATTTATACTGTTAATATATATATATTAGAGGCGGAGCCAAAAATTTATCATGTGGGGGGGGGGGCAAAAAAAATTTGTGGCGAATTTTTTCAGGTACGTTGTATTTTTACGTATAAAAACAAAACATACATAATTGCATTTAATTTTTTAATTTGTAGGCCGGTCAACAAATAAATATTTTCCCTTAAAAGCTGTAATTTTATTCTGGTTATGCTATAGGTAATAATTTAAAAAAAAAACATATAAGTAATTATAATAATGCAACAATTAGTACATAATTATTTTCACGAACTTAATCAATTTTTTATTGAAAAAATTAAATTTAATAGAAGTAATTTATATTATACATATTATTATTTTACCAAAATTGTAATATATAATTAATACATTTCCCCCCTAGTTTACATTAAAAATAATTTATTATCAAATTTTAAAATTATTAATATAAAACATAAAGGAAAAAAAGTTAAATGCATATAAAAATAACAAAAAAGCATAATAGTATTTGATTTTGTGTTGAGACCGTCTTTCTCTCCTTTACTTTTATTAATATTAAAATTTAACCTTTTTTTTCCATTTTTAATATCCTTAGTCTCTATGTCTTTGGTTAACGTTCCTAGTAAAAAAATACGTATATGTATATTTTGTTTAAGATGTACGTGAGTAAATAAAAAAATACTGCTGCTACATTAAAAATATATTTTTTTTATTTTTAAATTTTATATTGTATTATCATCATTTACAAAATTCGAATTAGCAGAATTGCAAGTTATAGATAATAATGGACGATGGCTACTGTAGTATGTTATTTATTCACTTGTTTCGAGATGATCGATGTGACGAGAGAATACAGCATCAATTATTTTTCTGTTTCGTGAAGTAGATATGGCGAGATCAAACACGACTGAATGTGCAAGTGTGTTCGTTTTTGATTTAACAACTCGTTTCGTTGCGTTACACGAATTTTAGGTTGACCCCCAGCCCAAAGACATACACATGTCAAAAAAAATAACATAATGACAAAAATCCTATCCTAACATTTAACTTTCATTACATAAAATTAGGACATTTTTTCGTTACACATTTCTTTACATAAAATTGGGACATTTTTTTTTTATGGGGGATGGCCTAAGAATTACGTTGTAATTAATATTATATATGTATATACATATTAGATAAAAGTTTTTATTTTATATCGATCTTTTATTAATTAATTATTGCGTCAAGTTAGATGCTAATTCTCTAAATACGTTAATAATTTCAAAAAATAATACTGAACAGATACCGAACGGCTAGTATTAATAATGACAACAAAAAAAACACCGAAAATACCTCAACTTTCGACGCTGTTTACGTTTTACCGTATTTATATCGTTTCAAATCGCGATAATGTGTTAATTATCTTAATGTAATACAGTTTCATTGCAGTCACCACGTGCTTTTTTTTGTAATTACCATCTTGTTATTTATATATTCTAATTTTTCGACCAAATTTATTCTACGGTTTTGTAATTCGTAATTTTTTTTTTTTTTTCCTATTAAAAATTATTCTTATATGAAGGAAAAAGAAAGAAAAATAAATTTATAACAACTATAATTGTAAACAGAGGTGGCCCATCCTTCGAAAAACTTGGACCGATCAAAGTAAAATAATTATACAACTCCAGTATAATTATTAAAGACTGCTATGCATTCACTTCGACGCAAAATATTTTTACATACTTAATAACTAGTGAAACTACATAATATAATGTACTAATAAACCGGAAAATAAAAATATAACAATCATGCTACGGACACATAAGTTTTCCTTACATTTATAAATATTTTTTCGGTGACCCTGTTGACAACATGTTTAGATGGAATGAACATATAAATGGTGTTGCAAATAAATTGAGAAAAACGCTATCCAGTCTCTATGAAATGAAGAACTACGTCCATCAAAATAATGGTTTTCAACGCATTGGGTCAAACTTACTTGTACCATGGTATTATGGCATGGGGACACGCGAATAATACGAAACTAAAGCAATTAAATTATTCACAGGATAAATGTTTGAAAATCTGTGTACTGGGAAAAAATATGAAACTCTCGCAAATGTAAATTCTTCGAATATTAGAAAAAGACATTTAATACTTACCCCGACGAAAATGATACTTAAACACAATTTACTCATTAAATGTCTAAAAAAACAAATCAGTGTAACACCAAGAGATAAATGTAATTACAGTTCGCGTAACGTTAGACAATATGAATTTCAACACAGAAGACACACAAATAAACATGTATTAAACTATAAAAAATGGTTTTAACAAAGTTACTTAAAATAGTATACCGATTAAATATACTCATGTGTATTTATTTCGGGAACCCGCTGATAAATCAACTGATTTGGTAAGGGGACTAAGGTATGGCACATGGTTTGAAAAAAATTTTAAAAATTAATTCTTTGATAAAAATGTCGAGCTAAAAAAAATGTCAACCGACTGTGTCCGATTCTTAAACGTGCCAATGTTACTTCTTCCTGGCGATTTGGATGGTAACATGTATACCAGTCGGAAAGGATCAGTTTTCTTGTATATAGTTTGTTAAAAACGCTGTTCCCACCCGGACTACCACGATAAATTTATGATTTTATGTAATTTGGCATCGATGTGTTTTTTAATGCTGGTTTCATACTGGGCAGATGTGGATTTTCATGATCTGCGATACCAAAATCGCTACAGAGCAATTTGCAATGAGCTCGCGTATTGTGAAAATCATACAGAAATTGCAAAAAAAAAATATATTGTTGAATGTTTTTATTATATTTGAAAAACAAAAAAAAAAAAAAAGTTGATATTACATAATGCGATTAATCTAGTAATAATTCATTTTTCGGAATGATTAAAAACATTTGTATCAGTACAGATGAATGGTTGAAAACAAGTGCCGTTTATAAAAAAGATATTTAATTTTAATTAAAGTTATTTACTTCTCGAGATGTAATATTCTCAATAGTACTGCTAGAGCCTTTTAATTATGGAAGAGGTTAAAAAATTAATATGCAGGTCGGTAACACGTACAATTAGAAACGGAAAATGTGAATCGGACTAATGGCAACGAAACAGCCGGAACTAATTACTAGTTTCTGTTAAATAATACCAATAAGAGTTAATGACCCCCAACTGAACACCACTTCGCTTTCATTCAGAGTTCATTAAAACGGTCTGATAACCTGCAATTATTTTTGTCAATGTGTGGTGTCCATATTTAACAGTTGAACACCTACTCCGCTTATTGGAAACCTATAATTTAACTATTTCCATCAAATGTCACTTCATCTCTAATTAAATCATAATAACTGGTATTTTGAAACAAATTAGGACCGTGATTCAGCCGGTATACTTTTTCATTATCTGCAACGGTAAATCAAAAGAACATCAAATAAGAAATTATTCCGATGCAATTCCTTTCGGTTATAAAGAAGAAAAAAAGAAAAGAAAAAAAAACGTTATAAAAGACGAGGTCGTTTTATTTAAAAGGAGATATTCCATTTGTAAAATGATACAACAATGAGATGATAGTTTAACGAGATAGACAAAGAAGAATATATTTGTCGAGTGTACTTTTCAATACGTAATTCAAAAAAAAAAAAAATGTACACTTTATTTTCGGCGATCAATATATATTTATATCAACAAAATCAGATTGCTAGACTCATTTTGTTGCTAAAGGCTGTCATCCAACAATCGACTTGTATAAAAAGTTAAAAATAATAACTCTTCTTAGATACCATACTTCGACACAGGAATTTAAAAGTTTCAATATAACATTTGCTTTGATCTTCCCGACAACTCCAGAAATATAATTGTGTATGCACTTTTTCTTTGTATAAAATCATTAAAAATACATAAAAATCTTTAAAATATGCAAAATATTCACAAAATGTTCAAAATATGCATGAGTGTAGATGATATATATTAGAGATAATAGAATTTCTCTTGGGCAAAATTCAAAGAAAGCAGTAGAAAAGCCTTTCAGTTAATATGTGTAATTTAAAATTGTACATCTCAACAGCAGCGTACTAAATTTTGCAACATCACCTTTAGCGTTTTATATTATAGTGTGAATAATTGAAGTTAACCCTTAAATGGCCCCACGTAGAAAAAGCAAAGTGAAAATTATTTTGTATATTTTATTTAGAAAGCTTTTGAGCATGCCCAGAAATGCCAAAAACTTGAATATATTTACAATAAAATATCAATATAGTATATTACTATAATTTTTTCCTTATCAATTTAACACGAAGTATTTAAAAATGACTTCAAAGTTGATGTGCATTATATTGCACATGGGACGTTTAAGGGTTAAACGAAGATACACATCTTTCCGATGATACTTAATAGTAAAACTGAAAAATGAGAGGAGAGTTCCACAGACAACGAATTAAAAGAAATATACATAAAAAATCAAGATTTCCGATACAGTCATTAATTTGTCACGTTCTAGTCAAAACAACCTCAGAAATAACATTTAGGTGAATTTCTCAGAAAATCATTTCTTATTTTCATAGTTTACTCATATGCTGGTGCTAAATTTGACCAACATTATAATAACTTCTCGATAACTTTGATTATCCATTAGCTCGAAGCCAGTCTAATTTTAATGAAGCAAATTACGGTGATCTGCAAATTATGAAAACAATCAATAAAGACTACTTCATCGCAAAAATAAAAAGATACAACAAAGAAGAAAAAGGGAAGCCCTCAAAAGTAAATACGATATCTGTCCATCTACCGGATGTCTATATAGTAACAGTGAAGTTACGAATGCGCACTGTTGAAAATGTTATCTATACTTCCTGTCATCACTGTCGAAAAATCTTTTTCAACACATATCTAAAAAACTCAATGTTTGAAGAACGACTGAGTGACCTTACTCCATTAAATACTCTTCTATTGAAGAAATTGAAAAAAAAATCTGTAAATTCAAAAAGAAAATTCTACAAAGTTACCTTTTCATAACGTTGTCGGTTCTGCAATTTTTATTTGATAAACCTGACGCTTAGCAGGGTGTTGTAAAATAATTAAGCTTTCCGTAATGTACCTTAAGGATATAATGGATCTGAAGAGTGTGGACCAGTTTCTTTCCTTCACTTTCCTACATTTCTCTATTCCCCAATTATTTCAGGCTGGCTGTTGGGAACGACTTAAGTTCGCAACGAAACAATTCTAGAACCCGTTCTCACTTCCAATTTGATAACCAAGCACCTCAACTACTAGGCTACCGCGTCCCGGTAAATATAATTAAGTTTCAATTATGTTTTAAATCCGACCTATGTATTTATTTATTCTGTTAACTGGATGATAAGTCTACTTCTTACGAGTTTTTTTATTTCCTTAAAATCTACCGATTTTTAAATTTTTCCTTTTTAATTTCATATATGAAAATTTTTAACTATTTAAAATCTATCTCGTACATGTTTAAGTACTTTTCTTCCACTTTTCAATTTTCATTATTTTGAAATCTATTCCCTGTATTTTCAAGCAATTCATAAACATTTTATGCATAATTTTTTATTACTATTAATGTTTATGTAATTATGTATGCAAATTATTAATGCATAAATTAAAATGGTGAAAATTTCCGGTAGTAAAAGTGAAAAAATATAATATTCTTTATAAAGTAAACATCTCGATAAAATTGTTCAACTTCCCCTCTTTTTAATGTTAAAATTTATTGAACAAATTATTTCTAATATTTATCAAATGAACCAATGGAAAACATACACTTTTTTATGAACATAGTTCTAGGTACGACCTTGATACTACTACGATATACTATGTATCAACAAAAGTGAAAATCATTTAGAACAGACCGAATTTATGGTTATGTCACAAAATTACGATAATACTAAAAACTACAATAATTTATTTTTATTATCATAAACAACCGTTTACGATTATAAATATTTTCAGATTCTATTTCAAAAAAAAAAACACACATACACACACATATATAATATATATATATATATATACGTATAAAAAGAACTTTTTACATTTAAAATATGTTATACTATACTTGATAGTAACTTTTCATTTTCAACCTCTGTTTCGATAACAAAAAAATCTTCTCATCGAATACATAAGATCGGTGATTAAAATTAAATTAATTAACGAACATTAAAAATTCAAGATTGTTACCAACATTTAAGCGCGTGATCAATAGGGAGTAACTCTTATCGCATTTGTCAAAAATCATTAAAGTAATCACAGTTCGATTATCAAGAATGCAAAACAAAATAGAAAGATAGAAAACATATAAAAAACGGTTTCTTATTAAAATTGCCGAGTCTAGTTTCGGACAGCTTGGTTCATAATTATGATGTTAAATTTATGTTTGTTACGATATTTATATTTAATATAAGATTGAATGCTTATAAAAGTTTTTATAAAATTCACTACCGAACAAGAGAATATAAATAATTTGCTAAAATAATTATTAACAACTTCCAAATAACAAGAGAGAAAAAACGCAAAAAAAAACAATGAAAATACGTCTACAGTAAGGTGAATAAAAATTCAGAAAACTAAAATTTTGGGTATTTTAGAAACAACCGTCAATACATATCTTTCGTCCGGTTACTAGAACAATTAAGTTCCTTTAACTACGGCGAAAATAAACAATATCAAAAATAACAGCAACGCTTTCTTTTCATTATATGTAATATAAATGGTCGCAGTCATAGATTCGAAACTTTATTAGGATAAAGTAAACTTTGTAAAAATTTGTGAGTGAAATTATTTAAAATTTCAAAACGAACTTATTTAAACCATAAAAAAAGCGATTAGCCGGGGGAAACTAATTACTGATTAATTTATTTATCCCTTTTTCGTACTGTTGTAGGTAGGCTATGATTTATTTTAAGTAACACTATTCAAAATACATATACAGCTAACGAAAAACCGAAAGTTCAAAAAAATAAAAAAACATTCCGATTTTTATTAGTGTGTGTGTGTGTGTGCATGTAGAAAGTAAGGTTTTTATTCATTTTTACTTAAACTTTGTTTTCAATAAACACTTAAGTTATCAGTTTTAAATTATTTTTTAATTAATAAAAAAAACTATTTCGCAAAAATCGTTAAAATCAAAAACAGGACCTATTTCATGAAAAGTCACGCGTAATAATTACTACGAAATTAAAAAATCTCCCACCGTGCAAAGTTCGCATCGCAGAATGCAAATTTATTCTTACTAATTTATTATCTGTATTTAGTTTATTTATTTATTTTCATTTACTTTACTACATTTTTTGAGAAAATCAAAATGATGCCGGTCATGTAAATGTAATGAAAGTGTTTAAAAATCAAGGAAATTTTTTCAAAGACGGCAATAAGTATTTAAAGAACACGATTAATAAGAAAATAAAAACCAATGAGGGCCAAACGAAGTAGGAATAAATGAAAGTTTTTTTAAAGTGACAATTCGATTCCTTCATAAGATACATCTACCTGAAAACTCGTATAAATTCGAATGATCAAAATCTCTGGCGGCGTAGTAGTACTCGGCTGCGTTATCATTCGTAATGCTTTCAATTACAAATGTACTGCAATAAACAATTTAATAACGACCTAAATAAGTCGGAATAACGAAACCGCAGTCAATAATAAAATTAGTTAAGAGAAGTTTTGATCCTCCACGTACGAAAAGAATAAAACACATATTACACGCACAAAAATGTAACAATTTTCAAATTAGCAGTTTCGGTTTCATGCTAAACTAGTATTTCATACATGCTCACATGTCGTTTAATTTTTGTTTCCCCTATACATTTTTAATTGCACTCTACGCTTGAACATTTTTAGTTTACTAATGCAATCGGTTACACTTTTTATGTTCCAACTGTGCGGTAACTTGAACTAAGATACGGCATATTCTTAACTTTATCAAATGGGAAATATTAATGTGTTCCACGCCCAAAAGAAAAAAAAAAAAAAAAAAAAAATGTGTTCCACCATAAAACACTTCCAGAAATGATTATTCGTCAATATCGATCGAATGGGAAATATAAATTGTAACGACCATTTTTATTGTCTATATTTATAGTATCTAAACCATCATTAGCGTTCAGCAAAACACCACCTAATTTTAGTGCTAAAGTAATCCATCCTGAATAATTTGCTTCCAGTCACGTCTAAGTGCTATCTGTATCGGTTTCCGAAAATGCCAATTACCGTCTCTGTTTTTCTAAAATGGTAATCTGACTATTTTTTATTTCTTTAACTCGGAGCAAGTCGTTTATTTTGATTTTTATTCTTAATAATTCGTCCGCGCCTCCTTTTGGTTTTCATTATTTTATTTTCCTGACCTGATCTTACGCGATCCGTATATTAATAACAGCAAAAGGTACACACTTATACTTCTACAACGTTCTAACACCTTTTCCTTTTTTTTCCCTTTAAATATTACTAAACTTTTCAAAAAATAACAAGTTAATCTGGTTTTATGTTATATTTATTCCACCGATAATTTCAAAATTAATTGATATACTTTCCGTCATTCGCTTGCTTTTAGGTTTTAATTTTTGGTAAAGTTATACTTGCCTTCAGCCAAAATGTTACCTCAGTTTCACTGCCTTATCAAATATTTCTTCAGCTCTGAACTGTTTTTCCTTATTGGCTCCTAACCGATGTCTTATGATCGATGACGTTATATTACGTTTTTCACTAAGAGTCACTTTTGGCATCTTATGATATTTACCTTTCTTCCACTTGGCAAACTCTTAAAACAAATTTGTTTTAAAACCCGTCAGTTTCCCCAGGCATGGATTTAGAAAGGGTCTACGGGGGGGGGGGGCTGCAGTCCCGCGCCACGCCTCATAATGGGCCCCCAAGAGACACCCACTTCCGACATGTAATAAAAAATTAATCTATCATTTGTCATATACATCAACTTTTTTTTTAAATAAATAAAATTAACTTTACAGGATCAAGTGCATTATGTATCCATTTTTATTTCCTTCTAGAGGAGGAAACTTCGTAACAGTAAAATTTCGAGTTCCATAAAACGTACCAGAAATTTGTTTTAAGGTTCGTGTATAATGAGTCGGAATCTACGTTTTTAGAAAATGTCTGTATGAATATGTCGTACACGCGCAACACACGCACACACACTATCCTTTTACGCAAATCTTTGGTTAAAATTTGCTGAAAAATTCATTATTTAAAACTATATATATATATATTTTAATTCTACACATTGTCTATATATTTAGTTTTGTTTACATTAATAATTATATGTTAATTCGTGAATTCAAAATAATATTATTAAATTAAATTAAAGAAAATTTAGTCATTCTATAAAACTGATAATTTTGTCATTTCCGAAAAGGGCCCCTAATATTTTCATAGCCCCGGGCCTATCATACACTTAATCCGAGCCTGAGTTTCCGTCTCTTCTTCATTTGAATTTAATAATATTATATTTTTAAATAATCCGATAAATCACAATCGTAGAATTTTATTTGGGCAAAATGACCGTATTCTAACACTGATAAGATCCTAGCAAAAAACTACATTTATTTTTTGTACTTCCTCGATTCCGTTACGCTGCATTACTCTTCCATAAAATGTCTCTACGCTGTCTTTTTCTATAATAAACGATTCGTGTACTAAACTATTACCTTCTATCAACTTTTTTTCTTAATCATTGTAGTTGCTGGATGCTGTTTTTAATTTATTCAATTAAATAATGAAATTCATTTGAAAAGTTTACTACCGCCGGTTTCGGTATTTCTACCACTAACGATTTTAAATTAGCGTAAAAGTTAAAAAAAAGAAAAAATATGTTGAGTAAATAATATAGTTGCGAAATGAAGCAATTAGCATTGTTCTAATAATAAGAAAATTAAGACGGAAAAAATTTGTTTACAATGTCTAATAAATATTCAAAGTAATAATTATAAAAATTATTATACCCCTTTATGTAGTTCCAAACAATTTTAATTCTTTTACATAATTATCCTTATCAATTTTTTTGGAATAAACACGATGTATGGTATGCAAAACTTTAACCATTATTCATTATTTATCAAGCAAAAAAAAAGATATATTATCTTGCTGGGTGTATTTTAGTACAATAAAATTAATACACCAACGATACTAGCTAGCACATATATGCTACCGATAAATGAATACGGTAAAATTTAAACATTATTATAGCCGCATCTCAGTTTCAAAATAATAAATTTTATTTCTCATCATAATCAACTAACTATAAATACTGCAGTAAACGTATTAAATTAAACTACCTATGAAACTACCAAGATGTACACTTAAAGTAAATTTATAATTTCATTTGCACAGCAACACAATTATAGTTTTCTTTAAAATACGATTTAATCGTTCTCTGAGATATATTTTTTTTTGTATAAAATACCATAATGGCAAGACCGTACCACCATGATGCTTATCAACAATCAACTACACCGTTTTACTACGTACGTGACATACTGAACTAGTATTTTTTTGTCAATTCTGCAATAATAAAATTTACACTAGTTTTTATAACGTACCTGTTGTATCTCATTATGTAATTCGTATGAAGTACAGTACGAAATGGGCGGAAATTCACAAGTTACACTATTTGAACTCATCATAAACAAAATATGATACGATTTTTCTAGAAAGAAATCAGTTAAATCGCACCAGCTAACATAATTGCGCGAAAAATTCTGTTACTATCCGTTTAAACTAACGATATTATCTTCGAGAAAGCAATAGTACTTTATCGAAAGCTGATATCTTATCTTTCAATTTTAGTTATAAACCAGATGTTATTTTTTCATTATTGAATGATACCGTATTTAAATAATTATAGTAAAAAGCATTTATAAAATTAACTATAAAATGTTGCATTTCGTTAACTGATACACCTTAAATGAAAATGAAAATTTAGAATATATAACATAAAACTTGCTCAACAAATATGCAACGAATAAAATAAACAATTGCTGTCAAATATACAAAAATGTTTGCAATTTGCAGAAAAAAATTACCTTTAAACACAACGGATAAAATAAAGAAAAAATAATAATTTTACATTAGTTGGACATTTATTTAAAGGTCAGTAAGACGATATATTTTATACGCAAATATTATCATATACTTGTATTTCTTATCAGTCTACTACGTCTTTTAAATGTCACAATGTAAAAAGTGTTGAATATTTAAAATCCATATACCCTCGATGTAAAAATTTATTGTAATGAAAAACAATTTAATTCCTTATATCTTATTAAAAAATAGAAAAAATATACGATTAAATGCAATTAAACAACTTAATTTTAAGAAATTTTGTAGAAATTGTGTTGATCTTATTAAAAATGATACACTTCTTCTCATTATATATGTACATAACATACATATCGTAATACGCTTCTGAAAATTTTTTTATCATTCGTGTGTGAAAACAAAGTATTCTATAAATGTCAGAAAGCGCTTGTGATATTATAACGAATTTATATTTCAGATTTGTTGAATTTTTTCTTTTTAATTTATATAATAATTTTCTTGAATCAAAATTAAACTCAAAACAGTAAATAATAAATCGAACAAAATAAAAAACTTGATTTCCCTCGTTCACTCATGTATAAAATAACATTAAAAACAAAAATATATATCGTTTTTAAAGCAAAATAAGCGTAATTTTATAATTACGAAATGGTTTGTATTTATTTATTTATTTTTTTAATATCATACTTAAATAGTCAAATATTATTCGGATGAACTTTAAAATGAACCAAACGAATTGTTCCAAATTTAATCGAATATATTTTCAGAGGTAATTTAATTAAATCATTAAAACTATTGTAATTATTTTTAATACAGTATTAAGTTGTATGTGTAATAAGATGAAAAATGTTTAAATATTAAATGCCTGAGATTTATAATTTTTATATTTTAATTTTTCTTTTATTGATTAAAACTTTGCTAATAAAAAACTAACACTTTCTTAAACAAATAATAATTAACAGAGAAAAAAATTAAATAAAATAATAAACCTTGTAAATCTATTTTAACGAGCTAAAACATAGAAACAAGTAAAAATTAAGAACTTAATAAAGACAATTGCTATTGCTAATGGTACAATCATTGTATTAAGAAAATACGAATATCATAAAAATTTTAAAGTCGGATCTTTTCAGCAGAACAGCATTACTATTAAATCAAATTGTAATCATATTTTTTTCGCTATATCAGTTTACTTGACTATTTTAGAAAATTAACACTTCAGTAAACTTATATACAACAAATGAAAATTAATTCAGTTTAATGTTTTACTTTAAAAATGAGATGAAATTTTATGGTCTACAAAATTACCAATTCATATAATTTTTATGAAAGTTAGTTATTTCTCTATCAATAAAATTATTTTTATTCAATGACAGAAGATAGAAAACCTTGCTAGGTAAAGTAATACATAAATGCAATTAGTTCCATGTAGATTTAAAGAGGTTATTTCTGTACACTGAATTTAATTATTCTGTTTTGTTTCCATTTCTCGTATTTACTACAGAGATTATGTTTACACTTGTACATTTTTGTTTTCAAATTTAAGTTGAATATTTCATCTTCAATTAAATAATGGTGTGTGGATTTGTTGCATGCATTAAACATACGCTTCTTCTGATTCATACCACATCAACATCAGGTGGTCTATAATTAATAAAATCAAATTCAGGCATTCGTTTCCTCAACTACAAATTTTGAAATATATTATAAATTGATTATATACTACATCGAGTTAATAAAAAAACATGTTGAAACGTTCGAAGACTAAGTTTGTGTTATATATTTTATCAGAGAATAATACAGTGAATATTGTAATACATGTTTTATAAAAAAAAAAACAAACAAAAACATATAAAATAGATTAGATAAAAATGAAAATTGATATGACGATTATAACGAACTTATTTTGTCTGATTGATTTCCATTTTCCAACTCCATTACAATATATTTATTACTTGACCCAAAAAATAAATATGGTTCTAACGTAAATTATTAAAGTTACTTCAATAGTATAAAATATATATAGTTGTCAATTATTCAAGTATACATGTGGAAACAAAGCAAGTTAAAAAAAGTAATAAAATAAATTTCAGAGTTGTGAAATTTGTCCGATGTTTTTGTTTTGTTTCAATAAAAGAGAGTAAAAAGATTAAAATATCCTTTTTATCTCAAACATGATATTTGTTATATTATTCCATAAATAGTTGTTGAGAAAAAAAATCTGATTATAAGTTTAATCGATTATTTATTCATTTGATGTTCTATCATGAAACTAAATAATAAACTTAGCCATTGACTTTAAACATGATAATGAATAAATAATAACTACAAGATACGAAATAAAACAATTGTGATTAATAAATGTGACAGATTTTGGATAACTTGATCCGTAATCATGGCAATAGGCTAAAGTAAATGAAATAAACATAATGCCTCATTAAACTTTTAACATGCTAACCATATAGATGGTAATGAAATCATTCATTTTTCCTGTGCTCGCACATATATGATAGACAAAAGGAAGCAATCACAATGTTAATCTTGGTACACAGGCTTGTTAAATGCCAAAACTTTTCCAAATGTGGCCTATGCTATTGGAACATTGCATTCGGAAATGATGCATTGAAAAGCCAGAAAGGTTCCAGTATTACTATTGGTTGATTTGGAAACTAAAGAAGTGTAGTGTGATAGCTGCAACTGTTCCAGAGCAATCCACATCACAGCAAATGTTCATTCATTGCCGTCAATTATCAATCGCAAATTGTTTTTTTTTTTTTTTAAAAAGCATTGTCACAGATAATCCGTTATCGTGGCTATATTTGATTAATTTATCCACTATATGCTATAACTTTACTTGACTGCTTGCTATTGTTACGGTATCATCGGCATATCGTAAATTATTTATAATTCTCCCATTTACCTTTATTCCCTCATAATTCTCATCTGCAGCTTCTTTGAATACATATTCTGAATATGAATTAAACAATAGGAGTGAATGCATGTCACACTCCTTTCTTGATAGCCAATGCATCTGACATTGCATTATCTATTCTAACTACAGCTGTTTGATTCCAGTATTTTTGACAAAACCACTAATTTTGAACTGGATACGTTTTCCCCAACTTCACTGATTTTTTAAAATTCTTGTTCATTAAAATGAAATCAATTTGATTTCTTATAACCTTCTCCTTTTGGTCTGCTGGTGCCTTCCATGTTTATAGGCATCTTGGATGAAGTTTAAAGAAGGTATTCGCTATGAAAAGCGAATTTTCCATACAAAATTGTATCAACCTTTCCTTTCTAAATCGTAGCCCGTACTGACCAACTATTTCATACTCTGTGCCTAAGCCGACTTTTGCATTGAAGTCACCAATGATAGTTGTAATTTCGTTATATTTGGTCATTTTCAACGTTTCTTCCAAATTACCATAAAAATATCCGATGTATCCATTGTGGGTGCGTAAACCTGTATTATATTAAGATTACGTCGCCGTGTGTTTAATTTTAACAGTACAATTCGGTCATTTATTATAGGTACAAAGGCTATCACCGCTTTAGCAATTTGTTCTGTTACAAGCAAAGCTACTCCATTTCTATGTTATGAATCCACATTTCCAGAGGAGAACATTTTTCCGTATTCCGTTTTTATTATTCCCGTATCGGGCCATCTCACTTCACTAATATACCAAGTATATCAATTCCCGTATGTGTCATTTCTTGATCAATGTTAGCCAATTTTCCTAGTTTAAAAAGACTTCTCACATTCCAATTTGCAATTCGTGAAATTTGATCAAATACATTGAGTTTGAAGTTTCCACCAACAGACGACAGGGGGTATTCTTAGCACCCTCTCTCCATTTAAGGGTGCCCCGGACTAAGGGCCGTTAATTGATTTTCGTCTGCCATTGGATTTATTTGGGGAAAATAGTGCGGTGGTTTCCCCTTGCCTTCCACAGAATTTTCTGTTAGGGTTTACTCCCTTAGCATGCAAGTTCTTAGATATATACTAAAATTTTTATCATATATTTATGCTGCCGAATATCGCGAATTATATAGTACCATTATACGACTACATGAAAGGCGCAACAAAAAACGATTCGCGACCAGTGAGTTGCACTCCGGCAGCAAGAGGAGCTTTCGAAGAATCAAAAAGGGCCTTGGTACAGTCGGATGTCTTAGCTCATCCCGTTTTTAACTTGGCTGTCGTTTTAATGTACGACGCTTTTCCTGTCGCTATAGGTACCGTTCTGATTTAAAACCGATTTCTTTTTTTTTTTTACGAAAATTGTCTAACGCTGAAACGAAATATGGTGCATACTTCCGGGAACTCTTCATTGTGTATGCCGCCGTAAAACAATTTTGCGATATAATCGTGAGACAAAGATTAGTTATCGTTACAGAGCATAAGCCGTTAGTAGGCGCGATCCATATATCAACCGACCGATTAATCACGCGACGAGCGCGACATTTAGAATTAATTTCCACCGACACTTCAGGCATACAATATTACTGGGCAACGACGCCAGCCGATATCATGTTCCGAATCGAAAGTATTACAGGGTTACCATCAGCATCAATTCAAACGGCTCAGGCAGAGGATGAACAACTGCAAGCTACACTGAGCGATCCCCTAGTAGCAATTTGAAACTTGTCCGCATGTCTGTAGAGGCTACTTAAGTATACGTCGATTAGTTTAACTGCCAGTTCGTTCTGTAAAATTCACCATTCGATACATGATTTAAACTATCCCTCAGCAAAACGGACTGTAACCACCGTTCGGACGCGGGTCGCGTGGCCGTATATGAATCGCGACATGAAGAATTGAATTGAGCAGAGACATGCCTGCTTTGCTAAGAGGCCAAAATTCATCGGCATTCGTTCGCGCTCCTTGGAAAATTTTTCTGAAAAATGCGAGATTTCAGTAAGTGCATTGCGATATAGCGGGTCCATTACCGATTTCCGAAAATAAACGCTGCATTTCAACTATCGTAGACAAAGATACTACCTGGCTGGAGACGATCCCAGTGTAGGAGATATCGACAGAAAAGGTTGCATGGATTAATTATTTTCGAGATTTGGATTGCCCGTTTTGGAATAGCCGATATTTTAACCACTGATCAGGATGCACAATTTACATCTTAACTATTCACTATTTTTACACAACAACAATTGGGAATCCACCATGTACGCGTAACAGCATATAACCCAAAAGCAAATGGGAAAGTGCAAAGAACGCATAGGAAAACGGCCTTTAAATGTAGTACAGAAAAATGGACGCGTAGCCTTCTTTTTGTATTAATGGGCATGCGGCCGTGTTTATTGGATTGTAGTGCATCCCTTATTGAACTTGTTTACGCATTACCGGTTAAATTTCCCGATGAATTTTGGACAGGTCTAGCAGACCAATACGAACTATTAAAAACATTACGAAAATCGCTAGCAGATATACGGCCCGAAAATCGAAATTACGAGAAAACTAACATCCGTCAAGATCTAAAAAGAGCGACGCATTTTTTCGTACGTTCCGATAAAATGCGAAAGCCACTATTCAATATGTTGCATCGGAAAGGTGCATTCTGCACTTTGGACCTAAATGGGAAGCGTGAATATCGATCGTTTAAAACCATCCTATTTATGCTCGGAATATGAAAATAACGTCATAGACACAGAAAGAGACTCAGAAGTAACAATGATGACGAACCCAATTCACAGTAATCATGCCAAGGTAATGTTTGAAAACTGCACACGAAACGACATTATAAAACCTAAATATATCATTAACTTCCTTTTACGTTTAAGATGTTATTTCGCTAACCAATATATAAGAACGTCGTCTTACCGTTCGTATCATATTATTAAGATTATTAAGGTTGTCTCCTCATGTTGTATCCTGTAATACGTATGTTTATAGACGTGAATATAATTATGAATAAGTTTAATCATTCAGGTTTGTTGCCAATTCCTACCAGAGACATGTTGGGGTCTAGTGCTCATCCATTTTGCATTAAGTCCAATGTGTCGTAGATTTAAGTTTATAATCACACCGAGAGAATGTTACGATATTGTCATCGTTTACTTTTCGCAATTGACTCGTACATTTACGCAATATTCATTATAAATAACGCTAGTTCAATCCCGTTTAATATGTATTAATTTAAAATGATCATAGCCATCTACCGCGGCGTAGCTGATTAGTTAATTATGTTTCGCTTGATTAGGACCTGATGCTTCGTTACCGCACATTGACCTTCAAAAATTTCACTTGTGTTGGGTGAATGTCCGCAGTTGATGCGCCCAAAAATAAAAAGAAAATAAAAAAAATGGTCATCTAGCGCAATACTATTTTAATGATCAGATAAGGTGTGTTATATGAAACATAAATTGTTAATCTTAAAAGTTTTTTCGTGCTCTGTTTATTACTCTCGCTTTACCTTTATTGTTTTTTACCTCGCCATCTTTTCGCTCCGCGAGAAGGGAGTATTGTAACTATATCACCAACTTAAAACGAAGTTAAATTTTAATGTTAGTTTTGTTTTCTTATTTTGTATTTTATATCGGGTAATATTAAATCGATAATGCGATTAAATGAAACGAGCAGTCATTCTCACTTTGCGTCATGATTGGCTACTCTGATATCGTCGATTACGTGATATAACTCTTTCTTCTTTGTTCAAGTAATGATGAGTTGTCGATTCGAAATAATAATAATGCCGACAGTGAATGTTAATTTTTAATTTAAAAAAATAGATTTCGTTAATTATATTACGCTTTTATTTTAAATATTTTTATACGTAATGTCGCTGAAGACGTTACAATAGGCAAAAATAGAAAATTATAGACCGATATTCTTAGGTCCAACATTATCCAAAATATTTATGAAATTGATTGAATTATGAATGAGACACACATTAACTGATCAATAGCTAAAAGATCAGGCTAGTTTTAGGAAGACCTTTGATCATCTTCATGCCATCAACCACATTATAGAAAAATGTAACAATTTGAAACCCACACTTTGTCTTCACTGATTAGCCAAGGGGTTTGATTTTCTAAATTCCGATTTCTTAGCTAATACCTTACAAAACCAAGGTATACATACCTAAAGTCTTTATTAATACAATTATAAGTGTGTACACTGATTTAAAAGCCAGGATGGTAACTGATAAAATAGACAAATATTTTACTACTACAAAAAGTGTAAAACAAGATGATCGGTGTTACCGATGTTATTTGGCTGTACATTAGAAGTGTTTAGGGAGCTGAAATGGAAAAATAAAAGTGTCAGCATAAACAGTGAATATTTGAATAATTTGAGGTTTGCGCTCAAATTTAAGAGATTTAAAATTCTCGATTAATGAACTTAACGAGGTAGGAAAAATCAACATTAATAAATCAAAAATTATATCACCATCTCTGAAAGTGTAGACATAAGAATAGAAAGTTATAAAATAGGAAAAACAAATGAAATAATACATCTTGAATAACTAATCTCTCTTACTAACAGGACTGAAAAAGACGTAAACAGAAGAGTAAGTTTTGTCTGGAATAAATTTTGATCATTGAAGCACATTATGAAAGGTTCGTTTTCAAACTTGAAACAATACAAAATTGTTTAGAAAGAGCTATTGTAGTTGTTTAAGCAATAGATAAGGTAAGAATCGAGTGATCTCGTATTCACTGACACACAACTCCTTCACTAATAACACGACAATTACACATAACACGAACAGCTTTGCACTGCCTAGCTATTCATCTGATCACAATTTCCTGGCTTTACTGCTGTCGAAAAATGCACCTGCTAAGGTTGCAAATACGCAGTCCAAACAAACCCTTGCAGAAAAAATTAAAACAACGAAAAATATTCTTCCTTTAACGAAATTTGAACACCCTAAAAACGAACAGGGCATAATATTCCTATACATCTCTCTTCTATCAATTCGTGACTATCTCACAGCGCTGGAAGACAAAGTCGGTGGCGCTCACAATATCACAGCCGGCTCTCGTATCAGCGGTGATAGAATAATAATTTTCCTAAAATTCGTCCATCTAACAGACTCGTTCTTTAAAAATAACGGAACAATAGTAATAGGTGATAAAACAATTCAAGCACGCTGCGTGAGAAATCCGGCTAATAAGCTCGTTCTGTACAACGTTTCGGCCACCATACCGAACGAAATAATCGCGCAATACTTGTCGTCTATCATGGGGGTTAAACAACTCTCATCAATAGCCATATTGCAGGTTAATTCTTTCGATCAAGAATTCGGGCGCGTCATTAAGTCTACATTGAAAGTGTCGATTGTCTTCACATCCCTGAATCTTTCCTGATTAAGCATAACGAACACGAATACCGCATATTCACCCACTTCGAAGATCATGGCTGTACAAATTGCAAACATACCAAAATTGAAGAAAATACCGTAATGGAGCCAGAACCCATAACGACGCAACAGGACGAACAGAAACATAGTATGAGTGAAAGTATCCATAATCAAGCCAGAAACGCCCACATCTAATATCGCCACCATCCCTCGTCGCACATCAGTTATAGCAGAATTTTTCTTTCCAGCCAGAAACCAAGCGGAAGAGTATGGAAAATGAGGATCCAGGGGGAAAAATGCAGGAGACTGTGACCATGCCGACACAAGTGGATTCGGCGAAATCGACTGCACCAACCTCAGCGGCCCTCAACCCTATTCAAAAGTCCAATAAATCGGTAGAAGTAGAAAAAATAACTGCAGGGGCTAAAACATCTTTTTAACAGCAAAATCTCTCCTTTATAATATGAACTATGAAAAGTTCAAGTTATTTATGAAAAATGTATGCTCACACCCCGCTTTAATAAATTATGCCAATGATTACACCGAGAATAAGAATGGTCTCGTTCACATGTTATCAACGGTAAAACCATTTTTAAATGCTCGAAACGCTAAAAATAGATGCATTCGTATAAGAAAAGAACTAAATAAAATTTCAAAAATACAATACGCTCTAGACAAGATAAATAATCATAAACTTTGTGCAGATAATAAAGACCTCTCGCCATTACGTTGCCAAATAAGGCACTCTCAGTGGCCCCGCAGTAAGATTTTGAATATTTCAGCAACTTTTTCCCTGATAAATAAAAATAGTTTTGGCAAATAAAGTAGTGCTAGTGGAACTGTCAAAGTTTCGCAGGCAATAGGGCCGAACTAGAGCAGCTAATAGCCGAGATCTCTCCACTAATAGTATGCCTGCAAGAAACCAAACTTAAGCCAAATAGTCCAGAACGCCCATTGAGAATTATAATATTTTCCAGTATGACAGCGAGTGGCGGTGTGACGACGCTAGTGCACACGTCCCTACCAGCGCAACAGCTACCAATTACAACCCCTCTTTAAGCTGTAACTATACGAGTTAGCATTCCTTCTCTTTCCTCATCAGAAGTAAAAATATGTAATTTCTACCTACCTTTCAGAAGCGAGGTAACTCGCAGCCAAATGGATTCCTTCATCAGAACGCTTGGAAGTGATGCAATACTCCTCAGAGACTTAAATGCTCACTCGCCGTTATGGGGCCCGTTGTCCTCAAACCAACATGGACGAGTATTATCCGATAAGCGTCTTAAAGAATGTGATTTCAGTGGCAGCCAACGCAACAATTTTCAAAATCTTTACAAAGGAAGCGGAGCAGACCAATCCCGTGGTGGTGCGAAGACATTAAGAAAGCGATAACAGAGTGAAAATGGGCTCTCAAGAAATATAAGTCAACTGGAATTATTGAGGGCCTAATCACATTTAAGAAGTGTAGAGCAGCTGCTCGAGACCTCATCCGCAGCAAAAAACAGGAGTCGTGGAATTCTTTTGCAATATCAATCCCCCAAACAGGTAATGCCCACGTAATGTGGAAAAAAATCAGATCTATTAGTAATAGCAATAGTACCCCTACGCACATAAAAATCAATGGAGTTCACATGGCAGAGACTAGAGATGTTCCAGAAGCATTTGCATATTATTTTTCCATGAAATTCTCTGCGCTGAAGTATTCCAGCAAGTTTCAACAGCAAAAAACATTTTACGAACAACAGCCCGTTAATTTTGATTCGAATGCTGACGATCCTTATAACCGCCCTTTTTCTATGGCTGAACTGGAGTTTCAACTTAAATATCACACTAAGAACAGTACACCTGGTGAAGATTCAATACATACCTACATGTTGAAATATCTCCCGGGTCATGCCAAGGAATTCCTGCTGAATGTATATAATCAGATATGGCCAGCTGGCGCTATTCCTGATGCCTGGAAAGTTTCAACCGTTATTCCTATCCCCAAGATGAATAAAGATCCTTTCCAAGTTGAAAGTTACCGACCAATATCATTGCTGTCTGTCCCCTGAAGTCAATGCAATTTTGCTGCAAAATAACATAAAGCCTAACTTTACACTCAGAATGGACTATTCAAAACTATCTCCACCCTGGGTTTCTTTTCAGGTAGAAGCTATTACAATCCTCACTGATAACAATCACCCATCAGCACTGCGAGGGCACAGGGCGCTAGGCATTATTAATAAATATATCACATTTTCGAAAGCATACACTGATGGATCCAAAGCTAATAAGTCCAAGGTTGCCCCAGCTGCATGCGCTTTCAAAATAGACGGAATCACAGAGGGCATACGATTGAACAAGTCGTATCGATTGCGGAAGCCGAAATGTATACTGTGTTTAAAACCTCAACCACTCGGAATCTTACTAGTGACTGATTCCTTGCAGTCCATACATGTTTTGCAGTCGGATCACTCTGAATCACCAATGGTCCTGGAAGTTCTTACCAGTTGAACTGAAGAGAATGCTGAGTTGTTCTTTAATGGGTCCCCAGTCATGCTGGAATTCTGGGAAATGAGCGGGTGGACCTGGTTGCTCGGTCATCCATGATGTGCCTAATGCTGCTATTAGTCCATTATCCTTGAGAAGTTTCCTGTCAGATGGAGTCTTCACACAGTGGAATCATGACTAGATGTCTCAATCGACCTTTTTCAGAGAATTGAAACCTACGACGGAGCCATGGTGACCTCCAGTCAGAGTGGAACGCAGAGTGTTCTCGGCAGTTAATTGCCCGAGAATGGGACATACGTCTTTTTCCGATTATTACATCCTCAAACAAGCTCCAAAGCCAAATATCTGCCCACTTCGTTCTATTGATGAATATCCATCAGTTTCGCATATCTTGCTGAAATGTACACGTCTTAATGAGTTGCGGCGTGACCAGATTACATCACTTGCAGACAACCTCTCAAATACCTTTACCACTTTGAACAACCTCATGACCTTCGTTCAGTCTAACGAGCTGAGTAGTCTGATTTACAATGCAGGTCCACTCACTGTGATAACCTAGGTAGTTACATGCAGTGTGTGGTTTAGTACCCCTCCTTAAATTTGGAAAAAAAAAAAAAGTAATATTAAAAGGAGGTTAAAACATAATTTGAATGTAGTGTATTACATAAAAACAATAAAATTTGGATAAGTAGATTACATATCTTGCCTCACAGATGGGAGGTGGACAATAATAGTTCTTTTTAGTACTTGGGATATAAGAAATGGGAAGTAGGAAAACAGCAGACCAGACAGATAGATAATATACAAAATTTCTTGAAATATAGACATTTTTTCAGGATTGCATTAGATAAATGGGAATGAAATTAACTTGAGGATCTCTTTAGTTGTACTAGGTAGTGGTGACCTTGATAAATAATCTACATGACTGATCTCTTTTGATTTTCAGTGTTGAGCAGTGTAATTAAATTCAGATAAGGGTGAGGCATATTTTAAAAGACGAAATTATGAAGTACTTACTTGGAAATTTCCCCTTTGTATTAAAGATATGAAATAATTCCTGATATCCCTACTGGTGGCATTACATGTGACCATTACAGGTAGATTTGGATTAAATGGTCTAAATACACTATCAGAAACTAATTAATTTTTTAATGATATAAATGCAGATTCACACTCAGCAGTCCATTTGAATGGGTTTGATCTTTCAAGTAGTTTTTGTATAGGGTATGTTTTAGTTGAATTTTCAATATGATGGTATGCCCTGTGTAGATCAATGATGCAAAAATACTTTGCATTATGAAGATTATTAATTACATCTTCAATTTTGGGTATTGGATAATATATATACATCTCTTAATCATTCATTAACATCAACTTTATAATTAATACACAGGTGAATTCCTTCTTGATGTAGTTTTGGTACAATAATAGTTGGATTCCTCAATCAGGGGTACCCATTTGAGTTATTATTCCTTGATTTTGCAGCATTTGCAGATTTTCTTTTGTTTTTGATCTTAATGAGTGTAGTATTTCTCGAGGGTTAATAAATACTGGTTTTGCATTATTGATTAATTCTAAGGAACATTTAATATTTGGAATTTTGCCAATTTTTTCGATTTTGAAGCATTAACATCTGTTTCAATAACAACATCATCAATTAAGTTGATGGAATTCATACATTTATACATGAATTACAAGTTTATATCAATATTTTGCTGTTATATTTTTCCAATAAATTTACCATTCTTTTCTGAAAATGACTATCTTCTATAGTCGCTATTACATTATGTAAATTTAATACATGTTCAACAAATTACTTGTTGTTTTTAAAGATTTAAATATGCTTTACATATAATTATATCAACTTTAAAGTGATGAATACTTCAATGACAAGTTAAACCATATTTTTTTTAAAATTAGCACAAATTATATTTAAAGTTTTTTCATATAAAAAATTAACTGTTTATATATATATATATATATATATATATATATATATATTGTATATTGGTTGAAATTGAACTTTGTGGCACAAAAGTTTTAAACCAAAATTGTATAAAACCATTATTTCTGTATAAAAAGATCTGGAAATTTGTTTCATTATGGTGTAATGAAACTAAACATTCTTCCAAGATTGAAGTGTCTTTTAAGGTAGAAACCAGGGCTTGAAAGCCAGCCGAAAGTCAAAAGTTAAAAGCTGAAAGCCAATCATTTTTAGATGTCATAAGCTTAATCCGAAAGCCATATTTAAATTCCCATAAGCTAAAAGATAAAAGCTTAAGATATATTCAAAATTTAAACAGTGGAAAAACGAAAGCTTAAGCTGTATTTCTAAAAAAGCTAAATTAAGCTTTATATTCGGCTTAAGCTTTTTTTTTTTTAATTTCTTGATTTTGCATTTTTGACATAATTATTTGCATAAGAAATAGTTTTTAAAAGCTGTTATTTTTGTGCGTAAAGAAAAAAGTTGAAGTTTCAATAGTAATGCTAAATCGTTTGATGCATAATAATTAGTAAATGATTTTAATTACTTTCTATTGAAATTCATTTAGTAAGCCGAAAGCTGAAAGCCTAAGTCATATTTCAAATTCAAACAGCCAACACCCGAAAGCATAAGCTGTATTTTTCAAGGACATAAGCCGTATTATTATTCAGCTTTCAAGCCATAGTAGAAACACACTGCTGTCACATCACATGCGCTCATGTGTCAGCAAAGAATCGAAAATGGTGTTTTAATGCTGTCTCATCACATTGCAGTCACATCATATAAATCACATTAAATTTTTCTTTTTTGTATCTTAAATTTTGGGATGTAAGCTTATTTTTTTTTTAATTTCACTTGTGGTAGTTTTTTTTTTTTTCTTTCACTGTACTGGTAAGAACCATAAAAAGTGGCGTGACCTCTCTTCCTTATATTTACTAACCATGAATACCCAACCCATTCTTCCAATGAAGGATTGAGCCAAAGATAATAATAGGATTATAACAGGAATAAGTATGTTTTATAAAACTAGCGAGGAACATGGCAACTTATGCAGTGAAGTATGGGCCATAGAGTCCCGTCAGTACTATAAGAAGAATTTGAGAATATTAATAGTTAATTAAACGCCAGCTCTATGTGTCTCTTAGAATATTAGCGTATTTTAAATATTATACTATATGTTAGTTAACATCTGGTATTTTTAATTATTCTCCAATTCCCTCCCAAACCGTTTGCTATAGATTTTGACTGTGGTAATCGACCAATTTTGTGTTGTATAAAATTAGATAATTCCTTACCGCTTCTATCAAATGTTTATCCATTTAAAATACCTGATAAAATGTTACTTCTTTCTGGAAAAAGATGTAAATCTCTAGAATCGGTAAAAATGTGACATCAGACATAACAGCACTATAGAAACATAACATGAGGTACATTATGTGATTTCAATATGATCACAACATATTGCAACTGCGTGCAAAATTTAAGTACTACATTTTTTGTTATCATGTATAAGCGCACATAAAGCGTCAGCGGTCTGAACGTTGTCATAGTACATATTTTTTATTTATTTCTTATATCGCGTTGTTTAGAAACAGTAGAACTGCATGCATTGATCAGTTGTATGTACTTATCAATTTGTAACAATTGCTATGAAAACTCTATTAGCTCATACTTTTTAACTATTAAAATCCACGGCTGATATAAATCCAAACTTTCCAAAATTTTCTGTTATACGTAATTATGCTATTGAAAATCTTTTTGAGATTGAACACTGATTGATAAGTAAAATAATTAAAATTGAAATTTCCTCAAGACTCGATTCTTTTTAACTCTGAATAACTCTGTATTATAATAATAGATGCTTTTCAAACTCGAAAATTGTATATGTTCACATTAGTCACATTTGAATTTTATTTAAATTAATCAATGTTGATACAAAAGTATTTTGTATTAATATGAAACAAGCTTCGTGAAACATGGTATGCCGTGCGCTCACAATTAATCGGATAGTTGATTAAAAACCGGCGATAGTGAAATATTGATAAACTATTGATAACACAATGTAGTGATATTGAAATATCGATAATGTGTGACAGCAATGATCAGCATGACTTTAAGTATGAGTACTAAACTTGTGGAAGAATTCTTGAGCGCATGTGACGTGACAGCAGTGTGTTTGTACTTGAAATGTAACTACCACAAGTGAATTAAAAAATAAATAAATCAGCTTACGTACCGGAAATTTAAGAACTTTACATCATACAGGAAAGAAAAATTTGACGTGATTTACATGACTTTTTGTTGACAGGTGAGCGCATGTGACGTGACAGCAGTGTGTTTTTTGTACCTTTAATGTCACATTATTTAGTATGTAAAATGTGTGTTATTATTACTCGTATATGATATGTAAAAAATGTAAAAAAAAGAAAATGTTTTTTGAGAATTCATTTTTGTATTTTTAAACATGAACTATGAAATAGTTTTTAAATAATTTTAATTATCTATTTGTTTTACGAGAGGAGGTAATTTTAGTAATTCAACTTGATTAAATATAGATTAATTTAATTAAATTCAAATTCGGAAAAAATTAACTCAAATAATCAGATATCGAACTCGTCTTCAATTTCGTAATTGTACAGTAAAGTGTAAGTATAACTTTACATTGTGCGCCGAGCTCTTATTCTGATGTAACCAGAGCAAAAGCCTATAAAAATATTCGGCTAACGAATATACAATCTTAGAAAATGGAATAGTGAATTTTTAATATCTCGCGTTAATTTAAATGTAATTCTCCGGTTCGTTAATATGGTTCATAATATGTCTGCTAAAGACGAGATCCTGAAATCTTCAGCTGCGTTCGATATGATCGAACTGTTTATAACAGCTGAACGAGGTACGGTCAATAGTTTAGACGTTAAACGTTTCAATAAAAATATATCAATACAAGATCTGAAATGGCGTCTAGAAATCATCACTGGAAGAAGTAGCGGTAATATGAAAGTGACTCTGTTAGATGGCGATCATCGCGATATATGCAAGTTAGACAATAACAATCAGAAATTGTCCGATTTTCCGGTATCAAACGGTAACATACTGTTAGTTGAAGATCCGGCCTATGTTGAACCGGAGGAGAACCCGGCAGTGAAATTCAAGTTAACCGATGAACAGTACGATAAACGAAGGGGTACGTTGAAGGAATTCTTAATGAAGAACAAGATTGGAAAGTACAATCCGGATAGTATTAATCAGAAGTTTACGGAATTTGAGCTGGAAGAAGAGAAGAAAAAACAGTTAGCCGAGAAAGATAGTCAAGTGTTTGAATCTATCAAAGTCGGTGATAGGTGCGAAGTATCTGTTCCGGAGCAACCAATTCGCCGCGGAGTTGTAATGTATAAAGGCGCAATTAAAAGCCAAGCCGGACTATGGGTCGGTATTAAATACGACGAGCCGTTCGGCAAGCACGATGGCAGTATAAACGGTGTGAAGTATTTCGAAGCTCCGATGAAGTATGGCGGATTTGTAAGACCGTCCTACGTAAAAACTGGCGATTACCCGGAAATATGTGAATTAGACTTTGATTCCGATCATGAATTTTGATGGTAACGGTAAAATATTTATATAAACATTCTCCGAAGTTTGTCGCGTTCCCGACTTGTACGTGTACTACTATCGAAATCTTGCGAACGATTCGACTTTATGTGCTTACATTTCTTGCACATTTTACATACCTTTCTAACAAGCGAACATTTAAAATTTTTTGTTAATCACTGGTTGCTTTTTTACACATAAATTTCCATTAATTAAATATTTGTAAAAATAATATTTTAAATGTTAATTAAAAAAAAAAAAAAAACTTTTCGTATAAATATAAAATGCGTAATTACCTTTTTTGTTAATTCTGTTGTTTGGTTTTCCGAAATAGTATAAGTCATGTTTTATTTATGAAAATTGCGAAGTAGCTTCAGTCGAATAGTGAAAATATGGTAAAATTTTTTGCGTTGCATTATTTATTAGTCAAAAAAAAAAAAAAAAAAAAAAAGAAAAAAAAACTCTATTCGTAATTGAGTCGGATGGTTTATTGTGCGCGTTATAAGATTAATAGAACAATTCCACCATAGTCATTAAAAAATAGGCCGCAAAGTAAATGCGTACAATGGAAAAAATCCTTTTCTTCGTTATTTTCTATACCGCGTTAGTAGACCTTGTAAAAGAATTTCGAAATTTGAATATTCCTGCTTGTGTAGCTAAGCTCTTTTTATATTTCAAATAAAAATCTCTAACGCTTACTTGTAACTAACATTTAAATACACTGCAAAAGTGCCATTTAAAATTCAAGAAATTTTTCCGAATCAATTTTATCATTAAGTAGCGAGTTAGTCAGTCAGTGGTCAGTTTTGTTGGTAGATTGCAAACGTTGTGATTGTACTTGTTCATACTTTCTTGTTACATACCGAGATAATATACAGGTACAGTATTTATGACAGTATTCCCCGTGTACAGTTGAACGTTTACGCAAGACTACACACATGTTAGAGACTGTGTTATTGTGAATGTTCTATTTATAACGATGGTATACATGTTTGCCGCTGTTTTCCACGCGAGAATATCAAACGATTATTTCGTTTTTAGAGCTCATTCAGTAGTACGATTGTTGTAGCCTGCCTTTGGATGAAGAATGTCGGAACGCTTAGAAATATCCAAATTTTTCGGCTTCGTATAAAATTTCTAAATTAGAAAAACAGAACGATTATCGGTTTTATTAAATCATGTAAAACTGAACGCTTTAACTGAAAAAAAAAAAAAAAAAAATTGAAATGCCGAAAGAATAAAAATATACAGTGCAAGTGTTGCTTTTTAGAAAACCGAAGGGATAATTAATAATGTAAGGACATTTCCATTTTTCTTTTTTTTTATAGAAAAATTATACCTCTAAATGTAAGTAAAATATTACAAATGCTAAAAAGTTTCCGATTGTAAAATTTAACTTTCCATTTTATCTTGATGGAAGCTTAAAAATGCAGGCGATATTTTATTTCTTGAAAATTATTCAGCGTATTATTAGTATTTTGTAGATCTGAATAGTATATACTAAAAATTATGGGCAAATATAGTAACAAATACAGATTAAATATTCACATGTACCTGTGTAAATTTGCATTAATATGTTGAATATGTGTAGGTTCACAGACGAAGAAATTATATTTACCTTCTAAACGGTGCATAAATAAGGGGATACATAGGGAAATTGTTTTTAAATTACTTTGAAATAGATGAATGTTTTAATTTCCTAATTACGCAATTTAATTATATAGAAATCTAAAGGGGGGATATTGGAGAAATGTCAAATTCTAATTATACAAAATTTATTTATTTTTTTCATGATAACGAAAGTAATTTATCTAATCGCTCTAGTAAACTTTTTGAGAACTTCTGTTAATTTTTTCCAACCTCAAAGCGCTTTTGAATTAAGACGCTTCTGCACAATTAAGTAAAATATATATTTATTAATGCAACTTACCGATCTAATGAAGAAGGACGCGATGGATTAACCTCTAAAAAAAATTAATTTTGCGAGAATTAGCTTAAACAATTATTAAAATATTTCAACATTTTTATAAAAACAACGTGCGGCAAGCATAATGTTTCTTCACGTGAAGGTACCCCGTATGTTGAGGTTGAAACCATAATTTACATTTACATATTAACAAAGACATTTCCTATTTTAAATTTGTTATATCACATACATTTTTCACCTACCATTCAACCGTAGTATAAATAAGTATATTTATAAGCGCTTGATTTCAGACCTGCAAATTTGATTATTCTATTATAATACCAAAAAAAAAAAAAACAATTAAAAAAGAAAATTAAAAAATGTATGTATACACACAACAGCGAGAATGCGATCACATGCCCATATAATAACAAAAAACCCTAAATCGCTAAGTACGAATGAATCAACTGATCAACGAATGTGTATTAAAAAAAAAATGAGTTAATTTACGTTACGTTTTAAATGCCGGAGGAAAGCTATGAGTTTATAATTCGTTAATACGGCTAAATACTAAAAAAAGAAAAAATACGGAATAATGCATCTGATTATAATTATTAACATTAATCGTTTTCATTTATTTTCAACTGGTAACAAAATTCTCAAATGTACGTCACAAAAGCGTGTTTATCTTTCAGAAATGGTATTATTTCAATAGATCATCACGCAGCGTTGTAAAACAGGTCTTTGTTTTTTTCACAACAGCGATATGTCGTCATTTTTTTCCACCTCTCTTCAGTTACAGTTGCATTTGCGTTCTCTCTTTGTAGTGTTTATGTAGCCCCTTAGTTATCATCAGATATAACAAAAACATTGAATTATCGTCAACTAATAAAACGATGTTCTTAGATCCGCTTAAAAAGAAAATTTTTTCGCAAGATAATGTTTACGAACAGTTTATTTGCATTTGTAATGGTCAACTCCAGATTGTCGTTTTATTTCGTTTTTATAAAAAAAAGAAAAAAAAACAAAAAAAACAGTGACTGATTAATACTCTATTAACGTGTTGCAATATAAGCACATCGATGAAAGGTTAAGACAAAATTTTAGAAAAATGAAAAAAACATCATTTTGAAAATTTTGTATTAAAAGAATTTTCAAAATTTAAAAGGAGCACTTTTAGTAAATACTGAAAAATTAAGCCTATTTCTAAATTTTCGAACACCGTCAATACTATGAGCCCAGGGTGCTGCTGATATTTTTTCTAAGAAGAAGACGTTCAAAAAGCCTGAAAAAATTCTGAAATACTTGTCCACGATCCATTTTTTTAATCCAGTCGGTTTTATTTATTTATTTATTTATTTTTGTAACAATATATATATACAAGAAAATTGCGGAAAAATACATTTTCCCTAAAAAGAAACCATACATCAATCAAATTTTAATGTAGTTCTTACGGGGTTGTTATACAGCTGAATATATATATATATATATATATATTCTTTTGACAAAAAAAAAAAAAAAAAGAAACAGCAAATGTACCGTTTTCAAAAACTATATTTAATTATTGAAAATATCGTTTCTTTTTGAGTTAAGAAAAATTCAGGAAAACAATACTTTTGGCTTACTTTTTACTTTATTCATCAGAAAAGTTGTACAAAAAAGGTGAAAAAAGTAATTTCTAAAAACTAGTAATAGAAAAAAAATTAGGGAGAAATTTTATTTGCGTACTACGTACAAAAAAGTTCGTACACGGGGGCGGGCAATGCACAACAAAACGACGTTCTCGAACGTTTTTATTTCTTTCTCGCATGGGCCCAATGGGCAACATTTGCAGCTCTTTCCTGTATGGTGCACTAGAAAAATAATATATTTATTTGAACTTGCTGCATTTGATCTTTGTCGGAGCGAGTAACACTCTAGAGTCAACAGACGCTTATTGTATTTCGCTTTTCCAATACAAAGCTGTTAGTAGAATTTCGATACGTATTCTTTGTTGCGATTTGGTGTGTTATTTAAATTGATTTTGTTTCTATATTAAAACTTGTTTTTGTATTTTCGCTGAATACAGAAGGAACACCTGAAAAGGCCAACATATTCAAAAAAAAAAAAACAAAAGGGAGAAAATTATGCAAATCTGCGTTATGTTTATACACATATACATGCATGTGTAGGTGCGGTAAAAATCAATTCGACGAGTTAAAAATAATTTTTAACAGTCAAAAAATAGAACTTATAATCTTCACCTTGACGAAATACCCTGGACGTCTGAATTGTGGGTCGTCTTTTTTGACTTTCACCCGTGTCTGCTGTTCACACATAAACTGACTGATCTAGGCGCCAACCCTGTGTGTACTTTTTTTTTTTTTTTTAGGAAAGGGAATTGAGCCTTTACTAATTCCAGAAATATTTCAGCTGAAAATTTGGCTTATGCCAAAAATAGATAGTCCCGCAGTACGCATGGAGAATTAAAATAAAAATATTTATTTGCAATCTGTTTGTTTATATAATTTACTTCAAAACTTTAACATTTTCTCAATTTTAAAAGTTTTGCTAAGAAAAAGGAAATATACGATTATTTCGTTATTTCCAAATAGCACACACACTTTTTGTCGATACAGTCCGGGAAACAAAAATACATTTTTTTTTCTTCTAATTCTGCGAAGTTGTAATTTTTCCTTAAAGTGCTATTTTATGTGCATGTTTGAGATATATTTCGGTTTCTTTAACACTTTCTTATGTTATTACAATAACGTAGTTTTTTCCCCCTATTTCAGCTCTCCCCCCAGGGTTATATTTCATCAGTAATTTTTTTATTTTATTACAGTTTTTGATTTTTGTTTTATATTTTGAATTTTACTCTCAAAGAATTACTACCTATAGTGACGGGTTATGAATTTTTTCAAGTTATTCTTTAGGGGTCATTTTAAATTCCTCGCTGTATATTGCCCTGACACGCGGTTTTTTTGTCGGTCGGGGTAATAATTATTGCCTTGAAATTATACTTTGAGGTAATTTTTTAATTGTGATTTATAGTTCAAATTTTAAGGTCATAAGCCGTTCATTTTGATACACTCTCTTGTCGTTTTTAAACTATTTTGATCTGTAATGAAAACCGTGTGGGCATTTTTGTTCACTTTTTTACATGTACATTTAAAACAAGTTGTGGCAATCATGATCTGTGCCGATTATGTACACTTATCTGTCATAGAGTTCAGTGCGTGTCGCGACACACGTGAATAATAGCCCCCCCCCCCCCCATTAGGCTTCTATAAGAATCTACTGATGATTTTTATTTTTTTTTAAAGAGAAAAACCTATTACACTTTTTGTATAATTCGGGAGGACACCATTCTCGATTGATATCGTATTTAATTCAATAGCGAGATGTTGGTTTTTAAGAAATAACTACATTGTTTAATTATTAAATTTATTTGATTTTTTTACATTTTTTTTTTAAATTACACAAAACTCACTGAACAAGATTTTGCCTCAATTCCCCACATCAGAGCGTAATAAATAACTCGCAATAGCTCCGCCGCTCGTTCATAATGGTGCCATAAACATTCTATTTTACCCTAGGCACACATATCTTTACACACTCGTTTAAAAAGCTTTTAGCATTATTTCCCCGTAACATAAATGTACCATAAAATTTTCAGTTTTGATTTCCTGATTCGGACTCGGAAGTTAAAAATAAAAAAAATGAGAAAAATGGAAAAAAGTAATAAAACTTATAGCAATATGAAACAGAAACAGATTGCAACTCTGCCTTAGTGTCGGATTGTCTGAAAATCGCACGAGGCATTGAGCTTGATTGGGGGCAGGTATGCTTATCGACTGGCGGTGAAGTAATAGCTCTAGATACAGGCCAGGACAGACGAACGAACGTTTGGCTTTGGCTTTTTTATCGTCAGTCGCAAGTGTACAAACATAGCGTGCGTCGTTGAAACGGTGACCATGCATAATAGTTAAAAACATCGGTGAGGGGACCATTTTCATGCACGCGTTTTCCATCTGCCATTATTAGTTCTTTCACTCGTTGTGCTCTCCCTGTAATTATAAGTAAAGTAAAGAAATAAAAGTAGTCGATTTTTTCTCCGAACTGCCTTTTTGGGTCCCTTTAAAAGTTTAAAAGAAGGGGTACATGTTTACCTCGCTACATCTTTCCGACTCCGACGTCCCTAGTTCATTATGTTTTTCCGGAGGTAATTGAAAAATGTTCTTCATTAACATTTAAAAATTAATACGTCTTCAAATGTCGTATTTCTTTCAGCAGTATTTGTGTAAAAATGCCCCTGCTTTTATTATTACCGAATAAATGTTTTTAAAAAACCGAATACGAAAAATGTTAATTTTATTTTTATGCCTCTCCGTTACCACTTTGTGTAACGAATTTGAGGTTTGCTACCGACGTTGGCTTAGTGAACTTCCTGGCTGTATTCCCTTGTGCCTTAATGAGACGTATGCAGGTAGCGCGAAAGGGTGGCAGTTGTAGCGCTTGGCTAAGAAAAGAAACCAAAGGTGTTTTTCGGGAGTTATCTCGTTCCGGATTCCATTTCCACCCCGATGGAATATCTAGTATTCGATGAAATTGAGTATGCTAGAGAGGACGTCTGAGTGATCCTAAAACAAGAAAGCAACTGGTCACCAATATTCCTCTTGGCAGACGACCCCCCCTCCTCTCCTCTTTAGTGTATTGTAAAAGGAGTTTAATTCCACAATTCACCATGTACACACTTTGGTATTATACAGATTCTAACACTTCACTTAATATTCACGTCTGCATTATCTTATAATCCGCGATCGACACTTTTTATTGTTGACCATAATTCGTGGCGGCCTATCCTATATGTTTTGTATAAGAGACGCTTTGCACATATATACACGTAAGTGTTGCGAACATTGTTGATTTTTAATCGCTGCACAAATGCGAATATATCAGACCGATGATACATTTACTAGCACTATTTTTTTATCATACACGTGGCGGATGTTTACTTTTTTAATGATCATTTTTAACATTTTATTCGGTTCGGTGCTATAGCGCCGGGGTAATGATTAGTCGGAACGTTCGAGTAACCACGGCGTTTTTATTAACCTCAAAAAGCATCGTGTAAAATCTCATTTGGAAGCCATTTTCTCACCTTTATTATCACGATTTGTAAACTTTTTTTTTTTTTATAGAAAGTGCTGATTTTTACTAACTTCTCAAAGTGGAGGAGGAGATCGTAATTTTTTTGTTTCCAAGTTTGTTTGCATAACTTTTGTTATTGAGACCGATTTTAATGATTTTTTGTTTATTCAAAAGCGGGGTCAGCGCCTATAAGTACACCGTTGAGTAGATATCCGGTCATCAGAATTTTGTATTAATGTAACAAAATTGGCACTGCAAATATTACCAATGTTAATTGGCGCGGATAAATATACAGCTCTCCGAATAGTGAAAGCAGGACGCGGATATACATTACGAATTTTTTAACATTACTACTGCCGTATAAAACTTTTCATCATATGTATCGAGTTCGAATGATTCCGTTTCACTTATTACAGGTGACCCGATGTATGTGGTACACCGACTGAGTAGTCATTAAAGTAGACGTTAAAAAAAAAAGAAAAGACGGAATCTTCTTAACGATGATATTTACTTAATATACAATTGGACAGAAATTAGCTAGGAATTGCTTACTGGAATATAAAGAAAATGGAAATATTTGAAAATTTAAATATTACCAACTTTGATAATGGATTTTGAAACATTACACTCCTTAAGCAATACTCAGTTTCAAAATTATAATTTTATGTTGGTGTCTATTATCATCAGCGAATAGTATTTTCAATAAGAATTCTGAAATAAATTTCGTAAAAAAACAAAAAAAAAAAAACGACTAGTTCAAGATTTGCTCTAAAAATTTAATCGAAATGTGGTAAAAAGTAAAATTATCTATTAAAAAAATAATATACTCTTATCTTATACAGTAAAATGAAAAGCTTACTTAAGGAGTCTCGGTACAGCAAATTCTTAACCGGCGATTAAACAATCGCAATAAACCGACGTTTTCAATATAGAAAAAATGAGTACTTTTCATGTTAAATTGATTTAATTAATTTTTTTTTAAAATTGATCCAATACAGGATTTGCCGTGACTCTGAATTAAAGGCATTCGAATAATCCTTAAAGTGTAAATTATTCTTTAATCGAGTAATGATGAGGGTATTTTTATTAAAAATCTGTGCGAGAGTAAATTTTGAGATCGGTATGGCTTTTTAAAAATACACTTTTTCGTACTCTCCGTGATTTTTCAAAATTGCCGCCGCGCTCTATCAAAGGTGCTACGATGGTACGTACGGAGGATTTTTCTTATAGGTGAAAATATCTTATTGGTCAAAAAATCATTTTAAGATATGAAGAAAATTTCGTTTATTAAAGATTTCGCCAGGATTTTTATGAGAAACTGAACACGTAGAGAGTCAAAGTGGGCAAATCCCCGGTTTAGAGGTTTTACAACACCACACTCATGACGATTTTCGGTGTAATTGCGGTAAATCGAATACAATGAAATCGGAGGAAATATGATTTTAGTACTGGCCATCGATTGTGTTGCAGATGATGAGCTCAATTTATTTTCGGTCTTCTTTTAATCGTGCTTCGTTTTCCCGCGTATTTAACGCTGAATTAGCCTTTTTTTTTATACGCAGAAATTTCGAGTTGAGCGGCAAGTTATGTTTTTAAATTCGCCGTTAATTCCCGAGTTCGACGCAAAAAAACGTGGAATTCGAATTGCATTTCGAGTTTTACGAGAATAAAATGAGAGATCTGCAGTTCTCTATATTTTCCTTTTTCGACATTAAACGATGCCCCAGGGCTTTTAAAAAAATCCGCAAAGAGTTATAAATTTTAACTTTCACCATAAATGGTATATATTTCTCGTAAGTAAATTGTTGTTTTTCGAAAATTCTTTACTATTACCACAGTCCTTGCACACTAAATCATCGGCGGCTGCTATTTTTCATACGGCGCACACACCGACTGCTACTCTAAGAAGGTCCACTTCTACTTCTCTCGATACTGACTTTCGCAGATTTTTCATTGCGAGCCTCACTGCCGGTCGGTCATCAACCGGCAATTATGAAAAGCGAGGAACGAACGGGATGTATTCGTGCGATACATTTCCTGAATAATAATAATAATAATGATTATAGGAGACGGTCTTCTTATAATAAATTGGACAACGTGAAATTTAATTAAACTCGCCAACAAAAAGTATGAAATCTGAAGAAAAACGTAAAGAACCAGCTGTTGCGTCCAGGTCACAACAATAGGGTCATAGAGGAACTATAGACGAAAAACTTGGATGAAAGCCCGGGGTACAAGTAATTTCTGCACTTCATTGGCACAGATGGGATGATTTCGTATTTCAGTACGGATTAGAATCAATCGAGGGACACGAAGTGGAGAAAGCAGCGGTCTGCCTGGGGCTATATATTCTTCTGTCGTTAAGCAAACCGAATTTTTTTTTAGGTGTTTTCATTAAGAAGAAAAAAAGATGAACTCGTCAATGAACGAATTGCACCGATAAACAAAAGAAGAATAACACAAATATGCGATGATATAATGCGGCCGTTGTTCTCTGAAGATTAAACGTGCAAGAATTTTTTAAATTTCTTCTTTTTTTTTTGGGAAGGGGTACTGAAAGTAACGGATACTTTTGTAAGATCGCGACGGGGCGAAAAAATAGGCCTAAATATGGATGGAAAAAGATGTGAGGATATTCGGAATAGAGACGAAAAAATAATCAGAGACAATGTGAACTGGAAACGGAATTTCTTCATATTTCTCAGGAAACTAACGGTAAAGTATACCGAAGCCCAAAAAGGCGACATATCGTCGATTTTGCCGCATGCAACAAAAAAAATCCATCGCCGCGGCGCTCAGATTAGTAGTCGAGATCAAAAAAAAAAAAAAAAAAAAAACGCGACATGATCGCTATTATATTAGGGCGCAGAAGACGAATAGAAGCATAAAACGAAACAACTAGAAATTTCAAGGAAACACACTAGAAGACACGGAAATGGGACAAGCGCCGACGAAATAAATGAAGGCGCGATGATTTCTTAGTGTCCGAAAATGAGGAAGTGTGTGTATACACATACAGTTATAGTTAAAAAATAGTAGAAATTACACGCAAGTTATAGTATTATACTGAAAACGAACGAAAAATAGAAAACAAACAAAAAAAGAAAAATAAAAGATTTTTTCGCATATAAATCGGAATAAAAGATACTCGTGTAGTAATTTTTATTTTTTTATCCGCTACTAATCGAATTCTCGGGGATCTGTTTTACAGAAAAATTACGATTGTTCGAATTTCTACGTTGCGCAATAAACGTCAGAGTATAATGTGTGCCTTGAATAATAATATTCGGCGTAAACAAGCGTCTCTAGGGTGGACACTGTTTTTTTTACCTGACTTGTTTAATAGATTTTTTCAACTTTTTCCCCGACTTGGAAAAAAAACAATAGCCGCGAAGAGAAAATCGTATCATTTTCTAATATTTCGCTTAAGTTTTTTTCTTTTTTCTATCGTACACTGATCAAAAAATTCAAAAATACAATCACTATTAATTCGTAGAGAAACGAGCGTAATAATTATATGCACGCATAATTTATAATACTCGTATTAATATTTTAGAGGTAAATAACGCGGATAAAATCACATATCATCGCAAAATGAAATATACTTTTTATCAACACTGCTTAAATTTTCGTCACCAACTCAATCTCACGTTCAAATCATTTTGATACGATAGAAAAATCTGAGGAGATTTTTTATTATCCATATGCAGAGTAAATCGATACATACCGGGGAGAGTTTCGAAATCAATCATTTTTAATACTTTCAAGATCTATACATTATACGTCACGCTGGTATTTCTGTGTATACCTTCTACAAATTTTTTCCCGAAAGCGGCCACCCTAATTTTCTTTTCGGCTTGAAATTTTACAAAGATTAACCGAGTATTTATCTGGCGGGTATTCTATCGTTCACATTATTATTACTCATTTCATTAGCCCGAGTTTATAATTAAAAGGAATTTTCTGTCAAATTATTTTATTCTAAATGTCGGATAACAGAAGTAAATGCAAGAATTAATAAACAGTAATGACGGAGATTTACCGAGGTTTCGGTCTGATATATATTTTTTGGTGCACAATGTTCACGCAGACTGGTGTCGTCGGTTTTGCGTTAATGAAAATGCTTCAGAGTAAATATGTACGTATGTACCTTCTTGAAGAGAAGTCTTTGCAGAAATAATTTTAGGGGTTAATGCATTCTTCATCGGCATTCGCAATAGAAAAAACGCAGTGAAAACGATTCTAAATGATTCAAATGAATTCGAGAACCGTAGTGCCGAATAGGCCAGGAAAAAAAAATGTAGTAAAATCGATTTCCTGTTCGCAGAGATTAATCGGATATAACAATCATCACGAAATTAACAATTTCAAAGGTAATAAATTTATGTATTTAACGCCGTTATGTACACGCGCCGAATACACGTATAACTTTTGTAAATCAACGTGTACGAATAGTAGCCTTTCGGTTTTTCGATATAAACCGCCCTAATTAAATAATACTAATTAACACTAATAATAATGATAATAATAATAATAATAATAATAATAATAATAATAATAATAATAATAATAATAATAATAATAATAATAATAATAATAATAATAATAATAATAGTTATCTCGATAAAATAATCGTACGCTAAAAGAGAAATAATAGACGAGGAACAGAGATAATATTCGATGATTAAAAACTATTTTGATTATAATATTGAAACATCGTTTAAAATTATAAAACAAAAGGAGCCACGAACGGAACCTTCTCAGACGTTTCCGTCTTTTACTAGTAAAAGTAATATTTACATACTGGACGCGATAAACAGTTGTCGTGACGCACCTCAGGAACATACACACAGATACGTATTTACAGGTAAAAAATTACGAAAACAAAACGAAAAAAAAATATATACAATTTCACTCTAAACACGTTACTTTAAATAATAACTATTAATTTCTATATTATAAATGCTCAGTCTGCGCCTACTTCGATAATAGTGTGTTAGTACTATTAATACGCGATGATATTACTATTATATTATAAAATTAACACTTAGCGGTACATTATTTGCGCTGAAATTGAGAACGTTCGTTTAAAAATAGTATCATTTAGTTACTTATTTGCTACGGAGAAGACTAATTTCGAGCTTACCGTTAATAGGCGTTAAACGTAAACACACGTTTTATTGTCCTTAACACACCTTTATTGTTTATTAAGTTTCGTCCTTGCGATTATTACCTCATTTTTATCGACCCCTAAATATTTCACTTAGCACAAATTATGCCGTCACACGTAGCACGCACCAAGTAATTACCGTAACTTGACGATTTTTCGTCTAATTTAAAAAATTCGCGCTTCTCGCAGAACGGAAACATTTTAACTGATAGCGGTTATTTCGGAAAAAGTATACGATGATACACTGAATTCAGTTGTTTAAAATTTAACGCGAAATGCACATTGTTTCTACATTAGCTATTTTGTAATGATAAAAAAACACCTTTTTGTGTATGTAAGCGCTAATGTGATCTCCCTAACTGTTTAGTACAGCCACAATTCTATTATGTAGTTTTAAAAACGTCTCTACGCTTTCCCTTACTATTTTTTTTTTAAATTTTCGATACTCGTAAATTTTAAAAAGTTAAGAAATTACTAATACTCCGCAGTTCATAAAAATAATTCGAAGGACAAACCCCGTCCCGTTTGCCTAGCCCGGCGGAAACGTTAAAAAATGATTTTTAATCGTTTAAACGCGTCTTTAACGCATCACGTAGAAAGCGAAAACCATTTTTAAGGCTGCAATAATCGTTATTATTAATATTTTACCTGTTAATTTCTTAATTAAAACTTCATTAAATGTCCAGAAATTATTTCAGTGCAGGATTGGAAGATTGCAGGGATTGCAGGATGATTATAGTTCGGTTTACATTATATTGAGAATTTACGGACTCAACGGCAATTCCTCCATTCAGATGTTCACTTCTTCGCAGATGTCTATGGAATACAAATCTTTAAAAGATAACTTCAACTTGTATAAGCAGAGAGAGAGAGAGAGAGAGAGAGAGATTGAGAGGGAGAAGTAGAATCATAGAACAGTGTCTCCGGAGTCAACAATTAATCGGGACATATTTCTCGTTTCGCCAATATACAGATGCTCGTAATGGAACAACACATAATATATGAAACTGCTTATCTGATTTTTAGGATATTTAAAAAGAGAGGGGAAATCCTAAGATATATTACTCCTTGTTTTTCTTTTTCGAACAAGATAAAAACAAACAGACAAACGATAATAACATAAACGTATAGCGGGGCTCACAACATTTGCCATATTCTGTAAACGCGTAATTTTTGGATAATCAGACATTCGTTTACTATTATTATGCTCGCAATCCCTCGTTGCGTTATTAATAATTTCATACTTTGCGATCAGTTCGAATTTTAATCTTTTTCTCTCTATACATTTATTTCCAAAGAACTTTTAAATATAACACCCTGCATTCTCGTTATTATCATAATAATAACTGCGGAAAAAATTAAAGCGGTTTTAATGAAGTTAGAAATGCAATGGTAAATTTATACTTTAACGGTTGAAGGGGTTTCCTAAAGCCAAGTCGCTGTTTATTTATTTATTTATTTATCTATCTATTTATTTATTTATTTATTTACTTTGGAGTTTCTATGGATAGACCATTGTTTACGGATCTAAATGAATATGTCAGTGTATTTATCGAGAAATATTTATTTTTCTCGTAACTTTCATTTTTGTTACAAATTAACGCACAGAGGCGAACTTTTTTAAAATAACACGCTTGTCACAGTGTAGGTTTAAATTATCAAATTTATTAAAAAAAATTTCCGAGCCGAATACAATTAATTATAAATTATTGTCAGCAAATCACTGCAGTTTTCATTATGACCGGTATAGCATTATTTTAGAAACTATAAAGCGTTGTTAAGGTTAACCTAAAAAAAATTACTGCGTTTTTTTCTTCTTCTAACAAAACTGTAAAAAATCAATTAAAACTATATACTGAAAAAGCGAAATTTTGGCAATTTTAGCTGGTTCCATTATTAAGAAAAATATTGTTTTTTTTTCATCTTTTCTCTCATTTTTGTTGTATCGCACCGATTACACGAAAATAAAAAATTAATGAATAAAATACTTATTTTGCATGTTTTTTGTATATATGTATAAAAAAAATCATCGCTTATTTTTTATCCTTTAAATTAAATCGACATAGAGTACAGTTCATATTTATATATATATATATATAAAAAAAGCAATAACAATGACGATGTTTTGAAAGCACGCAAATAAATAAATAAAATAATACTCTGTACGTTTTGGGTTATTAAAATGAAGAAAAAGAAAAGACGCAATTCAACTACGAAGAAAAAATGAAGACTCGACATTGATTATTTAACATAGAAGTAAAAAAAAAAAAGCTTTACAAAAGACCTCCTTTACGACCAAAAAGCATTGAACTTAATGTACCTAAGGTAGATGTAACACTGTGAGAAGCTGAAGATGACTGTGCCAAGCCCTCCTTCGCTGCCGCTGGCACAGGCGCCGACGACACAGTACCTAAATCTGATCGTCTAGTTCTACCGCCGGCTGCGGTACTGTTGCTACTACGAACGGACGACGATGGTAATCGATTGATTTGTTCATTCAAAATTTTATCATCGCCACTTGCATCCAGTAAATGCTGAGCGCCCGTAGTGAACAACGCACCCGATGACGTAGTGCCGGTCTGAGCTAGTGTTGTAGATATTAAGGTCTTCACGCCGATCTTCTCGACAGTTTCCATTAAACGAATTCCGGTCAATGTCTGAAATTTGAAATTTGTATCATTAACTTGACGGTAATCTTAGTTCGCACATACTGAACTACAAATACGTACCCGATAACCCGAAATTAAAAAATATAATCGAAGAATTTCATCATAAAACATATTCGAATGATACATTTAGAAGTTTATTCGCACAAAGATAGCAGGAAGGATAAAGATATCAAAAGGGGAGAGAGTTGTTGTGCTTTAGAGTATGAAATGTCAAAGAGCAAATGTATATATCGTTACACCTGTTTTACTAATTAAGCGCTTATATATTTTAATCAATTGAAATTAATCAAAAAAAAAAAAAAAAAAAAAAGAAATAGTTGATTTTAGTTTTATTGAACGTAACTACAAGGTTTGAAACATTTGTTTTTTGAATTAACACACGAACAGAAGCGTTTTTTTTTTATCATTTTTATACTGAAAATGCGTTTAATTTTCAATATGGAAAAAAATTGTACGATTCGTAATAATATCAAAAAACATTTGAAAACATTATATAATGAAAATCACCTTCACAAAAAGTATGGGTCGACATTAAATTTTTTAAAGGCGAAGATAAAAATGTTTAAAATCTTTACTGTATAAGTAAATTTTTGATCATTGACTTCTTTATAGTTTGAACTGAAGTCATTTAAATAATAAAACGGCTAAATAATGAACTATATCATTATACGTGTCTAGATCGTCAATTTTTATTAGTCCAAATATAAATGGACAATTAGAAATGTGCCGTAATGAAATACCGACTACTTACAAAGAAGTATTAAAAATAAGGACGAGTACGCACAATTTTGAAAGGTTTCAACATGTTTACTTATAATAAATGCATTATATGATGAAGTTGCTGACAATCTATTTCCGACGTGTACGATTTCTCGTTAATTAAAAAAAAAACAACATACGAATATAAATGCAGTGCTACCGATTTATTTTTATATACTTAAAAAAAAAAAAAAAAAAAAAAAAAGGTCTAAATGAGTAATATAAACAAATAAATTAAAAAAAAGATTATTCGTTTGATAAATAAACTATAAATTTTTTCTTCTTTAAATTAACTACTCGATTTCGTAACAAGAAAGTTAAAAAAAATGCAAAAATTAAGTTTTAATAAATCACGCCCTATTTTTTTCTTTCCTAATGGAAAGTAGCTAATAGTTTTTTATTTTGTATTTCAACACTTTGTGCTTTAGACAAATATGACAAAAATATTTCAAGTTTTCGCAAACAAAAGCGCCATACACAAATTTTCGACATAAATAAAAGTCGCCGTGAAACAGGCAAAGGACCAATCTAAATAAAGCGTTAGCAATAATTAATCGAATGATAAGAACACAGAAAAGTAATTAGAACGTTTCGATTAAAAAATAAATGTGCATATACTCGTAATTTAAGCGGGATCAAAAATGTATATCAAAATTTGGTAAAATCGTGCACACGTTTTTAAGTTTTTAGTTGTGGTTATAATATAAATAATATTGTAGGATTTTATTAAACTGGATAAAACACATTCTCTCTCTTTTTCTTTTTTTCAAATGATTGCATTATTACGATTACATATTATTTAGTAATTAAAACAAACAAGCAAGTTGTTCAATAGCAGAAAAATAAATCAGTTAAGTAGGCGTGTATAACTAAAAAAAAATATGAAGCTCGTTTCGTATCTTATTGTTAGCATTTCAAAATTTCGGTAACGATTTTTTAATTTAGCTGTAATAATATTATTCCGCAGAATAACAAAGCATTTTTTTTTTTTTTTTTTTTGCCTTCATTGAAAATAAGATTTTGAAAAACCGATAATGTTATAAAACGACTTCTTGTAAGTTTTACATGCGTAACCCCAATGGTAGTTTCGATAGTGCTTTTGTTAGCGAGTGTTATGTAAATAATATATTTGCCCCGTAAAAAAATATATATTCCTTTCCTTGTATAAAGAGCAATTCTTATTGTTGAAAAAAAAAAAAAAAAAAAAAAAGTTTTCAGTAACAGCCGTGTTGGTTGAAATGAATGCAAAGGATGAAATGCCGATAATATAATTTGCGATGAAAAATACAGCGGACGACCTCCTCCACACACAATCAGCATATTGGAAAGTGTTCGCTGTACGGGAATTTTATTAAATAGAATAAGACAAAATATTTAAGTGTACATTTCAATGAAAATAACAAGTGTGAAAATATGAGAGACATTTGGACTTGTTGCATAATACGAGAAAATTTTTTAAATATTTTCAGGGACCAGCTAGAGACCATAGTGCGGACACCAAAATTACACTGATTTCGTTGGATTATAATGCTGCTGTAGTCCTTAAGACTGAAGTGATTTTTTTTTTTTTTTTTTTTTTTTGTATTTGTTACATTCGTAGTCACACGTTTCAATTTGTCCAGATAAAAAGTTGTGTAATTAATATTATTGTTATCGCACTCTAACTCAAATATATCTGACTTTATGTTCACACTGTGTTTGAGCATCCTATTTAATCGGGCGTGTAATGTGGTTAAACGTTAAGTACTCTCCGAAAATTGTGTAAATAGGAAACTGTTGGAATTATTTAAAATAACACTGTTCGAATTAAAATTGAAAAATAAATATTTTTAATAAATGAACGGCGGCACACAAACATACGCCGAATGATTTTATTCAGTTCACGTTAAGGGCAAAACAATGATTTTTTAAGAAAAACGATCTGACTATGTACCTGCAATCGTGAAAATATAATAATCAATAAATTTCAATTTTATCTTCGCTTTCGGTGATATGAAAATTATATAACACGAAATTCAAATGAAACGGATTATATTGCTGAGATTGCATAGCTCTATCGATTGCAGAAGGCAATATTAACCGTCTGAAAAAATATAGAGGATCTATATGATCTTCAAGCGAATTCAGTCGCTTTTATACTGGAGATTATAGAAAAAGATTACTTATTATAGAGAGGGAAAAAGGCTGTAAACTTTATTTTGGCATCGTTAACTCTTAATAATCACCATTTTTATTCGATCTTTTTAATCTCGACTTTTCAGAATCTGCTTAAATACAGTCGATGTAGACAATTATAATCTAAACAAAAAAAATACCATTACTATCATCGATTGACGGGGTTTTCTCTCGCTAATATTTTCTGAAGTAATTTAATATTTATTTTAAATAATGCTTTTTTAACAGTCGGATTCCATGTTAATACCTCACTGTAACAAATGTAATCTATGACGGGGTTAAACGCTAAAGTAAAGTAAGTCCCATATCTCGAGTGGGAGTCGGGGTTAAGATCACAATGTACTAAGTTCAACGGTACTTTATTCGCTTTTAAGTACAAACTAATCTGTTACTATATTTTATCACGTTACAAAATTAAAAAGTATACAAGTGCCGGAAGCACTTCGTTGGAAGTGTAACCATACACGTGTATTCCTTCGTTACATGATAAATATTGTCAAAGACCAATATCGGTTGTAACAATAAAAAATAAAGAGAAAAAACAAAAAAAAAAAAAAAATGAATAAAAACAAATAATAATAAAATTAATGAACAGGCGTAACAATAATGCGTATATTCTATGTCGAGCCATCAGACAGACGAAAAAAAATCGAATTTTATCTGTTTACGGTAGCGGGGATACCAACAATACAGTTAGAGCTATAAAAACGACTTCTTCGTCTTAATTTACACGGGGCAACCACGTCAGGTCCAGCTTAGTATTACTCGAGATTAAATGATTGCACAATATTCGTCGTAAAAGTAGCTGAACTGCTTTTCATGAAATCTTTCAATTTTACCGGTTATCATTACCACTGCTAAATAATGATTAAACGACGTTCGTAACACTCGTACATAACATATTGGCTTATTTAATGTCGATTTCTTTTTTATGGAAAATATATATTTCGCAGAGAAATAAAACAGGGACGATGACGATATAGTATTTGAATATTTAATTTTAATGGAAAACATAAGGGATGTTAAACGAATGTTAGGAGCGGCTACCTTCATTTTTCTTTTTTTTTTTCTTTTTTGGATTTTTCCCTGGGCTTGACAATAATAGACGATTACTCATCAACACGTGTGTACATAGCAGCAATTAGGAGTCACAAGATATGGAATCTGACACAGAACGCTATACTACCAAGGATGGAGAAACAATGACAATCAACGTCGAAAATGGCCAAACATATGCATCCTGAAAAAAAAAGTTAGAAATTTCATTCGACAGACACTAAATACCAATGTACACATGCATGTGGAACGCGGTATTCGGCATTACACACATTTGTATAAATTTCGGTGAAAAAGAAACAAAAACATACAATGAGGTCTAGAATTTCGCAATTAATCGAACAATTATTACAACGTTCAATTAATATCCACACTAAATATTTCTATCAAATTAAATATAAAATAAGTTATAATTCACAAAACAATAAAAAAATCCAGCGCCATGTTTCGGAACAAATTTCATATATAATTATAGTATACACAACACACTTACGGAGAGAGTCTGTCTCCATTTGTTTTTTTTCGATTTAAATGTTATTTTATACTTTTTTAATGTATAAGCGTACAGTGGTTATATTATTTCACATTATCACTTAACCTAGCAGATATCGGGTTCTGATTAGTGTAAAAACTGATAATAAATATTTTATCCAAACATTGTTATTACTCTTAGAGTTAATGTGTTAACTGAACAGTTCAATGAGATCGTGAGACCACGGTCCTTTTTAGTTTTATGTAACATCGTGAATTTCTTTTTAGACAAATAATCAAAGCCAACATTACTATTATCTTTATCTTAAAAAAGAAAGAAGCTTTATAGGACGAATAAAGTGAATTAGGGGAAAATATCGACGAATACTTTGCCTTGAAAAAAGAAAAAAAAAAAATTAAACAGTTTACACATATTGATCTGTTTTGATTTTCAAATGCGTAACTAAAAAAACAGGAATAACAACTGAATTTTATTATGGAAATCAAACAGATTTCTAACAAAAGAAGTAAATTTCCAATAATTTTTAAAATTACACGCTACCTTGAAGACCGGTTTCAAAAAATAAACAAGTTTAGTAAAGCACGATGTTTCATGCGCTGAGAATTCCGTATGTTAAGTTAACGCGATAACCGTAATATTTATATTCACATAATACTAAATTCACAACAAAGAAATCTGATTTTTTGCGCCACAAAAATCAGTTCTCGCACTTTTTTGAACTTTTTTGGTCAACTTCGAAAGTTTCTTTAGGAAAATGAAATACGGTTTCGTTGGAGACAAATAGCGATTTTTCCATTGATATATCACAAGCCCGAAAAAAAATATATATATATTTTTTTCAAAAATTTCGAACTTTTGGCGCTACGAGGACATCATTTTAAAGTTGGAAATCCGGATACTTTAAACTAGAGAAATATGCGGAGGAATGCGTATATTTTTAACCTCGTTCAAAATTTCTAACTGTAATAATCGCGTCGCAAAAAGGGAGACACGTCATTTTTCGCGCTTTATTGAACTTTTCGCCAACTTCGAAAGTTTCATTAAGGAAATGAAATTTTTTGTTTCCGTTTCATCGAGATGTATCACATGCTTGGAAAAAAAAATATTTCTTCCAAAAATTTCGAACTTTCGGCGCTTCGAGGGCCTGAATGTTATAAGCTCGGGGCTATACTTTTCCTATATAGCGGTCTTTTATGCATATGTTTGAGATACATTTTGGTTTCCCCAACTTTTATATTCAGGCTATTAACTACGTGCATTTCCTTTTTTTTTTTTTTTTTTTGCTGTTTTTGGCCCAAAAGGACAGAAAGGGGAAAATTTATATAATTTTTTAATCGTAAATTTTTGGATTTTATGAAAGAGGGTTTTGGGGTTTGTGTAATATTTTAAATTTCACTTTTAAAGGCTGGTGATGAGTTATGAATTTTTAAAGGTGATTTTAGGGTGGTCGTTTTAAATTACTATATATTCTCGATTGTTTTTTTCGTTTTCTTTTTTTTTTTTTTTTTTACCACCCGTGGTAATAATCGGTTAGCTTGAAGTTACAGATTGTCATAGACAGAATTTTACTTGTAATTTATGATCCAATTTTGAAGTTTATAAGTCAAACCGATCGTGAGTTGTTGAGTTTTATTATTTGATGATATTTTTGTCGCGTTTCTGAACCAATTTATTAGGATTCCGGACATTTCACGTGTAGGGAATTCTAAAAAGTGTATATACGTAATACGTACACTGTAAGTGCCCCCTACGAGCGCGTACCTCGATGCGAATTAATTCTGTTCACGCGTCTTTTTGTATTCAAAATGTGGCGCAATAAAATGTCGTTCGCTGTATTTGACCGCATCTAATTAAAATTCGGCTAAATAGAGAAAAGGATAAAAGAGCATAGTAAAAAGGGAAAAATAACAAAATTTGGAACCTATACTTCTAGGTTTGTTAGTAAGTTCGGATTTTCGACGTTTTAGCAACGTTGTGATTTACAATGTGCTATTGTAAAGAGATTTTTATTTTATAATATGTATCTTAATATATAAAATTCTAGAGTTGTTTGTTCGAGATCACAACATTATGGCCAAACTACTTGACCGATTGACTTCATATTTTTAATAATAGTTATGTTTCGAGGATAGTAACAGGGTATAAAGCTCTAAATTTTCAAATTATTCGTGTTAGGTATCAAACTAGATGTATTTTGAATTCCAGAGTCCGTTTTCAACATCGTCTTAATAATCGAAAACCCCAATAATGAGGTTGTGTTTAAAATTTTCAAATTAACTTCATTCGTTCCTTCCTTGGCGATTTGAGAATAACATTTTGACTGCTCTGCAATCTTTAGTGTATTAAAATGTACAAATGTAGTATTTCATTTTAGAATCTTGTAAAAATGTTACACACATTTATTATCATGCTTTGTAAATATTTTTTTAAAGTATATCTAAAATATTTGGCTACCCAATTATAAGTAATCACCAAAAGCAAAGATAACACGACACCGTAGAATTTGGCGGAGCGGCCGTATTTTATCGTACTCTTTTCGTCGATTCTTTAAGCCCGATTTGGTTAATACTCAAGAAACAACGGCACGGACAAAGAAAAGAATTTTCTGCGAATTCAATATGTATTATGAAAATTTAGAATAAAATTGTGATTACTACGCAGAAGTTTCACTGCATACGAGTCTTAAATCCCCCCCCCCCCCATAATGAAGTTTGCTATTTTAAATTGTACTCGAAGTTTGTTTTAAACATCATATTACTAATACACCTCAAAAAAAAAAAAAAAAAAAATTTAAAACTGAACAGATGAAATAAAGAAAGTACGTACTGATTAGATATTTAGTAAAAATACGGATTCACTATAGAGGAAAGATGAAATATTTCAACAGGTATTAATACGTGGCCAAAGCCACTGGAAACATAACACGCACACACACACAAACGGAACAGATCAATTTTTCTTCCAGTAATATTACCGGTACATAATCAGCAATTAGGTGTTAGTATGTGTATGAACTTAAAATTTAAGAATAAGCGTTAGGTGCAGCAGCAGTAGCGTAGAAAACAAAAGCGGAGTTACCTATTCGCGCGCGCGATTAACGAGAATGAGTCAAAAATTAATACAGGGAAGAAGGAGATATTTTAGGTATTTTGCGGTGCGGGGCGGCGTGCACGATGATGCGGAACAAGCATGCTTTAAGTAGTAGCAGTGGTAGTAAATGGCAAGGTGTCGACAGGATGACCGTCGTTACGATAAATAATTGTCAGCGTTAACGAGTAAGACGCTCAACAACAGCGCCAAACCGTCATCTTCGTCGTCACTATTATAAACGGCATCCTGTACCTTTTTGTCAAGCGAAGTCGACGACTCCGGAACGCTGGCCAGTCCTGGCGATGAAAATAGCGACGATCTACTATCGGCCATCGTCTCGTTTCGTCTGCTTTGCCGCGATCGCGATTTGTGCAAACCAGATGATGAGCTTGCTGATTCGCTGCTACCGGTTAATGTTTTACGCAGGTACTCCGCTCCACTCGATACCAAGTAGCCTGAAAAAATTCCATCAGCCAGTTATTTCCAAAACATCGTTTTTTAATAGACACTCCAATAACAATAACAATAACAATAACAATAATAATAATAATAATAATAATAATAATAATAAAAATAAATTACATCCTACGCTCGACATCGTCATTGGTGGGAATTTAGAGAAATATATAAATTATTTAAGCATTTCACCTGCTAAAAATAATATTACGCATAATATACTAATATACGGTAGAACGCTTCGACCTATTATTCTGAATAGAACGTTCTGTAGCGCAGTACATTTTAGCATTCCTCGAATTATTTTCTCCGTTAATCGTTTGTAAATTATGACCCTTATCAAGCACTTTCGCGCCGAGAATTATTTTAAATGTAGATGTGTTCTTGTTTGCATATTAAATTTTACAATTTAGATATATAACTCTATATGCATAGGTCGTTTTACATGCGCTAAAAGAAACAAGGTAATTGTTTAATGTATTTAGATGTGATGTATCACGTTGTTTTTAAGGAAATAGGGTCTGAAGCGCTGAAAATAGACCGCTGTGAATTTCTAGTGCTGTAACAGTCACGCGTTTTTCACATGGACGAGCGCCCCAGCTGTATTTCTCGATATCTCAAATTTCCGAGTGATTTGGTAAATTTGCTTGCACGATGGAAGAGGTACGATAGAGAAAAACCGGTTTGTTCGAACGATATTGCTACCGTACAAACTATTTCCGCGCGCTTTTAATCTTTTTACGCATTTAAATTAATTATTTGGAAAATAATCTTTCAGTTGCCAATTGTTTGCAGGGGGCCGTTTTAGTCTTTCTTGCAGTTGACTTTTTTTTTTTCATTTTTTCAACTTTACGTTTTATAGTGGAATCTACATTATGACAAATTGTGAACTAACTTCTAACAGGCGCCGTATTTAATAAGTTGTCGTAGCGATTATTAAAAGTAATTTTAACACAAATACCGATGAAACCCTCGAAGAATTGTATACTAAATATTAAAAAGTGCACACACGCACGGAAAAAAAAATGAAAATAAATAAGAAATTGTGTCGAATTATATCAATGTGAAGTTTTACAAGATGAAAGTGATACGGACCGGGAAATAATTACATCCGGAAAAATTCCATCAAACGGTCAAGAACAATGCGTACATTTTGGGTTTGTTTTTTATTTTATTTTTGTCATGGGCTGTGTTGATGATATGTTTAACTTACTCGTATTAATATACGACTTATTTGTGGTATATAATAAATTACAAAATTTAATGGCGACGAATATGCCATAGAGTAAAGAAGGAAGGACAGAAATTAAGTGGTATGGGGGGCAATATTGAAAGGAATAAAGGAAAATCGAAATGGATGGGCAAAAAAAGAGTATGGTGAAGTTTGACAGAGGAAGTATTTGAAAAAGAGTAACTCATTATGATAAATGTAGAGGCATCAAATTGAGGAAAGAAAAAATGTGGTAAATAAGGTGTGCTGTTGATGACGAGTCGAAACATGAGTCAGGCAAACCGAGAAGAAAAGGATAAAAGTGACATATTGAGGCAAAATTACTTTTTTTTTTCTTCTTTTTTTTTTTAAAAGAAATGTAGTAGAAATTAAAAGGCAAGGAAGAAGTAAAATCGAAGTGTTAGATGATTTTTAGAAGAGAAAATGGCGCAAAGAATTAAAAACTTTCATTAAATCGAAAAGCAAAGCGGAGAATATGAATGTTCAGATTCAAGTGCTACGGTGACGCGTGTAGTATCGTAATCGACAAAAAACACATAAGGAATTTCTCTCCGCGCATTTGTCTTGGGAACGAATGATAATCAATAGATTTTCCCAAAAGGTAGCAAATTGGATAGAAACAAATAACTTAAAAATTGATCTCATATTGAAGTTGTTTATTCGTTTTCTGGCGCGGGTGAGTGGCAGTCGCTACGAGTGGTTAAAAGTCATTGCAATGGAAAATATCATCGGTTTAAACAGTAGTGCTTTGAGTAATCCTGTGGAGCATATTATAGGTGGCGTATAATTGTAAAACAGGGAAATTGTTTCTCATATTCAAAAAAAAAATAAATAAACATTTACACTTTTCAAGTATGCATCGTATTCTACAAGGTTTTTTAAAAACAGTGTAACCCTCCCTTCAGTTCTATTATCTAGAAAATATTTCGAGTTTTTTAATTCATTATAATATATACGGAAAAAATCAACTTACTAGGAAATGAGAAAGCATTAGACAGCGGAGCGACAGAAGGTGATACGGATCTCGAATGATCCGGAGAAGATAGCGGAGACATCGGTTCAGGACTGTTGCAAGGTGTGGCGGTGGGTGTGTAAGATGGTGTGACCAGAGTTGACGGAGTAGCAGCTTTTATTCCTCTTTCGTTCAACAACTTCGCTAATCCGAGCGTTACAGAAAACGTGCAGGTTGAGTTGCGGCGTGATCGTAATGGCGTTTGCGGAGCAGTGCTGGCACAACTATTACTTACAGTGCTCATTCGACTACCTCGAATACTGTAAAACACATCGGTAACAACATTATTTATAATTAAAATAGCCAAGTTTTATTTTTAACGAATAAATTTTAATTGCAATCAATTTCGTATTAAATAAAACAGTTATCGAATGCGACAGATGGAAGAAAAAAACAAAAAGGACAAACTAAAAATAACGCATGCTTAATATTAACACAAATATTTGCGTGAAAATATCGTATGAGCTTTGTTCATTATTTGCGCAGAGTACATTATAAAAATCTGAATAGTGTTAGATTATAGTATTTTCGATATTAATTAGTTATATAAAGAATTCTTTCCAAAATATTAGTTAATAAACTAAAAAATATACTCTTAATTTAGAACAACCTCCAAAACAAGTTAGCTTTCGAAATGGTTTCTCAAGCAGAGCTACACATCGTAAATCAGTTTTAATAAAAAAGCGTCAAGAGTACCGAAATAAATTTGTGTCTTTTGTAGATGGTACAAAAGCATTTGACCCCCCCCCCCATCCACTGGATATTACAGTTCTATCGAAGAAGCATTAAAAAATGTCAGTGAATTCCGGGAAACTATAGAGTACTGATAAAAAATTTATGTTTTCCGGAATGAAGGATAGGTTACAGATCGAAAAGGAAATTATTTTAACATTGAAAGAGGAGTAAAACAAGGAGACCCACACTTTGTCCAATTCGATTTATTACAGCACTGGAAGAAATTTTCAGGAAATTAAAATGAGAGAATAGAGAAAGATATAAACAAATTCGGGAATGTTAAATAATTTAAGATTTGTTAATGATGTCGGTCTGGCTGGTAGAAAATATAGAAAAACTAAAGGATTTAATAAATGGGTTAAAATGAAATAGCGAAGAAAGCTGGTTTGATAATAAACATTAATAGAAGAAAAATACTATCGAAAGTAAGTACACATAGATAACAACATGATGGTAGCGAATTGAGTAAAAATCGAGAAGGTAGAAACTGTTTATTTTTGCGTGACAAACTATAGTATTATTTAATCGAACAGAGAATGAAATAAATAGCAGAATAACAAACTGGCTTAGCAAACATTTTGGTGGTTGAAATATATTTTTTTAAAAGACCCCGATAGTTACGGATAAAAACACTTAACTTTAAATAACAGTGTCGTGCCCACTGTTACATATGCTACACTTGAGCGCTAATGCAAACACTGATACACATTAAATTAAAATCAAAGATAAAATTAGACTCGATACAATTAAAAACAGGCTTAAATATAACAAGAATTTTATCGGAGTTATAAAAAGGCTGAAGTGGGATTGGGGCCACAAAAGTATCAAGATTTTAAAAAAATTGAAAGATAAATTTCAGAAGTAGCGGGGATTGGACAATTTATAGGAAAAGAAAAAAGGGGATAGAAAACAATATTAATACTTGAATATAGACACTTTGAAAGAGTATCTAACACGACTTTAATGGAGCAGGTTGAGGTGGTACGTCCGTTTCTCAGGATTAGCGATCTTTTAATTATTCTTAGAGGTAGATTTAATTTAATATGTTACAATATAAGTTATACTAATTCTTTAATCGATAGATGGCTTAAATAAATTAAAATACAGAATCCTACCCGGTGATTTATTTACCATAGTCTCTCTCCTGGTCAAACAAACATTCACCATTCTATTATTTTCCGCTACTTTGTTATTAACTGAGATCATTTCGGGTTCATTAACTGTTAGATTTTAGATTGCCTCTACTGAATCTTTCTTTTTTGTATAATGGATTTCAAAACTTTTTTATTACTGAGATAGTTGAACCGGTAGTTTAGGCCACGGCATCTAATAAATTTAATTTTTCAAAATTTTGTTTCATTTTTATGAGACTTCCTTCGTAATTTAAATGAATAAGATAAAGTTTTGTTTTAAGAATTCTACATATTAACTAGTATTTTATTATTTATTTATTTTTATTATTCACGATATTTGAGCTAGAACAATCAGATTATGAAATTGGTGTCCTGAGCTCAAGATATGACAGATTCCAGTAAAAATGATTTTAATAAATAAATATATATCTATATCTATAAATATATATATATAAAAATTAATCCTTACAATATTTTATATAATTAGAAAATTACTTGTAATTACTATGACAATCTTTGTTTTTTCAATACCACTTTCAATACTGTTTACGAGATAGTTTATCTTTTTACGAATCAAAACAAACTGAACATGGTATTGTTTTCTTTTTTTCTTTTTTTTGACATAAAAGTTGACGAATTTGATGTAATAAAAATTATTTTGAACATATGTTTGAGTTTATATTGAGATTAAGCATTGTCCGAAGAGGTGTTTCAGAGAGAGAATTTTTTTATTCTATAAGATAGTTAAGGTGAAATATGTTTACCTAGAAGTTAGACTAGTTCCATCGTCTGGATGCAAAACGGTACTATTGGTATAAGTGTACACAGTTCCAGACGGTTGGAAACTTTTCCCCGGATGAATTACTTCTTCATCTTCTTCTACATCTGTTAAGGTGTACATTCGTAAACCTAAATCTTCCAGTTCTATACCGCCTCTAACTTTGATACCCGGCCGGTCCTCTAATAGACCCGTCAGTGATGGCGTAGCTAATCGGCTCCAATGATGCAAAGTTTGCGAACCTTCCAGCGGTTTCACAATCTAGTTGGCAATAAAGTAAAAAAAAACAAAAACATATAATACAATTGATTTTAGCGAGGAATTATTAAACATCATACAATAATAGCAGCACTGAACGCGTTTCAAGTTGTAATAATACAGAAAAGAAGTGTACTAACTTGCAACTTTTCAGGAAGCCTCCAGCTGCTTAATCCACCGGCGTAACTTCCGGTCGACATGATTGAATCGGGCGTTCTACATTCTGAATCTACAGAACGCTGATTGCCGAACGTGCCGGAACTCAACGCAGCTCGCCTCGCGTAAATTGACGCCGGAGTTAATCTTCTTAACGCTTCGGCCAAATCCGCCGATCCAGGAGCACCAGGAATTCCTTCTCGAGGTCCGCCTCTGAAAAAATCGAATATTTCATCATTTTTCACGAATTTACTTCAAAAGCTGTATTAGTCGCAATCAAACAGATGTCTTCCTACACATATTATTGTACCGATCGAGTAAATACTTACGGATAGGAAAAATCATCCGAGCATTCGGAATCACTAGAAGAAATGTAATCATCTGGATTGCTGCTCCACGAATATCTTTGACTAGAACTGAAGCGAAGGTTTTTATTAAACGATGACGTCATCGAATCATTGTCGAACGCTGAATGACTGCTGATGCTCTGGTAACAGTGATCGGTTCCGTCGATCGATGAAAGATTGCAGCTGCTCAACTTGCTGCCCGAGTTACTACCGCTGCTCCTGGATGCCAGTTGAACTGTATCCAATACTTTTTTATAATGCGGACTGTTTGGAAACATAACGAGAAATCAGATCAGTTTTAAAATTGCGACGTCATTAAACATTATGTACTTTTCTCGAAATGCATTATAAAAAGTTTCGAATAACCGATAAATTTCTACATTATACTTCCCGTGCCATACACATGGGGCGGTTTACTTTGTAGACTATTATTTATTATATTGGGAATTCGGTGATCGGCGCAAATCAGCTAGAGTATCTGATTAGAGTAATGCGTGCAAATGCGCATTCATATAACACAGTATGACCCCATAAAACGGGTTATCTGATTTTAAACGGTAAAAATAATTCGCGGCATTGCTGTAGTGGCGATAGGAATAATTTAAATATAATTCAAATTCGAAATGATATTTTTCTTCTTGCGAGTAATTTATTACTGAATTTATTATTACGATAAAGTTTATGTAAATCAAGTTGTATAAGACTAAAAATGTCTCACAACATGACTCTCAGTTGTTTACCAAGTTTGTATTATATATTCTCGTTTAATTCTCGTAAGCGATGCAGTTTGACGCGTATTTTCTAATTTCAGTACTTTATAATTTTTTCTCACGTAATAATTACATGCATTTAGAGTATCTTTTAATAATTTTGTAATTTTAAAGCGAAATGTATGTTTTCAGATCTTTGCTGCCCGATCTGTGATAAAAAAAAATAAAAAAAATATATATATATATATGAAAAAACTTTTATCAAATGTTAATTACACGAAAATATTAAAATCCAAGCAAATCACATTTGGTAAATATATTAATATAAAATAATTTTTAATTCAACAAAAAAACTTCGCAAATTCAGCATTTCACGATGAGGTAAAATAGTGTGCTTGTGTTTTGCCATTTATAATTGTTCCCTAATACAACCAGTTTTATAAATGCTTTACGATTCTCATTAATTGTTATGGCGGGCGAGTATGTAGAACGTTGATTTCTATCTTGAGAATTTAAGTTAAATGTCGTGTAAAAACAATGTCGCTTTGTTCGGTCAGAACGAATATACCGTTAATTGTATTCGGTATTAGTAGAATTAGTTTAAAATGCGTAATTTGTACATTACAGATGGAATTGTCTTGTATACTACGTAGAGATATAAATACGTAGGTGACAAGTATATCTAAGCTTGAGAAATCATTTCATCTTATGTTATAGTACACACACACTAATAAACGGACAAACTTTTTCTTTTTCGTAATAAAAGTACAATTTTATGATTAATACATTTTTTCTTCTGGCATAATTTCTATATCAGTATTCAAAAATATTTACGTTAATTCAGAGGTGCAAAAATGAGCGGAACACATTATAATTTTCTGAAATGATTTCTATAAAAGAAAACTCAATTAAAAATACTCTATGAAATTATTTTTGTTCAAATTTATCTTATTTTACCTTTTTAAAATTATTTCTAACATCTCTAGCTAATCCTTACACCAAAGTCCCTATCCTAGTTGCCATCAATTCGGATTCTTCTTCTCTTAACGTATCGCGTGATTATAAAAAAGTTCTTCTATAGGTTTATCAAATAGTCTGACCACTATTTCAAAATACGTACGATATAGAAGTTCACGAATTCATATTCATAAGTTGGCGGTGTAACAAAATAAATACAGAGACAATGACTGCAGTGTCCGGGACAGCATTCAAAATATTCTGTCATCGGGATTCATTTTTAACGTATAATATTTTTGTGTCACTTCGCGATACATAGACACCCCCCCCATACAAGGAAATCAATTTCTAATGGAAGAATTATTTTCTAGTAAATTTGAATTAGAATGCATCAATTTATGTAGACATACTTATATTTCGGATTTCTTTATGAAAAATTAAATAATATATAACTTTTTTAAAAATTGTACAAGCTTAATAGGGGACCTCTCTGTGTTCGCTATCCCAAATTAGTATTATTAGTAAATATTTTGTACCAAATATTTCAACTTTTTCACATATATTTTTTTCGTAATAAAAATCAACAAAGATTGGAAAAAACATTCGTTTTTTAAAAAAATTTTACGATAAAATATCTAGTTTATTATATAACGAATGCGTTAACAAATTAAACCACTCAAAAATTTTCAAATAATCTCGCTTGTTAAATAATAATCGTTTCGTTAGTTTAGGACTTAATAGATTTTATTCATATTTATTTCTGTTTCGAACCTTCGAGGAATAAAAAAGGTAGGTTAAAAAAAAATGAATGTTAAAATCAAACAAGAATAATAGTAAATTACTTTTATTTATACAGTTCATATATAATTAAATGGTTCGGAATGAATATTGTAAATATCTCTCTCTCTCTCTCTCTCCCTATATATATATATATATATATATTTGCGTATTTTATTATGGTTAGGTTTACTGAAAATAATGAATGCGACGGTACCGCCCAACTAGAAACTTTCCGACTATAGACATTGCTTGTTGTGGATCGTCATACACTGATATTCGAATTGAAAAACCTAGTACAAAATCTTTTAGTCAAACCTCGACTTTTTCCTCCCATAAAATAGAACAGGTATATATATAGTGCAATATACAAAATTGAATGTTTCGATATCGCGAGGAATGAAAAAAAATGACGAAAATGTAATTTTTTACGTCATTCTTGTTTTTCGATTGTTTTATTTATCGATTTTTACGTCGAATCGGTGGTTGGCGTAAATGAAACTAGTTGTTACTTTAACAATTCTGAAATAATTATATTTTTTTATTTTAAGAGAATTTTTTTTTCTTATCCGGGGGTATTATTGAAATTTTCTTTTTTTCGTTAAACATATCTCCGTGTAAATCTGAAAAAATGCATTATTCTCACTTGCTGTTCTATGTCGATTTCTCTTACCGATACTTGAATTCGCATATTTTCTTCTCAAAAAATCGTTTTTAGATTTCCGCTTTTACAACTTCTCTAGATATTTGAAATCATTTTTATTTAATACACTAAGTTACACTTGTTCAATGGAACATGAGGCAGTGTCTTCAAGTAGTCTAAAAAATATATCTCACAATGGCCTATTTACAATTGTTTGAAAGATGTTTCAATATATTTTAGACTATGTGATATTTAATAAATTTGCAAAGCTGAAAAGAAAGTTCATTAATCGACTTTAAAAATGATATAAAAATTTTACTTTGATTCCAATAATCTGGACAATGAATTAAACATGGAACGAAAATATGCAAAAAAACAACAACAACAACAACAGCAACAAAAAACAAAAAACATTTGCATTACAATAGAAACTAATCCGATGTCGTTAAAAATGATGATAGCAGCAGTTGCTCATATAGAGTTCATTTATCATTTTGATTAACGTCAGCATTCTACACAAAGCGAAATATTACGATGTTTCATCGTAGCCCAACCCGTCCTACAATGCTAATATTTAGAATCCACCTTTAAAATCGATAATCAAAATATTAAGAATATTGTACGAGTATAAGAAGCAAAAAACAGTAATAAAATTTCTATTAAACTCCTAGTTTACACGTTCGTATTTAACTTGACAGTAAGTTGGAGTGTAGCCTATTATTATACCCTTTAACAAACCATTAAAAGAATTTTATTTACTGTTAGCTAAACGTTACATTTTTCCTAAGTAAGAAAGTGTAGGTGTCGCAATGGCCGAATAGCTATAATGATTAGACCGTATCACCACATTGCGATCATGAGTTTGAAAACTAGTAAAAATGATTAAAACTAAATAATCGCTAATAGTCACATGATCTGTGCTACATTTACAGCAATTCATTAACAAAAGAAAGACGATCGTTTTATTTTTTTTTTTTTGCATATCGCCTCTTAGGTCATCAACGCAATTCATTAGCTATTTTAAGTGACTTAAACAACGGTTCATCCTTCCAATAGATGACGTCGCTAGCTATATGTTAGCATTTCATTATTTGATATGAGTATTTTGTTATTAATAGCGTTTTAATATCTTTAGTATTACTGTATTTATTGTTTATACACATTGTTAATAATATAATTATGACAAAAAATAAATTTCAACACTTTTTTAACAATTATATATATAATTGTTAAAAAAGTTTTGAAATTTATTTTTTGTCATAATCTTTAGTATTATTAGTGGGCGAAGAGCGCATCTCTACATTGTTTTTTCTTTAGTTTTTTAACAGAATTGTCAGGAAGTGCGGTAGTTTTCATACGCAACATTAATGGGTATAAATTATGACTGAATGCAGCATGCATTTTGTTATATTGCTGCTTATGTATCGCCAACACCGAAGGAACGTTGAGGTCATTCTCGATCATACAATTACGAACATAATTTTGGTGTCATTATCCTCAGTATCTTCGACTAGAACGACTGTATTTTTTTTTGAGGTGCGTTTTTACATGTAAATTTCCAGACAGCGGCTATCTATAATGGTGTTATACAATAACACATTTTATTTTCCGGACTGAGGTTGGATTTTCTTCCTCTCAGTGGATATTTTAAAAACTTATTTGGATGACATCACATTTGTTGTGACGGTTATTTTCATCGGTTAATTAGCTCGGTAAGGTCTATTCCGTTACAAAAGTGAGTGTATGGTCGAGTGTGTCCGACACCGTTGCGCGCCTACATAGCACATATTCCGAAGACATTCGTGACCACAAACGTATACGTTCTTTTATTCTTACGCCGAACTGTTAAAAACATTGTTTTACTTTTGAACTATTTACAATTTACGTTAAACGAAAAACATAGATAAAAAGTACAAATCACAGGAAAATTTTTCTTCGAATAAGTTATGTTCGAGTATTTTTAGATTATAAGACGATATTGTGGTGTATGCGCCGAAGAAGAAACTACTATTGCCCTTTCGATGCATGACAACAATAATACAGACAAGATACAGCGGAAAACCGAGAATATTTATAGATTATAATAATGCAAAAGAAAAAGCGTGATCCTTTGGATCAGAGTTGTATTATGTATTTTCAACATGTTGCAAAAAAGAAAAAGAAAAGAAAAAGACACTTTGTTTATGAACTAAATACATCAGGAACGAATTCATAGAAAATATATATTTTCAATCACCCGGAAATGAAAAAAAAAAAAAAAAAATCGATAGAAACCTAATTTAGCTAAAAAATTATTGAATATCAACTTACGACCAATAATAATAACACCTTTGCATCATTCCTGCGAATATAAAAGGATTTTTAAGTAAGTTCCGCGAAAACTTCTTATGACGCCGAATTTTCGAGAGAAACATGTTTCACATTTGCGAAACGCTAGAAAAACGCAAAGGTGTTAATAAAATGTGATAGCTGTAGTCGGAATAATATGTGTAGAAAACATAGTTTTTCCAAAATCATCTAGCAACGCAGTTTCATTGCTATTAAGAGGAAGACTGAAATTATGATACTGAAATCATTTTACATTTCAGAAATTCATAACGAGTAAATTTGTCGATATAAAATGTTTGCATTTAAGTAATTCTTCGCTTTTTTGTAATAAATAAGAATGAATTTTTACACGACATAATGCGATTTTACTTTAAAATACACGGGGTTAATTTAAGTTTTTAAAACAGCAGTCTGTTATTGAATGTAAATTGTAATTGGCGTGAAATTCATTAAAAAAACCAGCAAAAGAATTACGTGCAGTCGAAATGCGCTAGAGTATGTTATATGTTACAATGATGCAGGACAAAGTGGAAGACGATATTTCTCGAGAAAAGACCTCAAAAATAATTTTATGATCATTGCGGGGAGTTCATGATCGCAGTCTATATCGAAACAAAGAATTATTGCGAAAAACACAGATTTCATCAAAAAGTGTCAAGTTTGTCCGCAAAAATAATAGGGGGCATGTAACAAGCGGACAATTCGGATTTCTTGTTTATTTATCACATCTTGAATTTTTAACTATTCTTAAACATCATTTTATAAAAAAAGAAGGGGGAAAAAAATCTAATTTTTTTTTAAGCGATTCCATTTTACATGTATTAAAAATTGGCGAGTGTTATTATAATTTTAATATGTTTGATTTTACATGTTAGTATTAATAAAAAAAAATTAATTAAAACGTCTATTTGCATGTATATATTTATGGAGGATGTGATGCGTACTACGACAAAATTCAAAAATGAAACAGACACATATTTAAACGTTTACTTTTATGTGATAAACAGAGGTAATAGAGCATAGCTGAGTACGCATAAAGCGGAAAATATTAAATAACCGGACACGGTATGCATAGCAAAATAAAAAAAAAAAAAAAAAAAATGTTCACTAAAAAATAATAATAATAATAAAAAAACAGATTTTATTTCTCCATCTATTACGGAATATTGAAGAAAGGAAATACATTTGAAGGGTTTCGTTGTTTACCCGTTATAACTTTCTCACGGTTACTTATATCATTTTTACCTTCAAACGATACTTCGCCGTTAGCAGAAGACGGGAGTTTCAGTAAGAAATAAATGTTTCCCCGAGAAATGTAAATAAAAACAACGTAAGAAGTACATTATATGGGGGGGGGGGGCTTGTTATCGCTCCCTTATGCGCGATGGTTGTGCAATAATTAATAATAGCGTAGAGTATAGCAAAAAATAAGTAATATTTTTCGAAAACGTTCATCCTATTTCCATTCGCTTTGGCGACGAGAAATAGACAGCTGTCTCGTACAAAAATGATTGGCCAGCAGGTATGATATGTAACAACGGAAATAAGGGAATATCGAAACGAATTTCCACTAGTAGAATTATAATAACGATAATTTCGCATATTACAATTATTTCACTGTACGAGTATGCGGCGAGGGATGGGGGGCGTCTAGTACCAGATAATTATCTCCAAACGTATTCAGCTGTCTAACACGTTGACTATAATAACAGCATTAACCCCGACACAAAGGCGACTTCGTGGAATTTGTTTATACACGTAAGATAAGCTGACTACGACATCAAGGGGTTTCTGTTTATTCTATTAGACGTAATTTTACTACGCGTCACATGTCGAGATAGAAATATGTATATAAGGTCAGGGAAAAATAATAGATTAGACGGCATACATAGGACGTGTGCTATCATGTAACCCTTAAGATGTTTTGAAATTTGCCACAAATTAATTTTTCCTAAATACATACAATATTTTTCTTTATTAGCAAAGAGCATTTACGTTTTCAAAAGCATATGAAGAAAATCTTTCTATCTAATTCATTTTACAATGCAAAGAGTTTCTTCGATAAACGAATTGTTGATTATTATTACTTTATCTGACCGTGTGTACTGCGCGTACGGTTTTGCTTAAAACCGCACAAAGTGTGTAATATTTTTTATTTTTTATTTTTTGCTTAGTCACATGTCTCGCGCGAAGAAGCAAGAATTAGGCAAGTGCGAATTTTAAGAAATTTAGCAGATTTCGGAAAAACTGAAAAATGCAGAATTACTTTATTATTCGTAAGTACCGTCGAAATATCTCGCGTGGAGAATAATTATTAATTGTGTGGTTATTTTCGTTGCAGTCTTTGTAAATTAAGAAAATTATTTCTTTTTAGTTAAATATATATATATATATATATATATATAAATTGAACGAACCATAAAATTAAAACAAAATAAAAAATAGTCCAAAAGCACGGATTTGAAAAGCGGGTAGTCAGAAAGAAGAGAAGCAAATCCAAAATAACAACGTTCGAGAAATGTGGTACTGCTACCATATCAGGAATGGATGCATTCGCCGTGAATTTTCAGAATAGGTTTCAACGTGAGCTCCATAAAAAGTCGCGCAAAAAAGAAATATTACGAGAACGACACCAGTGTGCATGCCGTCGGCCACTGCGAACGATGGCAGAAAAAAACTAAAAGGCGAGAAAAGTCAAAGATAGGTATTGCAAAAACGTAATGAACGAGAATTATAAAATAACGAATTTTAAACAGATCCTTTGGTTAGGTTTTTTTTTCTTTCTTTTTTTTTTAACTTGATTCGTCAGTGTTTTACAACTACACCGATATTATAATCTCACTCATGTATAAAGATTTTTACTGTAGAACGAACTTACTGCTACTACGTACGATTATCGCATTCGTTATATGTGTAAAATTGTCTACGCATAAGTCATACTGTTCGATGCCGATCATCGTAACTTGTACACTCTAGTTGCACACATCTAGTATTCATGGCAACTATTGTATTCAAAAAAGGCGAGTGTAGAGCGAGACTACACTTAATTGTATAAATGATTTTTATTGATATATAAATGCAGCCTCCTTAAGTGTATCGTCTGTCTGATTATATATAACATACGTGGTGAAGTGAAGTGTCACTTTAATGCGACTACTATTAGCAGCGGTTATTTAATTTAATTTAATTTTTGTAACAATTTCTATCGTCGCCTGCAATCGAACATTACCAGAAGCCAATCGTTCTGTTCTAGCAGATAGGCTGTCGGGATGACATAAAATTGTCTACATTTTTAAAAAATTTACAGAATACGCGGTAAATGCGCGTGTTTATGTTCGGAATAAATTCACGATGCATTTATCCAACATTCCTTTTCTAGTTTAGATATTATTCCGCGATTTTCTTATTTATTAATAACAGATCGATAGAACCAGTAAAATTACTGTATCAGAATGATAAGAGTACTCACTCTTTTCTTTTTTTTTTTATGAAATGCGCATTAGAAACCGGCAGAATATTAATTAATAATAGCAACAAAAAGTGTGATCTAGTAACAACAAATCTAAACATCAAGGACACATTTTCCCCAAAATTTTGAACATTTTTTCTTTTTATTGTAGAACTACCGATAATAATATTTTAAGACATTAGAAAAGGAACAAAAAACATTTCGAAATTGGGATTAATTATCTCGCGTTAATTAGAATTGAAAATGATTAACGAACATTAATTTTCAAACGGAAATCTTTCCACCGGTTCGGTCAGATTATTGAACACCATTTCATAATTAACAGAAGTCCCAAGAAGAGAAGGTGACTGAATTGCACTCTCTGAGCATCGGTATAACACACTCACTAGAGCGACTGTTTTGGTCGAATTCGAGCAGATCGAAAAAAAAAAAAACAAACTTGGAATACGTCGGAGGCTTGCATATTGGAAACGTAAATTATCTAATTATGCCTTCAGGGATGATGCCATCACGGTTTGGTAAATACCACGGACGTAAAATTATGTTATTAAATTATTATTATTATTTTTAATAAAATAAGCAATAATTGTTTTTTAAAATTTATTTTGTACACTTCCCTACATCGATCTTTCTAAAGCGTCTGGCACAGCTGAAAATACACAATTAACAAATTCTCAAATATATGTCGATAAAAAAAAAAAAGGACTATTTCAATATAACATAGAATTGGTACGTATCAATCCGTTGTCCGTTGGATTGACGCTCCAATATCCTTCGGGCGGCCAAACTACAATCATTCGTAGGTGGAATAATCGTTTTAATTTCGCGTCCAGATTTTACTTCTGCTGCAGTTCCGTTATGTTTCGTATTCGAGACCTTACGTACACGTCGACCAAATTTTCGAACGGATAAATTGATTAATAACACGACTGTACTACACCACTGTACACTTCAATTTTTTACTGATACTTTCGTCACGATCGGACGAAACCAAAAAACAACAATTCCAAAGACAGGAAGACTAAAGTTCTCTGACCGCAGTCTCGAAACCACGTCTTTTTCAATTATTTCTTTCTTTGTTTCTTTTTAACGAATCACAATCATTTCTGTCAATGGGCCTTTCATTCAGCGAGACCGCGTAATATTCATCTCCAACCGACAACAGGGACCTCACACACATCCACACATTTTCGCTTTCAACACGTTTTCCGAAAATTTGTATTTTATTTTATTGTATTTTATTTTATTTTATTAATTTTATTTACTTATGCAGTTTGAACCACGTATAATGTACACATTACAATATTATGTTTTTTTTGGGGTGCAGTAGAAATGCTTCGCCGGACTGTAAAAATTTCTAAACTTCCAAGGGGAAAACTGACAATTTCCCATTTCACGAAGGTTGGGAATTTTGTGTAATGAAACTTACTGGTGTAGCAAATTCTCGCATTAATCTGAACGGAAATTTTTTTTATTACTGCTCTTAACGAGCATAGGATAGGGCTATTTTTAAACAATGATATATTTCTGAAAAAAAAAAAGGTAAAAAATACTATCAAAACTGTTTACACTTACATTCCATCGCTGCTAATTCCAGAGTCTAAACTTAATTCTGAAAATAAGGAACATTCGAGTTCGGTGCCCAGCGAATCGTGATTCGACGAATGGAAAGAGGTCTGCAACGAAGGATAAATACCGCCACCGTGTGCGGTTGGAAGACTTTTTCTTTTGTGCTTTTTGAGCGCTTCTTGAGTTTCTTGCAGTAAACCGAGAACTTCTGAGTATTTTTCTTTCAAATCTGCCAATTCGAAGGCGAGTTCGTTTTGCGTTTCTTTCGTTATTTCCAGCAGGTTCGACAATTCTTCGTTTCTTTCCTTAGACTATACGAAGAAGAAAGAACAAGATGAAATAATATTATCGGAAAATTCGTAAACAGTTTTTGAAGAGGGAGTTCTTTCTCATTCCACTCGCGACTTGTAAGAAATTGCGGAAAATGAATGCCATAATTATAAAACAAAAAATGGTGTTTGAATGCATAGTACATAGAAATATGGCGTTTGAGTACGAAGTACACATTGCGTGACCGAGGCTATCTAAAACTTAATCGATGCGCACGTTAGTAAAATGAAGCACAGTAATTTACGTAACGACGCTTTCTTTAAGGGCTAGCTCCTCACAATATTGCGCAATTACCATCGACGACTTAATCTTTCCTGTTCCCTATTTCAGAATACTTAAAATAATTCGTTAAATAACGTTAAACGTTTGAACGCCGTGTATTAAAAACATTTCGTCGTTTTTATTATTCGCCTAAATCTACATATGCTCTGCATTTAGCTTAGATAAACCAAAAAAACCAAAAAAAAAAAAAAAACTCGCTCGTTGTGTAGGGGTAACGATTATTGGCGAATTAAGTAAATGATAAACTATTTTCGTATTATCAACATTAACAACGTTCAACATTTAATTCAATTCGAAATAGAAATATTAAAAAATTTAAAACTGCAAAGTTACAAAATTTATTTCATCTTTTTTCTTTATTCGTACGAAAGAAGTGCGTATTTTCTTTTACAATAACGGTATCTTTTTCATTTTAAAAACATAATCAAACGGTAATATTTACGAAGAAAATTTTAATGGACAGCAACGTCATTTAAAAATAAATAAATAGATAAATAAAGAATAATTTGGGAAAAAACTTTAAGAGAGTTGCAAGTACTTTACACAGACACAAAAATGTGCGTTATGAAGGAATTTTCGGTTAAGAAAACAAAAAAATTTAAGCAACACTTTTCTGTTTTGATTTTTTTCTTTTTCTTCTTCTTATAAATCTCAAATTATTTACATAATTGGTTAGCAAAGTCGGTCAACGTAGACTGAAAAAGCGCACGTACCTTAGCTAGCTTTTCTTCGCTTATGGTTAACTTATCGGTAAGAGTCTGGGTAAGATGTTTGTATATGCGGCTTTCTTCGCGGTACTTGTCGGCTTCTTCGGTGACCGAGGATAGTTCGGATCGAAGTGAACTGATCTGGCTGGCAAAGTCGGTAACTATTTTCTGTTCCTGCTCCTCCACTTCGTCAGTCTGAGCCGCCAACAGACTAGCTTCATTTCGCAGCGCTATATTTTCCTCTTCCAATTTACCGATTTTGTTTTGAAGCATATCAAAATTGATCGAGCCGAATGCCGGACCTGCAGTGAAAACAAAGCAATCGTTTAGTTCTCCGAGAATGCAGTTTCGTTATAGCTACCCTTAAAAAACCAGCGAGCATTTCGGTTTTTAAAAATCCATTCTAATTATCTAAAATGACACGTCATATATATGTGTGTCTGATTCAGCTTTTTCCGCCATTTTCTTTTACCCTCAGCTAAAAAATTATCATTGGACTTTTCCTCGTGCTCTCGGTTTTCTCGTTCCAATATTGCTTTTCACGCTGTTTGTTTTGAAATTACAAATTTTTGATGAGATTGTTTTCCATAGACAATTAAAAAATTCTCCACGATACTTCAAATAACCAGCACGGCTATGAAGGAAATACTACATGGAGTCTTTTTATTTTATTATTTTTTTTGGACCCGTCATGTGGGAGCGGACTTAACTTTTTCAAACTTCGTAGCGAAATTCAAGCCGAGTTATAATACCGTTACCGAATTACTATATATATATGTGAAAATATAAAAAGAACATGAAAATAACAAAACATAGGTTGAACGCATGACCCCCTTTAAATTGTATGTGCCGTGTGTAACTCTGTATGGCCATTACAGCACAGATAGGGGGGGGGGGATCATTTAAATATGCCGAGTTAAGCCGCTCATTCTAACGAAGGCAATAACCGTGGTGACGGAAGTTGCCTTAGTTAAGAGGATTTCCTCTACGTTTCCCAGTAGGCCAAGTTGTTTTCGTAACACAGTAAACTTTCGACAGATAAGGAGCATGTGAGAAACTGTTGGTACGCTTGTCTGGCCGCACAAGGAGCACATATCCGGAAGGGGGGGGGGGGGGGGCGTTTTGTCGATTATATGTTTATGGGAGATAGCGATGTGGCTGATTCGCAGCCAGTTGAGAATCTTAAAAGTTGTATCGGGATGTTCTTTCTGGTGGCCACACCGTAGTTCAATTGTGGGCTTAATGATTTTTAAGAATGTTGTAACAGCTGCTCATTCCATTGGTTTTGTATATGCCATTGATGACGGTAGCTCCGCGTACTCTGACACTGTTGAGGGCAAGGCAAAACGTAGTGATTGTTCATTAAGTACTAATTGTAGAGTGGTATATTTTTAGTACTAGCGGGTTGTTGTATTTTTGGTTTTTAATCATGTTTAAAGATTGTAGGGAATCAATAGCTAGGAGGAAATTATTGGGTTTGGTGTGCGTTGTAACGATATGGTAGAAGCAGTGTGTGCAATTACATATAGTTCTGGATTCAATGAGGAACAGGCATCGTTGATTCTTCGTATGAGATGTCGTGACCTTCGAATGCGTCGGATGCGGGCAGCGGACCTGCCTCGCCAACTGCCTTAGCTCCATCAGTGTAGTAAACTAGGTGGTCTGGATATTCGTTAATTGCCCCAACTGCTACTTCCACTGTATAGAGGGGATGACACTTATTGTGTTTGGATTTTGTTTCAGCGATCGGTTAATATTTGTCTGCAAAGTGACCCAAGGAGAAATAAGGATATTGGGGCTTTGTACAGACGTGATACCTCATCTTCACAGGTCGGCCAGTAATTCTGGTAGCGAGTCGTCGGAAAAAATTGTGAATGCATTTTGAAAATATCAGAATAATGTGATTATTTTTAACGAAGGAATATATTAATAAGTAAAGTTAATGTACTATTGTTTGCTTCACAAGCACTCAAATATAATTTTTAAATTCCCGGTCCAAATCCTTCCGATTTCCTGATTAATAGAATTGTACAAAAAGAAGAATGGACTTTTTTTTTTGTTACTACTGATAATATTTAATCGGCGCAGAGTACTTTATATGAATAAAACAGAACTTCCTAATTTATTTTTGAGTATGAAGTACATTAAAAAAAAAAAAAAAACGTTCATTTTTCGCTTTAAATGATTTTTTCTTATTAAAAATATCGTTTTTGGCTTTTTTTTTTTTTTTTTTGTCGGTTTTACGACAAAATTCCCGGCGGCCAGGGTGTTCACATTTATTTATACGAGTTTTTGGATTTCGTAAATTCTAAATTTGAACGGCAATACTGAATTTAGGTTATTTTGTCCGCGCGCTGTAATTTTTCTTTTCGTTGCCTCGGTGCATTAGTCGTCATGACAAATATTAGCACGTTTTAGTGTTCAACAAAAAATGATGCGAAAAATTAGCCACTTATTACTCAGGAAAAAAGGCCCGCCTCCCGATGGTAAACTTTTGTGTATACTTCTAATACCTATTCAGCAAAATCACCTTAAGGGTTTTCGTTATTGTCACTATAGGTCAAAATCCATTAAAATCCATTAAAATCCATTAAAATCTATCAAAATCCATCAAAATTTTTTGTCTTTCTTAACTTTAAATGCAGCTGAAAAGCCTTCATCATAATGGTCAAAAATTTTTCGTATCTAGAAAACTGTTCTCTGAATTAGTAAAATTCCGTAACCGTTTATTATGCCTTTACTATTAATTATTTATTTACTATGGTTTTGCAGCGTACGCTTAACCACAGAGGAATTTGTTTTTTTAATGTCGAGAGGTGTATATTTTGAAAAAGAACATAAATTATGAACAGCCCTTTTGTCAGATAAAATGTTGTTTTCCTAGTTGCTACAATAATAGTTATAACCCCTAAGGAAAAAAAAAAAAGAAAAAGAAACGATTAGAAAAATTATAGAAACTTCCTAGTATAACCAAACAACCATTAAATAATCGCGTGTCCCGATGACGGATCTAAGAAAAATCAAAAAATGAGCGACGATGATGTCTTCATCATTTTTAATAACTGTATTTTCTTTTACCACGGTTTTTTTTTTTTTGTTTATTAAATAAAACAAAATTCAGTCTTTATTCGTTAAGATTAATTACATTTACATATTAAATTCCTTTACTCGGTACGTTGTTCGTCCAACGAAATCATTCTTCTTTTTTTTTGTTTTGCATAATAGCCCCGTCCTTGAATGCTAAAAATGCTTTTGCATGGATTACGCTACTTCTTTTTTTGTCAAAATGTATAAAATTCTAGATTTTTAGAGTGTGATCCTCTATTAGTGTGCTAATAAGATTTGTTGTCGAGTGAGAATTTTATGGAAAATGAGTGTCATCTCTTTCGTTTTCTATGGCTTTACTTGTTACATAACAGGGAACAAAATAAATGAAACTACTTCCTGATCTGAAATTTTTCCACTGTTATTTATTAGTTAAGATAAATTGATATTTTTTATATCTGTATTTTTTCGTAGAGCGAAAGAGAGAGAAAGAAGAAAACAGTTCCGTTCGATTTTTTCAGCTTAATTTAGTTTTAGGAGTGACGCGCGCTGACAAAAATTTTTCGCATTCTGCTAACAGTATCCAAGCGTACGGCTTTAAGAAGGACAAAATAGATGATAGTTGAAGGATTATATATTAGAAACAGTATATACACACATACACACCAAACAGTTAACAATTTCTTGTGTTTCACGTTAACATAAGGTACTGTAGTAGTCGACTTACAAAAAAATATATAAAAAAAAGTAGAGTTACCTTTATTATATAAAGTGAAATTCGGATGATTTGTCTAATTTATTTTTTCTTTTTGGCTTTTTGCCAATTATGGACATCAACCAAGTGAATTTTTTAAGTGTCAATATGCAGCAGCGGGATATAATCAGGTCCTACTACTTAAACGAAATACCACTGCGCCTAACCAACTTTAGGTTACACAGCACAGTTGGTTAAAATTTCATCTATTGCTGTCGGTGAATTTTTCCTTTACGTTTTGTTTCAACATATCCAGGAAGAAAATCAAACAAAAAGCGCAACAGGCAAAGTACGTAAACAGAAGTGGTAGACAACGGAAAACCCATCCGCCACTGATAATAGCCGTCAACGGCAAAAGTTTTAATAGATTCGCGTCGAACAACCCAAAATCTCGGATTATGGACCGTGTATTGTAGTATTTCATCATGCCTATCACACTGTTAGCTCTAGGTTTCATAAATCAATCTGATTATGTTTTTGTATAAAACTAAACGAATTTAAAAGATTGTTATTTTTATCGAATAAAAACCTAACCTCTATTTTGTACCGTTTATTTACATTTCACTTTGAAAATTAGCATTTTGGCGCGACGCGTAGAGTAATTAACGTGTTTAGATAAAAATGTTACATTTGCACAATACGCGGAATATATTAAATATAAAATATATAGTAGGCAGAAAATATCTCTTTTTAAGGAAAAGAACTTTTTACATCACGATCATCTGGCAAGTAAAGTCGCATACGGAAGTTCTTCTTCCGTAATATATCGTTCGTAATAAATCACGAATTCTGGAAAAGAGAGAAAAGAAAGAAAGTATTTATTTATTTTAGCGAAAAAAAAAAATAAAAAATATAATCAATTAAATTTACTTAAAGTATTAAAAGAAGCTTTGAAAAGGGACATTTCAAAAATATAAGCGCTATTTAATATAATTTTAAAATATTACTAGTTTTCTCAATGCAGGATATGTATTTTCAATTAAATCATCTGCTAATGATATAATTTTTGGAACATCGAGTTTTGCCATTAAACACTTGTTTTCCCCGATTGTATCAATCTCGTTCGCTTATTTTTGTATACTATACGCGCACTTTTAATGGAATTTTCAATTACTATTTCAATATCCGCTTTTTTCATACCTTTTGAAAAACCACACCGAACTTCCTCGTTAAAGTCTTAAACGTATATTTCACCGTGTGCAGTTGAGAACGATAATTAAAAATGTATTTTTTTATCACTTAAACTCTATTTTAAGTAGAGAAATTTATTCAACTCTGTCTTACAAAGGGGGAAGAATGTTTCGTCCGAGGCAAAATATAGCGGGGCACAGTAATTTCTATGTTTATCGATCTAACGTGTTCCTCCTCATAGTGAAACTAAATAATAAACTTATGTATGAACTTCATCAAATTCGATATAAATAAACTGTAAACATAAAAACTACAAAATAAAACAATTATATTAATGGATCGAATCGTCCGAAACTAGTTAGCATTTGATCTTTTTTAAATATAATTGTTTCATTTTGTATGTCTTTGCGTTTATAATTTATTTATATCAAATCGTAAGTGTAAAATGTTTTTTTTTTTTTTTTTTTTGGTAAGGAGTCGGTTATATTTTAATCCGATCAGAAATTTTATCTAAAAAGAAACAAATAGCAGGAATAATTAGTGGGAAAGGAGAAGACAAGATATAGGAAACACAATAAGGGGTAGGAAGTCCAAGCTTCAGCAAATAAGAAAACAAGACAGAACGCTCCACGGAGAGGGATGAACACTGGAAAAGCACATGATCGGCGTCGCAAATAACTGCATCATTAAAATGTTATACATAAATTGATCATGGAAGGAAGAATACTGTAACTTTTTCGAACCGCAAAAAAAATCCTAGCTTTTTGCTCATTAGTATATCTTGAAATCTACATACAATCAGTAGTGCGGAACATACGGAAAAGAACTTTAAAAATGATTTCAATATGGATTTCCCTTTCTAAACTCGGCAAAATTTAAATTTAAATATAAACAAAGGGTTTCTCGCCTATCGCTAAATATCTATAATAAAATAAGGCTCTGGTATCACTAAAGGAAGAAATATAATCACTACGGGATTCGAAACACCTGACACTAATCGGTATTTTTAATTATTGCGCGTGGTAAATGTTTCGTATTTTTTTCTGTTTACGATAGTTGTTCTTTAATTTTATTCGTCAAAAAAAAAAAAAAAAAAGATGATAATTTTCTTCTCTTTTTTATCCGTTAGAGCGAATGAAGAGAACTATTCTGGCTGGTAAAAATTTACTACTAAAAATATGAAAAATCAACACAGTAATGTAGAGGAAAAACGTAATTTTATCCTTGCAAAAAGGTTTCCAATGTATAATATTTGTTACATCTTAACGACATACATATAAGTGATTTAAAGGGCTGATCGGATTACGAGTAATTAAAACATTCTCTTTATTTTACAAATTAAAATAACTCGCGGGACTGTAGGCAATTGTTCTCTTCTGTAATTTGAACTTCGATTAAATCTCTTTCATTATATTCGATAAATCCGCATATATTATTCTTATTGCGCAAATATTTAATTTTATTTCCCCTTCATTTAATGGATTATCTGAAAATTATATACACTAAATGACACCATCGCGATATTCTCATTAGTTAAATCGATAAATAATTTTTTCCCCGACGACACTTCCTTCTATTTAGCGTGTTTAAAATATCAAGTAAATGCCAAAAATATAAACTACACGGGTCTTTATTTCTTTTTTTTTCAAATTTTTTTCAAATTAGGAAAATTGCTAACCCACAAATTCAAAGTCCGCCGTAATACTTTTTTTCTTTTTTTCTTTTTTTCCCCGGGCAAAATAAAAATTAGAATGTATAATAAAAAAAATTAGAATAATAAATTGTTTTAAATGATATCTTTCGTTGCCAAATGAAAAATATGTTAACGTTAATTAATGTTCATTTTACGGCAACATTCAAAGTCCATGGTTAACTACAGCGTCGCAAGACTGGAGGGTGAGCATGACAATTATAACTGTATAAAACAGAAAAAGCATTTAAAAAATAATACGATTTTTCGCCGCTTCTTTATCACTCCATTACGTAATATGCTTCAATATTGTTTATTGAATACGCGACTGCGATGGAAAAATATTTTCTTATTACCGTCATCACTAAGCACACGCACGCACACGTAGATTTTTTTGTCTTTTTTAATTGCACCGATAATTTTATTATTTTTATTTATATACGAGACGACGAGCGGTGGTACCATCGATCGAACGATTAATTATTAATATGATTATTGCAGGTGAAGCCACCTGAGGCAGTGTCGCGGTATATTTCGATTATTGGCACGGAGGATGTTAAAAACTCACCGGCTTCTGGACTGCTGTCCTCGACATCATTCGTCAGTATTTGAATTAATTCGGTTTTCTTGAGCAATTCGTGGCTTAGTTGAGTGATTTTTTCATTTGCTGTCTTTAATTCCGTTTCTAAAGTGGCAACGGTACTTTCCAATTTTTGGTTATTGCTTAACAGCTCTTTGCCGATTCGGGCTGTTAATTCGATGTCTTTTTCTTTCTGTTAACAAAATAACGAGAAATTAGCTCATTTTGGAGATTTCACCGGAGTTTCGATTAAATATGTAACAAAACATAGTTCACTGTGTGAAAAGTTCACTTTTTTATCAATAGTCTAAAATGTATCGAGAAAGAAACTATCGCGATAGTTTCTTTTTTTAATTACTGCAATTTTGAAATTCCTTATTACACGAGGCGATATATATCGCGCCATTTTTAATTTCCTACAGGTGTTATGGAAATGTTACTGTAATAATCAAGCTGCAAATGGAAAATTTTAAATGTATTTTCGAGTAGTACGGAAAATTCGAAAAACAATTTTTAAACAATTGCCATTATGCAGTTGAGCGTGTAAACAAATCATGAGAAATTTTTCGCGAAAGAAAAAAAAAAGAAAGAAATAAAAACTGTCCACAAGATTTTGAGTAATTTAAGAAAACGCGAAAAAAACAATTTTGTGGTTTCATAAAAATTAATTATAAATATTACGTCAATCGATGCATCATCGTGTGACGTTCATGATTTAGTGTCATGGAAAAGAATAATTAACTTTTCTTTAAAAAAAAAATTGTTTATAGATTGCGAATACCAACATTTTTCTAAGATTAACAAAATTTTCGAAATAATAAAGTTGTGTTAATACAGCTTTATTATCTACATTTTTTTTTTTATATATCTTCGTACGAATTTGATTTAATCAAATAGGGTTTACTTGACGAATTTTATTGCAATTTTCACTTAATTGTTCCGTATATGGCGCTTTAAAATAATATTAGCTAGAATAAGCACAATAGTTTGATCGAGAATTTTTTATTTAATCATATTATATCGTATACAAGATTATAGGCAATTTATAAGGTATCCCTCAAAAGTGAGCATTTACGGTGATTTTTAGCGATGTTATGGTTTTTATAATACTACGCAAATACACTTATTAATAAGCAACGCGTAATCATATGAAATAGTTTTAAGCGTAGTACATATTTTACTTAACACTGGTTTAAATGTCGCCATAAGCGAAGATAATGTGTAAACTATTTTACGTATTTTATAAATTATATAACTGTTAAAATTAATTTTCCAACTTCCTCCGACCATTATTCTCTAGCTGTCGGTTAAAATTACTTTTAGCAATCTTTACCTTGTAATTACTTTTGAACTAAACTTTTCCTTATTGTGTCATTCTTCTATTTTTTATATTACCTTTATTTCATTTAGCCATATTCTTTCAAATGTTCGTGCAGATTGTAAGTACAAGTGTAATGCAGATATCCTATTTCTGATAATTTGTCGTAATCGTTATATATGACGCTGAAACCGTTCAACGTTACATCTATTTTATGCATGTTTGATAACAAAATATATTAATGGTGTATTATAAAGAAGGAAAAAATAAAAAACAATATAAAATGAGTAGATTGAATGAAAGTAAACTGATTATTCGCGTTTAGTCGATTTAGTTATTAGTAAATTACACAACGCATACTTTTACTCTTATGATTTTTCGATGTAATTTTTTTTTAGTGATTTCTATATTTTTTTATAAATATTTTTTGACATATGAAATATAATTATTTTCCTTTTAGAAATATGTATATATTTACGAAACACGATTCGCGAGCCGTCACAAAGTTGCGCTTTTAGCTAGTTTTATTTTGTAAATTTAATAAAGATGCAGTGTTCTCCTTTTTACCTAGTTTATTGTATTTCTTGTTAATTTTATTATTATTATTATCATTAATAGGGTTATATGATTGTTTAGCCGATCAAAATAAAAAACATTGTAAACCGATCAACATGTACTTGTATATAAAAAGTAAAAAAATGAACGTAGTTTTAAAAGCTAAATCTCAATTTTTTAAAAACTCTGCCGAGAATGAAAGCACGAAATAAAAAAAAAAAAAAGAGGATATTTAAAGCGTATTTTAAATTAATACTTTTTGTACAACTACATCTAGTTTGTGCACTTTTCTTTTAAGGACAAATAGAGAACATCGAAGAATAGGTAATGTTTGATGTTCCATAATGCGTGCTCTTGAATCCTGGCCCTCCTATCGCAGCACAATGTGAGCGTAAGTTCCTTCCCCGATCTAGCACTCCTGCTGTGAGTCCCTTTGAATATTGATGTTGATTTTTCCTTGATAAAGTATAATAGCATCCGAATATTGTTCAGGTGACAGCAGCGACAATTCAAAAATACCCCGACCACCTCATTTTCTTTACGGATGCTGCCAAGGTCAACCCAGGGGCTACTTCATCCCCAACTGCCTGTTTTGAAGCCTGCGATGTGATCCGAAGCATTCGACCGAATGGCCATTGTTGGGTACTGGATGCTAAAATATATGGAGTATTTTTCTGTTTGGAATATTTTCTTTCTGCAGAGCCTACACCACTCTGTTGGTATCTGATTCATCCGCGGCGCTATCGACAATCTCTAATCCTCTCACCAAACATCCTTTAGCAATTCGAACCCAGCAGGTATTATATGAACTCATAAGAGAGAGTGCTCCATTTCCTTTTTATGGACGCCTAGCTATGCTGGGATTCCGGGAAATGAACGTGTCGATACATCCGCCCGAGCAGCATAATATTGCTCCTTGCCTAATAACAGCCCTCCCCCACCTTATCCAGCAAACATAATTTTTAATAACATCACGTTCTCGCGGAAAGCTCATTGGTCCTCATGTCAGACTTTCTTAAGGCTAATCAAACCCTCAATGGAACCATGGTGGTCAGGAAAAAGCATTTCCTCTCCGAGATTTCCGTGCCCTTAGCCGCTTAAGCACGGCCCACGCAGCCTTGTCGCATAATTTTATATTGTAAAAAACCCTACCTTCTATGAACTGTCTTTTCTGTTGCCAAGGTGTTGCTTCTTCAATTCCCCACATACGGCGTACTGTCCGCGGCACTCTCACTTCATCGGCTCCCTTTTATAAATAACAAAACAGTCACTAACATACTTGAGAACTCTCCCAATGCAATTTTATTTGTGACACAGTTTATCGGAATTAGTGGAATAAGCAGTTATCTATAAGAACAAACCGCGCATCCTCGTAACAGCCACATCAGTTAAACAAGGTACAGGGTGTTGCGTCTACAACAAAAAAAAAAAAAAAAAAAGAAAAAAAAAGCGTGCTTCTCTTTTAGCCTCGGCAAAAAAAAACATCCAATTGGACTGAACAAACCTTTCTTTTAGCATTGAAGGTAAAGTATACCATCTTATCAAGTAATAAAAATGCTTCTAAAAATGTTGCACCATTTAGTTTTGGTTATTTTCTATATACTGACGAGTTAATACGCGATGCAACCATTAAAGCATAAAAAAATGTACTTAGACCCCCTGTTTGTTGCTTATGAATAATTAATTATACACATCTTCATAATGATATCGACATCTCTCTACACACACTTGTCTCTTGCATAGCATTTTACAATTAGTTCTGGCTTGTTACTTTTCTAGTAAACATTCACACCATCGTTGTTATACGCCTATTTGAAATTATTATTTTTTTCGGTACATAACTAAAGCAAAATTTTTCCGACATGCCAACTAGACTTTTCAACATTAATTATTTATAGTGGTAATTTTACAGTTTTTACGAAATGTACTTACAAAATTAAACTGCGATAAATTTAGCCAAAATAACACATTTGCGAAAAATTATCACACACGTTACATTTTTCTATTTGACTGTTAATAACATCACAAAGTCTCGCGGTGACCGATTTAAGTCATTATTAAAATTGTGATAAAGCGTATATTCAAGAGCTCCAAAACAAGAACTTTTACGTTTAATATGTCACATATTTTAGCGTCTGATAAGGCGTGAAATTAAATGTTCTGTTTAAAATTTCCCCCTGAATGCTTCTAATTTTTATTCGCCGTTATAAACTAAAAAAAGTACTACAGAACTTCTTAAAAGAAGATACCATGCCTTCAGATAGTTCTCCCTTACTGCACAGCTAGCTTACCTACAGAACCCATGTTTATTCCGAGTATCTTTATCGTCAAAACGCATATTTTCCGTAAGAAAGTAAAACTGACTAAAGCATCATTAGTAATCCAAAAATTGCTTGGCACTTTTTTTTTTTAAACATTAGCCAAAAACCAAAAATCTGAGGGGAACGATCGAACTTAAACATTATCAACAAAGATATAAAAACATACAATATATGTATTGCGTTAATCAAAAAACAAATATATTTAAAATCGTTGTTATTGAGTATACGTTTGTTAAAATTCTTAAACATTATCGCTAGCGGTAATATTGTAATTTATTCCATGTTTAAAATAGATGAAAGACGGTTAATTTGTTATGATTACTTTTAAAAAGTGGTACTGGATTGCAATTTATTTTCTTACGGAAGTTGAATAATTGTTTTTCAACATCGTATCTTAGTAATGGGAGTAGTTTGTTTTTATCGGTTCCGATATAATGATGCGAATCAGAATACAAAAATTCTCATAGATTGATAAACACAAAAAATTATAATACACAACGTACTAAAATACAGGTTGTAGCGTGTTAAGAAAGTATCGAGCGTTTCAATCGCCGCCCTTAAAGCTATGTACATACACACATACATACAGCCACGCATATATTGCAGCGATATTATTTGTTATTTTCATCGATCGAATTGTAGTATTCTTCATCTTTATCAAGGACGTCAATTTGTAACGACAGTACTTGGTATTTTACGAGTTTAGTTTACTATCTCTACCAGAGATGGCAAATGTAGCGTTCAAGTGTATTTCCTATGCCACCGAACATTCATAATTATCTTTATTATTAGTAGTAGTATCATTTTACTAAATCGACAGATAAGATTTCTAATTATACATTCAACAATGAGACCTACACCAACAATTTTTCTTTAACGGCCGATCGCTGAAAAACATCATTACACAAGATATAGACAATAACAATGATTAATGAGTAAATACGCTGTAGTCGATGGGTGTTTCAATGATCAAGATTAGAGGTGGTCCGATTTGGACGATTTTGGTAGACGCAAAAGTTGGAATTTCGCGAATCAATATTAATTACAAAATAATACTTTTGTCGACTATTTACGATCGCGGACATTAAATAACGAAAAGCGCGATAGCTCTTTCTGTTCTGACAGGAGGAGTTTGATTAATTTGCGCTACTAACTACTGACGCGATTTCTCTTTCTTCTGACTTTCAAAGTGACACACTTGACCAGCGGAGAATATTAACTTATTGGTGACCGATTTCCAACTTCGACTCATTGTTAACTGCCAACTAACTAATGTACTTTTCCAGGTAATGGCGTTGCGCGCATCATTTGACGTCGATGCGTGATGGCTTGGCAGACAACAGGACTTCGAACACCTTTCAATTTTTCTCTGGCCATGTGCTATTTTTTTTTTTATTAAGTAATTCATTTATTATTTGAATTTCATTTATTTTTCAGTCTGTAAGGTGATAGATCACATTACAATGTATATATATATATATATATATACACACATAATATAAAACGGTTTTGTGCCGGCGTATTAGTCCGAGAGAGGTTAATGAATTTTAACGTTAACGTAACTAAATTAATTAATTTAAAGCAAATGTTGATTTCAATAATGGTAGATCAGTGGTATGTAGCGCGGAAAGAGCTTAATGAGATTACGAAAATCAATTCCGTACGAGCTGAAAGAAGTTCGTGTAAAATTCGATAGAGTAAATCGAACGAATCAATTTAAGAAAAAAACCTTTCCAAAACGCAAGTTTTTTATTCGAAAAAGTTTAATGGCTTTAAAAACCTGTTCAGTTATTAGCACTTGAAGCTGGATTAATTTAAACCGCTTCTTTGTATTTATATCTTCAGCAGACCTTGACGGATAAAGCAAAAGCGCCCCGGTAGAAGTATTGAAATGTTCCGAAACCGTGATCGTCTTTATTAGATTACTACGAAAACATCGCTGGAAGTCACTTTATACATTTGTACCACTTCAAATGCATTTTTTTTTTTATTTTTATTTTATTTTATTTTTTATTATTACGGTCTGGCTTTAAATATCATTTGGCCATTAATTTATCATTAAATTAACCTTTTCAGTAAATCAGTCTATACTTTTTTGGCCGTCGCTGGGAATCGAACTTATGACCACTATCTTAATAATTAGGAGTTCACGTCACTAGACCATCGCGACGGCCATATTGGAGTTAGTTGATAACGATTCTAAATTAAATCACGGACGTGGAATATTCAGAATATTGAATCTACCTAAATTTAGAATGATGGATCGATTGTGCGTTTACACAAACCCCCGGATGAATAACATACGAAAAACTTTCCGCATGACGTACTGTAGTTGTTCCACATACGGTCTCACATTTGAAAACTAGCAGAGTTATCGGTAGAGTTCATTAAAAAAAGTCGACAGAATTTGCGGAAAATACGCCAAACGATACAAAATTTTAGTTTCGTTTACTCTTGCAGGAGAATCGCGAGAAATCAAGTTCCTCATCAGGTAACAAAAATTAGAACATTATAGCCAGCAATGACGTATAACATAGAAATACTCAGTACACCTTGCTAGAGAGAAGTTATACACATTCATTGAGTACAATAATAACCGAAACTACGTCCACAGCATCCTCAACGATTTAGGTACAGTCTCGAAGAACAGTCTGTCACCTAACGATGTTTTAATGACAGCACCGCCGAGAAGATTCAAGATGATATTTTCGATATTTCATAGCGTTTTCGTAAACGTGTTCTTATACAACAGACACAGGATGTACCACCGTCACGAGTCGTTGTTTGTAAAAAGGATTGGGATTTACGGCAGATTTTGTGGAGAGTAGCTACTATAAACGATCAAAAGAGTACGAATTAACAACGGTAAACTACGCGATGACGACCTACGAAAACTCGGTATAGACATAAAAGAAAAGTTTCCAGATGCATCCGGGTGACAACTTAATAATGGGCCAGTGAAAGTTGAGCTCCCGTGTAACTTGCAATTATATCGATTAAACGCGCTTAATATTTTTGACCGTTTCGGGTTTTGTTAAAGTACATTTCAGAATTTCAGTGAAAATACCGTCAAATTGGAAAAACTCAAACTCGTCGGAATATCTCGAAAAGTCCAAACAGAAAGTCTGCAGATTGCAATTGTCCACGTAGCAACCAGTTACGTTTGCCGGGTGTATTTGAAATTAATCGTATTTTTATTCTACATTGAGTAACAGAACTTGATTCAGAAAAGGGCTCTCTCTCGTGAGTTTCTGTAACACTTATAGGCAACATGACGAACTAATTGAAATCCTCGAAGGTACCGGAATTGATAAGAACGACATACAAATTATTAAGAATCTACATTGAAATCTGGAAGCACAAAATTAATATTGGGCCCGCACCAAGATAAGATAAAAATTGAAATCCGACAGGGTGTCGCATAAGGCTGCGTACTTTCCTCCTCTCTATTATTCAATCTCTGTACTGAGCAAATCTTCAAGAAGTGTCTATCATCTCTGATTTACCATGCGGAATCCAGACGATAAATGGAAAAATAATTAATAACATCCGCTATGCTGATGATGCTGCTGTTTTGGCGGATGACATTCAAGACTTCCAACATTTTATTAACAAACTGAATCTAACTGGCCAGATCTGAACATTAATGTAAAGGCAACAAAATGAATGGTGGTTAGTGAGAAACAGTTCAAACAGGGCACAGTTGTTAATGGTGAAATTATTGATAGAGTTGATAAGTTAAAATAACTCGGATGTTACATCACGGAAAATCTAGTTTCGGATACCGAAGTAAAAATGAGATATAATTATGCTGGAACAGCTTTCAATAATATGAAAAATCTACTCTGCGATAGATCTTAGAGGTATTAGAGGCAACACGACATTGTGCAATCCTACATATTTCCGATTTTGTTGTACGGTATTAGAATTAACAATGCTTAATAAAAGGCAAATTGAACGACTAGAAGCAGTGGAGTGTTATTTGTGGCTACATATCGAATAATGCTCGCTGAATCTAATACATCCCCTCTTTCATTTCGAAGATCTTATTTGGGCTATCGTTTTCATTCTAAACGTGTACCTTGCATTTCCTCTCAACTTATCCCTTCCTACATTTCCATTGCCGGAAACCGGCGTTTTGTTCCTAATAAAATTCCCATCTTAGCCCCTATATCTCGCCGTCTTATTTTCGTCTCATATAATTTCCAGTATTATTCTCCCTTACTTTTCCTTTAATTATTTTGATCTCACACACCCTTCCAAAGTATATTTTCTTTCTAATTCTTCCAGGTCTATGCCTCAGGCGATTATTAAACCGGAATTTCACAGCATTATCAGTTCCCTCTTTCCTTCTCATGTACTCATCTTCACTGATGGCTCTAGGGGACCCAGTGGTATCGGGGCTTCCTTTATTATCCCCGTTTTTAATTTTTTCGAATCCTTTCGTCTTCCGCCTTTCTGTTCTATTTTCACAAATGAATTAATGACTATCCTATTTACGATTATTTATATATCCTCCATCGTAACTTTTCCCACTATCCGATAATATCTGACTCCATGAGTGCCCTTCAGGCTATCAGTTTACCTCCTTTCCTTCCTAGGTTACTGGTGTCCCCCAGGGCAGTATTTTGGGCCCTTATTTATGTCTCAAATATACATAAATTATTTGCGTAACATGAATGCAAATGGTAAAATCTTTACTTACGCTGACGAAACGGTGCTAGTTATGAACTCACGTTTTCCTGAAAAACTGCAAGAGTCAATTCAATAGGATGTTAGTAAAATTTTGTTATTGGATGCAGCATAATAAATTAGTTTTAAATGAAAATAAAACCAAATTTATGATTTATACGTACCGAGCTTCATTCGGAGCTAATAACTTCCGAATCTCATATAACAATAGCATTACAATTGTATTTGTTGTTCTTACTCATTGTTAACATTTTTAATTATGATAAAAATAAACTTTAACACTTTTGTAACAATTGTATAATTTTTAAAACCCCGACGCGTTTCGAAGCAAACACTTCATGTTCACGGGAGTAATTATAATACCCGTGAACATGAAGTGTTTGCTTCGAAACGCGTCGGGGTTTTAAAAATTATACAATTGTTACAAAAGTGTTAAAGTTTATTTTTATCAGCATTACAATTAATCGAGTATATGAAATAAAATACCCGGGCTTGTTACTAGATAGCAAACTCTCATGACAGAAGCCTACCTCTTACTGTGAATGAGGAGATTAAATTATATTTTTCATTATTTAAGAGAATTTTTCTCTCCTGGACACTTACGCAGGCTTTACTTAGGGACTGTACCAGTCTGTACTTGGTTATGGTATTATACATTGAGGGTGCGCAGCATCTACTCACATTTCTATAGAAAACTTGCAAAATGCGGTAATTAAAACGATTGGGGTACCACCTCTAACAAAGATATTTTATTTGTGAAAGAATTATATGTATATCTTGCAGACTATATTTTTTTTTTTTTTTTAATATAAGGCTAAATTCCAAGTAGAAACAACAAGATCAACCAATACTGAAACCGCCTTTGTCCCACGGTTCAATAAATATCACTCCCGAATACAAGCTGTATACAATGGTGCCAAGTTATTTAATTCTTTACCGCGTGATTTGAATTATAAAAAGAGACGTAAGCGACTAACGAATTATATTTTGCATGACAGATGAAAATAACAGAATTATGTCTTTCTTGTATTTAAAATTCTTATATTTCATAATCGATGACTTTTCAGACAGTTCAAATTTGAAGAGACGTTGAGTGGGACTTTGTCAGAAGAATATATGTTGGGAGTTGCCAGCGTGTTTTGGTAGTTGTGGGACTGTGTTTCTGTAACATGTCGGAAGTTATGTAGGTGATTTTGGCATATGGTTTTTCTGATGAGTTCTAAGTTAGGTGTTTTTTTGCAAATGAGAATATAGTATTTAATATTAATAAATAATATAATGCGTTATTATTTAGATGTGCTACTTATTGGTTACATTAAGGTTGCTATTTCATTTTATTTATTTATTTTATTTTGTTTTGTTCGTTTATTTATTTATTTTTATTCTTTTTCCCTCTCCGGATGTTAGTTGTAATAAGTAATATTATTAACTATGCACTAATTATTATGTTCGTTAGAGTAATTAATTTATTTCTATTTTTATTTTGGTTATTGCAGCTGTAGTACATGTTAGAGCTGAAACTTTGTAAGAATGTGTGGGCTGGGTTGGTGAAAGGTTACATACATAAGTTTTAAATTTAATCCATAGATTTATATTCCGCTAGATTCAGTTCCATTTTGTTGTTATTTACGATAGTTTTATTTTTAATTCATATTATTTATATATTTGCCTCGAACGTTATTTTATTAATTTATTTATTTATTTTTTCTCTCGTTTTCCACATATTTATACGAACTAATTTTTATTTCGTTTTAATTCAATTTATTATACGTAAATCATTTTTACTTTTTATTATTTACTTTTTTTTTCGTTTATTTATTTATTTTTACTTATATTTTTATTTTCACTTCCACTATTCGTGCTACGTTGCACATATGCGGGTTTTATAACAATAATAATGATGATGATAATAATAATAATAATAATAATAATAAAAAAGACTTTATATGATTTAATTTGATAAAATCCCGTTCGACGGAGTCAATCGCGCAGTAAGATGAAGTTCATTTCAGCGTGCGTAATTTGCCGATATAATGTTGCTACCACGTCACAGATGATGCGTGATTCTCGCCTACGGGAAGAATATTCTTGTTCTTTTACTTAAGATGATGAAGTGTTACAAAAAATCTACGTACAGCTTTACTTGGAAATAATGTCAGATTCGGTATAGCAGGGAACATTTCCGGGTTATTACGCCGTGGATTAATACGTAATACGTTCAAAAGATGTTAGAATGGACATTTAAACGTGGAGCTCGCAGTTCATTTGATTACAAGAATCGAGAGTATTCAGGAAACTTTGGGTAAATATTTTAAAATTTCAACAAACAGCAGCAGCTCGATTTGATTATCTCTTTTTTTTTTTTTTTTACGTATTTACCCGAACACGTTTTCATGTACTTTATTATTTTTCCGTACATATTCAAATTTATTAATTAAGATTATCATTATTATTATCATGTTTTTGTTTCGCTGCTTCTAAAACTGTTATATGTTCCCATTACTTCAATTTTATTTCTTAGAAGCTATTAGCGCTTTAAAGATACGACACTATTATTATTATCCGCTTTTGCTTAAATTCATTTCGAAATACGGCCTCCATTTCAAAATGAAAATACGTGGAAAAGAAAATGCAGCGGTAAGCGCGCTATTTTAGTTGACATTCGACCAGAAACGAGGCTTTGGCGACTTTTACGCTCCAAGTAGCAAATAGTTCTATAAATATTCAATAGTCCGGTAACTGGCGTGATTTCCAGCACTCGTAATTAGTTATGCAATGGTTCTTCGCTTTATATATACTTAGGGGCTGGGGGGGGATCGATCATCGCTACTTAAAATCTCGTGTTTTTCAACATTGCTGAGAAAAATTTCCTTCAACACGTTCAGCGTCTTATTGATACATCAAACAAAATTTGTTGAAAACGAAGTGCATAAAAGTTCCGCCAACAATAATATGCAAGCACAGTCGATGGTTGTGATTTTTGACATTGCTAAAATGTCTCCATGCGAGAGAAGTGAGAGACGGCAGAGTAACACGTAATGGAGAAAGGAAGTAGTAAACGTCAATATTGATTCTATACGGATGATGATAGGATGGAGTAAATCAGAGTCGTTTGTAGTATTTGAATTTAACCGGAGAGTATGCGGCTACAGTTCGAAAGTGACTTTTGACGACATCGTGTTAATGTGGATGCGTTCGTCACAAAAGGCGATAATTAATGTTACGACGAACTATGTGAAAAGGAAATACGAGTTTGATTCGTTCGGTGACATGAATCGAGTAAATAATTCACGCATTCGATGATGAATCGTATTTTTTCAACAGATATGAAGATTTTTTAACCGGAATTGAAGATTTCAGCGAAGCTTTCGAGGACACAATCAGTGTGAATTGATAGGTTTGCTAAATTCGTTGGAAGCTTACACGTGAAGAAACGACAATTTCATCATAATGTTCATACACAATAGGGAAATTAGAAGCAGAAGATGTGTTTAGTAAAGGTAAAAAGAGCATTCTGAAATGAATTAAGTAATACCGGGATGAGTTCATGCCATGTTGGGTGTGCGATCTGATGAATTTAGACTTATTAAAAATGACATTTCTCTCCGGACACACATGGTAACGGAAACTGTTTGACGTTCGATTGTCACAGGAAGGAAGTCAAGCATATTGTAATAAAACGTTGCGGGATCGCGACGTTGATTGTGACCCACCAACCGAAAAATGATGAATTATCGATAGAGACCTTTAATAAGCATTTTTAATTAAATATATACATATATATATAGATACACTTTTTTTTCCACTTTATGTTAATTAACAATGGTTACCGACAATAGAGATCACGAAGGACGTAAACCTTCTTTTTCAATTTTGCGATTTAGATTTTTCGTCGGAGCAAAAATAAGTTTTGCATTTTTTACATGTAATATATATATATATATATAAAAAAAAATAGGCGGAGAATTATTAATTTTTTCACTTACTTCTTCTAGTAGTCTTGTTACCGCTTCGATATCATTGTAAGTTTTGGTCATTTGGCTCACTCTGTTGCTGCATAGAACTGTAACAGACAAAACAAAAGAGAAATTTTTATAACAAAAATGCGTATCTTTTCGATTTTTTCGCGTAGTAACACCTTCCGGTTTATTGCTACTTCTTTTAAGTTCCGTAAACGATTAATCATGTTTTACCTGGCAGCAGAAGTTCTCGAAATTGAAATAAAAATCAGTTCGACAATAACGCAAATAATATACATCACCACCATCGTTATCGTCGTGTTTTTGAGATTCGACTCTGTAGCGTGAAACCCGCGAATTTGCTAGCTTTAACGTTAAAAAACCGACAGAGCTCAAGAAATACAACTTACATTAAATCGATTAACGCTGAAAATGTACAGCCCCCCCCCTTTAAAATTAATCTACCATTTCCATTAAAAAAAAAAAAAAAAAAATATTTTGATCTAGAAATTATTATTTTCCGAATTACTGCGAATGAAGGAATTATTGCACAATTACTTAAATTAGTGAATGATAATAACATTTCAAAAGTTCATTACTAATACGGAAATAAGCAAAACTCTATCTATACGGCGATATAGGGAAAAAGGATTAAAAACGCTTTAAAAAAAAAAAAAAAAAAAAAAAAAAACGTGAAACGATCGAAAAGGTACGCAAGGAAAATTTTTAATTACAGGATGCGAATTTTTTTTTAGAAATTTTCGTAGTTGCTGGCAGAGGTTGTGCAAAATACGTCACCTGTAATGTAAAACTCGCTTCTACTTTTCTCTTTTCTCTCACATAGTCGGCAGTTTTATCATTTCTGTTATACGCAAAACAAATCATGTACACACATACACACACAAATCGGCGCACTAATAAAAACACAGGTGCTACCCTCGCATCAACAGTTGTATATAAACGGTTAAATTAACGCTTATTTAATTATCCCAAGTAGGGATGATGCTAAAAGTGTGAAACGATATATTTAGTTTCAGAAAGGGCAGCATGATCCGTGGAAAATTCGATAAAGTTTAATTTGTACAGTTCTCTTCACATTTACTTACTGTTATAAAATAGACGGGTTTTTGAAATAATTTTATTCATCCATTTTATTAAGATTTTCCATCACAGCGACCGTTAAAAAAAAAAAAAAATTAATCAAAAAATAATAATAATAATAATGCAAACAACGACAAAAATGCGAATACGTAATAATACTGTTGAACGACCTCATCTACTATTTCGGGGGGTTTGAATTCCAGCGTGTTCGGGATTCGCAGTTAATTGTATTCAATCATATTTCCAGGCAAATCTGAAGAAGATGCATCTCTACTAGTGGAGATATTGAATATTTAGATAGAACGCGCGTTCAGCATTGTTATTCGACTGATTTATTACGACTGATTAATCAATATTTTGACTATTATAACTGCATTGTGTCTTTTATCAAATCTCAATGAAAACACCGCGTCGCTGTTTTGACCATCTTCTTCACCCCGTCACTCTTCATCTACCCTTTTTATCGTGGAATGATTTTTTATACGTCTATGTAGTGTTATCGGCCGGCAACAGGCTCCACACGTCCACATACAGCCAGAGAGCGTTAAAACTACCGCATATTTATTTTATTTTTAATTTAATTCAAATGCAATATGTTGACATGGTATAGACAAATAATAATAATAATAATAATCCATGTAGACCGGGGGTTGACACACGAGCTATAACAGTTTTAATTTCACTTAATCGCTACCGCTGGCGTGGTTGAACGCATTATTATATGCTCCGTTTCACATTGCTCGCTTACAACTGTGCTTTTTTTTTATAACTTTACAGAATTTTAGTGCAACGGGACACAATTTCCTTTTTTCATTGAACCGTAATATTCCTTAAAAATAATTATTTCACATTGCCTCCAAGTAATTAAAGTGATATAATACATACCAACACACATTCGCATTTTGAGGGTACTTTTAATTAACCGACGAAGCACTGTTATTAATTACATTCTACATCTTTCTATCTATGCAATACCAAAACTTTTGCCCAAATATAGAATACGAGCTCATTTTATCGATCTTCCTGAGTATCGCGTGTGCGTGTATCCTAAAGTTAATTTTTGAGAGACATTCATTAGACGTGGTTCCTCTCTCCTTATTTAGACCTCGCCAAATCTTGTTAAACAATAGTCTTTCAATCGAAATCGAAATCTCAGCTCAGTCACTTGTCATATTTTCTTTTTAGCAACTATTAGAATTTTGCTGATAACGTTTCGATGCGTTAATCAGTAGAACACAGAAAGAATAACACGCTTTCAATTATCAGAACAATGTATAATTAGAAGTGTCCAGTTACTCCGTGTTCGACAAGAGCATTAATGCCAACCCCATTATCATGGGGTGTGAATTAATTTTAGTTTTTAAAGTGTGTGCCTGAGAGAAGTCTTTTATAATAAATTCAAAGACCAGAAAGCAGCTACGGACACCTTGCCTCTTCTTCTTAAAATAGAGTTAATAATGCGAATCACTGCGCGGTAAGGTAAAAAAATACACGCACCTGCCGCAAAACAGGATTTTCAAAAAGGCGTTTCTAAACGAATTTTATACACAGGATTAACGAAAAATTTTATAGGGTAATCGCATAATATTACATTTTATAAGAGCGAATTTAACGTTCAATATTAATATAAATTCGCATTTTTTACCCCCCGTCTTTATACTTTCACGCATCGTCCTATAGAAATTCTAATCGAGTTCAGATTTAGTCGTTTAATTTTTTGCTGAACTGCCCCCACCCACCGTCTCTTTCCTAACGTATAAGCCGATTATATTCTATATCGACGGAATTTATTTCCCGACACTATAGTAGGAGGCGATATGGGATTAAGAGAATATAAGGATATGCTAATACTGATACTAATACAAATAGAATGAGGAAATGAACAGGGGCACTAAATCGGTACCTTCGTGCCTTTTGTGCAGAAGTACCCGTGACATGTGTCTCTGGTGTGCAAAGTAGGGCTATTCGTTTCTGCTGAACTCAAACTGTTGATTAATCAAATGTTTCCACCTGGATGTAATAATAAATAACGGTAACAACCTATTTTTGCCTGAAGTACGCGATATTTTACGTCGTAATGAGAAGATTCAAGTGAAAATAATCATCAACTCTTATAGAAAATTAGGAGGGATTAATAAAAAATTACACATCGAAAATTCTTCCTCGAATTATTGAAATAATAAAATGTTATTAAAAATTTACGCAAACGAGAATACCTTCACGAGATGAACCTTTAACGAAAATTACAAAATTAATTTCTCTAATAATGGAAATCGATAAAAGCGGGGGAAAATATTGCAGTGGACAGGGCCCCGACCTCTCAGTCACTCATCTATTTAGCGAACACAGATTGCACGGTGGTGTAAACACAATCGAGAGAGATGTAGTATTAATTATTATACAGTGAAGAGAGATGAAGGCTGACGTAGTCAAAGGAGTGCGCAACTCTTTCCTAGCATATTTCCCGTGTATACCTAGTGTAATAACCGTCGTCATCAAAAGATCGTGAAGGTTCGTAATTAAAAGGGAGATGGTGCGATGATAACCAACGTGTTGTATCATTTCTGTCGCTTCGAACGTTCCCCCCGCGATAAAGATAGACCAACGTAGAATCTGACATCGCTTGTACTAAACAAATCTTTCTCCACTGCTCAATTGATTTATCGAAATTGGTGTTTCATAGAGACGCGAACACGTTTCCTTGCTTATCAGACACAGCATTACACTGTGCACGGAAAGAGGTAAATGCTTTTAATAATTTAATATAGATGTTTTAGAATTCGCGGAAGTTACAGATGACAGCGTCTTCTAATGACATTTAAATGCCCATTAAATAATATTGTGCGCCTGTGGCAGAACACTATTTTGTTACAATGAATACATTCAATACAGGGCGATTAGTTTCCGTAAAATCATAATCATTACTTACATTATGGCTTTACAAAACCGATATTGTCAAGTACGGTTTTCATTGTCACAAAATTACATTTTACCGGCTGTACGTGATAATTGTTTAATCATTAAATAACGCAATTAATACGTAACGCTGTATATTTAAACATTTATTTTGAACACGCATACTGACAACACTTGTGTCTAATTCGCTCTTGATTCATTTTTTCCCATGTTTTCTATTCATTTCTTAATTTCAAATTTTCGAGAAAACTTAATTTAAAATAAATAAATAAAAAAAAAATAATATCCATTATAACGCACTTGCAGCAAACATTACTTTCAAGAGTGTCTCCGGAAAGTGACGCTTAAATGCTTGTTGCTTTAATTTCTTTCAGTAAAGAAATGGTAGCGGACGGAACATCTTTTCCGCCGACCGCTAGTATTATTCCTTTTAAACGATGTTTTATTTAACGCACGCAATCTACGACGCACGAGCACGAATAGAAAAAATTTCTAGGAAACTCGTGTAACTCTGTCCGGGTTAGAGAAAAACCTTGAAAGAAAATAGCAGAAATAACGGCGCAGACGGATAGGGTGGAGTCGATCGATTATTTTTGGGCCAGCTATTGAAAAATACATGCACCACTCGCAGATTTCGTAATCCGATGCACCCAGTTCTACCGGCTGGCATGTCCCGTATTATTGTGCAATAAAATGCCCGTCCGGTAATTAGTTTTCAAGAGAATTTCCAAGCAATATAACAGTTTTACCCCAATACAAATCATTATATAGACTGTGTTTAAGGTGATCATTCTCACATGGAAAACTAAGAATGCAATCGTGATTACTTATTTTTTAATGATAATAATACGAAAGAAGGACGCGTTCTTTTGCATGATAATTTTTAATTTTCATTCTAATTTTTACCAAATAGTTGATAAGACTAGGTGTAAAATAGCAAGATATATATATATAAAAAAAAAAAAAAATTCTAATTTTTTTTTCTCCTTCCAGATTAACAATTTTAATGAAAATTTATTTTTATTACAATTAACGACTGAAGCTTTTTTTTTGATTAATTCATATTTTGCATATAAGACATAAAAATAAAAATGCGCGATTACGAACTCCCAGCAAACATTAAGTCACATTCCAGTAAAGCTGAAATCGTAGTAGAGTTAAAAATGCAACAAAATAACTTGCGGCGGGTGGGGAGGGGAACGAACATAATTAAATATATCTACCCCTTAAAAAGAATATTGTATGCAAATATCCCCCCTCGTGTTAAGGGGAAAATTTTCATTTCGGTTTGATTTTTCGTAAGATTCCCGCGTTAATCTAAAAATTCCTGCAACTCAAACACGTCGATCATCAAATATATATATATATATATATATATATATATATAAAAAAAAGATATTAACAAAAACGATTTATTTATGATTTCTTTATTTTCGTAATTTGAGCGTCCTTTAATTAATTCTGCCTCTGGATCACAGCACAATAAGTGGGGGCGTATCCATCCAAAACTCACATCTATACGGGCGGACTGCACCAAATTCCACACGACTGCTTCATACGCAGGCTCGATAGATAATTAATAATGTAAATTTTTCAGCGGCAGATATTACACCGATAACGGTTCGAAAGTGTTTTACTTTCTATCATCAGAGTAGCACACTGCGAACTCTCTTATGATCTTAATTGGGCGGTATCGCTAATAATCATAAAACAAAAGCATAAAAAGTGTAAATAAACCGATTTACAACCTCTATCTCCTATGAAACATATTCATGTTTCCTTTATACGCACATAACCACAAAAAAACTGAAAATTATTTAAGTAAACCTTTCAGAATTATAAATTATAACTAGGCAACAACTTATAATTACCGTTATTATTTTCGACTATGTTAATTCGAGCTCATACGTTATCAACACGGCACACTGTCATTGTTATAGCGCGCTACGTGTGCATGTATTTTGGAAAGCATTAGTGATATCCCGCTGGAGAGTCAAGTTGCACACATAGGAAGTAACGAAATCTGTACCGGGGCATAGAACATCACGAGACTGCTCAGGTCAAGTGCGTGGGAAGCAACATGTGTCCGCAACAAGCGCAATTACATGCTTCTCGCAGATGAGCAGACATTGGCGGGAAGAACAGAACGAATGATACTTATACTGCCTGAAAAAAATCGATTATTTCCTCCGCATAATTACTGAGAAATAATGCATTGCGAAATGCGGGACGACTGAAATTTCCAAGCTCTCCTATTCAAGTATATAATTACGCATTGTACATACAATGTAAAATTTACCAGGGAACACTTGTACTTGCTGTTTGAGTCAAGCGCCGTAATTTGATTTACAGAGCACGGAGACCAATTAATGCGTGATCGGAAGATAACGTCGTGGAGGAAATATTTTAAATCAACTCACCGGCTTCCGAAAACAATTCGCTCATCATCCAAGAAAGTGCAACAATAATAAGAGACTGGTTGCGATAACACAGTAATTATTACATTTGCGCCGAACTGGTGAAATGAAGACGAATTCGGGTCAAAGAAGAAAAACAAAAAGCACGATAATAAAAGGGGAGCGAATGTAACATGATACGCATGCACACATGCAAGTATAAATACGTAAATATATATTTTATATATATATATATATGAGATTTAAACTTCCTTCGTTATACTCCTCCAACGGCTGAAATGTCAGCATTGTATATCATATAGCAGGGGTGGCCAACTTGATTAGACCCAAGATCTACCCCGTTTACTGGCGAAACCCTGTGCGATCTATCAATTTGAAATTTTAAATGAAACAGTATAGTTCAATATACAATTATGTAGTATTTATTATTTTATTAGCAGGGAAAACATAAAACTGAAAATTATTCTTAGTAACTATACTTATTTATATTAGTGTGAGCATTGCGTCTGAGAATCTGCCGTTAGATTAGCAAAATCAGGTTTGTAGTTTGAAATTGCCAACCTTAAGATGTATGAGCACCTGTCAAGCAAGAACGGTGTTTATTTTTTGTTTGTTTTAAGTAGGAAAATGCTGATTCACATAAATATTTTGGAACCAAAACACGAATGCAGTTGTTCAACACATTTCTTCAATCGCGCAGCTATTGCTGATTACGTTGCTGCGCAGTCTGTTCTATGTATTTGTATTTTTTGCCTTGCCACGATGGCGTGGACTAATAGCCGCAATCGACCACCGGTTAGCCACCGCGGTCATATAAGATTAAATCGAGAAATATTACCGATTCAAATAGATTTATTATTATCAATCCAAAAAAAAAAAAAAAAAATTAATAGCAGAACAAACAAACGGGATAATATTTTACGAAATGTCATACAAACATGCGGTAACTACAAGAGTGTAATAACGAAATAGCGTCTAAGTGGATTCCGGGCCACATACAAGGAAATCGCATTATAGGCCAGATTAGACCGCACTAGTTAATCAATGACAAATGCAAAATAATATCCATGGAAGTAGTTTGGAAGTAAACTGAAATCTAAAAGTTTAATAGACTGAAAATATAGGTATAACAATTATTGCGAAAAATATTACATTATCCAAAACGGTATATTATCTTCTAGTAATACCGGGCTTCCCAAAAGCTTTCAAAGACATTAAATTGAAAGAATGATAAAATAGCGGACGGAGCATTATGCTTACTCCGAAGAAGTTAACACAATTATCTCTTAGATTTATATGAATTTACAGAACAAGAGGGGGATATATTGAACATATAATGGTTTGGAAATTCCGAATTTGGGGAATGGGGGAAGATAAAAATGACGCAAAGAAATCATACTATTTTCATATTGCCAAAGTTAATAACGGAGTTCGTAACATGGTGATCATAACAGCATTATCCGATTAAAATAGATCTGAATTATGAAAAACACATTATTTAGATTAGACATCGAGAAGACGGTAGAGGCGGCGCGCGCCTTCTCCTTTCGGTCTCTTTCGGATCTAGTGAAGCGAAAATGAAAAGGGAACGGTTGACAGAAAATAAAAAATTAAGTTACTTTGAGGTTTTTTGATTTCTAAATATAAAAGCTTCAAAAATTTGGTTGACAATTTTCACGTAATTAACCCGAGTCTTTTATTTATGGAAAATTAATTTTAGTTTATTCGCGCAAAATTTAATTAACATGTTTTTCTTCTTCGTGCATGTACGCTGCTCATTATCCTTCTTGGGAAAAGAATGAATTTCCTTCCCTCATTTTGAATTTTGAATTGTCACCGTGTTTATCGTTGATGAAAAAATATTGGCTGGAGAGAAAGCGTTGAATCGCGCTTAAATTATTTTACGTGGTCCCCCTAGATGGCCAAACTCGAAAATAAGAGAAAAATATAAATAAATAAATCCACAAGTTCGAAGGGATTTTGTCGTTGGCATCTCTGAGGGCACGAAAAACTAGCGGTTATATCGTTTCAAAGAGGTAAAAAAGCAAATCTTTCGTCAGTAATGTACGAGAAGAGAAATAAAAACGAGCCAAAAGAAATTTTTTCTGTATTGTCGGTTTTAAATTTGATGTAAAATTTAGCTACTGTGATGATGATGAAAGCGTGTGTAACACAAGTAGTTGAAAAAAATAAGATTCTTATAGTTCCCGCGATCTTTTTTTTTTCTTTTCTTTTTTCTCAAGAAGATTTTAATTTATAATCCCTATCGACACTTATTTCGATTACACATAGTAATCAGTTCGGAAACTGTTAATCTCCGTTGCTACCGAGAAGCCCCATAAAAATAACACTCCACAGCAGAAACTAATTTAGAAATAACCGTACAATATTTTCCGAAGAAAACGAAATTTAATCATTTAGCTGCTCGTAAGAAGACTAGCGCGTAACAGTAAAAAAAAAAAAGGTTACTGAATAAAAATCCAACAAAATCCAGAGTTGTGTTTATTTTTTGGTTTTCCTCCTTTTTTAAGATCATATCAAGAATAAAACCAAAAAAGAATAAAAAACAAAACCCGTGAACCTAAATGTATATGGTTTTTTTTTTGGGGGGGGGGGGGCAATCGTTTACCCAGGGGACTGTCAAAGAATCGTAAAAAAATAGGTCAAGAATATTAAATACGATGAATTTTGAAACATTCCATAAAAAAATCATCATCGTGTAAAAGTTTTTTTTTTTTGTCTTCTTCAAATAATGTATTCGTTTAATTTAATTATAAGTATAAATAATAGGCTTCAAACGAATTATTCAATTAAGTTTTCCCATTAGAACCGAATTAAAATACAATCCGATCAAACATCTTATAATTGTCTATAAAAATCCGCATTTTAATTACAATTTTATACCGTTTATATATTTACACGTTAATAATTGTAATAATTTAATTTTTTTCTATAATTAATTTCTTAAACGGTAAACCTATTAAGAAAAAAAGGTTATAATTTTGGTACACAGAAGTGCGAGAAAAAAGGTAATTCTAACACAGCTGTCTTTTTGATTCTCTTCTGATATATTTTGTAGCCAGCAAAAAAGTGTGATCAACACTTTTTGGAGGTACGCATAGTTTTTTCTATTTCGTCCATTGCTTGAATTTCGTTTGAACAGCAATGTGCAAGAAGAAACTACTTTACCATTTGAACGAAAAATCCGAAACCAATTTGGGCGCATGTAAGAGATTTTTGTCGCATACTTACAACTTAAAGACCGGACTGCGATTATGTGCTGAAAAAGAGATATTTCAATCTCTTATATACGTGACATTAAGACACACCGCAAATGTGCGATAATAACATTTCGTCAAGAGCATATAACGCATTAGACAATAGAAAATGATACCCCGAAAGTTTCCGGGAATCAAAACTAGTGGTAAAAATAAAACCTGTTTTTTTTTTTTTTTTTTTTTTTTTTTTAGGATAAAACTCGAAAATAGTAACTCACCTATCAATGACCCACCATGGCGAGATTTAATAAATATTCGAACGGTCCAAAACAAAATCTCTATGCAAATAATTTTACCTGATAATTTCAAAGAAATGAACGACTACAAAGAATTTGCTCATTACACGAAAAAAGTCTCTACTCTGAACCGGAAGCCATTGAGAATACACGTAAGACGTCGTAAATATTTACAAACCAAACCACTTAGCTGTACCGTAAAATATTTATAGTTTACGTATGTATGATTTTAAGACTGTAATATTCAACATAATTGAAGATGCAATTTTATATTCAAAAAAAAAAAATTAATTTTTTTCAGACTGTTCAATTATTAAAGTGATGGCGCATACTGCAGTATCAACACCGAGACACTTTCAATTAGTTTTAAAATTAAGGTAATATGGACTAACGGACAGAGGAAATTTCAGTTACGCCATTGGAGTGATACGTTATTCTAGTAGAGTACAATTTTTTTTTTCTTTAGAGTTTTTCCGTCCTTGATTATAAATAACCGCATAATCTTCTAATGTAAATTGGTGGCCATTCTAATCTTAATTTTTTTTTTTTTTCTTTTTCGTGTCTACTATTCTCTTAGCGTCCGGTGAATGTAAATAAATTGACGCGCTGTATCACAAGTAATACAATAATTTTTGTTATATAAATTCATCGGCATCCCCGTTTGTTAATTAGCAAAAACTGATCATCATTAGGTATGTTAATTTTTACCTCTTTCAACACAATACATAATTAACGGTATGAATTTCTGTAAAAAATATTCACACAAAAAAATCACTCCTGCCGATTGTAGTAATACAGATGATACAGATGTACTTAAATGTATTCGCACGGCATGAAGAATGGAGATCATTATTACCATTAGTAGGCGAAATTATTTAGTAGAGCATGTTGAGGTTAAAGTGAAAAATATGGAGTGCTGTTTCCATTATAACACCTATTCAAATGTAAAATTCATTACTCCAAATCTTTTTTTTCATTTTACTTTTTTAGTCCGATTTCATAATTGAACCAAAACAAAAACAATTTCTGTTCGGGTTTTACAAGCGCCGACGGCAGTGTGGGCTTTCCCGTTTACGCTGAGCAGCGTGAATGAGTTTGATTCCTGAGCCTTAAAATTTGTACCCTCAATATCTATCACCGACACTTATAGATATGTCAAATAATAATAATAATAATAATCAAAAAAAAGAGGATCGGGTGATACATCGACAGCCGAAACTATATTCAAAATCATATCGAGGCTGTGGCACTATTTAGTAAAAGTCCTCTGATGGAGAAGTAGTTGCATTTAGCGCACAGTCCCACCTTATAGTTTACTGTACATGTTTTAGAATGTAATTATGCACTGAATCTGTTTCTGTGATTTAAGAAATGTCCTGTTTCTTTACATGGTTTTTAACTTTCTAAATTAACGCCCCAGTTAATAAAACCAAGAAAGAAAAAAATTAATAAAAGTAAATGAAAACACAAAGCAGTACACGATCGGTTTAGACAAAAATAAAAAAAGAAAACAACAGGGACAACAATAAGCAACAGACCAGCGGCGTGATTTTTAACGGCAACATACATAACCGAAAATAACAAGGCCAGAATGTTCTAAAATGTTCTATAATGTTCCAAAATATTTCAGAATGTTGCAAAATGTTTTTTTTTTTTTTTTTTTTCATTTAAGTAGACTTGGTTAGAATTATGTGTACCATTTGATTAGCAGAAATTAGCAAAATTCTTTTGAAATGCCAGGTTGATTTTAAAAATTCTAGAGTTTATTTTGGGGCAACGAGAGAAAGAGAGAAAAGAAACAGCAAGAGAAAAAAGTTTTCAGGTATTTGTTTTCAATTGTATAATAAAAAAGGAAATTTACTCCTGTTTTTGGATTTTGTGTAGGTTTTTGTATTTAATTCGGGAATGTGTAGATATACTTTTCAGGTGAAAATAATATTAAACGGAATACAAAAATTATATCATACACATTAGAATTTTACAGGCGTGAAATTTTGTATCCACTGCAATAGAACAATAAGCATAATAAGAAAGAAAAATACTCACGTATACTTTTTTTGTACTTATTTCGTATGTTTATTGTCAATACAGAAAGACTGTATTTTTATTAAAATTAATGAAAAAAAAAGAAAGAAACAGATTTCGTGAACAACGTGGAAATTTTCCGAAATTAAGCCGCAAGCTTTTTAGAAATAAATTAAATATTACTAAAAAAAAAAAATATTTGATTTACACATAGACACACCTACACGTGTAATTTTATGTATATATATATACATATATATATATGATGGCAATAAAAGCGTGCTTTATTACGTGATATTATATCAACAGCGGTAGCAGCAACAGCATAGTGCACATTAATAGAACGGGTGTTACCTTCCATAAGTAACTGCTCATCATCGACGTATTCACTGTAATTTCTCCCGACAAAATCCTCGTCGTACTCGTAAGGATCATCGTTGTCGTTGCCACCCGGTTCGGCCGAGGATTCGCAGAAAGACGACGATGATAACAAAAAACTTTTACTCGTTTCCGCTATTCCTTTCCTCGGGGTCTCCTCCTCCTCCTCTTCCGTTTTATCACTGTCGTCTCTTTCTTCAACCGAGTTATCTTCGCTTTCCGCCTCCTCCACTTTATTATCCGTCGTGACGAACACGGTACACAGCTCGGTCGATATCAGTTATTTCGCGCGGAGTATTCACTATCGGCCATTTATATCGATTCCACCGAGTTCGTCGTCGAGATGAATCGTACGATAACAATCGGTACAAGTATCGGGCGAGCCGGCATCAGAAATGCAAGTTGATGCGTACGACAGTTATTATTATCGTTATTATTATTATTATATTTTATTACATCGGGACAGCCACGCGTAACGACCTTATCGTGCAGAAATACTAATAATCGCTGGTGCATCTGAGACCACATCGAGAGAACACCGCACATCAACCGTTCGCGCGTCTAGTATTCCGTTTCCTCCTACATCGCAGAGGTAGACACAGGTTTAAAACGAGCATAACAACGATTCAAACTTATTTCTCATCATTATTTGGGGTGTCGATAAAATGCGCAAAGAAACACACACGCGCGCGCACAGCTGGTTCGCATGTAACGGATAACCACCTCGATAACACAAATAATTAAAGAAATAAAATAATTAAGCTACGCGCGAAACAATAGCAATAATAGCCCGTTCCTACGCTCCGGATAACGCGTGTTGACCCAGATACATCCGACAAAGGAAAAAAATGATACAATAATATTGCAGTAATAGAGGATGACACCACCGACGAGACTACTATCCTGTTTTTCGGTACACACTGTGAAGAATTAAGTGCTCGGATACTGCCCTGCGGAAGGGGCATTGGCGAAGATTAGTAAAATAAAATTAAAAAAAAGAAAAAAAAGAACAGGTCGTGGGAATGGAGACACGCCTAAAGTCCTGCTGTCGGTCAAAGGTCAACGGACCATCATGCATCACGCCATCATGCTCAGTGAGGTGCATGTCGCCATTATCTGGAGTAGCAAATAGATTTCGGAGCTAAGGTGGAACGAAAAAAATTCGTTGATAGTTAAGTTGTGTACGTCGGCCGTCAACAAGTTAATACTCTCGGCTCATCGAAACAAAAAAAAGAAGAAATTGTCAACAGTCAGAGGCTGCAGCGTGAATTAATCGAACCGCCAATGAGAACAGAAGAGGCTACTACATCGTATGTTTCCGTTAATTGAAGTCCACAATCGTAAATAGTCAGCTAGAATAGTTTATTTTGTAATTCACGTCGGTTCTAATATTCCGATTATCATCGAATTCGGATCATCAACAATCCGGATCACCGGATCGACGCTGATAACTTTATTCGTTAATCATTGTTGTTATTTATATTTTATATAAATTTATTAATTGCGTTTATCAGACATTGTTAAATATGTAACTAAAAATGTACGATTTAATAGAATAATACTATACTATAAAATAAGAGAGGTGATAATAATAAATTTATTGAGTAAACGCACTTATTAAACGTTACATTCGGCATCTCCTGTAGGGATACTGAATAAAAATATCTAGAGATCGCTTCGTGCTCTAATAATAAAAATTTGGCCAAATCAAAAACGAAAAAGAATTTGCAACATGCTGTTAAGGAATGTTGGAATAACTCTGAAGGTCTTAAGCAATCTACGCCAATTTTTACAGCGATGGAAAAACCTCAAATGGATCGAATCACAGTTACGTCGGATTCCGATAAAGTTTTACTTTTTCATTACTACTACTATTATTATTATTATAAATAATGCTGTTTCTTTAATTTCATTTTCTTTTTCTAATCAATTTACCAGAACTAACGATAATAATTAAATTCGTGTTGTTGACGGGCCGTTGAAACCCCCACAACATTCTGGGGACCTGCTTCAGACGATTAATTTTATTTAGCATCGGCTAAAATTGAATGTAATGGATCACGCACATTATGCTAACAAGTCGTTTCATATTGTCACGTTTAACGTTAGTTTATATTTCGCTGTCACGGATGCCACCGCAGAATTTGAAATTCTCGAAAAATTAAAAATTAATTTCTTTTTACGATTATATTATTGCTGTTATCGTTTACTAAATTCACGGGTTGATTTTTAGTTACATATATTTTTAACAGTGACCTACACAACAATTTTTCTTTAACGGCCGACCGCTGAAATACAATTAATAAATTTATAAACAAGTATCGCGAGAAATAGAGATTAATAAAAATAACATTTAAGAAGAGATCACTACATTGTGTCGGCGTGGCAACTCGAAGATAATTGAACTGCCACTGGCCACTTTTTTGATATGGTTTTCCAAAAATCAAGAATAAAAAATTTACTCGGAAAAATAGAATTATGAACACGATATTTTAAACGAACCTGGTAATACCAAAAGTCAGTCAACAAAAACCAGGTAAAGTGGTCGGGGGTTCTCTGGAGACAATCTGTGACTTCTTTTTGACTGCAAGAAAACTGACGAGCGAAGGCTAACCGTTAGATGAGCAGTCAGATCTCACTCACCTTTTACCGGAGGAAAAAACTAACTGACTCCGTCGTCCGAAGAATGCTTTGGCCGTGTCTTTTGCTCGACCTTCTAGTGCGTAGCTTGTTCAGCTTGATGATCCGATCACCTTTCGCCGACAACAGAACCGCAAACGTACACTCACCTTTTCACTCTCACCGAGTGCTCAACATTTCTTTTATTAAATCTATTATCTTCAACAATATACTACAATGTATACGCTACAATATACACTCATGTGTACTACTTTGTTAGTGCTCTACCTATAGGGTATGTTACGTACTTTTCATTAATTCAGCAAGCACCCATGTCTTAAAAACACCTATATAAAAAGATAATACGTCGTAGTTGTGCTCTCCTACGAATAAATCGGCGTAATCACGAAAAGAGAAATAGATACCCAACGAAAAATACAAACAACGGACAGATAATAAGATTGCTGTTTTTTATGCAGCAATATCTCTGTTAGAACTACAAAAACAAATAAACTAAAAACAAAAATAAATTCTGTCAAAAAGAACACGAATTTCAAAAAAAGTACTCAGCTGATATAAGAAATTATATCGTTCACTAATTGAGTTTTCCCGTATGGGTTTTACACGCTGTAAACTTCAATATCAAATCAGATAGGCCGCTGTATTATGTTCATCGCTTTAAAAATATCGATATTTCTGATTCCTTATATTACGAGGGAGACACGACGCATTTTAAAAATAATCTTATAAAGTCGCAGGTCAGTTTTCGTTTATGGCTGCGTTTCCATTTGATGCAAATTTCTAATTTCAGTCGAAAATTCGAATATTTCTTTGACACATATGTTATTTATAATCCAAACTGCGCAGATACGTCAAAAAACAATTCCCGGCAATATGTAGGTTTACAGAAACCCGAAAAATGTAAAAAGCTGGTAATTTCCGTTTAAAATACAAACTAGTTTCGATGTACATTAACAAGGAAAAGTAAAATGGTTATTATTGACTATATGTAAGTATGTAAACAAAAATTTCTGGAAATTACGAATAAATTTATATCACATTATATTTTTATACATAGTCAATACTAATAATGGTACAAAATTATAAATTTATTCATAATTTCCATAAATTTTTATTTATGTATATCGCTATATTATAATTACACACAGTCAATAACCACTTTACCTTGTGGAGATCATGATGTATTTACATTGAAATCAGTTCAGGTATTATAAGTGGTTTCTTTATGTTTCTTTAAAAAATATTTTCAATGTTTTAATATATACTGATGTATTACTTGACTTATTCAAAATTACATCTATACGGCTTGCACAGACTGCAAGAAGGCATTTGGTTCCGATAGAGATTGGGGCGGTACTCTAGTTACATTTAAAAAGTACACACAAAATATAATCAGAAATATTTACGGATTGGTAAGACGCCAGATAAACCAACGGAAGAACTCCAGGAAAATTTCACTAAAAAAATCGGTATTCGACGGAGCGTGACACACTACATTAAGTTGTTTTGAAAACCATTTTTAGAAAATTATAATTCAACACGTAGTAGATACTAGCTAAGAATCATCTAAGAAGGTTAGCAGATGACGATATAGGCTGAGCAGGATCGCAAAACAACTATAGACCCCATACACATACACACACACGTGAACAAGTTGGTCATAGATATTGAAGTCAAATATAGAACCTACATAAATTAAAAATAATCGACAAGGATATACAAATAAAAGTTGCTGCAGGTAAAAGAAATGTCTTGAACAAGAAAAAGAAAAAAAAAAAAATGATGACAAATAAGGGGCGATAATGAAAATTGCGGGAGTAGCTTTTGATAAATTAAGCAATACGAATTACAGATCTGCCTAAAGAATGAAATAATGCGTCCGCACTCGGGGCTTGAAAAGCCGAATAAAAATTTGATCTATTTGACAACGCTGTACGTTTATTTCTTAAATTCATTGGCTGAAGTGCTTACTTCTTCTAGACTATCGCTATTGAAAAAAGCGTACAGCATTGTCAAATAGATCAAATTTTCATTCGGCTTTTCAAGCCCTGTCAGCACTTCAGCATGCAGAATGCAAACCAAGAATTCGCCTTAATTTAAAGTGTATATACGTCGTCGCAAGTAGGACTATTGCTGAACAGTAAGCGAACAAGCCGAAAAAAGAATACGAGAAGACGTAAATCGACATGTATCTACAGGATGATGCAGTCGAACTAGAATATGATGGTCGATAAGTAGGAAAAAAAGAACAGATAGATTTTTTAAATTGTTAGCAAGGTAGAGTAGCTAAGAAAAATTGGATAAGAAAGACATAAAATATAAAAATAAGTGAAAGAAATTGGGCGAAATCTGTAGTGGGGCAATACGGGCTAATCGTGATTGGTTAATATTTTGATATTTTCATTAGATATTAAAATTTACGTATTTGGAACAACACAGATGGCCAAAGAGAAATGCAAAGTTTTTATTCGTTTATTCCCGAATCAATTTAGATAAAACCGTCCGGAACCTTACAATTGGACACAAAGTGCATGTGTGACAACTACACTTTCGAAGAAACACTGAAAATAAATGTAATTATACAGAAGCAAACGATCCGGAAATGTACTAGTATACTTTTAATCGGTAGGAAGCGTTCGTAAGTTTTCACTTTCAGCCGATGATGGACTCATCATCACCGTAGCTGCGTCTCTTGAAACAAGAGATTGCATGCATCATTAAATTAATGTTTTTTCTGGCCCGAGTAATCGTCTCTGGTAGTCTCTTACGACGCCGGGTTGTGTCATTAATTCTAATCTTCTTTGTCCTTTTATTGGCTTTCCTTCTATCTTTCCTAGTTTAAAGAAAATTATATTCCTAAATACATTTCGGTATTGCCATAATTACATTTATTTTTAATGACTGTTTACAGTTTCGTAAATAGGCTTTATAATATTCATATATTAATTTCACCCGCATAATGTACAATAGACTACAATATCCTGCCGAGGGGTATTCAGGCATCAGAAATATTAAATGAAAAAAAACAAACATTTCAATCAATCCTCCAGTAGTGTTTGGAAATAATCAACAATTATTTTCGACAAATTTATTCAACGGTATTGTCGGCGGCCTTGAAGAATCATTTTCAAGCTGCGAAAAACTTAACATTTTTCTTTATGGCGCGAACAACTTATAAAAAATACGCAAGACATCATTCACATCTGTTTCGAAATTAACTTTCTATTCACCCCCGGGGGAGACACTTTCAGCTGGTCAGACAAGATTAGATCGGAAGTTTAACGAAGTAGTCGACGATTCAGCGGACGAACGGAATAGCGCAGAGTTGACGTTTAAAAATTTTCCGGTAGCGGGTTAGTCTTTTAATGGAAAAGCCGGTCAGCACAGAGGTCAGTTCAATGACAGAATTTACGCGACTAGGTCAGTCGGGAGCCCTTCGCTAGTGCAAAGGACGCCATAAATAATTCTCGTTAACAGGAAAAGAGGATACGACTACCACACTTTATAAAATTATTACACCGCAAACGTGACTACGTGCTTTTAATTACTTTTAGCGAAGTTTTTTTTTTTTTTTTTTTTAAATATAAAAAAAAACAAAACAAAACATTTTATCCATTATTATTATTATTTTTATAGCTCGACGGCCATTTATAATAATTTTCCGTATAAAAAACTGTTGATGAGTAATCGCCGACAACCTAATGAAATAAAGATAAAAAGTGGGGATGATATTTTGCAGCGAGAGATTCGAATCGAGCTCTACTCGAATGAATAATTTCGCCGCCTAACCAACTAGAGGCTGTAGTATTTTTAAATTACATTACACTTTCATATTTTTAATTTCACGGCAAAGAAAAGAGTCTCGCCAGACATCTCTAGATTTTTGTCCCATTTGTAATAATTCAAATTTTCCCCTTTGTTTTTATTAAACCATTGTTAGACGTACGTTAATATTATGGAGCTTCCTTCGGATATGCGTGTAATTCATAAAAAGTATGACGCTATTTGATCTTTCATGATTCTTATTGGAGAAGTCGTAATTTATATATTTTATTTATTTCATTTATTCGGAACTCATCTTCTCGGACGTTAATGTAATGATAATTTTCCATATTTTTGTCAATGTGTGGTGGCAGCCGGATTCGAACCGAATTGTTCATGACAAAAATAAATTTTAACACTTAATTAACAATTATATATGTATATAATTTTTATATCTCCGACGCGTTTCGAAGCAAACACTTCATATGTTCACGGGAGTAATATAAAAATTAACATACAAATTAATTAATTTCACAAATGAATACAGTCAAATCCGTGAATAATAAAGAACAAATTAAATTGATCAAACGCATTTGCGAACGTTTTAGTTTCTACAGTGTAATGTGTCCATTACATGGGCGATAGTAAATAAATCACAGAAAAACAAAATAAAATTTGAAATAAATTAAATAAAAAATATGAAAAAATGAAATTATATGTAAATAATTATCGAAAACGTGGTGCGAGTGAGAATGGGAGTGTAATTGGAATCCTGTTTGTCGGTTGGGGGGCGAATACAATGAACGGTGATTTTGGCCGAGGCGAAGACAAAGGATTCGTAGAGACACGAGCGGAAAAAATAGAAAAAAGGTAGCCAGTCGATCTTGATCAGCCTTTGGAAACAGAGTCAATTTTTTGGTGTCGACTCGTAAAAAAGAAGAAATTCGCGTTCCGAGCATAATACAACCCCTGCAGCTGCGCGCAATAGTCAAATCTCAGATCGGTTTTGATAGTGTAAATCCCGTCGCAAAAGTGAACTTCATAATTATAATTAAATCGGTTTAACTTTCATTCGAAATTCGCGTCTCGATTCTTCCGCAAAGGATCTCGTCGCCAGCCCACTCATCCGGGATCTTTCGTCACCGCCGACAAACAGTGATACGTATTGATTTATATTTATTTTTTCGTATACGTTATTTAATTAATCATCGTGTGTGGTCGACCGCTCCAGAAAGATCGGTGTAAGTTTAAACAATATATATGCATACGTTTAACTAATCACCTTTTGATTAATTTTCATTAAAATATAAAATAAAATTTAATAAATTTCAAATTTAAATCCACGAGCTCGATAGGAACTAGTGGTTGACATCCCCGGACAAAACAAATTATTAGCTAAATAAACTAACACTAAACGTTACATTTGGCATCCCTGGTGGGGATAAAAAAAAAAAAAAAAAAATGATTAGCTAAACAACTAACTTTAACATTACAACTTTCGTTGTCAAAAATTTCATTCATTTTGTTAACGGTTATTATAAAACCTAACAAGAAATATTCAGATAGAAAAGTTCAAAAAGAAAATCATTAATTTAAGTAAAAAATTATTTAACTTTTGTAAATTTAATTCTTAAAATTAATTTTTTTTTAAAGTTAATTATCTTTATTCTGAACGCAGCGACCTCCTAGCTTTGTTCGATCGTGAAACCGTATTTGTGACTTTTTAAGTAAATTCTGTACACTAAATCAAAATTTGACGATATTATCGATCGAGAAGAATCTATTACCGTCCACAATTTGATTATTAAGTAATAATAGTTTGTTTTTTTTACCGCATATCCGATTTTTCACGGTAATCTTTTTTTTCTTTTCTTGATTATAAATATAATACTACAGGATGGGATAATAAAAATATTTTTGCACTTTGGGGAAATACATGAATATTCTCTTCCGGTCTATCAGAGGTTCAGTACAATACCAAAAACTCAACTTCACAATCCCCCATAGCCAAGGGTGTGGAACTTAAATTTTATTTTAACCGAATAGGAATTTTTATAGTGGTTTTTCGTTACGGTTTCTCACTAATCTCTGACGCAAGTAATAATATATGATTTCGGAATTGTATACGAATAAGCTACCCACAATAAATAAAAAACAGTGTTATGTGTAATATATGTACTTTGTGTATTACTGATTTAAAAATTATTAATTAGATGAAAAAAAAAAAAAAAAGAAAAAAAAGTAGTATAAAATTTAAATTAAAACGAATGGAAAACTTATTACTGAATCCGGAGTAAGCCCGGCAGCGAAACGGTAATTTATGGAAAGAACATTTGGGGCAGAAAAACATAAAATTTTAGGAACGAAAACAAATGTTTCCAGCAAGCTAAGAAATATTTTTTACAATACGATCCAAAATAAAACTTCGTAGAGTCTTGGTTTAGAGAGTTTGAAGAGGAGAGAAGAATTTTCGTCAAAAATAATATCGGCAGTGTATAAATCAATGTACCTTTTTTTTTTTTTTTTTCACACCAGTAGCATAATTTAGATTCTGTCGCTCCATCCAGTTACATACGTCAACTCTTAAATAACAATTTAGGGGGTTCAAAATACTGAAAATATTTTGATCTCGCGAGTTTTTCGTTTTCTGAAATTAATTATCTAAACCGCAGAGGAATAATGCGTCACTATTTATGGCAGTAAAAAAATATTAACCGATTTGATCGTTTCAAACGGACTCTCCTTAATGGTATACGGAGAACATCTGCAGTTATCTGTATACGATATAATTCGAGGAATTACGATCATCGCCAAGCACACATGTTTTATCACAAACATCACCAGTGCTCTCGCTTAATTACAATTCATGACACGCAGAACCATCAGAAGTGATATTATGCGCGTCGTCTAAAATCAAACTACAGCGCAAAATATAATAACAATAAAACGGAAATTTAGCCAATAATAATTGAACATTAAACAGCTTTGATCACAAACGATTCTGTCTTATGGATCTAGTCTACCCTGCGACTAGTATGAAACCCGGAGGTGTAATTTGTATGTGAAAAAATTCAATTAAATCTTTCCGCATAAAACACTACTGGAAAAACATAAAATTACCGACTAAGTGATTATTTGAAGAACAAAATTACCAGAGCCGATTTTGTTCGAATCAAACTCCGCGGTACCGGTGGACTAAAATATCTTCAATAGGTGCAGCAGATAATCCCTACCGTTCAAAGATGGATACTGATTTTATTTATATAACATATGTATGTATATTTCGGACGTTAACCATCGAGAAAAATACAAAAGGGAAATATATAAACATAATTTCGAGACGATTATTATTCAAAATAAAATAACGTCTTCTCATTGGATAAACTGTGTTCTATTTCCATTTTTTCGATACGCAACAATTTACAAAGTCCTAATAGAACAACAACACCAGATGATCATGACGATCGGAAAGTAGTTGAAAGGATGCATACCTGGGAAGTTAATAAAAACTACAGGAAAACAAGTTTATAACGCATGTATTATTACTTGAAACGGTATTAGACGTTTGCTAGATTACGCCCTCAGGGATGCCAATTACGAGATTTTATTCTCGTGGATTTTACTTGTTAGATTTTATTTTTTTTTTATTTAAGATAATGATTATTGGTACGAGATTAAAATATTCAGTTGAAATTTAAAACGATGTATTAGATAAGACGTGACAGCTATTTTTCAGTACCGGTTGATCGCTGAAAAACACAATAATTATTTCCGAAAATAACGGTTTCAACGTATGCAAATCAATAAATAAAAATATGAAACAAAACGCTACGTTGTCGGTGGTGATCCGGGATACGTAGGAATTGGTCTGTTGGTACGGAGAAGTCGGACTCGATGTTATTTATATTTATGAATGTTCGATAGTTTTCGAATTTGCTTTACTACTGTCGCGAATATCGAATACTTTCGACGACGATAGACCGCGAAATCAAAAATTCATACCTTTCTCAACAAAAAAAAATCACAATTGTTTTTCCTAATTTGATAGAAATCCAGTGCAAACGAACAACTGCTTAGGTGAAGGTAGAAAAAGATTATTTTCTTGATCAAAGGTAGAACACGCAATTGATTTTCGTAAAAAAATCTTTTCCTGTCCTTTCTCCATTTCTTTCGCCTTTCGGCTTGTGACCGCTGGAGCCGACCGATTCCGGTAGATCCTTTTTTCCTTGATGACCGCTGATTGGCTATCCAACCGACAATAGTTCCAGGCACGCACGCATTCGCATTCGCACCAATTATTCTAAATTATGTTTATGTTTTATTTTTATATTATATTATTTATTATTTTATTTTTCTACAAATTTTATTCATTCCGCGTAAGGGACACATTACACATACTATACTGTGAATGCGAAAAGTATGATCTTTCCGTATTAGCTTGCTGTCCGAAGTAATGTTTGTTATAAAAATTATTTGCTGACAAAATGTTTTATAGCGAAAGCGAATAATGTAACACAACTGTATTTCGACCACAAAAAATTATAATCCAGACACATAAAAAAACCAAGAAAAAAGAACTATTCAAATTTTGAATAGTTCGAAGAAGAAAATTAACATTAAACGAACTAAAATGTATTAAGTATTAAAAGCAATAAGTGTTCAGCAAAAATTTATTGGGGACAGAAAAAAAAAAAGCTGCTCTTTAAAGAGAATGTAAGCATGGTAGCCGAAGTATTAATTTTTAATAATAAATTTTGTTTTCAGTCAATGCTTGTTATTACTGCTATATTTCATCACTAGTAAAACCCGGAAAAACGTAAAGTTCTTTAAAAGAAAAAAGAAAAAAAAAAACAATTCTTTCTTTTCCGACCTCTGAATCGGAAATAGTTTCTAAATTTGCTAAAAAGTAAAAACATTGTTTTCTTATTATTGGACCATCACCCCACTCTATCGTAATTTTAAAAGTGCATTACTTAGATGACTGAGGGTCGCCTACTATATATGGGGTCTTCTGTATCTTTGCGTGCTTTTAACTTTGAAATACTCCATCGCTCCGAAATTACTAGACACGTGCTGTATAAATAAAAGATACTGTAAGAACACCTTAGGAGAACAGAAAATTACCAATTTTCCCGCCTTATTCGTGATATTTCGAATTATTTGCCTCAGTTTACGTTTCCGCCGTTTTCCTTTATAAACGCATTTTTTTTTTTCTAACTCTTTACGAATCCGGTTGCTATTTTCGACTACGTTACTGTTCCCTCTCTTTTTTCGTTATTTAACACTGAATTCTTTACACCGAAATATTCGTTGCTCCTTTTGTGTTTAATACTCCTTTAATCCAAACGTGCTCCTTTTTTTTTCAGGACAAACGGAGAAACAAGAGAACAAAATGAGAAGTGTAAAGAACACCTTTCGACTACAGAACTTATAACGGTTCTTTCTTTATTAACGCGTCTTTTCTTTAACTAGAACCGACTATTAATTAATGTAAAATGCAAAATGTAGCACTTTTAAACACGCCTATATTAAAATTCAGCACTCGAAAGATGAAAATGGTACATTTTTGATAGGGAACTGTGAACTGTTTCATTCCTGATACACCGATACCACGCAAGACTGGAAAACACCTGAAGAACTGTGTATACCTTTCTCGCGCCGTTATTTAATATTTACCTCAAAACAAAATATATACCTACTTTGTTCGCGGTAATAGTAGTAGATGCTTTTCAATTTGTCGATAATTTCGAATTTACGCACCGGTGCGTACCTGACGACGACGGCATAAAACGAGCCGACAAAAAAGAGAATTGCATCATAGCACATCGCACATAAATTAACCGGCTCGTGCCTCTTTCGAATTGTACAGCGCAATAACTGATTTTAATTAATTTTTGTTCACTTTCAAAATGTAATAATAATTAACGAAGAATAACGTCAGCCGGCGACGATTTTGATTGGCCATATCGAGTCTTAATTAGAACTTTGACAAAGTTTTAGAAAAGTGGCGGACATTCGAAGACTACGTGCACCCAGAGCTTCTCGAATAATTTTAAATAATGCAAAACAGAAACGGAAAAAACACATGAACACATCACGCGTCACCGAAGTAACCAGCAGCAGCCATCATCATCACATTCCAGGCCGTAAACTCGCATTTTACGGCGTCAAATGCGGGATTCGCCGTTGCGTCATTATATAATAGATTATTTAATGAGCGCGTACATCACAAATAATAACAGGGTGAGTGATAATACCATACGCATTAGGATCAAGTCTCGTTTTAAACGAACGCAAGTTGACACCGTTCGGGAGAATCTATACTAATTAAAATTGGAAGAGATTTTTAATTATTCCTATTTCCCGTTGCAATAATTATTATCGGCTGCTTTGTATTATGACATTTTGTGTTTCGCCCTTGGCCAATTTCAAATACGTTATAACAGACGCGTGCGTTCGTTTTTTTTCTCTTTTTTTTCTCGATTTCACTGTTTATTAGATTACTTTTACTTGTTCATCCGATAATTTTTAATTCTATATTTATGTAGGAGTAGAGGTGTGTAAGAAAAATTAAAAATCGTATGTATTATCACGAACAAAAATTATCTATAAACTGGGTTCTATAATGATTTTGATGAAATTTACGAATTAGGGGTTGTTTTTACGGTTTAGGAAAAACCGATCGGTCGAGAATATTCTCCTTCTCTCAATGATATTATTAATAGAAGTATTTTCAAATAAATAAATAAATAAATAATCGTTTATTGGTTAATATATATTTTTTTTTTTGTAATTTTCTACTATTTTAATTACTCCATACGGTAATTTTAACGCTACATCAGTGTGCTGGTCCCGGGAAAAATTGTTTACATTTTTTTGTTTTATTAAATAATTAATTTTACATGGGGTGGCCATTCAAATATAATTTTTAAATTCCCGATTTCCTGATTACTCGAATTGTACAAAAAGGGGAATGAAATTTTTTTTTTGTTACTCTATTGATCTTTGACAGCCGTAACATATTTTATATGAATAAAACAGAACTTCGGAATTTTTATTTAAAGTAAAGTACATTCAAAAATGTATTCATTTTTTGTTTCAAATATGATTTTTTCTTATTAAAAATATTGTTTTTGTTTTTTTTTTACCTTTTTCCCGGTTTTATGACAAAATTCCCGGCTTATTCTCGATTGGGTGGCCACTCTGTTTTATACAGACTAAAAATCTGGAAACAATTTTTCAAGGCATTATTCAGAATTCTAATAAAACGAAATAAATGAAATCGTAATTTAAAAAAATAAAATGTAGAGTCGATCTCTCTTTTTTTTTTTTTTTTTTTTTTTTTTTTATTAATATCGGTATAAGTACAGTGTTCAAGAAGAGAAATCGAAAAATCGAAAAATAAATAAGAACGTTACAATTTTATTTTCATCCAGTAATAGCAGATGGAACACTCGAAGAAACAAGTCCATTCGTTTAAGCAGTGTAGTTTTATAACAGAGATCTAGCGTATGGATGTCGGCGTGGACCGATTTTGTTAAGGCACAATACATCTTAAATAGGACTTAATACATCATGCTGTCGACCTGATGTAAGATAATTGAAACTTACCATGACAGCATTATTTGCTACATATACGCGCGGCCAGCCTGTTATATCCCTGTGCGTCATAATTAATTACAATGACTTCTAGGAGAGGACGGAAAGGAGGTTACACTTTGAGACACCGCCTTACTCGCTCGAGAAAATACTACTATTACCCTCTGAAGATGTATATTATAAAAGAAACAAAACTGGCAAATATTAAAGTCGGTGACTAACATCTGCAAACAGTTTTTAACAATATGTACATCGTTACATGTCCGGTTAAGACGCTATAAACTAGGTAGAATCCAATCTACAATTTGGTCCGATTTTAGATGATACACAATCGCGCCATTTTTTTTTTACTCGTTTCTTTGCATTGCGCGTAATAATATCTGCAAACTTAATTTATAAGTCGCTTTAACTGATTTTTTGTTATTCGTGTAAATATTGAACAATTTCGGATCGTTTTTTGTATAAAATTCCCAAAATATCCAACAAGCAAAAGCTTATTGCTTCGAAAACTTAGCCGTTCTCATGATTAATTAAACTCGTAATTTAATTTGGTGTTCCACAATGAACTAATATATACTTTTATTAAGTAAAACACATAGACAAATATATAAAAAATTTATTATAATCATCAATTCTAAACAATTTAAAATTTAAAATTATTTTTCATGAAATTATGGGGGGGAAAAAAAGAAAAAATACTTAACCAAAATATTATCGATAATTATAAAAAAAACGCTGGTTCGAGAATTGTTGCTATTTATGTACATAATTCGTATAAGTCATGCGTGAAAATTTCGCTGTGATCTTGTCTTATCGCTAATCGGACCACCCCAAATGAATATCGATTGTATTCTACTTATCAGCTACCATGGGCGCCGCCAGTGGGGGCAAGGGGCAGCTGTTCCCCCCTGGAGCCTTGAAACTTTTTAATCAACTGGCCATGATGAGTATTCATAGGCGCGTAATCATGGACAATTTGCCAGAAACCCACGAAAATTATGTTTTAATTAAGATTTTATTCTCGTTTAATGAAATATTAAGCCTTTACAACTTATAAATATTATTTTTCCTCATATCCTCTTTCTATCATCTTGCCCCCCTCCCCTGGCGGCTGGCGACACCCTTGTCAGCTACATACGTTAAAAATCCGCAAGATTCACTTCGAAGTATTTGTAGTAAATCCCGGACATTCGGAGTACAATTTTGATTGCACTGTCTTCTTCGTGTATAAGTGCGCTTCGGTTAAACGAGTAGAGTATAGTATGTACCACCGAATTTGAATGCGGGTTTGTGGGTTTAGCATATTTTTTGCCATTACTACTTGATATACGTATAAAAAGGCATTGATTCGAGTTTCATCCCGTAAGCGTATAATTTTTTCAACTAAATGCGTTTATGTGTAATTTAGACATTCAATTTTTAAGAAAATCTGGAATAATAATATCGTAGCATCATAATGCTTTAATTAATTTTTGATCTTTTTTCCCCGTCGCTTACTTTCGTTAACGTTATCGGATAGCGTACGTCGCCCAACTTCCTTCGAATCAGACCGTATTGAATTACAGTCGCCATTCACAAAAAATTAATAAACAAAAGCGTAGGACACACTAATATACATAGAACAGGATGCAATTTCCAACGTTGCTTCGTTGAATGACTCAATATAGTTCATACATATAAATTGCGACCATAAAATACAGTTAACGGACTGCTACTACGCCTTCATTCGCGTTGATTTATTTGCAGACATATCGACCACCCATCGGACACTTGATCGGAGGAAATATCAACTCATAAATAACGGATCTGCATGGCATATCACGTGACAAAAAATATCGAAAATAGTAACTCGATCTATTAAATACCGCGCTTGACGAATCAGGCACGAGAGAAAAAAAAAAAAAAAAACAGTTCGGTGGGAAATTTCGTTAATATATTAATACAAAAATGGATGCCCAATATTCGGAAAGGTTGACAAAAATTACACAGTATTTTCAAGCTGGATCAACAAAAGAAAATGCGAAACATAATTAAAAATAAAGATCTACAAACTAGTATGAGAGGGCCGTACAGATACACTTATAAGATAACACAGAATGTTAGGCAACCGAACTATATCTCGGGTCGAGACGTGACTCTTCGGGCGCTTACAAAGTTCGATACCTAGTCTAAAATTGAACTGGGCACGCATCAAAAAGAAGCGGTGTTCTGGGAAAATAAGGACGGATTGATCTTATGCAGAGGGAAACTAAGCCACAAACATTGGGCATATAGTGTTACGGGGTTTCTTTTTGACCACGTCATGTTTCAACTTCGCCCTATTTCGAAGTAGTTTGATGCTAGCGAGTTTCCTACATTAATTTTCTTTTCTTTAATTAATATCAAACTTTAAAAACCTCGAAAAACTAGTGATTAATTTACTTACAAAATAATGAATTAATCATTTTTAAATCAACGGTTTTCAATATTTTTCTTGTTCCCATATGGCTTTTCAGAAATGGTTTTTCCTCCTTTTATAAAGAATCGCTGATAAAAAACTACTTGTTTTTGAAAAAAAAAAAAAAGCCGGTTATTTTTAAAACGATTTAAACGTGCACAATTTTTAATCTGAACATTTCTAAATGGAATTTCAGTTTGTTTTTCAAAATATTATATTTCGAACGTTTCACCAGATCCCGTTCGGACAAAAACGACACTCGAATATTAAAACATTTTCTCGGCACGTTGCTTTTAAAACTGATGGGCCTTCCAGTACACGCCCGCAATTTTAAATCTCCATCGATACCATGACGCGTTTATAATTTTTGCGTATCACATTTTTAGAAATTAATTTTTGATACAGTAATGAAAAAATTACAAGTGTGTGTATTACCCTAATTCAATAATCTATGATAAAAAGATGTAGTAGGACTACAAAAGGCTTTGCAACACAACTGTGCCAAGAAGCTGATGTGTCATTAAACACCGTTAAGATACGGGAAACAACTTTGATTATAAAAAGCAGAAAAAATTGTAGAGAGAAACCGGAGACACCCTTAGGTTTTACAAGAGGTTAATATAAATAATCGAATAAAATATGTACGGATTTGTAAATAGGTTATTAACTAAAATATTAAATTAAATGTAAGGATTTTTGTTTAGTCGTATGCAGATAAAATAGGTTATTGAATGCGAAGTGTTTTGTTGAACTTTTAAAATTTAACCCTATTTGTCATCTTACAAATATAACGGCATTTTCTAATATTCTTTCGTGCCATATACACATTCTCCGTTCCCCTTTTGTTATTTAGACCAGAAATTACTTCCTTTGTGAAATTTCCAATTAAAAATAACATAATCATATAATCTCTAGAGCATATTTGTTACTTTCTATGTAGTAGTTCAACGAAAAATTAACTAGTCATAATATCAAGTATGGAAGCTCGGATATATATTAATCACCGCGCAATTTTAACCTTTTTTCCTGCGTCTGTGTATTTGTTTTTTCTTTTAAATTTGCAAGCTGTATGCTGTTTGAATAGAGACAGGAAACCAGTTACTTATCAAATGTCTGCACATTCAACAACTCTGTTTCTAGGCGTTTCAAAACTTCACATTATATCATCATACACGGTTGAACTTGTTCTGCATAAAAATATTTTATTAAGGGAAGGAAAATGACGATAAAAACAGGGAAAAGAAAACAGGAAAGAAAAATTAAAAGTAGCCTACAATGGGCACGACGCACAAACGTACGAACGCGTTGTAAAAAAAAAATCAACTCGACCACCAGTAATTGGCAATCATATAGAGAAGAAAGGTGTTCGCCTTGATTGACGATTGGTTCTGGCTCTGATAAGAACTCGATCGCACATCATGGTCGTCGCAGTCGCGTGCTTCATCGTCGCTACAATACTCTTCAACAATACAACCAGCGGCTCGGTTTCGAGAACGATGAGGTGTATTGATGCATGATCCTCCATCGGACATAACCAGATTCTCCGTTCGATATCTCGTTGCTAAACATAATTCGGTCCGGTTTCGAAATTGTGACAGGTCGTGGCTTTTATAAAAACCCGATAACCCTTCACTCTGATCATCACGATCTTTAAAGTTTTGTTCGACTGTGAATGGTTTGAGAAGTGTCGGGAGGGCAAAAGCAGAGAATGTAATTTTGCCCTTTAACCGAGAATAATTATATTTTTAGCTGGATTTTTCACTGCAGTCGTACAACGATAAAATGTAAAGAGCGATAATAAATAGTCGAGCCACGAACTAAAGGCATTAACTCTGCACAAAATAGGTGAATTCTTTGGAATTTTTTTACACATGTTAATTTTCTCGGGCACAACGGTGTGGAAGCAATCGTAAAAATAAACCATTTCTTACAGCCAATGTGACACTATCGTAATTGCAAAAAGAAAAATAATAATATATTTGTAGCTTTTCACATTAATGTAATAAGACATAACCGGAATAAAATAATGCAAAATTGTAACAATGCCCAGAAAAAATAAGGTATAATAATACCCTGTAATGACAACTCGACCAAATTTAATTAGTAACCCTCCTAAGAGTCTTCGGAGCAGCCTACTGAATTAGCGCAATTTACGAGTACATAAATTGAAATTATCTCTACAACGTTTCTATGGGTTCCGTGAATTAACGTTATATAGGTTCATTTTCATCTTTCAGATTATGAATACTTATCTCGTTTGCAATTTGTAAGCGATGGTGATTTAATTAAACGTCCTATTTGCATTCAAACGTAATCATTTTATGTGTCTGTAATATGTCTGAAAGAAATATGCATAAAGTTTTATGCGTTCAATAAAAGATATATTTAATGCTTGAATACAAAGATAGAGTTATGAAGTTAACTGTGATGTATATTATAAATGAAAATCTGTACTACTAATGTAAAAGAAGAAAAAAAAAAAAATACGAACAATTTTAATTACTTAAAATTATTAAAATCATTTTTATTAACAGCCAGTCTCTTTTAACGTTAATTTACTCTTTATATTAGAGATACGGCAAATTTTTTTTTTAATTATAATTTGTTTCTGATGCACTGTTATTACGAATATTAATTTTAACTTTTCATCCGATTTTATTTTTACATTAGCGCTGTAGCAAACTGTATGTATTCCTTTTACTGAGTCACGTGTTGAACTTTTCTTTTTAATTTGAGTTGATCCTTGTATGTTTTGTTATTATTAAAAAAAAAAAAAACAAAAAAAAAAAACTATTCTTTTTAAATGTTAATCAACGTTTTTTACAAAACTACTTGTCATTATACAGAATCGTATTACTTTTAAAATTTATATTACGAAGTATTATGAGAATAAAATGTTTTTGAACGAAATAAGATTAAATATGTATCTCTTGAACCGAACGCACATTTCAATAACAGAAATACAATGAACTAAAGAAATAATACATTCTGTTGCACGAATTTTTTAGAATTTTGTTTTTTTAGACGAATAAATTTTGAAAGCGGTTAAACAGATCAAATAATGGAACCACCGTAGCTAAGTTGAGTGTAATCTTCTTACGGTTATGTTAATGTTCATAGTTGACGAATACAAAAAACGAAAAAAACAAAGTATAATTTTATAAACGTAAATTTGTTTTCATTTGTATTAAACATAATTTACGATACTTCGTAGGTCTAAAACTCGGAATCGGAAAATGAACAATAAAAAATAAGAGGTACCATTAAGTAATGAATACTTGTATCATAGTAATACATGCAAGTGTACCCCCCACCCCCTTCTTTTAATGTTCTTTCTTAAGCTGCTCTTATAACACACACACACACACATGTATATATATATGTAAACTATTAAAACGTTAAATTTCCAATTGTTTTAATTATTATCCTCAGTAAGGTTCAATTGTATTTATTTGTCTTCAAGGAGGTGACCATGGTCTTTAAAACCGTGGATGTGAATTTTGTTTTTCTTCTATAAATTATTACTCTAATCAGTGTTATTATCACTATTACGATTGCCTGTTGCGAATTATATTAATTCGGTCTACAAAAATGTTTTTAAGTCAGTTGACCGATAAAAAAATGCTCCGAATAGTAAAATTAATATACGGATATTAAAGTTGAATAAACATAAACAATACATATCATTGCAGCTGCTGAGATGCTCTGCTGATAGTTGTATGGCCAAATGATATGTAGCAAACAACAAGGGGTGATCCGAATCTGGATTTTTTTTTTCTATAATGGAAAGAATGAAATTTGTAAAACGAAAAAATCGAGAAATTATGGCGAATCGATTTAATTTATCGATATCGTGCAATAAAATACGTTTTCACGTAACTTTGTGTTCGTGTTCGTTTAATTAGTATCGTGACAGCAAAATAAGATTACATGGTGCTTTTGGCGATTGCAAGGCGTCTGTTTTCGTGATTCGAAGAAATCGATTCTGATTTACTCTGCAGAGCAACGAACTATTTTATAGTCGTCTCACCTTATGCCATTTTTCATTCATTTTTTCTTCCAACCTATTGCTACTCAGATCGATATCTATTTCCTGGCCTGGTCTACGATCGCACGCATCCTCCCTTCAGCTTTAACGCAAGGTGAGAGTCGATTAACTCCTAGACAAAAACTAGTTTTCGTGCACACATGGATTCAGACACTCCCATCACGCCGTAATTTTTATTAAATCTATACTTTAATTTTTACTTTTTTCGTATATATGTATATATATATTTATATATATAAAATACAATGTAGAGTTTTTGTAATTCTTCTTTATTAGATAAAAAATACATTTTTTCTATTTATTTCTGCGGAATTCAAATTACGTATTACAATTAATGCATTTGTGGTAGTACTGTTTAATGTCAATTGTCAGTAATTCTCCTAGCACATAACAACATAATGTAAACATTAGTGTCAGAAATTCGGGAAAAATTTAATTATTTTACTTCTCTTCCTCATACTACCGCCCTTTCTTTGTACAGGTTATTTAATTGCCGCAGCAGATTATACAAGTCGCATTAAAACAACATTGTACCGGGGAATAGCGATAATAATAACAAAACACTTCTCCCCAAAATCTTCAATAGTCGACCTCGAAATAAGAAAAATAAAAACAATTATACAGTAATTGAAGTTACTGTATATGAAAACCGCAAAAATGTCACTGGGGAGCATTTTTATTTGTAACACCACACAGTCGCTCGTACTAAATTAACTAACTACTTCAAGCTGAATTTCCTTTTGATAATCATGTCATTTAGAGTCTTGTTCGTTTCCTGCGCTCTCTACCTTAATCCCAAATTGTTAGCCAGATTCTTTTACACCGTGACTTTCCAGTTTGTCCTTTGATCCAGAGTTCAACAGCACTCCTCAAGTACTATGCCATTGTCTAACTAATAACAATTTCCTTTAAGAACGATAACCATCCATATATATATATAATTCGCGGGTTCTAATAGCCTCAGCGATTAACTTCGAATATCATGTATACTAATACAAAAAAAATAATAATAATAATGACAACAACGATGATGACGATGATGATGAAGATAATAATAATATTATATGATACATCTAATGTTTGACAAGGGTCATATGATATGAAGTATTTTTGATAATTTCATTCGGCTAAGTGACGTTTAAGATAATTTAGGGGACCGACGAAGCGGGGTTTTCGATAACTGGTAATTTATGATTGAAATACACCAGTGAAATTGCTGTACAGTAAAGGCACATTTTTTTTTTTCCCGATCAAAACCTCCTGTATATGACCAATTTTTTGACAAAAAACTTTTTCAATTTCATCTTTCAAAAGATAATATTAATGAAATATGCCAATTCTCTGATATGGCGGATGAAAAATTCAACAAATTTTCACTAGTGATTAAAAACTGTGTTCAATTATTTAAACGAAATCAAAAAAAGATTACCCTGGGTAACTAATGGAATTTTGATTTTATCGCGTAAAAGGAATATAATTTATACACTTAAACGTGTACATTTTTATATAAGACACATCTTTAATAATCTGTTATAAAGAGATATCCAAAACAACAAGTAGATTAACTAAAATAGCGCGAAAGCACAATACTAGAACAATTTACTTTATAAATGTGGTGATAACTAAAAAAAAAAAAAAAAAAATTGGACAGTTATAAGGTCTGTTGTCGGTAACAAAAATCATCCAATTAGAGAAATTCAATTACAAGGCCAAATTATTTCAGTTAAAAAGAATGAAGAACAAGTTGTCCTTAGACTCGGTAAATAATTTAATATCTAATTTACCAGATATGTTATGGAGAACTTAAAATATACAGAAAGTAATACATTCGGTTTTATAGATTTTACTTTAGATGATGTAAGAAGTGCTATCCTCTCGTTGCCTCTAATAAAGCATCTTTTATGACTTTGATGAAATTTCCATCATATTAATAAAGGAAAATTTAACTTTTTTGCTAAGAGCGTTGATTCGATTTGATTTGAATATGTCTGTTCCAGTTAGGAAAATTTCCGGATATAGTTTTAAAATTAGGAATAATGATTCTCCGGTCTATAAAAATGGAGATTGATTATACAGACATGTTTTAACTGTATAGACAAATCTGTATTTTATCGACAATTTGTAAAATTTTTGAAAATTGTATCAAATGTAGAAGGTTACATTTTCTTTCCCATACTGATTTGTTCAGTTCTAATCAGTGCGGTTTTTTACCCGGAAAAGGTACGGAGAATGCTTTGTTCCATCATAATACTTACATCGCTGAAAACCTAGAAATTAGTCATTCAGTAGTTACCGGGTATTTGGACTTTCGTAAGGCTTTCGATTTAGTTGACCATCGAATTTCATTACGAAAATTGTGTACACGTGGCTTTCGTGGCAAGATATATAATTGGTTTGAATCTTATTTATTTAATAGAAAATATGCCACTAAATTAAATAGTATTCATAGTGAATTTATTTTAATCTAAATTACGGTAACCCAGTATATTAGGTCCTATACTATTTTTAATATATATTAATAGCCTACGTAACATTACCGTGTATGGAAGAATATATTGTTATGCAGATGATGTATAAGTCGTTAATGCACGAAATATAATCAAATATGGAGCGCATGAGATATGTTGAAATCTACAGAAAGTACAGTTATGGATCGAAGAAAATAAATTAATTCTAAATTTGAATAAAACTAATTATATGATATACAGATGTCTAATCTGAAAATTAAGTCGGAAAATAATGCGACGTTAAAAAGAACACATGTAATCAAATATCTTGGGAGCTTCAATTAAAAACTGCAAACTTGCGAGGAATAAACATCCGGTGGTATATTTAACATTATCTTGTTTATTATTTAAATCAAATATTTATTACAGGATATACACAACAATATACAGATTTATATTACGTTACGGATTAATACATTGCTGTTAATTTAGGTTTTTGGTAGAATTAGTCGCATAAACAGAGATTATTATTAAGTTGTGACCAGTGCACAATCTATATGATGTTTTCTTAAATATTTTCATCTCTGTTGCTTATTAACGAGAATTATTCTATAAGAAGGGGTTTATGATACGGACTGGAAAAAGGATCGAATAAATTTCGAATTAAATTAGATTTATAATAAACTACAATCTGGCCAACATCTAAGCAAAGTTCAGGACGCGAACGTAACTGCACGTCTAAATGTATAGTATCATAAGTTATTATCATCAATCCAACTGTTATCATTACAATAAATATAATATCCGGTATTTTTAATTTCTTTTCTAGCACAGAGAAACACGCTGATTATTCATTCGTTTTTTCTATTGCAAACGTTTTTTTTTTGTTTTTGTTTTTTTTTTACTTATTTTATACATTTGTTTTTTACAATATAAGCTACAGGCTGTAAAGGAAAATGAATTATCTACGAGAAAATTCACCATCACTTACGTTGAATTACTTTTAATCATTTTCCGTTTTTCCATCGGATAGTTTTGAAGTTACCGGTATCTTTTCCTTGGCAGTTCTCTTTATTACGTCGTTGTCTTTTATGCAAGCGCTTACCCATGCGGAAAAGAAAATAAAAGTATTATGATATTAAAAAAAAAAAAATAAAATAAAAATTATTCCTCAAAAGCGGATATTCAATATCTTGCTTTTGGAACCGATCTCGATTAGCGTTAACAAGAAAGAAGAAAAAAAAATAGTGACGTCTTCGACTGGCGAAAAATATTTTATTAACTCCTTGAAGAACTACTATAGCGAGAAGATATTAAAGGTTTCACTATACAAATAAGGACACCTTAAAAAATTTATCGATAATTGTATGGTATATATTTAATATTTTCTTAGCGTTGCATACTCCCTTTTCACATAATTGATATACAGGTAACAGTGATATCGATAAATGATAATAGCCACTAAACATTAAACAGGTGGCAAAAAAAAATAATAATTATATATATGACGAAATTAATTAATGCTGTGTTCAAAGGGCCCCATTGAACTTATCCTCTGTCGATTAAAGTTATTTCACAATAATGATTTTAATATGTAGAAGGGCAATTAGTTCTCGTGAATTAATAAAATCTAACCAACTGCAGTAGCCTAGTTGGTTAGACGAAGTGAGGCGATTCGTTCGGATGGAATCTAGTTCGAACCGCTGCTTGCTCCGGTTGATATTCATAGTAGTTGACGAGCCCAGAAAAAATATAATTACGCAAAAGAGAGAATGAATGCCAGTTGTTTATTGCACTGATAAGCCCGAAAATCTCTCGGCGTGTTATCAGTAATTGGAAAAAAAAAAAAAAAGGAAAAAATACTAAAAAGTTGAATCGATAAATTTTAGAAATCTACATATAGTTATTTCAATGGTTTCCAACGTATGTGATAGCATTTTAAAGAAATTATTTTCATATTTTTAGTATTAATTCTAACAGTGCTTCTGCTCGTGGATTATTTATTAAAACTTTTTATGCGCATTTTCTTGAAATTCAAAAATTAACAGTTATCTAATATTTCCTGCTACAATTTTTGAATCGTCCGCATTTAAAACACTAATTTGTTCATTTGCTGAACGTATTCTATGAAAAAGTAAACGACAAAAATCGTCGAAATAATCACGAAAAAAAAAAAATCCAATAGTCACCAACATACCGGGGAGTAACCAACGATGATGCAAAAGTCGGCATATAAACCCTCTATTCTTATACTTAAATGCTGCAGGTAAAGTGATCCTTGTTAAACAACAAAGCAAAAATTTCGGATTTTCTTGAACTTCGAATGTAATTTTAACTATTCCGAAACAGACAGGTAAAATGAACTTGCTATAAAAACGAAACAAACAATTTTAGGTTCACACACATGCCTTAAAATTTCGAAATAACGTAACCAAAGGGGGAAAAACCATCGTCCGAAAAATTAGGCGGTACAGAAAAGTTAAAAACATGGGATAATTTGCGGTATGGGGTGCAGCAACGGCGAATTACTAAGAGCGAAATGTGGACACTATCGTAGTCCATAAAACAGGCGCCTAGAACAGGATTTTCGACCGATATTAAATTATTCTAAACGAGACCGAAGAGCTGAATAAGCGCACAGAATGAAAAGGTATTATTACGTTTCCATGCGCTGCAGGGTGACAAATAGATTGTTTAGCCGTCAGTCTGTAGGCTTATGAGTTAGACTAACGCGATGGGTTTCAACAATAGCAAAAAAATAGAATTAGAAATTAATTTAAAATCATGTCGACTAATTAAACGTCAGGCCCGAAAAACAAAAGCAAAATAAATAAATATATATTTATATAAATACAGGGTGGTGGTGTTCTGAAACTAATTCAGGAAATTTGTTTTACGCTATAAAGTTTGTCTAAATGAACAAAAAAGTACTGAGGGGAAAATTATTCGGGCGAACAATTAATTAGTTATAATTTATTTAATTATTTAATTTAAATGAAAAAATATTTCTTTTTTTATAAATCGATATTTTGTAAAATAAAAAGAAAATAAATATTGAAAAGAAGTAAAATACGTATTAAACGTTATAGTCAACAATGATTTGTCAATGGCCTAGAGCAAGTGCTCAATATGTTGACCATTTTGCTGTACCACCAACTCAGTTCTTCGCGTAACGTTGTTTACGGCACTGAATTTTCACTTAGTTGATCATAGTACGACTTACATATTTTACTTCTTTTAAAATTGTATTTTTTTATTACAATGAATTATTAAATTAATTATATGCCCAAATGATTTTTCCCTCAGGATTTTTTTGTTCATTTTGACGAGCTTTATAACGCAAAATCAATTTCCGGAATTAGTTTCAGAACACCCTACACACACATATATATATATATATATATATGGGAGCGTCTAGTGAGAACGGGCCAGCGGGAGTGCTCATCAATTTTATCAGTCGAGCGTACTGTGTTCAACTCGCTCACGATCGCAGGAAAATAGATTTTTTTTTTTTTTCAAAACATAAATAGATAGATTTTGACCTCCTCCTTCCGATGGTGCCATTTATTTTTTATTAAAAAAAAATTTTTATACAGAAAAATTTGTTTGAAGTTTGGACCATTTTCCTAGAATTGCTAAAATTTTTTAAAATAAATTTCAAGTTAGCGAGTTAAGCACAGTGCGCTCGACTGAAAAAATTGCCCAGCGCTCCCATACATATATATATATATATATATATATATATATGTATTCTAATGTGTACATTATATTAATTATATGTATATGAAATAAAAACAAATCAATAACAAAGAAATAGAAACTAAATGTACGTATGGCAGTGATACGGCTGGGAAGGTGGGCCATAGTTCATTGACGTGAAAAAAGAGCGTCAGTATAAAGTGGAAGCAGCGGATTTCGGCAGCGAAGAGAGAAAATTAGGAATCGATAAACAAAAAAGGCACAGAAGAAGAATCTAGTTGCGGATCATCAGTAATTGAGGTCGTTAAGGATAAAGTTCGACTTTTATCCTTTGTATTGCAAGAAGAAAATAGCCGCTGTGAAAAGGCTGTCTCGCTTTTGGCACATTATTGAAGCGACAGTACATCGCTATCATATTTACATCTAGATTGGACTGCACACCCCTTCAGGCAGATACATATCCAACGGAATTACATACCAATTATATTATTTAGTATTTATATTATATTTTATCGTTTGTTCGTCATTGTATTTACAGGGGATTGTTTTTATTACGGTCGACCGATCCATAAGCATAGGTATGGTGTTCGATTAATATAATACTAAACATAAATTCGTAGATATTAATACAAATATTTAATTAGAGTAATAAAAATAAGAAGAATTATGGGGTCGCGGAAACTTCGGTGGCGCGCTACTACCAATGAGGCTCAAATAACTAACAAACACCGTTACATTGGCATCCCTGGTGGACATTTAAACTAAACGTAAAGTTTCTATAGATACATATAATATATAATACATATATGCACACATGTGTATACATATATGCATACACATGCGCACTTTCAATACATTTTTGAGAATTGATTTTATAAAAGAAAAGGCTGTTGTCGCCATTGCCCAAGAATAAATCGACAGCGCTGAACCACTTCGCACTCTTCTCTCAGATTATTTCTAAAAAATAGGATATTGTACTTCTTTGATTTCTTTTTACAATGTAATTTTTAAAATGACACGAAGTTATGTCAAAAATATCGCTTATGTAAAATTCTGAAATAAAATATCGTTTATAGAAAATGTAAAAATAACATTATTTTTACACTAGCAATTAAATACGGGTTGTTACAGAAGTCCGGATAGTGAATAAGGTGGAAACATTGCATTAGGGTAGAGAAAATTTTTAACTGCACAGGTAGAATCACTAATTGTCCAGAAACTACACATGGAATTTCGGTTCGGTTTATGTTCTATGTATAAGAAATCAAAAATACCAATTCATCTCCCATAAACAAAAAAAAAAAACGAATTTTTATGGTTCGTGTTTATTACTCTTAAAAGTCTTATAAATGCGTCCGCGATAAATATTTACGTGAGTCTGCGGATGAAAAATCTTTCAGATGGAACGATAAAAAGAATTGTGAATAAATTTGAACAAACTGGCAATGTTGATGATAAACATCCGAGCGAACGAGACAAAGAAGAAAGAAATCACATTTGTTCGATACTCGCACCAAACGGAGCTGAAAGTTGGCCTAACAAGTGCAGGTATCGCATATCGAACAATGCGCGATCGCATACCCTTTTTTTTATTATGCCTCAGTGTTCCAAGAACAGAAATCCGCGACCATCCTTAGAGAAAGCACTTTTCTGTCAGTGGTTCTTAAACTTACTGCATTATATATTGTCCGATTGTTGAGAATCGATTATATTCATAATTAATTAGGGATGATACGCATTAAATTCGTTTTTTGTTCTTTTTATTATATGTGTAGTTTCTTAGGGACTGTTTTATTTTTAAAAATATTGTAATTATGTTATATAACAGATGATAATAATAGTTTTAGGAATTCACAGACGGGTATTTTTCTTGTGGATAGCGCAACCTTATTAAAAAACACGAGAAAAAAAAAGAAAAAAATTCGGATGGCACACTTTTTCCCACCTCGGGCGGTAATTACAACGAACAAATTAATCAGAAAAAGACCTTTAATATCGTGTGTTAACATGTCTTCTAATATATTAACGCCATGATAATCTCTTTGGGGAGATATCATTTAAATCGATACATTCCTGTTTATTTATTTATTTTTTGGCCCGACCTTTGCCACTGCCCTGTCGACTCAATCGTTCGGTATTTAAATATTTGATTTAATTATTACGAACATTTATAAAAAGAGCCCTTCGCTAGTTACTGATAATTATTCAACAGAATGATAAGTAGCGATTTACACAGTGTACAATTATTCAAATACAATTGGAAATTAATAATATTTTAAGTTAATTACGTTTATTAAAGGTAACGGTAACGCTCGAAAATGTTCACTTCCCAAGCGAAAAACGCCGCGATGTTTTCATACCACAAAAAATAAATCAAATCAAATCATATATATATATATATATATATCACTTGTAATGGGCATTTTTCCGCGATTTCTCTCCTAAGATTAAAATTACATGTAGTATGTCCCACCATATACAATATTTCAAATATTTTTCGCTTGCTGTATTGTTCATATTCAATGTGAATAAATGGGGCTAGTTGTACGACTGCGCGTCTCATTCTCATTTGTATTGAATTAACAATGTAGTTCATTTCCGAATCCACATAAACCGCGGTGTATTTGATGACATTTTCTTCTAAGCGCATATAAGATTATTCCTCAATTTCATTAATTTTGAAGTAATTTTTAATTACATTGTAACTGGTCCTGTTTTTTTTTTTTTTTTTTCCTCGGGTTTCATAAATTAGTCTACAACTACTGGATTTTATCAATTTTCCGCCATTTCATTTTCAACTGCTCCATAATGTGCCGTCGGAGAGTCAGAAATCTGCCTAATTTATTATCCGGTATTCAACGTTACCTAACCTAGCTTAATCGCGATAAGAAAGCTAAAGAAGCATCATTTTTTTCTTTTTCTTTTATAATTTTTAACCAATTACAGAAGAGCACTTAATACCACTAATACCGAAGATACACCACATACAATTTTACATATCTATTTTTGTTACGATATAATTCGTGATTTATTATTTGTCGATTTACTTAATATTACGAACAGAGTTTATCAATGATTCTTATTTTCGTTATGTCTCTAATGGTCCATTATTGACATTTTAATTCGGTTGAAAAACTGGACATTTTCATCGGCTTCTACTAATATAGAATGCACTCATGTAGAAAACAGAAACAGCGAGGCCCCGTTTAAAAAAGTCTAGTCTTGCATTATTTTAGATTTACAATTAATTAATGATACATTAAATGTTGCGAAAATAAGGCGCCCCTTATAAGATACGAATGAACGATGATAAAATTATTATAGTCGGCTAAGCCGCTCTCAAGCATATCGAAATTATCGCCAATCGAGCATCCCGAGAAATCGTATTAAGAAATAACCCCCGCGCAATAACATCGTAAATTTTTCTAATAAATATCACCCGGTTATGTTTACTGTAATAATTTTACGAGTTCTTAATCTATATCTTTTAAGCGAGGTTAATTAAACTTCAAGTGTTTTATTATGTGCTAAGGACTACGTACGCTACAATTTACATTTACGTAACACTAAATCAAAAACAGATGTTTCCAATTCTTGAAATTTTCCAAACGCTGCACTTCTCTATGTGTGTACACGCTTCGTTTTTACAATGCTGAAAAACTTAACATATGTACCAGAAAAAAAGCGGCTACACACTGTGGCAAGCTTTTTGAATTATTGCGAACTTGGAAATATTCGTTAAAGAATCAGTGTATAATTACTTTCGAATAGCGAGCTTCACAATATTCCCGGAAAAAAAGTTTTTTTTTTTTTTTCTTTCAATTTTGGACTTTTGGCAACCCTCAAGGGTTTAAAATTGAGCCGCAATGTCGACTATATAAGTATACATATTTGTTAAATTTTCCTTCCTAATACAAGTTCTAAATTTTTTTTTTGATTCTTTCAATTTCTATACTCCATCATCTACCACTTAAAAAAACATTCTCTCTTTGCTGTTTTTTTGCGCGGAGGGTGTGTTAGAATCAGGATGGCGCGGGCAGTGCGGACTTGGGGCAAGAGAAAAACGATACTGGGAAGATGGAAGCGGAGTGTGGTTGAAGCGCAGATGACATATCGTCAAAATTGAGGAGCGACTGAGAAGAGGGAAGTCGTAGAACCATGAGAAGATTGGGAGATCCGGGTGAACTGTCAGGTACTAAGGATTTGTAAAGGGATACCAGATAGATGTTCGGGTGGAACCTTAAATGGCATTCTTTAGATAGAGTCAGAATGTTACTTTTTCCTAACGAAGTGCGTTGCATACATCGAAAAGCGTGCTACTGAGCCCACCGCTTCACTTCCCTCAATTTTTGCATGGCTGGGGCTCACAAAAACACGGCAGAAATGGAGTGTTTTATAAATGTACTTCTGAGTCGTGTGTCCGTTTTGTACTTTTGTACAGATTATTTCTGGTTCATCAATAATTGTAGTTTTTTTTTCTTCTTCCAATTTACGAATCCAAAATTAGTTTAAAAAAACAACAACTAAGTTTCTTATAACATGAATTTTAAAATCTGTACTTTTTATCTAGGAACAGAACTAAACTAAGGCAAATTAACAACCCTCAGCATCTGGATGTTATTTTTGACAGGTCTCTTTCGTTGTCAGTCGTCACCACGAGCCCACAAAAACGAAAATTATAACATAAACGAATATTATCCGAAAACTAAAACCGTACACATATTAAGAACATCACACCGCATCTCTTGCACTCAGTTGTTTTGTAGCAGAATGTATGCGCCCAATCGGAAATCGATCTACAGTCACGCCGAAAAAACTGGATATTTTTCTAGTTATTGAATATTTTAATCTAGTATTATTGGAATTACTAAACCGTTTAATTAGTATTATTCCGTGCATTATTATACGTGAACAAAATCTTAAAAAAAAAAAAAACGCAAAATTAAATCTAAATAAGCTAACGCGGAATATTAGTAAATAATCGTGTTATTTTTTTCCCCTTTCTCCCCTTCCTATAAGGCACCATCATTAACAGCTTATCTGAAAAATGATACTAGCGATATCTCGAAATATAGAAGCCAATAAACAGCTCAATTCTTGTCAACTAAAACGTCATTTCCTCTAAATTATTTATTTTTTTCTAACGGCACGACTAAAAAAATAAGTTGTATTACACAAACACTACTTAAGTTAAAATTGTAATAAATTTCGGGCACGTCTCTAGCACTACAGGCCGATCTGCTGACCGAGACTTATATAGAGAGCTTGATAAATTTAATGCTAAAATGAAAAATACGTAATGAGATGAAAAATGGAAAACGGATTGATAAATGGGCGCGAAAATGGTTGTCATTGAATAAATTACTGTTGAACTTGAAAGCGAACATAACAAGGAAGCCGAGGCATTTATTTGAAAATTCTCACACTGACACAATGATGGAAGGTTACGAGCAGCAGGCACCGCGAAGAAGATGCGTGCGTGTAAAAATAGGCTATGAAAAATAAATTTCCCGGTTTATTTATTCGTCGATTTATTTTCATCGTAGCCTACTACAGTGGAGCAGTGCGAACCTTGTAAATAGTTAATGAACCGAATCGAAATAGCTGGAACTAAATTCAAACGAAGCGCCGATCAGATCATCGCTGAGCCACAGAGGCGGACAGAAAAAACTGATTCGTTTCCAAAGTTTACTGCAAAATTTTTCGCATAACTGACACAGTTTTATTGTCGCTCAGTGGCAGAAATCGGATGCAGCAGTAATTTCAATGGCATCGCTCCGCTGACTACATCGGAATTCACCAATATCAACTGTTAATAGTAATTTAGCGGGAACAACAATAATCGAATTCGAGCCCGCGCACACGTACGAACGCGGAATAATAGTTCATATGAATTTGAACGGAGTTTTATTACCGTCTCCTCATCAAGCAACGTGTCAGGGAAACTAATATCAACGGACCTTTCATTCTCAAATACCGCACACCATATATATTGGTAATCCAAAATAAACTACGTTTCACGGTAGACTTTAGATTCCGGTAAGATCGCATAATCCAATTTACACCATCGATAATAGTAATAACACTTCAAACGAAAGCCGAGAGGACGATTTCAAAAAAATAAATAAATAAATATAATTATATATATATATATATGATTGTGTATTATATCTTCGTGGAAAATTCTCCGCATTTCTTTTTTTTTTTTTTTTTTGCAAGGATGGTAAAACAAACAAAGTATACACTGAAAGTATCCCGATGTTCATTGAGAAATTCTTAGACGAGAAAAAATTTAAATGGACGGGACGTGCCATTCGTAAGGGCAGAGAATGTACCCCAAAAGAATATGTTATATTATGGTGTTTTAAAGGACGGGAACAGACACCCTTCCTACGATACACTATAAAGATGTCACGGTCAAGGTTTTGAAAATAATTGAAATAGAGGTCCTAGTGTAAAAGGGAAAACGCAGAAACGAATGAAAATTGACTGTAAACAAAGTAATGAAAAACCATAAATATACCAGAAAGAAAAATAGTAGCTGGTAATCGACAACAAGCGATGGCACAGACAGCGGCAGAATTTTAAATGCAGATGTAGTTTTAGAACGACTCAGCGTATGGGATTGATTTCGCATAATGTCTCTTGCATAAGAATGAAATACAAGACAGCGTAAGTACACCAGTTAAACGTTTTCTTTCTTTCTTTTTTAATGAAGAATAAATATGAAAACAGAGGGGGGGGCAAACGTATCATCACTAATGTGAAATAAAAGAGATATCGTACAGGGTTATATTCACCACGCACCAGGAACAAAATATGCCCATTACGTTAGAACAGAATTATGAACTGATCCGCAATTTATGTATCACTGAAAAGCACAATGCATTCAACACCGACGCTTGCAAACTTTTGATATTTTACAAGAATCGATCTTTCCCGAGTGTCCTGTCAGCGGTAGGACTGATAACATCTGTCTGAGCGTCGAAAGTCCACACGTTCAATTTATAAATGCTCTAGGCGAAATAATATACCACTAGCGAAAATCCGTTGACTGTGACAAACAGAAAGCGGTCGTACAGCAAATCAGTGAAATTAGAGATAATCAGCAGTTTAGAAAAGTTTGATAGTGTGAGAGCGTTCACTTTTAAATATGTTTCTCAATTGTAATTCTCATCTAAATAATATATTACGATTTTTCCTTAATATAAGACGAAGATATTATATTTGTATGTATATTTCACTTTATAGTTCTTATGTTACTTATTAATTCTTTCGATTTATTAATTTACTTTTTGAATTTATTTTGAATTATTCCTTTTTGTTGTTCCTAAATTATTACCTATACCGCAATTATTAATTTTCTCCTACAAGAATTTGGAATATATTTTCCTGCGATCGGTGACGGCCCCGAATACATTAATCACAATGACAGCACAATTATTTGACAGCGCTGCGAAGACCAGTTGAAATTTCAATTTATAATAATAATAATAATTAATAAAAGTGGTTTCTTAATTTGTTTTTGTTTTTGTTTGTGCGATTAGACCATATTTCAAATTAATTTCACCAACACTTTTCCGTTTTAAAATAGTACCGGGGGAAAATCAGGATTAGCCACTAATACACACAAACACGCAGATAGAGAGAAAAAGGGAACAAATGTTCACCATTTTCTTTTATACACTACACATCACGAAGATGAAAAACTATAACCATAAATCAGGTTGGTTTAACTTAGAAAAAAATGTATATATATATATATACATATTTATATATATGTATATATATATATATACATTTATATATATGTATATATATAATATATAATTTGCATTTTACGAATGACTTTTTTCAAATACTTGAAAATTTCTGGAACATGTGCAAAAATAGTGAAAAATCTGTATTCACCCGAGGGTTTCTAAAAGTCGGATTTTTTAAATTCTATTTCATACTTAAATGGAAAACGGCAAAAATAATTTAAACACACACACAAAAAACAAAAAGAGTAAATCATTTAATAGTGAAAAACACTGGTAATAATTTGTGACCAGCTAATGACTTAGTTCTCTGGCGACCCGTTCGATCCCACTTTCAAAGCGTTACACAAGCGTGCTTATTTTGTAGTTAGTCGTTAATTAGCAGAAATGTGTAATTATTGAAAATGTTATCACAAGGTTTTTTAATTTAACGGATAGGTTTAGCGAGCAGCACACAACGCAACCTTACGATAATGGCAATCGACATCAGCAGCATCAAATGTACACTTCATTGATAAAACTGTAATCACGTGCAGTTGTTTTAACGCCCTCTCTCATAAGATTAATTCTGCGGCGTACAAAACGTGTTGGATTATTGATTAATGGTGTTTCGGATTTTTCGTTGTGGCCGAAATTAAGTAAAACTTTCAACTCTTACTTTTCAATTACAATTCAACGTCGTTCGCGTAAATGTGAAATCAAGTGAAACGTTCTATAAAAGTTTCGTTATTTAAAATTCATTCAATTCCACGCTATGCCAACAACCGTAATTCGAACAAAATCCCGGGAGATAGTTACTTTCGGCGATCTTATAAAACTAGATAATTAACATGAAAACGCGAAACATTTACCGCGATTTCGTAAGTTAAAATGGCGATTTTGTTGGCGAACGTGTTTAATTTTTGAGAAATCATAACAGACGGGAAGACTAAATCGAATACAATCTCATTAACCCGATAAATAAATTCCTAGAAATGATTGTTAATTCGGACTAACATCGACATCTTTGTAATTTCAGTTTGCCTTAATTAACATCATCGATCGACGTGGGCATTGTAAAAAATTTTCCCACATTTTTCTGAATAAGCCTCGGAGCAGGAGGAAGAAATTATTAACATCTAGAAATAAAAGGAACAAAATTATATTATCGCAAACACAAATAAAAAAAGGAAGACACTTCTTATCAAAAACACAGGAAGCGACAAAAAACAACAAAAACAACAACAAAAAAAAAACCACAAAAATGCGCGACTATAAAATATTGCCATATTAAACGAAGAGGAAATACCAAGAGCTTAATTGTATAATCGAGACAATTTATCACCAATATATAATAACAAAATACTCCCCCTCGCCGAGATTTATGTCGCCCGTGCATTTAATACTAATATTCCAAAACTATTTGACAGAATTTAAATATAGAATTTGAACAATGGAAGACAGTAAAAGAAAAAAGCGACGCATAAAACATATCGTAATTAGCGTACAGTCCGAGGGCGAACTATGAACCGAGTCGAAAAACCGATTCTTATATAGTTAAAAATAAGACACACGACATTTTATTCAGATAGAGTAAATTATCGTACCCAAAATAGAAAATTTTCACATTATCCTCTCTTTTAAAAGATAAAATTAAACGTAAAAGAAGCTAACCCTCGCTAGAATCGGTACAGAATTTTGGCACGTGAATTATGGCGGTGACGAGTGTTCGGTTGGATGACGCAGAAGCGGCGATGCTGAAGCCGGTAATCGACTACGCGCGCTATCGACAAACGCGAATTACCGTATCGATATGATTTTTTATCGAAACACGTGTCGACACAAATTTAAATCGGACTCTATCGTACTTAATCGACGGATTATCGAATTTAAGCATAATTATCCCGGTTTTACATGCACAATAGCATCGCAATTTATTATTATTATCGAATACGTTTCCGAAATTAACCGAGATCGGAGGTGGAAAAAGCAAAAATCAACACGCACACACCTCACCAATCAACAAGCGCCGAACAGAACTGTACGATACGCGACAGCTGCCTGGCGGAAGTCTCGATTCGAGCTGCGCGCCATCTACATACACTCTCGCAACATCCATCGATCAAAGTTCTAGTACGCTTTGCGCATGCGTCAATTAAATTAAGGGACGCGCAAACTCTCAAGTGTGTTTCATCTGCAGTGACAGCCGCAGCGTGCATACATTCGAGGCAATTCAATTAACCCAGACGAGAATCGCTGTAAGAATTTTCCCTGGGACAATTGAGACTGCACGCTGCAAATTTAACAATGAAAATTTACTCGATTTTTCCAAAAGCCGGTTCAGTACTCTAACCGAAATGTGTTTCATATTAACCAGAAATCACGTGTCCTAGAAGTAGCGTTTGCTACGAATTAGCATTACACACACACACACGATGCAAGGCAGGGCAGTTTTTTAATAAAACAGATAACAAAACATAATCTCATCACAAATTATTGCAGGACTAATATTCCCCGCTTTTTTGTTTTCTTTTAAAATAATTTTCTTTATGTACTACTTTCGTTTTCTACAGTTATTTCAAATAGTCTTTAAAAATTCCGGAAAACTCACGCATAAGTTTCTGTTAACCCGGAAGCCCCCCCTCAGATACGGCCCTGGTGAAATGCATCGTTACCTCACAGTCGTATATCCGCCACGAGTTCTTTGCCGCGTAGCCGTGGTCGTCGTAATATTTTCGTCAAAGGCAATCGTTTTGGTGAAAACAAAAATACCCCCCCCCCGTGTGGTGGTGGTCCATCAGTTTAATTTTACGAATTTCCATCGGCAAAACATTCGATTTTTCTATTAAGGGAACTTTGCTCAAAATAAGTACCCACAACAACAGCATCTAAATACGATTTATTCCGTACCGAATTCCTATTCCATATTAAGATTTGGAAAATCTATGCGAGTACAACGGGGTAAAACATATATTGAAAACACAGGTCTACAAATTTAACATTTCTCAGTGCATGCGAGTTCGAGCAACATACCAGTGTTCGAGCCATTATCTGCAAAACGATTTTACCAACTTACGTTACTAAACGAGTTCTTCTTTTATTATTTATACAATCAGTGGCGGCAAATCCTCAGGGGTACTTCTTCGAGCTACTCACACCGAAGTACTACCGAGGCAAATTAAAAAAGAAAGAAATTTGCCACTACTCCAACGGCAGCACAGATTAACCATCTCTGATTAAAGAAAGAGAGTTTTTGACTTGCCAGAAGAAATCCGAGAGAAGTCGATGCAAAGAAAAATACTCAATCTGCAAAACGCCGGTGGCCAGTCGGTAGAGTGAATTCCGATTCGATGATCTGTCTTTCGTGTTTTGTGTTCGCCAGACGCTGTGAGTACTTCTCTCCGAAGATAGTAAGTCTCCTACGCATCGAGAAACACACCTACACATTTAAAACAACAATGTACACACACAGGCAAACAGATCGGAGGGCGTTTACCGAATCGCAGGCGTTGTTCGTTGCACATTTTTCATTACGAAATTGCGACTACGCTGTCGCTACTTTATCGCACCGAAATGGAAGTTATAAATACGTTCATCGGAAATCTTTGACTGCTAAAAACGAAAAGCGGTATAGAAACGGCAGTGCGGCGAATTAATAATTTTTAGATTGGTAATTTAGAAATGGTTAATTAATGGGAGCTGACGTATTCACTTATAAATAGATTTCTTTTAATGTATTTCTAGTTCTCTTCTAAATAATATATTTGATTTTTTTTTTTGTTTTTTTATTATATGGCGCTGTGTATATTTCAGACTCCATACTTGAAATCATTTTGTATTATTCCTTTTTGTAGAGTTTACATAAATTATTTCCTTTATCGAAGTTTAAACATCAATTTTACATGGATTTTATGAAATTATTTAAATTATTAAAATTATTAAAATTATTGAAATTATTAGATTTATTGAATTTATTGAAATTATTAAAATTATTGAAATTATTAAATTTATTGAAATTATTAAAATTAAAAAGAAAAAATAAGTGGCTTTTTAATAATCTGGTTTTGTTTAAGCGGCAGCGCAAAGGGTTGTATGTCGAGTTAATTCCATTTCAAAATTTTTCTATCTTGCACAAAAGTGTCAGCGAAAAAGTCAGGATTAGCCAATGAAGAGAGGAAAAAAAAGACGAATAGGATTTTAGTGATCATTTGAGATTTATTAAAAGTTAAATAAAACTAATACGCTTATTCATCATAGCAAACAGGAATTAACAAAACGGATAAGGCGATAACATCTTTGTTCGGTGATGAAATATTTTTATTTACAAATACAGTGATTTTAAGTAATTTTCCACCAATTAAAAAACACTGTTTGCTCATCGTTTATACGGATGGTATTTTAAATAATATTTCTGGCATATAAATATTTTTAGTTTTATTTCTCACGCAACGGAGAATCTTTCAATATAAAACTGTATAATCTGATTTTAGAGATATTATATTTTTAATTATTTATGAAACTCATTAATAAATAGATAGATCTGTATATTCGGAATCGAGCAAAGCTGGTGTATATTCAATATAATTAAACATTGAAAATTACAAGTAGTCGAGTCGAAAGCAATAAAAAGCGGCTTTTCTGTATTCCTCAAAACAATTATCTGAAGCATTATCTATTTGATTTGTTGAGCGCTGGTGTTAATTCAAAAAATTCCTCATCAGATCTGTGTTAAGTGGCTACTATCGTTGATCTTCGCTGACCTTAAAACGTCCCGAACAGGTTGAAGTGTTTTTGGAAAGAAGGGAAATCTTTCTTCTTTCTTATTATCCATAAATCTTTTTTTTTTTTTTTCGAGTATCATTAAGAATTTTTGGGTATCACTAAAATTCAAAAAACGAAATTTTAATATTATGCTTACCCAACAAAAATTTATTCTGGAAAAATCAAATGCAAATCTTTGAAAATTACACCCGATTACTCTGTTCCTCGAAAACGTAATATTTTGTAAGTGATTAAATATAATCTCTAACTAGTGTTACTGTTGTTTACTATTATTATTTTTTGACAATTTTAAACTCACGCCTTCTGTTCGAAAAAAAAAAAAAAATCGTCTATTTTTAAAATCTCTTTCTGAACTAATAAAATCGTTTTTTGAAGAGTTAGTCAGGAGGCAGTGCGTTTGGTTCGGTATCGCTGTTTTGCTCTAGTAGACCTCGATTCGAATTTCGCCGTCATGTACTGAACTTATATATCGAAAATTACGAAACGCTGTTCTCGGTTAATTTATAGGCGAGCTCAAATAAAATTGAAAAATTTAATTAAAAAAAAAAGGTAACTCTGCGGCAGTTGCAAAATGGGATCGGCTACTTCCACTTTGTTTGTATGTACGCCCGTCGCAGAAAGAAAGGTGGAAAAGAAAAATTTAGTAAAATCAATTTTTAAAAATCGGAAACAGTCACAAAAAATAAAAAAAAAACGCTTTCGAAGGAAATTAAGAGGGGGTTTCAAAGCTAATAAAAAACTGTGTCAGATTCTTTTCTCCCGAGTATGATTTTTAAGTAAATTACCGATTTTTTGGGATTTCATTTTGACTAGAATTGCTCACAAATTTCAGGTACCTCGCGCTAGACTTTCGTTTATTCGGTTTGTGCATTTTTTTTTTTTTTTTTAATTTTCCGTTCGAGAAGGAAAAAATTAATAAATAAAAAAAATCCTTACTGAAGGGATATTTCGAGATGTTTAATTTTTTTTTTTGGGAGATGTTTAAATTCGATTTTTATATAGCTTCCTCATGGTTCTCAGCTGAAATTTCCGACGTCGTAACTTTTTTTAAATAACATATATCGAGCTGGTTAATTTTTATCCGCGGAACGTCAACGATAAAAATACGTGCATGTTATCATTTTAGCAAGGCCAACCTCTCTTAACCGTCGTGCTAGAGACCCGTAATATAATGTTTAATGAAGTATGCGTGAGATAATACAAATAAATTGACCTTCTTAAAAATGTACACATCTTTTTTCCCGTTGCGCGTAATAATGATAATTTCGTTTCTCCATCCGTGCCTCCCGAATTTCCAGTAGAATACTATTGTTTATTAGCCTTAAAAAAGTACGAATTTTCAATATTCAAAACACACACACACACACACAAAAAAAAACAAAAACTGCAGCTCTATGTTTACTTTTGTTATTATCCAGAGAGTATACAAAATATTATAGAATACTTATCAATCCGTACATGATAAACAGAACAACCGAAAAAACTTAAGAATAAAAATATTAGAGGAAGACAAAAATTAAGGCAGGGTTACAAACTGCAGCAAGAAATATGATGCTGTAACAACAGGTGGAACTGCGTCTGCTAAGACACTACTTTAAAACAAAATTCTAGTTTACTCGACCTTTAACGCGACTTGAAAACTTTCGCACATGTTTTGAATGTTTCCCAGCTTCTCTGATAAATACAAAACCGTTACCATCGCGGAAAACTCCTTCCACATTCTTTTTTAACGGAAAAATTAAAAGTATACGAAGGATATCGGTCATTTTGAAATCTACTATTCAAAAATTTAATAAAATTCAAGAAAAATTTTGTAAATTTTATTGAAAAAAATAAAACGAAAATTTGACATTAAATATTTGAATATAAGAATTAAAATATAAAAATTAAAACATAAAAGTACTAGCGGAATTATTAAATTTCCCAAGATCTGAAGATTGTGCTTTCTGAACGATGAACACGATCACGACACAAAGATTAACGAGATGAATGTGGAAAAAATTTCTTTCATTTAGTTGTTACAATTAATGAATTATCGAACAAAAATCAACTAGCCTTCAATAGGCGCACTGTATCATCTGCTAGCCATTTGATCTATCGGAATATAATAATATTCTGCAAAACCTGTATAAATCGGTGATGTTTCAGATCGATTGTTAGATAAAACCAGCTGAAGGGTGACAATTTTTAGTGCTATTTATAACCGAAAACCTTTAGGCAAGACGAAAGACTAAAAAAATAATCATTCCTCCCCATCGGGTTTGTCTAAATAGACACTGACCCAAGAAGAGGGAAAAGGAAAAAGGTGGAATCAAATGTTTACACGATCAGATACAGAGGAAACAAAAGACTCAAGCGCCAAAACAACCGAAGGAGACAGCAAGGAGAGAATAACAGATGCACAATAAGAAGTTGAAAGATCGATTAATACATAGAAGCGAAAAATAGAAAGAGGAACCTTCAGAAAGCGCTCAAATAAAATGTGATTAGCGTCACATCTAAAGTCGAGAGGAAGGGTGAAAGAGACAAAGAGGAGAGGGGCTACGGAGAAGCGAAAAGGAGATGCAGAAAGCAAACTGTGTTCAAAACGTAGACGGCAAATTGTAGAGAAAGTTGAAAGCCGTATAGAGGGAAAATTGAAGAACCAGAGATAAGACGGAAGATTAGGTTGGACAGGGATAAAAGGAATTCGAATTTGAGAATGAGAAGGAATACGAGTTCAGCCATAGTTTGGAATGAGCAGCTGAATAGAGTATATTAATATTGTGGGATGAAAAAACCCTGAGAAATCGACCGGTAGAAGAAGGTGAACGAGCTAGTATATTGACTGAGTCGCGTTAGTTTCGATTCCAGAGCGTCCAGGAATCCACGTTAGGTCAATTTGGATTGAATGAGAAAGGAAAATATTGCGGATGAGAGAGCGCATGAGAAGGATTACATAATCAGCAGAGGAAGAAAGAAAAGATGTTTATTTTAACCACTGTTAACTTCTTATTAGTGCAGTATTGGGGTTTTACAATTAATTATTTCCGTGACTTCAATTCCTTTACCCATTTCGGAAGTTTACAGCAGCACCGAAATGACTTACTGCGCATGAGTTTTTCAAAAGTTTAAAAATAAATTAAAGTCTTCTCAGAAGAAATGAACTGAAGAAATAACACCGAGTTAATTACGATTTTCTCCAACCTTTTACCGTACTGGATATTTTCTCTTTTCATTAATATAATTCTATTACGCGCACATACAAGTGTATGTTTCAAAATTTTGGCTGCACATCATTTATTTATTAATGTAATATAATACGAGATAACGCAGTATCGCTTACTGGTTTCTCCCTGAATTATTTAGAGAAAAATAGTGCAGCTTCTTTATACTAAATCGATGGAACTATAATAATCAATAATCGCACACTACAGAGAGCCCGTGTAAATTCCCGACCTGATATCAGTTATTTTTCCGAAAATACGTTTTATCGCCCACACAGTTTGATTTCTCTAACTTACTTCGCAAAATAAAATATCGCATTACGACAAATCAAAAATTTTGTAGGTTTTAATAATTCGCATAAAATAACGATACGATAAATAAGCGTGCTTTTTATAGCCTTTTATTATATGTTCGATATTATTGTTTGCTTCTATTTAGATAAACTATTAGCATTTACTAATATATATATATATATATATACACATACATATATATACACATACACACATATATATAACAAATATATACATATACATATACATACACACATATATATATATATATATATATATATATATATATATAAATAAAAGATAAATTCTGGAAAAATATAAATCGGAAAATGTACAAATCAACAAATAATAAAAATTAATGCTCGTTAATTACAATATTTTGTCCACAAATTATAATAACAACGAACGAAATAATTAAAAAATAAGATTTCTGCTAACATACACTTTATATGGTAACTGCAGTAAAAACAACAGGTGAAAAAAAAAAGTCGATCATATAATAACAAGTAATAGCTTTCAAAACGTTATACAGAAAAATCGAACCAACAATATAAATGAAAACGCTAGAAATTAACAATCTACTAGTGGCGGATCCAGGGGGCGTCTCCCCCCAAACAATCAAAACCTCGATGAAAAAATTTGTTACAACAGATAAACCTAATTTATACCATAAAAGATTTGTATAAATGCATTTAAAACAACAGTAATGAGGAAAATTAGTAGGATGCAGGAAACTTGTTTGAAAATAGTTCTGCCAAATGGGTTTAAAGCGTGCGAGTTAACAAATGCCACATGGTAGAATGAGAACAAAGAAATGTCACTGAAAATGATTTGCTTTTACAATAAGCTGCTAAGGTTGAAAAGACAACATTATTACATTACCTACAAGAAGAAGGGTCTGACGGACCAAGAGATGTTACAGACGGGGTGAAGAGGAGTCAATAGTAAAATAGACAATGTGGAAGAAGAGCTGCTGATAAAATTAATGGAACATATACCGAAAGAAATCCAAGAAGAAGAGAATATGAATAGATGGAAGAGTAAAATAAGAATATGGATGATTTAGAAATATGAACTTTAGAATTGAAAATAGATGTTGGTTTTGTTGTTCGCCGTCGCACCGTGTTGGTCATTTTGGGTTGTGCTGTGTTCCTTGTTCGTTACATATTCTTCAGGTATTTACTAGCTCATGTATAATAGGCATAAAGTTTAAAACTTCCTTTACATAAATAACCCTTACTCCGAGAAAAAAAAAAAAATATACAAATAAACCATGGCCGGTTATAAACTGACGTAAGTAAGAGTTCAGTACAAATTTTCTAATACTATTAAATAATAATTATTAAAATCCGTAGGTAAAATTCATACAAATCTTTTATAGCATAAATTAAGTTTCTCTGTTATAACAAATTTTTCCATAGAGGCTTTGGTTCTTTGGAGAGAAAATGTCCCCTATTCCCCCCACCGCCGTGGATCCGCCACTGATAATACACTATATGCGTCTTTCCATTTTATACTGCGTACAGGTGTGTGTAATTATTCTGGCTAATACTAATTAACTGTTTCGTATATTTTAGTCACTTTGGCCGCTACCTTTGTTTTTTGATTTTTTGCAGGTTAATACGTTTTCCTTTAATACATCATCATTGTACGTTACCAACACATTTTAACATTACAATAATTTTATATTATTGTTTATTTTTTGTTATCATTAAATAATCTCTACATATAGTCCAATTTTTTAAATTTTCAGCTAGAAAAAAAAGTTGTTCTTTTACATACTTATTTATTTTTTTTCCCCGGGAGAATTATTGGGCCTCAATTGTGTAAAAGCAAAAATGATACACAAATGCGCCTGCTGGTTGGACATATTTTTTCTTCCTCTATTTTATATCCTTCGCCAGTCTTTGAGCCCCCCCCCCGCGCCCTAGGACAAATAACAGTTCTGCCGGAAAGAAAGCGCAACTCAAATTTTTAATTTCACGACGAAGTTGCATTTTTACAGCCATCTTCTACCGTTATTGGTTTTGTGGCGCGCATGTGACAGTTTTATTATTAAAAAGGAAATAAATCTTTCTAAAAAAACATCATTAAACACTAATTAACGTGCTATATTTTCACCGGGGAAAATTATTATTCAAAACGAAGAAAAAATTAAACCGTTACAAGTCATCATTCCGCAGAATCGTTAAACTAGTCATCGAAGACTGATCGTGTGGCACATTACTAAAGAGATGACGAACACACTTCCAATAAAAATATCCGTCAACATACCATAAATTATTCATTCTCCAAATAAGGAGCGACGCATTTATTTTCCATATTTGAGAAAGACCAACTCGTCGACAAATAAGAAATTATCATAGAGAGCTTATTAACGATCGTGAACTTTCTTCTCGGTGATCGTGATTCGGTTAGCGGACAAAAATCGGATAGGACAGCAATCGGCCGACTTAATATTATCTTTCGTGTAGTATCTGCAGCAGTTTGCCTCGGCTTCAACTCGTTGCACGCCGTCTATCATCAGCGCTATTCTCGCATACTCCTGATGTGTTGTAAAGTCGACACCGGTAACCAAAACTTTAATCTGTTCCTGAATAATAGTTTTTTTGTTGTTGTTTTGATGTTGTTTGTTTTTTTTTTATCATCAGATGCTCGACGGAGAAATCGGAGTGTATGTGTTTGCAGGAAGAGCCAGTATGAAAAAGGTTTTCGCGAGTAACAGGAGAAATATGTAAAAAAAACCGACATTTTCGAGTCGGTAATATAATAGCAGATCCATCACGCTTCATCTTGATTTTCATACGGATTCAGAAAAATTATATACGCGGGAGAAAAGCGTGTACGTGCATCATATGAGTAGTGCTCAGTTCCATATCAGTTTCTCTCGAAAGATGGATGAACGAAATAGTCCCATTTTTACAGCGACTAGTCACGACGACGCTTGTACACACAACTATATAACTGACCTGCCCGCATTCCAGGACACGTAACATCCTGATAGAAACACGTAGGCACGCTTACAACAACAGCACGGCACATCATGGTGAAAGGGCGTCGCCGGCCGCAAGACAATGTGACCAGCCGCCGGCGATCGGGCTTGTAGTGGTGACTGAAGAAAAGTCCAGATCTGTGCGGGCGCATCGCGCGCTTCGAGGATATTATCAGTCTCGTCGTCGTCTACAGAGACGTATCTTTATCCTTATCGGCGGGAATCCGCTGCATCCGAGAGTCCGGCCATCGTCAATGGACCAGAACATCTAGAGGACCAGTTTACCATCGGCGACTGTGTTGCGTCGTCTCACAGAATCTGGATCGTACACAAAAGCACCGTGTGGTCATTAACTCTTCTCACCAGTAGCAGTAGCAGCAGCAACAGCAGGAGGAACAGTAGATACGGCTCGATGATGATAAATTATATCGCACATACGACGCACAGCGGCGATTCCAAATTTCTAGAAGGCCCATGTATAAAAATGCAAAAGGTCACGCTTCATCTGACGTCCTTCGCGGTCCGATGGGCAAGACGTCCAAGACGTTGACGAGTGACCGTAAAGGAATTAATATTATATCCTCGAGGAAGTCCCAACTAGCGCACGAGGAAATATCTCGCTTTTCGCTCTAAATATTTATTATTCGCGATTTCCTTTTCGTTTTGAATATTACAAAACGACAGTTGCGGCCACTGCTACGAAACGAACTAACTACATCCGGTGCGAATGGCACATTCGACATGCCAGTAGTCCCAAGTTTAGTAGTCTGCTAACTGGCCGAAATTAAGCATCCTCTTTAATGGTGGTGGTACACACCACTTTACTTCCGATTGTGTACAAATCGCTTGCATAATAATCATCGTTCTAAACGATTTTATTACGTAATCGCGAGCGCCAAACTGGTTTTAAACTGATTCATCAGCTTGAATAGCTTTAGGCACAACAAATTTCAACGTTCGAATTATGCGCTATCTTCCGCTAGGACGACGCATACTGCTCGCTCTTAGTTTCCGAAAAAACATTTATCGCGTCGACCACTATAAAGATTACGCATAATACAAATACAGTATTGCTGTTGCGTGAAAATAATACATTCAAATAACAACTGTGTAAAATCAAACAACCGGGAGGGGGGTTAAAGCACAACATATTTCAAGCATATAGTGTGATCGAATTAAAATTCAAGCCAGAAGCTGCGAAAAGAATTTTTATAAATATGCCACAAACTATGGTTACGAAAAAAATCGGTTCTTCAACAAATAAACGGAACTCTGGATAAAGAGCTATTTTTAACTTTGAAATTTCTCTTCAATACATCTACCTGTCCGAAGAGTTGGTATATCTTTCCGCTACGCCGAATGATTAGTATCGAAAAGGTCCCCCCGCAGAATCAAATGTGAAAGAAGAAACGAAGAAAAGGAAGACTACACCGAATATATTATCAGGTAATCGATTCGGGTAAAAGAGATAAAAAATCTGATTACTGAACTAAAGCTTTACATGATTAACTGGAACGGTGAACGATGACAGAGATGCTATAGGGAACGGGATGATTTTATGTCAACCTATTAAAAAACTAAGAAAATTTTTATTTCATCAAAAATACGGAAATACATTTATGCATTTCTTCGCATTATTAAATATTACATTCTCCAACAGACCCTTAAAATAACAGAAGAAAATGGCTATTCCAGGCTCAAACGGCTCAATTCATATAGGAAAATACGAGGAACAATTCTTTGGATCGGATATAATAACTTTAACTTACACTTTAAACAAATTATACCGCAAATACCGTGTGCTACACACGGCATAAAAATACATCCCAGTTTTATATATATATATACATATATATATATATATATATATATATACATACATACATATATATATACACATATATATATATATATATATATATATACATATATATATACATATATATGCACACATATATGTATATATATACATAATTTTTTTTTTAAATTAATTTTTTTTCGAAACTAATAAGAGGTTTAATAATCCGCGCCATGGCAGTATGAATTTTGTAATAAATTTTGTAATGCGTGTTGTAATTGAACAAATCATCCGGAAGAATATGCATCAAGGTCAGACTGAGTATGGAAAGAAATGGCCAAAACGACGGAACGGGAAACATTCGGGTTGGTCATCGTTCAAAGAAAATTATGTAACAGATGAATATATATAACCATTGGCGGAAATTAAAGGTAAACAACAATAACAATATCATGACAAGGTTATTATCCTTGAATGTCCGGAACTAAATATGCATCATCTATGTTTTTTTTTGTTTTTTTTTTGGAAACCTAGTAGAACAGAACCAGATCTTAAAATGAATGAGGGTCATATGCTGCCAACAGACAATTAACCATTATATTCCAAACAAACAAAAAAAAACTTAATAATAAAAATAAATTCCTCAGTATGAGTGTATGTTTTTTTAAGATTAAAAAATCGTATTTTAAATTGTTTCTGTTTTTTTTATCCAATTTTTGTTTAGTTCAAGCACACTTTATTTGACTGAGAACTTTTTATTTTTTCTCAGCGTTCGTGAATTTAATTTTTTATTATTTTCTTTTTTTTTTTTTTTTTGTTGTGATCAATACTGTAAAACGATGTACCATATTAAAAAATTTAAAACAACTATAAGTTTAAAACTTTGTAAGTAAATATAAACTTTAAATATGCACAATACAAAATAAGTTAAAACTGTACGGTAGTTAGGCCAGTTACAATAATCCTTTACGTCGGTCCCGTTGAATATAATTCCATTTCAATGTATTTTTCGTTTTATTATTCTATTACTATTTAAACATTTTTAAACAAAAAATTAATTATTTTTTTCGGATAGGAGCTAACTAACTAAGAACTGTGCCAGCAGGCCAAGAATAACGCAAAAAATGAGAAAAACAAGTTAGATTCTAATATAAATTGAAACGAGACAAATGAAGGCGACTAGTAGTATGGGAACAACAGCTAATGAGGAAAGTGCAAGCATCCCTATTTGGGCATAAAGACTTAAATGCTGGGAATAGCTGGATGCTAATGGAAAGAAAGGAAGCGTCATCGATGTCTCAAACACAGTTATGGTCGCAGAAGCACATAGCGCGGAAAGGAAACGACAGGGAATCGAAAAGAAGGAGAAGGAAGAAAAGTGCGATTGTGACAAATGCGTATTGTGCAGGAAGAGACAAAATGACTAAAGGACAGACACTAAAGTCGCCAAGAAGGATGAATTTGAAAAGCAAGAGGAGAAATCTCGGACGATTTTTGTAAAATGAACACGTTGTGATAAAATAAGAATATCGCTGAGAATTTAAATAAATCGGTTGTTAACGGAAACGGAACGAACCAGGCGAGATCAACTATTGTTCAGAATGCCATAACAACACACACTAAGTATCCAAATAAAATCGATATTCAGTTAGGTAGACCACGAGAGTACGTACGAAAAAAAATAATATAGTCAGACAATGGCGGTTGAAGAGGGGTAGCCGCCAGCAGGACGTGTTTTTAGTAAGAAATTTGTTGTCATGGAAGCAAAACGAAATGAAAAGAATTGCCCGAAGAATCGCATAAGATTCATCAGCTGAGAAAATAGAGCCGAAAGAAGAATGTTTAAAGTTTCCAGAAAAATTGAGAAGAAAATTAACGACAGTTAGGTTCCGTATGTAAGTTGCTTCAATGTTTACGAAGGAACCCGTTCAGAGAAATCACGTTAGTTCTTTAAAATTTCCATTTTAATATACGCACGATAATACGCAAAAGGTATATTTTGAAACAATTACTTTATCCTAAATAAACTGAATAGAACCTATATATATATATACACATACGCACACATAGTCACTCACTCACTCACACAAATCCAACAATAATCGACAGCAAAATTAAAGGATAAAAACGAAGTTAATTCTTTTCTATTTAATGTTTACAACAGATTTTATACGTGGCTCACTGGGCGAACGACAAGTAGTCAAAATAATATGGCAATGTGGGCCTAATAAGAGTGGACATGATTTGGACTTTTCCCAGTGGGAACAAAGGAAGAACATGCAATGACAATTTTAGGATAAATAGTAATGACGCAGAAAATAAAGATACAAAACTCGGTAACAAATAACTTGGAGGCGGATAACAAGTTAATTTAGGTGCGCGCAATTAATAACGAAGCAAATAGATTTCGGAATCGAACAGAATACCCCTTAATCGCATATGGAAGAGTATTTGAAAAATCAAGCAAAGTTTGAACAATGAGAAACGTTATGTTAATGTTGCTGTTGTATGCGATGATTTCGCATCAAAAGTACAGGATGATAAAATTTAATCGTTTCTCTTTTATGACCCGAAATGTGAATTTTTGGAGACTATCCCTGCTGGAAAATTCGGGGGAAAAAAAAGATTATCAATGAGAATTCGTCCTGGATAACGTTAAACAGTGACTTGATGTGTGGAACAATTGTTCCATTCGGTATGTAATAATAGACAACCGTTCCGGCATCCGGTAGTTCAGTCATGATGGCCTACCGTAGTGGCAAAGAAAGAGGACATAGCAAACAGTTAAGTCAAAAAATCGTATATATCAATTTAAAAAAAATATCCAAACAAAATACGCGCGCAATGTGGAAATAAAAAAACCAACAATTAGCAAATTAATTAGAAAAAAAAAGTCTCTCTTAAATTCCTCAAATGTTATTCTCGATTTTAGTAAATTCATCCGTATTTATAGACCGCCGTTTTACGCAACAACCCCTTTTGGAAAAATCTCTTTTTGATGTTCATGGTTTTCTTCTCCTCTCCAAACTCACTTCAGCCAAAACAATAATGACGTCTTCGCACTATATTTCTTATTCGATTTTTTCCACATTATACTAAATTAAGTCGATTTCCTTTCACCTATTATTATTGGACTATTCTTGCCGACATGACAAATATCGACGTACGATAATTTAAGCGTGTGTTCTACTGTTGAGCGGCAAGAAAACAACAAACATTTCCGTCCTCTACATGAAGGATGCGCAACATTCATGTTTCTAATCTTTAAGCAATCCGATAGAGTGCTCTGCATACACACGTATACATAGTAGTTTGCATTCTTGCTGTGTCGATTACGTCCGCTATTTTTATATCGCAACAGGTACGCATAATTAAAAGTCTTCCTCCCCAATAGGCAGAGTGTGATGCAAAATGAACGAGAAACAGTTTTTAATTTCATACATTGCATTGTTTTATAATCGTAAAAAGCAAAATATATTATTTACAAGTTGCCGACCAATTTCCGATGTGTTGAATACTCGAAATTAATCCAAATTTAATAATTAACGTATTTCTCTGTCGGTGTATACGTTATGAAACGTTATCGATATTGAAAGGAAGGAGCTTAAACGGCGATACTTTTACGAAAAGATTGTTTCAGAAAAACTGCACACGCACAAGTGCTAAATATCAGCAGATAATAAATTTAAATTTTAAAATGCTCTGTAAAGGATATTCAACTTGTTCGATAGGGTCGAACTATTTCGGCTATTTCCCGTTTTCCATTCTCATTTTCACCGATAACTGCCGAGATTATTACAACGAAAACCTCTGCTAATATCAGTTACGGGGTAATCTTTCATAAGCGTATGTGTAACATTATTTCCAGACTTATTGCTTTCCGTTAAATGTCGGGACCTTTCGCAAAATACTTTTCGCAACGCAATAAGGCTCGTTAAAAAAAAAAAAAAAATAATATTTATATTTTATTCGTTAATAACGAAATAAAAGAAAAATCCCATCATGCACTATTTCATTTAACAATATCTGGAGAGGAGTTTTTCTAGATGATAATGTAGCGAATTTCTGTCGCAACACGCAGATGATACCGTACGAATAATCTTCGACGCAATAAGAGGTGAACAAGAACGGAAATTACATTAATTGAACGACAGAACATAGAACGAATTTGCAAAGGAAGAGGATAATCCCGGAAGAGAAGTTACATGCGATAACGAGTAGTTATTATTACGGGACATAAGTGTCACTCTTCGTGAGGGATAAATCTCCGATAAAACTATCACTGAAGAGAATGGTGCGTAAGCCGAGCCAATGATTACACGTTTATCATGTGCCTAGTAGTTTAGTGGCTTTTTCTATTGCTTTTTTCCGGAACAATGAGCGCGTTATTACATTACGTTTTATACTTGGGAAAACTAAACAAGCGCAAGTGTCTTGTCAAACTCAAGGGAATGTACCGGAGGTATTTTACCGCCTTAGATGGTGATTTATTGAAACTAGAGCGATAACACGGCAGGTTTAAATTTCAACATGAGCGACCCCGAATGGTATTGCAGCTGCGCCGTTGAATTACGAAAAGGTAATAATGCTGGTAGGCAAACATAGCGGGAAGCTAAGGGCAACGAACTTGCCTAAAATCTTTAAATTAGTACACGATAGGTGTCTTGTTAAACATTTACATGCTTTTGTACATATCACAAACACAAAAAAAAAAATATGCAATAAAACGAACCGAGTAAATGGGATATTTTACTAAACAAATACCGGATGTAAATAATCACAAACTTCAGCGCGCTTTTATAAATTTTTCTCAATAACACACACACACACGTGTTTTTACATACTGAGTAGTTATATTTATATTAAATATTTAATATTTGCTTGTTTATTGTAGTAGTTTACAGGTTAAGTGCAGAATTCACCTTTTAAATTAAAAATTTAGACTAAAACGAAACGAAAAATACCCATTTACAAAGCGATATCTGCTTTGTTGATGGACCAACCTTCTTTCGAAAACTACATTGTCACAGAAATAGTTTTAAAAATTTCTAGCTCTTTCTGATGCAATTTTAAATGTGTATTTATATCATAACATATGCACAAGTACGCACAGACGCACAAATCGATTCTTCAGATCACATTGCTCTAAATGATGGTCTGATATAATTCTTACAAAAGAGACGATTTTAATTGGCTATATAGTTTTTTGAACACATAATCGACACGAAACTGTTATATGCTTCTTCAAATTGCCCCTCGCGTTTAAGCATGGGTCCAAGTAATTAAGTCAATTAAAGTAAAAATAAAAGACGTTATTTATTAAAAGCGACCTTTTTTCTTTCTAATTTTAGTTTTCGCAAAATATTTAACACTTCAATCTTGAAAACTAAATTAATGTACTTGGATTCCAAATTAGATTGATTATTAGAAGACTCTTGTTGACGATATTTTCGTTCACATCGATATTCGAAATTAGATTTTTTCTAAAATGTGTGAGAATTCATATCGTTTCGAAAGATGCAGATTATTTCTGAATAGAAAATACTATTTGAAAATGTCAAATTAAAACGGCAAAGAAAATTACAGTACGGAATAAATAACAGAGAGTTAAATGATGAGATTGATGACAAAATTACGGCAACAAAAAAACAATAGGGAAATAATTACAAATAAAAAAACAAAAATAAGGGAAAACCAGCATTTAGAAAAAATTTTTAATCATTAAATATTTTCAAAATGTACTTTTACACGATACATATGAACATTTAAATATTAAATGTATAAGTTAATTTTATTTATCAAAGAAAAATACATAGGAACAAACATTGAAAATGAAGAAAAAGAACAAGCATAATCAAGATTTTTTCAGAGAATGGCCGATCCTGCTGGCACAATACACATGCGCGTGTTACCCATCAGTATCTCTGCCGAAAATTATTCATAATATACAAGTACGTACGAAAATCGTTTGATGAATAATGAAAAGAGGTACATGAAACGGCTGGAAATAAAGTTAAATTATTATTTCCAAACGCTGCGTTATAATGCAAAATATTTAAAGGACAGGGATATTTTTGGCAATTATCTTTTCCTTCCTTTCCATCTTTTTTTTTTTTTTTTGTAAATTATTTTTTGACAAATTTTCTTTTTTTCATTAATTTTTCTACTTCAAAATGTAACAATGATTCCCACTGATAGGGATTTTCATTTATAAAATTATACAAATTTTTATTTTACGATCACCACATTGGAATTCTATATCGTAAAAATGAAATTTATATACAAAAACGTAAAGAGATAATCGATAATTCGAAGAAAAAAGTGTCCTCAGTTTGAAAATAAAAAAGGCAAATATTGAAGAATTTCAATAAATGAAGTTCTAAGTTAGCTTTAAACGAATAAAAAACGATGTAACGCGCCTACATTAATAATAGACGGCAACTTTACTGACTTGGAAGATTTAACAAATCTACTATGAGAGGAACAGTATTAATTAATTACAAGAAAAAAGTATTGATGTAATTTAATTTACTTTAAAACCGTAAGTAATACATATTATATTTTATGTGTATGTATAGAAATATATATATTATTATTCATCAGCTGATCAACCAGTATTTATGGTGTAGCCTCTTCTTGAATTGAATTCCAGATTAGGTGGTCCGTTGTTCATCCACTAGTTTTCGCCATTTCTGCCGGTCTTGGGCAATTCTGATCCAGATGACCTGCAATTTTCATCTAATTTCATAGTCCCACCCCAAGTGTGGTCGTTTCCGGATCCAGAGTTCTACCATCTTCTGGACCAATCGGGCCTCCGGAGAATAAGGGCCGTTTAATCTGGTTGTTTTAGTTATTTTTTTTTTTTTTTAAGTACTCTTGGTTTTGAGAAAAAAAGACTTTCATATTTTCTATATTTTTAAAAACGTTTAAAGATATTTTTATTTTACAAACGAAAAGTGATATCAAAAAATATTACGTCAAGCTATCGCTGTCATATATATATATATATATAATAGTTAAAAGAAGTTTAAAATTTTAAATGAATTAATTTTGATAACAGTGAAGGGTGACGTATACACCGTTTGACTTCTTTCTCGAGTTTCAAACAAAATGTTGCCTCCCTATACCGTTTTTTGGTTTTATAAAAAATTAACGATACAATCAAGATAACATGTACGGTTTAAAAATAAAGTAATATTTTTCTTATAATTAATCAATCTTGTTTTCAGTACTCTCATTATAGGCTTTAAAAGTATCATCGCCACTGAACATCAACATTCCTCTGTGTCTATAGCAATATTGAACTTTTATTTGTAATAAGAACTTGATTAATGTAATTAAGGTATTTAGATAAAAATATTACAACGAGAGACAAAGTTTAATGTTGTAATGTTATATTCGTTTCTAAAACCCTCATGGATGGCAACTACGAGACCATTTAGAACTCGTGGATTTTACTTAATTTTATTCTTAATTTATTATTATTAAATTGTGATTATTAAACTGACTTTATGTTTTAAAAGTTATATTTTTTATTAATTTCCTAACACTTATATTTCTTATACAGCCGCCCGTTGAAAACACAATAATTAATTCAGTATAACTTAAATAGACAACGGCGATTAAAATTAAATTGATATAAACTGTATGTAACACTCTGCTGCAGCTGCTGATTGGTCATTGGTCCCTCGTTGGTGACGGGGGGGGGCTACATAGGTAGTTCAATCTGGATTCCTGTTGAACGCAGGGAGGAGACGCGGCGGCATTCGAAATTAAAATCTTTTACAGTTAATTACAAACTTTATCAATTACAAAACCGAGTTTCGAAGCGATCAGGTTACTTTCTTGGATCGAACTTGCTTTGGTTACAAAACGGACTGATTCTCGAGATAAAAAGTTTGGTACAGTTCGGCGACTTGACGAAGAGTTAATGAATACCTGAAAGACTCGACCAATACTTGACGAACACTGACGACGATTTTCATTTATGATTTTTGTGTCTTTCCGTTTTTTCTTTCAAACAATCCCCTCTCGCCGCTGAAGTGCCGTTCTGACCGTTTGCGATCCATCAAAAGACAAATTGACCACGACAACCCCCAGCCAGCAATCGGTTCTCATTTGCGTATTCATTCACTCTCTCAACAAGTTATCATTCTTTTTTATTTATTTTTTATTTATTTTGTTTTTGATTAGGTCTATGTAATGTACACGTTACATAACGCTTATCGGTCATGCCGAATTTTTTGTTACGGGCACCGGAATCCTTTCAGTAAAAAAAATAAATAAATAAATAAATAATAATATCTACAGGAGCTTTTTGTACCTTTTATTGTAGCATACCCCAGCTATATATATGTTTAGCCTTTACTCGCATACCCAATATGAATAAATTTTAAAATGAACTCGGCCGATAGATTATCGCTGTTAGATATAATATTGTGAGCTCCTTTTTCCAATTAATACGAGGCATATTTGTACAAAATTAATTAATTTAGTCAAGAATGATGAACTAACTGCCGATAATAGGACAGGGTTACAAAGTTTTGAAAGAAAACTGGTCAGCAGCCTCTCTAATTAGGTGGACCGGTCGAAAGAGAGGCTAGATGTGCAAAAGAATATTGTGTCAACCTGTCGATTTAATTTTTAAGTTTTCGTAAGAACTTAAGTTCTCAATAGGCAAACCACATCGGCAACACCGAAGTGTTTTATATGCGAGAAAAGGAGCCTGCAGATGTGTTCGACATTCGAAACATATTTAAATGAAAGAAACGAATTAAAAATATGGCTAATTTTAAAACTCATACTGATTAATAATTATAAACCCAAATGATGTTCAGATGTTTGTTTATGTTGTTAAAAAAAGTCATCGTTGTTAGTGGTGCGTTTGGTTGTAGGTAATTTAACGGTTAAAATAATTCTTATGTTTTCTACAATTCATGAGTTTATTATATATTTGTCGCAAACGAAATGCGAAATGTTCAAGATGAAGGAATTTAAGACCGCGTTGTATTAGCTGCGTTAATAAACCGAGTATAGAGCAAATCAGGGTAAAGCATATAGCACACATTTTCATGTATGCACATGCACACAACGTTCCTTACAATGTTTAGTGAAACATGTATATAGAATAACAGAGTAATTGTTGGTGCATTGTGCGCCGCTTTTTCTGTAGTACAACAAGTTATGACGAAATCTCGATAGACCGTATCATTTTGTCATTCGGCAGAAACGCAAACGCGCATGCGTTCGCGTATTCGGAGAAATCGTTCGCAGTGATTTAATACGAGGCTAAACCGAATCGTTAACTATCGCACATAATCGACACCGAAACACGTCCTGCGACTAGTACACTATAATATTTTCGCCTTAAAATTCCAATATGTGACTGATAACCTAAATTAAGAGCTGCTGCGTTGCACGAAGATTGTTTGTATTCGGCACGAACTTTTGTATAAAACTTCGAAATTTTAAAAGTGAAGAAGCCTGTGTTGCGCTCCATTTGGAGCAAAATATTTGTTACAGCCAGAAGGAATATGGTGCCTATAACGGAAACAAATTGAGCTTTGTTTCATCACAAATAGCTCAGAAACTGCAACTGTCTAAAATTTAAATAACCAATTACTCTGCCGATAGAGGAAGGCAACGATACCTCTGTGTAACTGGGACATAAACAGACAACTACATCATCTCTGTCAAAAACAGTTTATATGGTATCTTAAAAAGGTAAGATAACATATATTTATTTTATTTTTTATTATTTTTTGGTGCGAAAATCAGCATTAAAACAGAGAAACGCTATGCGATCAAATTTTATGAACGACCGAAACAACAGCCCTGGGTACTGTAACAAGGCGTAAAAGAAGCCTACAAAATCGAATGTTTCGGTCAGCTGACAATTTTTCATTAGCACATTCAGCATGGGTCATGAGTCCGCAGTACCTTTTCCATAGAGTGGATGTCCTTCAACGACACGTTCCGAGGAAAACGTAAACATCGTATCGGTGATGATTGGTCAAGATCGACATTTATCATACAGAAAGCTTTTGCTCATCATTGATATTCCAAAAAGTTTGGTACATTGAATTTTGAAGGGGACCAGTTGTAAATAAATCGCGTCTATTTGTCCCGTATTTCTTTACGCGGAAGCAAATGGAAAAACGCGCGCAAATTTGCACAACGAATGGCCTAAAATGATACGAAAAAATCGAAATTTTCTAAAAAAAAATGTGGTCACCGTTGACAAAATTGAGCACCCTATTTTGACCCTTTCATCCGTCAAGAAAGCGCGACGCAGAAAAGCCGTGATTCTCTAAAACGCAAAAAGGTTCCAGAAGCCACTGCTGCGGTAAAAGTGATGTTGATTGTATTTTCCGATTATTGCGAGATTCATTTTGTACCCTCCAAAACACGATCGTCAACGTTTTTTTTTTTTTTTTTTTTTTATACCGTATATATCTAAACATTGCAGAAAGACAAGAAAGTTAACCTAGACACTTCGTCAGGATAATGTACAGCCCCATGCGACGGGAATCATTCAAGAATTTTTGAAGAAATTCAACATTCCCCGGTTATGCCGCATCATGCTTACACAGTCCAGACCTAGAGTACCGCGTGACTGTTTCTAACACTAAAAAAGGAATTACGAGGCCAAGAAGCTTTCGAATGCAGCTATCGCGAACTCTATGCACAAGTTTATCAGGAGCACATCACAAGATGATTACGAAAAGACAATAATGATAAAACGAGAAGAAAGAATGCGTCCATGGTCAAAAACCGACGGAGCTGAATGGTTACATCTTTATTCAGTAGCGAAACGAGAAATTGTCGCATCGAACAGGTTAGAACTCTATTATCGGTGGTTAACAGATTGACATTATTGACAGAGCGGTAAATAGCTTTGTTCGTTGCATCGAAGTGAACTTTCGGTATTTTTGGGATGGCCGCTAGTTTCCTTCATTACGTAAAACATATAGATGGTGCACGTTTGTTTGGATATACCGGAATATCGTAATTTTTTGTTTATCCGATTGAGGATCAAAAAAGGTCCACTACCAATCTCCGTACCGGAAATGTATATCAGAGACTTCTACAGGTATAAAATGTAATATTCGTTCGACGTACAGAGTAGTGCTTTGGAAACTGATGGTCACTACATTGCACTAGATAGATTTTTAATGCTCAACGGCTTTTAAAACTTTTACACTTTTTTTAAAAGTCATTTTTAATGAGCTAACGAAAAATTACACACCTATTTATATTAACAATGTTCTTTTGTATAACGATTGTTTATTTAGCAATATTTGAGAATACGACGAGTTGCTTTTACAGATATAAAATAGTTTAAACGTTCGATTTCATTTTTAGTTACAAAACAAATATTATACTTTCGATACAAAATAACACTATGATCTATCTCTAGTTCGTTTATTTTTCAATGATTAAAAATCTGGCTTTTGCAATTTGCCCGGTTAGCTCAACTCCTAACAGTTTAAAACGCATTTTAATTTTCTGTTTATATCTTTAATCATCGTTTAGCTGCCTCTAGTTTCAAAAGAATTATAATATTTGTGATCAAACATGTAGTCTCTACCATATAAATTTTTTTTTGATTTACACGTTATCACATTTTTAGTTAAATATATTACACTTTCATATATTTTAATGTTTAAGTTCTATGTTATTATTAACATTAAGCAATTATCAGTGTTGACTATTTTTACTTCCGAAACCGGAACGAGAACATTTCTAAAACACTGAAATACTTTGACAGAATTTTATCAAGCTGTTATAAAATTACTATTTTTTAACGCCCTTTTTTTTTTTTTTTTTTTTATTTTTTACGGTTAGAACTGGAGTAATAATTTAAATAATTGGACTAATACGATTTACTATTGTAAGCCGGATAAAGAATTTAAATGCAGCCCGTTAATCTTAATAGCAAACGTTCTATCGAAATTACAACAAAAAAGTTAATTTTTCCAGTTTTTGAAATTTACAGTGTTGTTCTGCTGACTGAAATTTTTGATATAACATTGCGACTACGAGTATATATTTCTTTCTTTAGAACTTTCTTTTATGTGTACATATTTAAGATATTGTGTTCTGCTTAAGTTCGACAGTTAGCACGTACGAAAATACATATATGTACATATATACTTTTTGTTATTGTTTTTTACTAAAATGAGAGCATAAAGGTGGTAATTGGTTATCATAAATTTTATTTTTTGATTTTTATATATATTCCAAATTTCGCGTTAATGAGTTACTGCAGGTGGGAAGTTGTGAATTTTTAAGAGCGATTTATTAGGTAATTTTAAAAACACGGAACTGTATAGTCTTGATGATTTTTTCTTTTCCAAGCTTTCGACGTCCAGCGGAGTAATCAGTTGTCCCAGAATTATACATGTTCCTTAAAGAGTATTTCCTTTCTGATATTTATGTGTACAATTTCAAGCTTATAATTGAGATTTTTAAAATTTTCATGCGATTTCTGAACCATCTTAGTACGATTATTCGGTACATGGCGTAATAGTATATCGCACGCTGATCAATCTTTTGCATCGGAAGCGATTAGTGATAGATATGGAAAGCAGATTCAAGTGGGCGACTTTTATTCATTTTTAATTACTCGGTCGATTTTATAAAATCTGGTTATTTCTTTCAAAGGTTGTGCGCAATTCCGACGTGCTCTCGTTTGTTTCCGCCACTATCTGATTTCGTTTACGGTAATGAGTTATATTAGGAGTATAACTTTGTTTTATTTATTTAATTTTCACCGTTACATTAATATGAGTCCGATGGTATAAATCTTTCCCTGTTTCTACATATTGTACAATACTTTAAAATAAAAATTTCAGAAAAAATAAATTCTCAACTTAGATACAAATTCGAATTAAAAACAGTTATGATCATTCGCATTTGATGCTGGAGGAAGCGAATGGGTAAGTAAGTAGAGTTTATTGAATAAATAGCATGAAATTGACGGAATGATAAAGAGCAAATTAATAGATGACAATCAAAGAAAATGTATCCAAAAAATATCGCGCGCAACAAGCATACCTATGGTATAGAAACGAAATAAATAGTATAAATCAGCTGCGTAATCAGAATAGTAAACGAAATATTAAAGTTCTAATATAACAATCATTTCACGATCTATTGCGATAGAGGCAGCACTCTCGTTCGGGCGTTATGAATACATGTGGCATCCACAGACAGGGAAGAAACATAGTTACGGACGTAATGAATACATTTGGCATCCACAGACAGGGAAGGAATATAGTTACGGACGTAATGAATACATTTAACATCCACAGACAGGGAAGGAATATAGTTACCGGCGTTATGAATACATTTAACATCCACAGACAGGGAAGGAATATAGTTACCGGCGTTATGAATACATTTGGCATCCACAGACAGGGAAGGAATATAGTTACCGGCGTTATGAATACATGTGGCATCCACAGACAGGGAAGGAATATAGTTACGGACGTAATGAATACATTTGGCATCCACAGACAGGGAAGGAATATAGTTGTGTAATATCGAGAGAACACTCTCACACGTACGCTTTTTCCTTCGTACTTTTGATCCTCTCGAAGCGTTTGAGCATTGTGAATTAATAACGCAACAGTATTTCTTAGTTTATGCGAATAAAGAGTACATCACTCACTCACCGTCCCTTTGACTCAAACGTTGGTTAATCGATGAATTAAAAAAAAAAAAAAAAAAAAATAGCACCATGCTTTTTTTTTTTTTTTTGGTTTATTATTTTTGGTACACTGTAATAGGTGAAACTATATTATAATATCGTTAAGATTATATAAAAATTATGGAATTACAAACCTCTGGCCGGCTGAGGAAGAATAAGTCGAAGGTCGACTCCTCCGGTTAATCGGTCCCATTTTCGAACGTGAAAGAAACATCCGGACTGTTCTCCTTCGGCTTCTAGAACTTCCGCCGATTTCGGAGAATCACTTTCATTGGCAACTACGCCGGGTGACTGAGCAGGGGGACTTCCTGCATCGTTCATGTCATCTCTGCAGCAGCAGCAGTAACGCCAATATTGAAATTTTCGCGAAATTATCCGATTTCTGCTTTTCCCCCAAAGTTTTTTCCCTTCTCAAAAGTTCTACTACTATGTCGTTTTGACGGTTTCAATTAGAATAAAGTTTCGTTTTTCATGCTTTTTTTTTTTCTTCCCAGTTACCGTAGAACGGACGAACAATTCGATCTAATTTTTTCCAAAATCCGACACAGTTCTTCATATTCTTTTTAATATCTTCTAACCAACAACCGCCATCGTTCATTATAATAAGCGCAACAATCAATGCTTTAATCTATTAACCTTTCTTTAAAAATTAAATTACTTATTAATCCATATTTTTACTCCTTTTTTTTTTTTTTTTTAAAAAAAATAGCAAGATGCGAAAATTCAAAAAATAAAAATTTACAATTGGACGTTTATAATTATAGAGAAATCTATTGTACCGATTATTAAAAGTGCAAAATATTAAAATAAATACAACTACGGTAATGGAAAGCAAATAGGAACAACCATACATTGATATACTACAGTATCTGAGAAAAGTTTTCAGGTCTAGCCCATTATCAGCTAAAAGTGAAAGAGCCGAAAACATCCCCCTAAGGTGAGTGTATTATTATAATAGTTCCCGTTTGTTCGCCATTTTCGTAATTACGTTTATTTCAGTATTTTGAATGTACTTAAATTGTGTAATTTTTAAATAAATTAATATAGCTATAGAAAAAACGGTAAATAATAAAAAGAATAAGAAATTACACACAATGATAATATATTTTTAAAAAAAAATCAAATAAGAAAATTATGAAAAAAATTGTAACTAAAATTAAAAGAATAAACTGAGAAGTAAGTACCAAAGGGAATACTAAGCTAGAAAAATGTAATACAAAAAACTACACATGCCTAAAATTAATAACAGCATAATACAATAATAATAGATGTTATTGTTCCAATAAAAAAATATGTCACGAATGGTTCGGCAGACAAACACAAACTTTTGGGCAATTTAATGCACCAACAGTTTCATAGATGAGAGATACATACTTCCTTCAAAAAATAAAAAATAAAATAAGTGAAATAAATAATAATAAATAATAAAATCATAAAGAACAGTTTATCTAACGATATTATCCTTTTCCCTATATTGCATGAATGTAAGATGTAAATATTTTTCGAAAAATTCACAGGAGAAAAGTTTCATAAAATAATAAATATATAAGTATTACTCGGCTTTTAATTATTGGATAATGGAAAAGCTAACAATTCAAATATATAATGTAAAAATATAATTGTTTACATTAAAGGTTTCACATTTTCCAAATCAAAAATAAAGTAAAGTGAGTCCCATATGTTCCTGATAAGGGGTATCAGGACCGTGAAATTAAACTTCTCTCGTAATGCAACAAGTCTCAAAGATGTAAAGAGAATATAGTGGACCAGTTATTTTCTCTCGGTCACCTTTACATTTCAAATTTCTGTGGCATCCGATTGTTTCAAACCACGGAATAGAACCGGTTTCGAACCCGAGACTTGTGGTAACCAAGCGTGTTTTAACCATCAGGCTACCGCAAGTAAGTACTTTCTTCCAGCTAAGCAACAAAGGAAATCTTATATAGCTTAATCACAAGGTAATTTATTAGCTTCGCTCGTATTTACTTCGAATTTGCAGATCAGTTAAAGTATCTTTTTCAGTTTCATAAGCATTTAAAAACGCAACAATAATAGGCAAGTAATACGAAAGTTGCAGTTGCACACGTTACACATCATATTTAAATTTTCAAAGTGTACTTTAGTTTTCTTTCGCGAACAAGTTTATTTCATTACGAAATTTCAATTTTATTTTCAACACGGTAAACAAGCGAATTGTTAAATTTACTTTTCATTAAACGAAAAATACAATTTTGATCATTAACACCGAAGCCGTTTGTCTTTATTTCCTAGATCAATCGATTGTTTCTAGATCCCTTAAACCCCACCTAATGATTCGTGAATTTTATCAAAATCGTTAGAGCCATTTTGGACAACCCAGTTTTACATATGTATGTGCAAGAATTTCCCACTTAATAATACTCGCAAATCAATCAGTGGATTAACAAGTTTCATAAATAGTCAAACATTTAGCGGTAATTGCACACACGAACACTACATTTTTGTATACTTTCCCCATTATTCGCTTAAAAACAATGAAAACAAATATACTCATAAACCCGAAATATTTATTACAAATTATCATCTGACGTCCTGAATAATTTGGAAATTAACATAATACTCAAACCGGTTGTGTAAAGCGTAAATAAATATAAGTTGCTCATGATACCAAGGTATCATTATGGCCCTTATCTATTTTCAGTTACTGTTGATAAATTATAGAATTAAAAACGCGAATTAAATATATATATATATATATAAATATATACACAAACACACATGACAACGTCATTCTTAGCTCTACCCTTATTACTCTTTTTTGTTATAAAAATGTCTTCTAAAACGTGTCGATCGCGCGCGACGTCGTCTGAAGATCGGACGCTTCGGCCATCGTCGCTCATTTTCGAAACCTATCCGTATAATGATGTAGAAACATACATAAGTATTTCTGCATTTATTCGTGCAAAAAGATTTTTTTTTGTCGCGCAGTCAGAAAGAATGACGCTGCCAATTTTCTTCGTTTCATACGAAGTATAGAAGTGATAGAGCTGGAGGTCCAGGGGTGTCTCCCGGCGGCGCCTAGAGACGAAGCCTCTCGCAAAGCACGAAGGGCCGAGTATATATATATATATATATATATATATATACACATATATTAATTATAATGAAATGCTTAGAAAAATGTCCCAATTTTATGTAACATTTGTAATATTTTAATATTTGCCGAGTGCCAAAAAAAAAAAAAAGGAGATTATACATTCGTGGCATTTTTTTTATTTTTTTTTTATGTTTGTTCGTGCATAACTTATATTTATATAGACCGATTTTACTAATTCCTTGTCCATTAGAATCAACTCGGGTACCATGTGAGTGATTATGAAAACCGGTGAACACAACAAATTGAGTATTCGTCAAAAAACGTGAAATTTTTCTTTCTCAATTTTTATTAGTATAACAGATGCGGTTGACCTAAAATGCTATCAATTTGCAAAATTACGGTGGAAATGTAGCTTTGTTACCGACTTCCAAAAAGAAGGAGGTTACACGTTCGTCCCGTTCTTTTTTTTTTTTTTTTTTCATGTTTATTTGCACGTAAGTTATTTTTTTTGGACCGATTTAGAATTACGTTGTAAATTTCGACCATTTCATACAAAGTATAAAAGAGAAAGAGACAAAAATGTAAGCAAGAGGGGTCAGGGGCATAGCCCCTAACGAGGTCAAAATGGCCGAGTTTATACACATACATACATATATACACATATACACACACACACACACACACACACACACACACACACACACACACACACACACACACACACACATATATATATATATATATATAGCTAACAACGTCGGTTTACAAATAAATCCGAATAAAACAATGCACATGAAATATATTCAAAATCAGAACAACGATCACATGCATAACGAAATACAAATATAAGCAGGAAACATAGAAGAAACAGACCAGTTTACATATTTGGGTAAAGTTTTCACAACCGGAAAACAAGGGATGAAATTAGACCTCGAAAAGAAAATATCAAACGGTTGGATCGCATATCATAAAATAAAACACATACTCAATATCAAAATGAGTTCACAAAATAAAGCGAAAATATTTAACCAATGCGTGATTCCAGTGCTAACGTATGCTACGGAAATCTGACTCATTAAAGAAAGGAAGTCATAGAAAAATTAAGAAAAACTGAAAGACGGATGGAACGAGCTTTACTTCGCATATATGAGATAAGATTAAATCAGAATATATCCGAAATAAGACAGAAAAAAAAAAAAATACAAAAACATAGCGTGTTTCCCATTGAAATAACAAAAACTACGAAAAATAAGTAAGACAGAAATAGTTCACATTGGTGCAAGAAAGAGGACTATTAAAAAGAAAGGTTTAGAATTCAAAAATATTACAGCACTTCAAGTCGACTGAAAAAGAAAAAAATTAAAATTAAAAAAATTTCTTATACATTTTAGGAAAATATTTATTTTGAAAAGATACAAGGAAAAATACCAAAATTGAAAACTTATAATGCATGCAGAATCATCGTAAGATTATTGATAGAAAAGTGTGTTAACTGGGTACCGTAAGTTTGTTATGTCCCACTACCGCTGTGCACTGAAAACATATAAATTAATTGTTGCGCTTGGTTAGTCTCCAGAGTTGAAGCCCCCTCCCCGAAAAAATTAATAATTTGAATAAATTAACATAAATAAATGATCAATATATGAAATTAAAATAGTTGAAATATTAAATATACATTGCGATAATGAAAGCGGATTAAATTTTAATATTTCAATCGTTCTGATTTAACATATTGGTTGTTTATTTTATCTATTCGTATAATTAATCGTATTTATGTACGCGTGAAAAACGCTTGTTATTGGAAGAAATTTAAACTGAATTTATAAAGAAAGTAAAATGCTCAATACCTGAGCGCGGAGATGAAAAAAAAGTAACGAATTACTTCAGAACGAATTATATTTTTCTATATATTTCTGCACTTACCACTTTACTTACTATACTAAATAGACCCCTTCCCGAAACTACGAAAATTTCAATAAATATACGTCGTTACGCTAATTTTAAAGTGGCGAATTCGCGCCAAAACCGTACACAAATTTATATCTTTAACGAGTCTTGAATGAATTTTTGTTACATGTGATTAAGAAATAATAAAAAGGAACACTCTGCTGTCGTGCTTTCATTTTATCGCACAGAATTACGAATCTTAACATTGTTACCGAACTCAGAAGTATAATGCTCCGTTCAAAAAATATTTAGTGAGGTTCTATGTACGTTACTTGTTGATAGCGTTATCGTGAGTTTCGAAAAGTTCACTGGCAGAAGAAACGGATAACGTTCAAAACGAATTTCTTATCATTACCACTTAGCGAAAAGAGTAACGTGATAAATAGATTCAAGAGCGGTAGCTAAATCCCGTTATTACTTCAAGAAAAATAAAAATTAACGACGTTTTTGAACTTTTTTATTACTATCATCATCATCATCATCATCATCAACATCATTATTATTATTATTATTATTATTATTATTATTATTATTATTATTATTGGTTCAACTCAGCTTTGTGGATTATTAATTACTAGCGCGAACACTATGACAGCACATGTTAATACTGTTCGCTTTATACATTAAAATATTTTCGCATTTGTATTGCTAATAAAATTGTTTTTTGTAAGTTATAAACTAGCCGTTCAGGTAAATAAATTCTGTTAAAATTTTATCTTGAATTTTATTTGGAATTATTTCTGTATTTCCAGTTAATATGGAACTATCTTGGTATTATTCGATTTCCAAAAAAATGCTTATTACTTTTTCTTTTAAAATTTCATATTTGCTTATCTTCTAATTTTTTTTGTACATTGTTAGTGTGCGATAAAACCTTCTTTAATCGTATTGAGCCTATTGTGTTTTTTTGTCCTGTTAGTTAAAATTGTTCTATCCTAGCAGTATTCTTAGTTTTTTAAGATTTTTTGAAGATTATATTTACAGGATGGAACTTTTTATTAATTAAGTTCGCTCTAACTGTTATCCATGTCCTTTCGTGTAAAATTTAACTGCTAGTCCTTTCTTTTACTCCGCGCTATGTACAGCAGCTAGGCTAGGAACGCAGCCAGTAAGTTTATTATATTTTATTAAATACGTTTATTGCTTTGAGAAGATCGAGGAGGAATGTGACGACGAACGGCGAATCGTGGGACAGGAGTGACGAAGGGGAATAAAGCGGAGTGAAGCTAGAGCATAGGTTAAGGATCTGTTAGAAGGTGAGCGACGGTGATGGGAACTTCACATCTGTCACAGGTTGATGCAGCAACATTCTGAAATATATATGCAAGTATGAGGATGGAATGGCCAATAATATGTAGGCGGCACAGCACCACCTGATCTTTTCGACCACCTTCTGGTTGAAATTTCTATTCGCGAACTGATAGCTTGACTGCATGTAGGTGTGATGGATTTTGTTGATCCGCCCCCACTTTTTTTGTGCCGCAATTTCCAAAAACGGTTTTTACTAGCTTCCTTGATATCAGCAAGTGGAGTCCGAATACGCGGAACCGGAAGCATTTTGGATGCCTTTTTTGCGGCATGATCGGCCATGAGGTTTCCCCTGGTATGTTTGTGTGACCAGGAACCTGTAAGAAGATTAACCACCCTTGGTGGTGTGAGTTTTGAAGCATTTTAATTATGGAGTCAGCTATCGGGTGGTTTGACTTTTGTCGGATGTTCTGTAAGGCTGCCAGCGAGTCCAAAGCTAGCAGGATGCCATACAATTTTGAAAAAAAGAGCGGAGAATAGCGGCGGAAGCAAAAATCTGGGAATAAAGTTTCGATGGACAACGACTGCGCAATCTGCTGCCCTTGTGCCATCTGAGTAATATAAGCTATATTTATTTGTACGAAAAGTAGCAGTTGTGGACAATGAAAAAGTAAGAGTGCTTGTTTGGCAGTAGGCGAATAGTTAAAGGAGGCTAGTTTCGCCGTCCGTGGAGGAAAAATTTTTGCAGGTCTATTGTCTACGAAAAAATATTCGGCACTGTTAAAAATCATCGAATTAACCTCGAAATTCAAAAATTCTTTTATGTTATTTAAGTTTTATTTGTCGCTTTATCTTTTTCCTTTTTAACAATCGTAAAAATTGCTTACTTACAATACCAAACGACTAATGATGAAATTGGAGGATATTTATTTATTTTTATACTGAAGCAGTGATTTACATGTTTTTTTTTGTTTTTTTTTTATTATTATTATTTTTAAACAGAAACGATCTACAATCACAAAACTCACATTTCATTATGCTGGCGTTTCAATTACATATGGCAGTTGAAAACTATCTATCTTCTCTATCCTCAGACCATTCAATCGTCCTATTATCGATTAATGTACAAGTATGGCCCAAGGAACATAGATCGGCGCTTATGTAATAAGTACACAAATTAGCATACATTCACAGAAACCTGCTGGATGAAATCTTTTAATTTTACTAAAAACCACAGAAAATTGACATTAAGCTCTTAACGTTTTCACAACCCAAATAGTAAATGCAGTTTATAAAAGTATACCCCGTTGATGAATTACACATCTCCATAATCTTTGGTCTGTCCTGATTCTGTGCGTAGACAAGTAGCGATTTTAGCTGGAGGACACGTTGGATGCAAACAAGATGCTCAACTGATAAAGCAGCTTTAAACAGAGAGATCAGAAATCTTAACGTAATACTTCCTATAATTAATTTTTCTTACTGATTTTATTCGATACAATTTTGTAAAAGAAAAAAATGATTTACAAAAATATTAAAGCACCGACAAATATATATCATTATTATTATATTATTTTTACTCAAGGAGCAATAACTATCCCAAAATAATAGATCGCGGGAAAGCTACATTTTTAAGGTATAAAGAGCTTTTGCTGGCTGAAAAAAATGAAACTGTCATCATCCGGCTTGCCTGAAACAGTTCAGAATGTAACTGTGTACTACAACACACCCAATTTTTGATACGGTGTTGTTTCTTTTGTTTCCTTTTTTTTTTTTTTTTGAATAAAGTGGAATTGTTACTACGCATTCGGATTCCAAATTTCGGATTTTATGATCAACAGAAAAAGGTAATATACCAATGAAAAGCTATAAGCAAAGTGTTCAAACCATGGGTTATTTATTCAAGTCGGTGACGATATTTCATGATATACACGATATCCTTTCACTTTCGACTTTGTATAATGATTGAAAATTACGAATATTCGCCGTGTGAGAAAAAACACTCATTCCGTAATAATGGTACCTGAACAATAAGAAAAGGTGCCTCCGTACTTCTTTTCTTTTTTTCCTCGCCTTCCTCGGACCGCGTTGCACAAGAACGGTCAGTCGTACTAGCCGGTACCTTTCACTTTGCCTCTTCCATCCTATAATTATCGGTTTAAGTCGCCATAAATTATTGAATTAGATGCTTCCTCTGTTGTTTAGCAAATTTAAAGTCCAGGTCCGCTGTTAACGAGAATGCCTCTTACAGTAATACGATCATCGTCAGTCATTCCCACACTGATACTGACAACTTTAACGCCGATAGTATCACTCTTATATATATATATATATATGTTATACATACACACATATACGCATACCCATTAGACAGGATCCTAACGGATAACATGGAAAGTAAACGGAAAGCGCTTAAAAATTACAACAACGCATAATACAATGGTGCAATAACAGTTTGCAATCGGAGTGTGAGATTCGTGAATTATTATTAAGGAAGTTGGAGAAATGCCGGTAAAAGTTCGGATGTTCGCTGCATCTTAAACGGTTACACTCTTTCTTATTCGCGTAATTACTAGTAAAAATATGAAAAAAGGACAAACAATTAGTTCTCAGTCAAATCCGAATGATTAAAGGCTACCAAACAATAACATCGGATTCTTCGTACTAAAGTGTTTCCGTACGATATTAAAACATATGTTAGTAGAAGGGGGATGGCGTATTTTTTTAGTACACTCGTACCTCGCTTTACGGCCTAGACACGTTCCCGGGAAAATTGGCCGTAAAGCGAAAAGCCGTATATCGAATCGAATGTTTTATTAATACGAATTCATACAAATTGAATAGGATCCGTTCCAATCTCTTATAAAATGATAGAATTTTTTATTTAAAACGCTTTTTTGTTTTACATAACAATCATAGATGTATAACGTAAAAATCACATCAAATTTATTATCTAAAATAAATTCGTATCATATAAAATTATTAAAATTGAAAATTAAAGATATTATATGTAAACTTCTAATCTGATGTTACGAGATGTAAAGAATCGGTAGACTGCAGTATGCTGTCATATCACTTTCCGCTCTTCTAGAATGATATAGTTTAAAGAATTGGTCCAAAGTTGTCTGCCTTGCCTTATTTTCGACTTCCCTTTTTTCAGCTTCGTTGTAACAAGTAATGACTGAGTTGATTTCTCGAGACATATAGCGCTGCGCTCTGTGTCAGGATCATTTTCAAGTAGGATGTTTATTCCTTGCTGGAAAGAAGGAAGCGCCTCCGTCAAATGCTCCCATTTCAGCACTTGGCATACACGGCAGGCTCTGGTTCTTGGACTTCATCAAGTGCACCTTCCGTTTCAAGTTGACACAATTCCTCGAATGAAAGTGATGCTTCGTCAGCGTCTAGCAAATCAATCACATCATTTTCTTCTAAATCCTCAAAGCCAAGATCGTTCGCCAAAGCCAAAATGGTTTTTCCTAAATTTCGCAAAAAAAGAATCAACTTCAGAGTCATCAGTTATTATGCATTCTGGCCATATTTTTTTCCAAACATAATTCATGGTAGTCGAATGCAATTCGTTCCAGGATTTACCAATATTGTCTAGAGCATCTTTAATGTTGTAGTTTTTTCAAAATTGTTTCAGTGAAAGTCCATCATTCGTTTTACTTATAGGTTTCTGAAAAGTACTACGCAAATAATAAGCCTTGAAAGTGACTATTGCACCCTGATCCATTGATTGGATTAAAGCTGTTGTATTTTTGGGAAGTTGCTCAATCCAGATAATTTGGACAAATTAATCGAGTGTCCTGGAGCGTTATCCAAAATAAGTAATGCTCCGGGAATCATCCATGTTCCGCTCATCGGTACTTATAAAGTAGCACTGACTGCCCGGTACGCTCGAATAGACAAAGAATCATTAAAATCGATATTCCCGCGGCCAAACGTTTGAACAAATGTAAAACAAAATGCAAACATATAACTTCAATTTTATTCAAGTCGATAAAAAATACGCGTTTGTAAAAGCATTTTTTTTTAGTAAAACTATACTTACAGCTATCACAATCTATTCAGTAAATTGCGAAAGAGAGACGGGCGGCAGCATAATCGTAAATTTAATTAGACGGGTCATCGCCATTTTAAACTTTTTACTAGATACAAAAAAATTTAAAGGAATAAACCAATGAAACAGTGTAAATCTTCAATATTGTTTAATTTTCTTTTCCTCATCTATTTCAAAAATTACACTCGCCTTTAATGATATATATTAATATAAAATATTACAGCTGGAAATGAGCAAACAAGTTAATTCTATTTTATAATATAAATTAAAAATATTATTTTATATATTTTCTCTTGGGCGCACCAGTGGCTTTCACCCAACAACTACAGAAATTATAGAAAGAGTTAAATAGAGAGACGATTAGAAATAGAACTTAGGAAAGATTGAAGTACAGGAATTACGGCTGGAGATGGGAATGAAGGGACGAAGAAAGAATTATAAAGAGGCTAAGATTTTTGAAGTACAAAGCGGAGCGTTCAGAATGAAGGACGAGGCATTCAAAGAAGATGTAGTTTACAGTGAAGTAGAGTTGGAACTTTGAAGGAGAGGAGGACAGGGAAAAACAAAAACGTGAAGAGGGTAGAAGAGGGTGATTAAAACGCAGTCTGATTAAGGAAACGATCACGGAACGTTATTAAGAAGAGGATTAAAACCACGACTGAGAACAGGGAACCGGCTGTATTTGATGATAATGAGAGACGGGATTAGAAAATAAAGGATAAATGTCCGACCGTAGTAGCCATTTAATTCTGAAAATGACTATTTCTTTTCTTTACTTTTCCTTTCAACCGTTTTATCCTGCATCCGCGTTTAAGCTGACTGCATTTAACTCTCCGGCAGAACAGCTAATTTCTCGCTCGTTCCTCAGGTTCCACAGATATGTGTTTATTAGCGTTTCGGTCTCAATGATTCGATCCCGATATGATTCCGCCTTGTTACATTTCGGCCCCGTCCTTTTTCCAAGTAGACCTAATTTAGTGTTAGTGATTTTTAATTTTTTTTTTTTTCAGGTTAATATCAGATTTAAGGCGTAAAATGATCATTGAATAAAAAAAACACCCACGCGAAATTAGGAATTCATTTGCTTAGAAAATAAATCAGCAGTTTTCAATGTTTTTTTTTTTTTTTTTTTTTCGTTCATATATCGCTTAAAAAATTATTTCCTCTTCGAAGACCTGAAATGCTGATTGTATATACATTTAGCGGGTTATTTTAACAAAAAAAATTCCGAAAAAATTAGTCAATCACGGCAAAAATTTCTCATTATGACATATTTTTCTGCCTTCGAGGAAAAACCGCGTGTGCTTTATAATCAATTTTTACATGCGCAACAAATGAAAAATAAATAAATTTTAATGATTATGAAAAACTACTAATTTGAAAAAAGCAAAATCGATCTAGCATCTGAATTTTATTGAAAAAATTTCTTCGTTAGTCTTAAGGAGTTATTCTTCCATTTTCGTATTTGTTTTCAACTTAATCGAATATAATTTTCCATTCGAAGAAGTTTTAACCGGACTTTCCGAGTCTTTGCGCCTCCCGCTCCTATTCTTTCTCATTTCTCTTCTTCAACTTTTCCTTCGTTAGCTTCTTTCGTTTTTACTATTTCGAACTTTCCTTCTATGTATAACTTCAATCGTTTCTAATTATCGACTCTTTTTGGTACGCGTCTACTACTGACACCTCTCCCCACCAAAATAAAAAAAAAAGTTTTAACACGTGAGATCAGGATTTTCATTATTTCCCAAGAAATAATTACAGGCCGTTTATACATTAGCTTTCATTAAAAATATTACTTTAAATGCACTATTTTTAGAGAAACTTCAATTAATTACTTCTCTTAAAGAATAACGAACCAAAAGTATCAGCACGAATTTTTAAAAAGTCAGTTCTTCGTTGATTTTTAAAATGTCTGTTAGATAAAATTGTTTTTTTGCGGAAACGAATTTTATTAAAACATAAAATTGACGATGAACTATTTTTAAAGTTACATTTCTCGGCAAGAACCTATTTAAAGATATTATTATTTAATATCATCTGAAGTTGAAAAAAAAAAAAAAACAATAACGTATTCAGAATCAAAGGATGGAAATTAATTTTTGTATCTTATTCAAAAAGTTCTTTTTGTTTTTGTTGTTTTTGAATTTTTACTGTATTTTTACCAATTAACATTGAGAATTTCTCATCACACCAGAAATCATCGTAAATTAGTTACACTTTTCTGTTTAGCTGGACCAAGGTCTAAAAAAAATATATACGAATCACCCCAAGCATTAATTGCGCCTGACCGACTACATGTGAAATAAAATAAAGTGGCTAAAATGATACTTATAAGGTATAAACTATTTCGTTCGATTCTGAAATCCATAGATTTTCCATTAAAATACTATCCTCATGTAATTTGTTAATCGACAAGTAAAATTTTGATAAAAATTACTATAAACTGATCTGTTTTATCAAAATTTTAAAATAAATGTTTGTATAAAATTTACTCATGAAGTGAGAATTTATAACTTACGGAACAGATTTTTTATTGAAACAGTTGAATGATGTTTCTTTATGTCTATCAAAAGGCAACTTCTACAAGACATCTTACAATTTAGGTTTCATGTGCTATGGTAATAAGTGGTGTTTCCGCACAAAAAAATTTAAAAAGAAAAGGTATTTTCAACGAACTACCTACGAACAGGATATCCCTTATGAATGGATTATTTTGAACAGTAAAACTATGTTTTTTTAAAATTTTTTTGATACTATATTAGGTCTATAGACGAGTGACAGAAACAATAGAGTATGTATCGACATCCTTTGCTGACGTTCTTTTTTTTTCTCAACAGAAAAGTAAGAATAATAATAAAGAACATGTTTTACACCCATTTATTGTGATTTTATTATGTCATCCTGTTTCTGGGTGAGAAGGTTCTTGGGATTGACGAGTCCAAGATAAGAAAAAAAAAAAAATCCTTCTGTTAGAAAAATTAACCATTTTCTCAGAAATTTAAAACCGAATAGCCAGTTGTACGGGTTATGAACAATGCAGGTAAATAAACTTTATCTCTTATTTAATTGTTCAATATTTGGTCAAATGAACAAGTTGAAGCGCTGCACTTTTTTTTTGATTCAATGATCATTTTACGCCTTAAATTTGATGTTAAGTGGAGAAAAAAAAAATTAAAAAATCACTAACACTAAACTAGGTCTACTTGGAAAAAGGACGAGGCCGAATTGTTTCGCGACCGAAACGATACGACCCCCTACAGATAACTCGTAACAACTGCCTGCGCATCATACGTAATGATGTTGATCATGTTAAGCTTTATACTTTTAACTTTTTTCACATCAGTTTCTTTACGCTTAGCTGCCACAAATCATAGATTCCTTACAGCTTCTCCAAGATGTAGAATCATTGACTCTTAGTGGCTCTGCCAATACATATACTCGTTGTTAGTTAATCGGTGGCAGTAAATCAGTCGAATAAACTTGCGCATAGTAAAAATTGTAAGATTGACCATACGACTTTTTAGACATCGGGATTTTTCGTTACGTCTCACTGTCAATGAAGAGAACCACTAGTTTAGTATTCGGTATGTTGTAATTAAAATTTATGAAAAAAAGGTTAACGTTTTTAATAGCAGGTTGATTCTAGCTCTTAAGATTATGTGCTGAAAACGCTATCATATTCACCATCGATGTGTTTCACAAGCACTTAAAAAATTCCTCATAGGCTCCGGTAAAATTATGAATATTTTTCTTAGCGCCAATTCTTTGATAAATTTTAAAAACACTCGTGTGCATATCTTCGTTTTTTCTTACACACTGTACAAAGTTCATTGCGTCGTCTACTGAAGAATTTGTTTAAAAAAAAAAAGGAAAAATATTTTATAATACATAAATAATCGCAACATTGCCAGCAAACAGCTGTGATGATAAAGAAAAATAATAATAATAATAGAAGATTCAAACAGGTAGAAAGAAGGATAACATGGAGAAGTTGATTGTCTAGCATTATTCGCGGACGACTTGGCGATTTTATCGGAGAACATATAGACGATTCAATAGAAGAAATAAATATTCTTAAAGAGGTGACAGAAAAAGCGGGACTAAAAATATCCTTTGAAAAAACGAAATATATGACAGGCGTAAAAAACGCTCCTCGATTTATGGTCACCAAATACGGACGTATAAACAGAGTCTCAGCACATTCAAATGCCTAATGGAATTTATAAAAATAAACGTGTTAGATAAAACAGCTAACCAAGAAAGAAAGAGCAAGGAAAATGGAGTTAGCTTTCCAATTGACAAGAAATATATATAATAAAAAATCGATGTCCATAAAATCTAAATTAAGACATTATAATGCGGTAATTAAACGGGAAGAATGTCTGTATGCCTCGGAGTGCCTAGCAATGAATGTAGCAAAGAACTGGAATAAATCAGAATGAAGGAAAGAAAAATAGTACGCAAAATTCTGGGGCCACCGAGATTTGATAAGGAAATATGGAAAAAAAGGAGTAATAAGGAAGTGTATAAATGAACATACTGAAGATATTATTAGCACAATGAAAAAAAGAAGACTAAGCTATTATGGCCATTTAAAAAGAATGGAGACAAAACGTTTAACAAAAAGGATTTTCGAATACTTCGATAAAAACCCTAAAACGCAAATTTCATGGTTCCGAGAAAATTGAGCAAGTGACCATCACACGGAGGATGACATTATTAACAGAAACAGGTTTAGAAATAAAATTAATATATTCCAGAGTTTTGAAGAAAATAGGAAGAAGAAAACTGGTGCCAAATATGAACAGATGAAAGGAAGGAGAAACACAGCCAAACAATGAAGAAATACTGGAGTGAAAGGAAGCGGAAGAAACCGAGATCATAAAGATATTCCACGTATTCGAATAATAATAATAATAATAATAATGACAATAATAGAAAAACGAATATTCAAAGTTATGTTTGTTTCACAATTAGTGGGGAGGTAGACAGAAGAAATAAAATAAAATTAGGAACGGTCAGTAAAACATATTAAATAAAGAAATTTGTGCAGCTATCGAAATGAAATACGAAGTAAATGTTTACATTGTTAAATAAGTTTCTTACGATGAAAGAGTCGACGAAAAACAAAATTACAAAAACAAAAAAAAAACATTGTCATAACAATGGAATTAAGGCAGAGCCGGCGAGAAATAAATTAAAAGGTACCACCGCGCAAGCGAAAAAACTAAAAATAGTAAAGACAGAATGAAAGGTAACAACTGCGAAAATCGAGGAAAAAAGGAACAATAAGAAATCACAGGATTCGACAAATAACCGTTAGGAACGATTTGAAATGTTTAACCAAAACCATTTCAATGAATCTGCACGTTGCTAATCCAACGTACTACTGGAGAAAAAAGAGATCAGTAGCATATTTCTTTTAAATAGTGCCTAATGGGAAATCTGTCGCCGGCTACTTTTAACTAGATTACTAGGTGATGTGAATTATGAGCGGAACGATGTTTTCAGACTCAGACGCGAGATCCGCTAAAGAAATAATCTGATTGCATTGGAACAGATGGAATTTCATTTAAAATGACACACGAACTGAGCCTAATTAATTAATAGTACAACAAAACGGTTCTGACGCGAGAGGAGAAAACGTAAATATACATATATAATGGCGCAAAATTGTTAGCTTTAACGACGTAAAGTGAGTAGGAAAAATTCGAAAAGCTCAAATTACTTTTTTGGCGACATTATTATGAAAGCCGATTTAAGTTACGCGAAATACATTGAACTACTTCTTAATTTTGAAATACTAATGCCATTTTAATGATATAATTTAGTTTGGACGATATTTCAAATGAAACTTTTATAAAAGTACCGCGGAATAAGCACTAAAACAACATACTTCGGAAGAATGTTTTCATATATAGTTCGCCGATGGTTTATTGTTATCGGAGCTAACGAAAAAAGGAACAAAAAAGGAACACTTTTTAGATGTAATGCGATATTTCAAAATGGTTCCATTGCTGATTTAACGTTGAAGGAGTCATTATGAAACGCACCCGAGTGTTTCGAAGATTGTATGGCCGAAATGATTTAAATTAAAAACGAAATGTTTTTTCAGTCATTAAAACATCAACGTCATCTATGATGTCAAAAGCGGGTCCTCCACAGCAACTCTCTTACACTTCTATTATTCTCGTCGCTCAATTTTTCTCTTTCCCATTCGATTTTAACAAATCCTCTACAAATATCGGTATTGTCTAGCTCTGCCGATAGCTTAAATTTGTTTAATGATATTTTAAATAAAATTTGTTTTATATATACATATATTATGCGTATACAAAAATTGCAGATAAGTTGGTTTTCCTAAAAAAAAAAAATATCGGAAAAAATATTTTTAACAAGTCACCAAACACGTGCCGCAATTTTATACATTTCATTTCGGGAATGTTTTCACTACGAAATGTTATTACTGCGAAGAAATATGAATACAGTTCTGGTCTATGAAGCGGTAAATTTAGAACGGAAGAGTGAAAGGAAATTCAGCAATGATTGCACAGCGATAAAAATGTGTGTTAGCGGAGCGTTTGTAAAATGTATATCACAGAAGGTGCTATGCGATTATGCAAATGGTGATCCACAAATTACACGCACACACACACATATATATATATATGTATATTTATATAGGCAAAACAACAAACGAAGGAATAAAACCGCTAATTGTGTTACGAACAAATTTCTATTACGATACTTCGGAAAACAAAAAAGAAGAAGTAAGGCACCGGGGTAATAACTGTAATAAAGAATAATTGCAGTGAAAAAACATCGCGATGATAGTGGAACGAGTAAAATCACTACGAATTAGAAACAAAACGGTTTTTGAGTTACCACCATCCACAATTCTTCGCGCATTAATAAATTTTTGAAATTGCAATTAAGATCGGGCAAACGATATACAACAACACTAAGTGTATAATGGGTGCACTTTTTCGAGTTTTTTTAAAATTACTTTTCAAAAATAGCTTAAAGGTCTCTTTTGCGCTTATTGCTTACGTATCTTTTTGATTACCGCACTTTTTGCTTCAACCCATACCGATATTCCGTATGTGATTCTAGTACTATAGCACTATAGTAAACCCAAGGATCGCTGTATGGTATTGATTGAGCTAATCTGTATAATACATACTAGGGAGAGGGGGGGCGTAGGTATAATTCTTTCAGATAACCTTAAAATATGATTATCCCAAGCTGATGCGATTAAGCCGAGATATTTAAATTCCTCCGTCGTTAAATGTGTAAGTAAAATTTTATCAAACAGGGGGAAGAAACAAGCCGAGAAAAATCTACAAATTAGGAGAAGGTTTTGTTTCTAAAGCATTATTTCACAGAATTACTCGCACAATTCAATGAGATTATTTACATATTTTTTTGTTAAATATTTTATTTCAAATTCAGGCCATTGTGAGCCGTTAGTACAATATATGTCTCTCTATATAACACCGATACTATCAGCGAGTGCCGCAAGAAAAACAGCCTAGAATGCGTCAGTTTGCTTTGTTCTTGAAAATTCCAGACCACGCGGAAAATATAAGCGACATTACGGAGCCGCGACAATCGCTCTCCATAATCGGAAACCCACAACCCATTAACACCATATCGGCCGCCGAAATTTTCATCATTCATAAAATGAATCTGCCGTGTCAAGCCTTTTTCTTGACCTATTTCCTTTTCGAGGAGTACAGTCCTCCCCTGTTTCACAGATTGATCGCGTCCGCGCATGGACGGTCCAAAACCGCTTTTTCAACATTTCGATAAATACACAATTTGTCGTATGCTACAGAAATTAAGAGGTGTTAACATTGAAAAAATCAAAAAAATGCGCATAGAGATCAGAATTGGAGCAAATGATGGAAGAGACGAGAATTCATGGAAGCCGGCCATAACATAAGGAAGCAGATTTTTCATAAACCTTAATTACGAGACCAGGGGTGGTAGCGACGCGTTTTCCAAAAGAACATCTCGACGTTAAATAGTTCCAATTTCGTCGGGAAAAAAAATATTTTGATTTTTTGCTTTTTTATGTCGTGAACTATTTTTTATTCTAAATATGCGCTATTACACTTTTACGAAATGTAAAGAAATCGGAGATTCTAATTTAGCAATTAAAGCGATGCGTTGTGATAGGAGGCACGCTGATTAAGGGAGATTGATTTTCCAATGAGGTCATTGAAAAGTATCATCAATAATGTGCTATTCAAAATGCCAATCATAATCTCAAATCCGATTGTCGTTCAGTCAGAAATTCGACGGAGAATTAAGTTCTATCGGCTGAAATCTATTTAGTTCGCGAGACTAGACAAGGATTTAACGTACTTCACACGATGACTTAGCGATTTCCGAAGCAAATAAACGCGTCATTGTAAAACGCGATTAATGTAAAGTGGCGCGAGCGGGTGAGGATTTGACTCTTCAAAAGTAGCGGTTAATGCGAATTCAGTTCTAAGTACCCTTTCTTTTTCGTGAAGAACACGTACGACTTACTTATTGTATGCGCAGTAGTAGTACTCTGCATTCGGACCGAGAGTGTTTTCTCGGCAGCAGTACGGGCGAGACAACTGGACGTACAATAAGAGATCGGCAAACAAAGTATTACACGGGACGACGATTTTTTATTTCTAACAGTAAACACCGGAACTTGGCAAACACGACCTATTAGCTCTGCAGAACTTTGACTCTGTCGATATTTCACTCAATTAGGAAGCAAACACTATTTGAACGTTTCATCGGTATAGGACTCCTCTCTCTTCTACTGTATATAATTGCGAACGACCATTACGAAGAGAATGTCCCGTTGTCCAGGACGAGACCGAGATTTTCTCTTATAGTGTGTGTTTTCTCTGATGTCCACCCATCATCGCGATGATTTATATTAATTTAAAAAAAAAAAAAAAAACAACAAAAAAACAAGAAGTCGTATATTTCGTTTAAATGTATGCACATAATAATCTGCAAATTCTCAATAATCTCCTCTAATAAATGAACGAATAAAAAAACAAAAAAAAAAAACAGAAGAAAATGTGTAAAACGCAATGTGCAATGTGAGAAGTCAGAGCTTTGTTAGGTCGCGACTATAACAATTCGAACCAAATGTAAAAATAATAATCTGTCTGAATCGGAATAAAAATTGCATGAAATTGAAATTGAAATTGAAACAGTTGTTGTAGCACAGTTTAACGATTCAGAATAGTTTTGCTTACTTAAAATTGGCGCGGTATATAAATCCCGCATTTACCGTTAAACAGAGCACACCATTATAGAAATGCTACTGCACATCTTAAAACATTAATTTTTTATGCTTAATGCGATACAACGTTTCGATGTGTACTGAAAATTTCTGAAAATATTTGGCTAGAAATCCAGGGAAATTACAGTATTATACATGTATATTATTATAGGTGAGGTTGATTTCTGAAATATCAAGGTAAACCGTGTAATGATTATAGTGAAATTTTTATTACTTTTAAGAAATTTGAATCGAAAAGTAATCATCGAAGAATGCGACGAATTATTCAAAATCACTATCTATTCTTTTTCGTGAATAATACATAAGTTTTTTCGCGACTATTAGAATATATACCGGGATTTTATTGTTTTCTCTTATTTTCGTAGTCACAGACCGCCGCGGCCCGTTTCGAATAAAATTGTATACTTCGAATAATATAGGAAACGTGTCATATGCGAAATAATTTCGGAAAATCGGCGCCATTTCGAAAATTTTGAATATGGGGTTTCCAGTATGGGGTAACAGCTGTGCTGAAGGAAAATTCATTTTGTATATGAAGAAGTATCGTGCCTGACCATTATTAATCAAACATCGAATTATCGTACAGATAAATACTTAAAATGTGGCAAAAGGTGCATGCACTGGCCTAAGTGTGTAATTTCGGATTACACTGATTGAGACTGTTATGTAGATTTTACAATTTCGGCCATTTAATTTTATTCTATCAACGACGGAGGTAAAGTCTGATTTTAGGGAAGTTGTCTACTGTTATCGTTTTTCCGCGTGTATACAACCAAGCAAAAATTGAATGGTTAAAAGTGTCAAAAGAAGCAGAAAACGGAAAGTCAGAAGACAATCTCGCAATCATAATTTCAATAACAATGTCAATAGTCAATAGCTTTATTCACTTGCTGAAAAGATTAATACAGACGCCGAGCATACACCGGGAAGTTTGAAGTGAAAAGATGCTTACATTGTGGTGTTATCGATTCCGCTGTTATATACGCATCTTGATGGTCATGACTAAAACGGCTATTTCTATAGTTGATTACAAGCAAGACGCAAGCGTAGCATTTAACGGGTTTCCCTATGACCGAAATGCGGACTTTCAGGTGAATAATAATTTCTCGTAAGTTTTTTCCTTCCTTTCTTTAATCGATATTCGCGCTAACTGCGCGCCGAATGTAACCGGTTTCACAATTAGCAGTGACGAAATGAACGTACGCAAAAACTCTCAGCAAGTCTAGGCAGAGCGCAGTGGTTACTTTTTTAATAGCAGCGAGAAAAGGGTGGGGGGCTACGAAGGCAACCCCCTGATGACGCGTTCAAAATGTCATTAAAGCCGAAAAAAAGACGCAAAATGTATAGTTTATACACCGCTAAATTTTATAAAAGTCCTTTTAATATCAACGTTGACGTTACGATGAGTATTGACGTTTAAATTAGAAGTTGAAAAAAATTGAAGCCTCTTTTTTTTTTAAGACTTATTCCATATTTGCCCATCGCTTTGGTTTTAGTTATTTCAATTAGTTTCGGCCATTCCTTAATCAGTGTCATGAAAATATGCCTCGCGAAGTATCCGATAACAGACCAAAATCAAAATTGGATTTCGTTTTTTTTCCATTTTTTTTTTTTTTTTTTTTTTTTTGATTTGTATTAGTTGGAGTATTATGCTACGGTATGTAAGCAATGTTAAATACAATAAATAGCTCGGGAATGTTAAACTAGATCATCACACAAATATTTTAGCCATTGGTTTACTAGACAATTCGACAGAAATCAGACGACTAAAGCGAATAAAGCCGACAGATTTATTATAAATGAATAGTAATAATTAAAAAGTATTAAAATACAGGTATAGCAGAAATCCTTTCGCCGGATAAGGAGCTCTCCACAAATCAGTCATACTGTGTTAAAAAAATTGCTAGATAGCCCAAAGGTAGTTGCAAAATTGCTGGAAAAAGAAAAAAAAAGTAAAATAACTCCCTCATTTAAGGTTGTAATGTGTACATTACATGTATATATAGATATATAGAAATAAAATAAATAAAAAATCAAATAATCTAGACGAACGTGTTGCGTATTCTTAGGATTCGTCATCGCAGCATTAACCACCGTCGACAGACAGTGTTACGTACAAATTTATTTAATATTATATAATTATTGTTCTTGCGTCGAATGTATAATAATTACTCAGCGGCCGGTCGGTAAAGAAAGATCGTTGCAGGTTATTGGAAAATAAAAAATAATTAATTTAAATTTCAGTTTCAAATTAATAATAATTAAAAAATAAAATAATACTTTTACGTCCTCGGTGTAAAAGCGACCGTCATCTTTGGGCAATTTTAACTTAAAATACCGTTACAAGGTTTACTACATTCTATTAAGATATTAGTACGTAGCGGGAACTTTACCGCAGCTATTGCCAGTGTTCAGACCTTTCGGACGTTGGGCCTATGTCATCCAAAGTTAAAAAACGTTTATAGAGCGCTAAGTTGTTTCGAATGACCAGTTGCTAAAATTTTCAAATATCTTTTTTTTGTCTATAAGCCGATTTTGATGTGTACATTTTTAAGCTAATTGAAGACACTTTTTAAAATGTTCGCTTTCACCAGCTCGATTTTTTTTTAAAAAAAAAAAAAAAAAAAGACAAAACAAAACAAATTTCTACTTAAATAAGATCAAAGCCAGTCACTCAAAATTAAGGTGACAAATCAAATAACATAAGAAAATTATTTCAATATTATACATATATAAAAAAAAAGAAAACGTTTTCCTAATTATCGAGTATCTTTTTAACTAGCTCGCTTTGTGCGCGATTCGAACCCAAAATGCTAAACAAGAGAAGAGGGGGTTGTATCTTTTATTTTTTACCAGTTTTCAAAAAAAAAGAAAAAAAAAACGAAAAAAAAAAAACGACTTTTGAATGTGTACTCAGTTATATAACTCGACCCGGCCGGTTAAGTTCATCCTGTCTTCTTATCTGTATAATTATCATTTCAAAAAGGCACGACAATATTCGGAATAGTTGTTTACGTTTCGAACAGTTAAGAATGCGGAGGGGATTGCACTTACGACAGCAATAACTCATGATCCTCGCGGTCACTAAACCGTGTAAACAAGTAAAATAACGGTTAATTTTCTTTTATCTACAAGAATAGGAACTTTTAAACTAATGCACACTGTTTTTACATACATACATATAATAATGTAATAGACTATTTGTTAGGCAGCCACACATTTTACGCGTAATTTATTATTTGACCTCGACAAACGTAAATATTCGTGACAGGTGATTTTATTTGATTACGAAAGTTGAACTTTCGCTTTCCTACATAATACAAAGAGCTCTTAATGTAATTAATTTCAGTAAAACGTACACCAAGAGAGGGCTGTTTATTTTTGACCTTTACAACATCACGCAAAAACAATAAACGGTTTTTCCTTCAGATGAATAAATTGCGTTTCAAAACAACTTTTATCAAACATCGATTGTGCACAATTACCGAAAATATTAAGCTGGAACGAGGGACAATATTCCATTCATCAATATCACTCTTGATTTCGGGTCAACGTCCTTAACTGACGGGTCCCAGTAAAATGCATTTATCATCACGTTTAAGTTCATTGACCATAAGTTGATTGCATTCTAATGGAAAAGATTCAGGCGAATGTGGAAGTGAAAGTTCTTTACACGAGAAGGGGTTGATAAAACATATTCTAGGCGAAAACTCGTTTTAATATATTTATAGTCTTATGTTTTTTTTTTAACCATGGAGTATTATTTTTCGTTTTCTCCCATTCTGTTTTTTTTAAATATATATATATATATATATATACGTATATCTTTTTAAAGGCTTGCATGGAGTTTGATAAATATCTTTTTATCTACAAAACTTTTAATAAATACTCAACTACCTCTGAAAAATTTAAGCAGTCTTCACAAAAACTGAAAAAAAAAAAATCCTTTTTTTATATATATATTTTTTTTTATTATTATTTGTCTGCTACTTTATAGCCTACGGACGTCAAACTCTTCATTATAAGGTACTTTACGTCTTATCTCGCGGCGCAATTATAAGTACACTGTTTTACGTTTGTCAACGTTTGTGTTATTTTATTCTATCAGTAAACTCTCTGATATGACTATCACATCACCTTGATCGTGTTTGGTCAAATTCCGATCGTTTTTTCATACGTCTTGATATAAAAAAGGTAGCTGGGTCAACATGGAACGCAGGAAATCACCCGGCTAATTGCCATTTTTTCACGCGCTATGAAGTGGACGACTGAAAATTCACAGAGTAAAATAGAGCACCGAGAGAGTTTTACATCGGATGACGGTGTAAAGGAAATTAAAAATCGTATAAGGTTATCGAAAACTGAATTATTACGAAGAAAATTACATTTTTACTGCATCGGGGGGACATTAGGGTCATTCGAGCGATGCGATTCCCTTAGACGTGACTGAGAATGCGTTTGAAATTACTTTGATTAAAATGAAAATGGGCTATGGACAGTGGCGGAAAATAATCGAAAGGACGATGATGAATCGATGTAATTAACCGAACACTGTCTTATGACTGCGCGTGGAGATTAGAGGCTCGGTATTGTTATTTTAATTTGGTCGAAAAATTCCGCAACAATAACCAGTACAAAAAACCTAATCAATCATATACCGTTTGTACGAATATAAAAACTCTTTTTGTATTTGGACGATGAGGGGCAGGGGGGGAGTATACGACAATGCAAGGAGGACGAACGAATTAAACTATTTCAACGCAATCATCGTTACATAGAATGAAACGTGAGTTTTAGAAACGGCACGATAAGGCCGCTAACAATTTTATCTATAGACACACGACAAGCATTTGGAGTAAGTCAACAGATCGGGCAAAAGGAAACAAGTTCAAGTTCAATTTAAAACGTATACACCAACACGTAATGTCGGTTTCTCTGTGTCATCACGCCGCTACTACACTAGGAGTAATAATCTCGTATCTATAATCAAGAAGTGACTTTTTCGAATCCGACCAATCAATCGAGAGGCGGTGTTTTGTTTGCGATATCAGTTAAATATCAACGGGGACTACTCGTCCATTATCATTTATTATTTCGTACTATTTAGGTCACAGTCGCAACTGACGACACTGTGTCAGGCGAATAATAATAATAATAATAAGGCATCCACTTGTAACACAACGACGTTTCTAAAAGAAATAATCCTTTAATTTAATTTTCGAATATGTTTCGTTTGCGAACATTCTACACATACAATCCGGCGATTATTATAGTAACGGTTAAAGAGAATTCGACTTCTTATTCGACGTCGCTCGACTGTTGTACTACACTTGATAATCTTCTTTATAATGAAAAAATGTTCCTCTGCAAGCTCTTTACGAGTATGCGCTACTTTGGCACTACACGAAAATAATGATGATAATAGATAATAACAGTTTAGTTCCAGCACTGAGGAGGAACATATGCGCAATTACTATCCTCGAGGCGGACGCCATGACTGAATTTAAAATTTAATAAATACCGCCTGAATGGCTTTTTTCAATAGATTACACATTTGATATTATTTTACCAGATCACAATCCGAAGAATAAATATCCTGCGACTGCAGCATTATTGAGCAATCATAAGGAAAATTGACAAAAATCACTTTGTAAACTCTACAGGGCAGAAAGTTGCAAAATACAAAACTGGAAAAATGCCCATTTTACAAGTTACCGAGACGAATGTCCGAACTGTTTTCAAAATTTTCATTTTAAAAAAATTATCGATCTGAACCAAGCTGTTTACATATTTCCCTTCTTACCACTTCCATTATCTTTCAGAATATTTCTACTACTTTCGTCCACGTTGATTTGTCGTTAATTTGCCGTTATCCATTATTCTAACTTCTGGTCTTTTACCTCTACATAAAACAATTTCACTCTAGGTTTTAGTCATCCATTACCACTAGACTCAAACGTATAAAAACATGTGCTACCAATTTATCAGAACCTATCGAAAGACAACTTGCCCCGATACTGTTTATATGGTCATACTCAAAGTTCCAACGAAAGCTACAAGAGCACCGTATAGCGCCTGCATTCTGGTGTTAAAGTAATTCAAATTTCAGCTCTTTATATGTTCAATGAAGGCGCTTTTAAAAATCACAAACGTTATATGGGAATAATCGTTAGCAGGCAAAGCCTTCGGTATTTTCAGGTAACCGATTAAAAGGTCCTTTCGTTTACGAAGGAAACCCGTAAGGCTTAGAAAGAGCTTCAACAGATGCAGAATTAGCTCAATGGAGAAACTGAAGGGGTTTTATACGTCCCTTTCTGTAAGCAATATAACTGCAGATTGTTTCGCGACTTTTTTTTATATTATTATTACACTTTTACAAGTTGTTCTTTGCACGCTGGACTATTTCGTTTGTAGCTTATTTATTGTTCTATAAGAATGGCCTGTTGTGTGATCAATTTTTCAATTTGCTATAGACGCTGTTGATTATTTTACATAAGATTTGAATAAGGAATATTTATTTTCATTATTATTCATTTCATTTCATAAAATTTAATCGCTGGTTAATTCGAGAATGAAATATGGCATAAGGCCAATTTTTATCAGAGGAAAAAAAGAAACATTTATTTATAAAAAAAAAAAAAAAAAATGGTTAAATGGCGAAGGCTAAACCAAAATATATATATATATATATATATATATATATTTTAGCACAGAAAAAACTTATACACATTTCATACTTAATTTCGATTTGTAAAAAGATTTTTTTCCCTTTGCAGTTTCATTCAATATAGTAATTTCGTTTTATACATTTACGAGTTTACCATTCTTATAAAAATTATACTTCAAACACAAAAAACGATGTTCAAACAAATCTAAACATAAGCACTGCTAAACTATATAACGACGAATAAACATGCGCCGTATCCATTCGAAGAAGAAGAAAGAAACCTTTTCATTTACGTATTAAGATAAGAAATACATAAAAACGAAATAAAAGTATTATTGACTAACCGCACGGAAAACACGATTTCTTACTAGATATGCGCATTTACCAGCTATTATTTTATAGCGGTAATAACATATTTCATATACTTATGAATATTAGAAGGAAAAATGTAAAAAAAAAAAAATGCTTGCATTTAAATCTTATAGTAATGCTTTTACGCAGTTATATCTAAAATATGTACAATAGCTTTTGAAACGTGTCCTCATGTTTTGTACTGCTTGCATTGTAAGAATTAGAACTCTAATCCTACGTCAGAAGTATATGTTTAATACGTCTATGCCGGTACTTTATATATTTTTGTGTATTTTGTGATAGTCATAGTCGTCCATTTCTTTAGCTAATTTTGGTATTTTAGATGAGCTGCATTTCTCAAAAAACTGCTTTGCCCCCCCCTCCCTTTTTTTTTTAATAATCTCTTCGACTAGTAGAAATTGAAGTTTTCCATGCATCCATTTTAAAAGCTGGTATAACGTAGTTTATTTAATATTATTCCGAAGCAATGGTTCTGCACTTTTTACAGCTTTTATAAATATTGCTTCTTCCGTTTATATGAATGAAATTCGAGAATTAATCTTTCATATATGAAAATGTAATAATATGTTTCATTATTTTATACGTACACCGTTTATTTTAATTTAGACTAGTAATCATAGTGTTCCCTAAATCGTTTAATTTTTTTTTCTTCCTATTTTAGTTCGTCAACATGGTGACATTGGCCAAGAACTGAGGAAAGAAAGGAAAGTGTAATTTACACGATCAAATATCGCAGACAGAAAGGATGCCTGTGTAGCAGAAGGAAAGAGAAAGATAAAGGATGCGCTTTAGGGAGCGGGTTCTTTAGTAAAAGTGACGAGGAGAAAGGACACAGCAGCGATGGGCATTCAAAAAAGATAGGATCAGCGTGTCACGTATAAAAAATAGGAAGTGAAAGGCCGAGGATATAAGCGAGAATAAAGCGACAAGTTAAGCAAACAGTGTAAACGTAGACACGACAGATTACATTGAGGAGTGAACGTGGCACAGAACGTTTAATGTTCGGATACATAGTTTAATAAGCGTGTATTGAACTATTTTTTGGTTTCTTCTTCGGTTTTATCTGAAATGTACGGCGCGTAGACGGGATTTGTTTCGCACTTCTTAAAAAACGGTTAATTAAGATTTATCCTCAGCAGCAGTAGTAGACTAACAAAAAAACGTTCGTTACATGGTGAATTCGAGGAAGGCGCATGGTCACCTGGTGGACATGAAGTTAAACTGGCTTAATCTACTTTTAAGGAGCAAGCAGCCATTCCACCGGACATTAGAAGGTTACAGAATCAGGAGAAATGGAAAGAGATTCTTTATGCGGAAGAGGTTGCGATGAGGTCTAAAAATAGTACGGCCTATCGACAAAAGTATATGTGATATACTCGGGAATATGCTGGTCTATCGTTAATGTTTGGCATCAACATAGATAGGGGCAAAGACGGTTTTGAAGTCTGTACATGATCGATACGACATACGATATTTCAGGCAGCGTTATTTTAGCAGCTAGGTCAATTCGACCATGCGCTCAGGCATACTCAGTTATAGACCCCGGAAGCGTGACACAGCCGGTTAGGATCTTTACTCCGATTCTGGTGCAGGGTTTTTGGTAATGAACTAAATAAACGTCGTTAAAACTGTTACTAATAGTAAAAAAGTACAAATTGATGCAAAAAAAAAAAAAAAACAAGAATTTTTTTGAATAAGAAAAAAGACGAACCAAAAAATAAGTTCAGTCTATAAGAAGAGAACGTGAAAAAATTAAATGTTTCGGAAAAAACAACAACAACGATACACATTATAAATTGATCAAAGGAGCCGCTGATCGTGCATTTCTTTCTGAATTATTAAATTTAATAAAATTCAGTAAAAAGGATTAGCACCATCGAAATGAGCAGGATTTTCGGAAATTACGAAAATATATGGTCACTTCGTGTCGGTTTACAGAAAAAGAAAACATGCGACATAATTCTGTCGGCCACTATTTCCGACTGGCGTCCTGTTCAATAGCAGCTTCCACATGTGTTATCTTCGTTCTAATTTTCTTGTTTTACAAACACGTTATATATATTACACATGTACTCGCCTACAATACAGGACGAAGGCGGGGGTGCTGATACCTGGGGCGAAAGCATCTTTAATTAGCGTGAAAAACAACTACAGCGACTGCTTATTAAGGTCAAAGCGTGGTGGCGGCGGTGCCTATCTATAACCGTCGCGATGATAATCATAATCCAGTACGATAGCGCACAGATGCCGCAGTGAGAAAATTCGAATACTCGTTATGTGTTTTGGAAACCCATTTTCCCGACTGACTCGACGAATGATGCGGAGAAAGCTCCGCGCCACAATCAACCTTTACATTTACGCAATGTCCACCAAATTAAACGCTTTCAACGTTCAATTACACGACCACTCCCCTCCCCTTCGCACTAGTCCAACTATCTAACAAGCGGTTCGACAATTAGGAACCTTTTTTTTTCCCTGCAATTACGAATACCGAGAGCAAACAAACGATTTTTACTCCCTTTTCTTTTTTCTATTTTCACGCAGAGAAGATGCAAACAGTAGTAAAGCAGAGACACGAGCTGTGCAAAGCATAGCTGATTACACTCTGCATTAATTTCAAGAGCTGGAATTTGTGTCTATTGAAAATCAAAGTTCACGACTATTTTTTCTTTCTTTCTTTATCTGCTCCTTTGACTAATCAATCTTCATAACCATAAGAAGAGGAAGCAATCAGTTCAATGCGATGGAATCCAAAAAACGGGGGGGGGGCGAATATTGACGGAGGGAAACATTCATATCTGGTGGAAAACATGAATATTCGATACAAAAAATGAATATTCGAGAAACAAAAAATTGTTTCATAATACAGTAGTATAGCGAAAAACCCGAGGAATTAAAAGGGAAGATATAAAAAAGCGATCGTCGCAACAGAAGGCTCAGTGAAAATTTCTAAAATCTCTAAGATGGAACGCGTTTTATACCGAGGCATAGAATACATGTTTCTTTTTGGTTTTTTTTTTTTTTTCGTTTTTCCTGGCTGTAGCCTTTATTAGCGAATGCTCTTCCGCCTTTTTTATTCTTTTCAGATGGTGCTAAAAAGTCTAAGATTAAAATACGGGGACTGATAATCGGGGTTTTATTATTTTTTTTTTTTTCGAAAATTATCGGGCGGAGAACGAAATCAAATTATTTTGATTGAGGGCAACGCGGCGATATTTTTTGTTTATTACTTTTTATTTATTTAATTTTAAAAGCAATTTAGCCAAACTTTTCGTTTATTAGGCGTAATTTTAGGCGAGCATAGAGCCAAAATCGAAATTTTTGCAGTTTTTCCGTTACATAATAAACGTGCATTATAATTTAGCGCAAGTAAAATTCAGCGGACACGCATGCGTCAACGTTTCGACGGGAAATCAGACCGGTTGCCCTTGGTTAAGCAACAGGCGATTCAAAACTTTATTAGTGAATTGTCTACACTGCGCTCCCTTACTGTACAGATAACGCATTTGTGGCAATACGCTGTATACGAATAGGCAAGCGATTGCACTTTTATTTTTTCGATCACAGCGCAATCCGTGGATTCGCGTATACGTTACACTCATCGATATCCATACATGTTTGTTCCATCGCCTTCCTCACAAATAAACGATTATTTCGATATAATCATTTTTAATTATCACTAGGACCATCTCGTTCTAGAAACTCTTACCACGATGATTCAAAATTCCAAACTAGCACCATACCACCCCACGTACGTTGTGTATGACATTCGCGATATTTTTACCTTTTACTGTTACTGACTGTTCACGACGAAATTTGCAACATGCTTAATGGCTTAGTTTGCTGCGTCGAAAACGTGATCGAGAGAACTAAATGTAAATGAAAAAAAAAGAAATATGTACGCCTGCGTGAAAAGAGAAAATTATGAAAAATTAAAACCAATCTGTTTCAACGGAAATATGGAAATTCTAGAACAAAGAATACAGTGTTCGAAATTTCCCTTTACGATAATGTAATTAAATAAAAAAGCTTTATTTCGCTCTTTTTTAATTGTTCGAAAGAGAGAAAAAAAACAAACACAAAAAGTGTGTCACCCAGTCAACATCTTGCCCACCTTAATATAATTTATTAATTAGGCGCGATGAGTTCTTTCTTCTTCTTCTTAATTCGTACATTAATAACGCGATCGGAAGGCGACAATCGATATCGTTAGCAAGGCGTGAAACGAAGATGTACCTCGTAACAGGTGTGCCTTTTTCTGGCGAAAGAGATTCCCCGTGCGTCGTCAAATATTCGAACGACTCAGTACGATGCTGCACACATAGAAGTTAGCTTTTTATTGAGTTCTCGTAAAATAAGAAGCAAACTTATACACAGCTTCTGCGTACGCTTAATTGGTTCTGCAGATGATAATAAGGTAAAAATATTGGCCTCCGTTTTATTTTCGTTATTGATGCGAAAGAGGCCGGCAGGCGTTTAATTGTTTAATTTTGCGAGAACTTTCATTTTTTCCTATCGATTCTTACTTTCGGAACGTAATAAAATTTACGACATGCAGCCTCCCTTTCTTCTCTACTACCATTATTATTATTATTATTATTATTATTATTATTATTATTAATATTATTATTAGTAACCCTTCATCGTGATTTATTTTATCGCGCGAAAACTTTTCGTTACGCAATGGAAACCAGCGCCGATGGTAATAACGGGTCTCGGAGCTTTCCCTGTCAATCAGCAAATATCCCGGCTTAGTGCGGAAACGTCGAAAAAGCAAAATTCCCACATCGTTCTACTAGATCCTCCCGACACGATTGCATAATGCGAACGCTAAACCAAGCGTAAAATATCACGTAACACTACTATTCCTCCTTCGACCGAGAGCACTTATCGGAAAAACACGCGAAAAGCATAAATAAAACCAAAAAACCCCTTCATAAGCCCTCGCCGAATTCAATTTCACCACAACCGTCCGAGAGGAACGGACGCATTTATTTGACGAATTTTCGACGATGACCTTTTACGCGTTTTTTTTAAAAAAAAAAAAAAATAAATAAATAATGTCCTATTCAACCGCCGTTGGAAAGTTGAAAAATTCTCAAAAACTGTGAGCTAATCATTAAACAAACTATATACAAAAACTATATAATACAATACGTGAGCCGTGTCGTTGAAGACTCCCTCGTCCGTTGAGCACGATGCGTTCTGGGTTTATATAGAAATGGTTCCTCCTTCTGTGCTCAGCGCTTATCAATGATACGATGCGATGCGATGATATAATGAAATGATACCTCCGGCAGGGAGCATTTTAGAGGATTTTCCAACTTCTCTCGAATAATGTTAGAGACCGCCCCTCGTTTTATCAGACATACTTGTTACGAGATGATTTTTCGTATAATAGATTTTTCTTGAACGGACCGCCAAAGAATTCTATTTTACCTTTAGACGACTCGGGTTTTCTTCTACTTCCTTAATGGGGTACACTCTGCCATGATAAAAAAAAGCTAAATTAAAATAATAATAATAATAATAATAAAAGAAATGTTTCCGAACCTAATCGCGGTTATTTTGTAAATTGTATTTTTTGCGAATTTTTTGCCACACTTTTTTTCTTTCGCACATTCACTTTATTTTTTCTCTCATTTTTTTTTTTTTTAGATGCTGTAAAAATTTTTAATATAATTTTTTTCTCATTGTAAAATACTCTCTCAAATCGTGGGTCATCATCTTGATATCCTGACAATAGCCGACTACTTATATACAAAATCCGCACTCTTTATAAATGTCAAGATTTTTGGTTTAGACGTATGCGTGATATACCTTAGAAACTTCGGAATCAAAACTTCCCATAGAGCAAAGACCGACACAGGTTTCCTCCTTTTTTTTTTTCAAGCTCAAGGTGAAATTCCCGAAAACGTTTTTAGTATATATAATTTTATATTCACTCTTACGATCACTATTAGCTACCGGTAAAGACAATAGTGAAACTTCGAATAAATTGAAAAAAACTTTATCGGAAGTGGAAAACTGGCTGAGTCGTTGGCGTATTAGAGTAAACGAAAGTAAATGTACGCGGGTAGACTTCACGTTGCGAAATTTTACGTATCAGCCGTTAAAAATAAATGGGGTGGTTATCAACCAGGATAAAGATGTAAAATACTTAGGCATTCATTTGGATCGCAAATTAACATGGCAAAAGCATATTATACAAAAAAGAAAACATCTAGATATAAGATTGCAAGAATTAAATTGGCTTCTTGGCAGGTACTCTAGTTTATCATTGGAAAATAAACTCTTAGTGTACAAAATAATTATAAAGCCCGTTTGGGCATACGGTTTAATGTTGTGGGGTTGTGCAAAAGATACACACATAAACAAGATACAACGGTTCCATAACAAGGCTATAAGGCTGATAGTCTCACCGCCCTGGTACATATCTAATCATACTCTACATCAAGACTTAAATATCCCATATGTGAAAGACGAAATCAATCGAGCTGCTAAGCGATACATAGGCCGCTTGGAGTCTCACACAAACGTTTTGGCGATCAATCTTCTTGATAATAGTCTTGATGTTCGAAGGTTAAAACGTATGTTAGTCGACCGTTTGATCTGGCCTAGTTTTATGTTACTAAAATTTCAGTGGGGTCCATCGCTAGATGCTAACCCCTAACAAGTTATTTTCGCATTACAGTCCAATTGCTGGATGGCCTTCTGGCCAGTTGTAATTTGTAAAAAAAAAAAAAAAAAAAACTCTACGATGTTGTTTTCTACCGTTTATCCCCTGTATAATCGGTTCATATTCCTAGAAGTATGTGTTTTTAAAAAACAAAAAAATCATCACTCAGGTATAAGGCATGGAAATCACGGACAGACAACAACAGGAGCAACTCTCTTTTCGATTAATTATACTTCTAACGAAACGCGGAAGTAGCGTCGATTAACCATTAGTATCGATCAGGGTGTGTTTCAGCACATGTTGCACACTCTCGCGACCAATACAAATCATACAAGTCAGCCGCTTTTACTGTGTGTAGAATTATTTTTCCATACCGTTAATTTCTTATTAAAATTTGAAAGTAATCTCCCTGTACAGTAAATTAAAAAAAAGAAAAAAAGAAAAAAAAAGAAAAAAAAAACAAACAAACAAGCAACAAAAACGGTTCTAATATGTTAGAAGAGTCGCGAGGGAAAAACAGTTCAGTGTAAAAGACACTCTCTAGTCGAGGCGTAACAAGTGTAACGTTAGCAGAGGAGAAGAAATAAAAGTAGGTTCAAAGTGAAACAAGGAGTAGACCCGCTTTAATAATAATAATTATGTAAATGATTACAGTAATTAACGGAAAACAAAATTATTCGCTTATAACACGGTGCGTAATTATAACAGCGCCGACATGTAGCAATAATAATCGTCCAGCAACACAACAGCCGTAATAGTATTTTAATAATTTTCTAACGATAATATAATTAAAAATAACCAGATGAAATCTCAAATTAGGGTCGAGTGGTAATACAATGTGCGCAAGGAACTCATCAACGGCCGCTCTTCAATTCTCCATCAGTAAACAACTTATCGTTGTTCTTTTTATAACAGTCGCCACGGAATTAAAAACAAACACTCCATTAATAATCGTCTATTGAAACACGCGCAAAAGACGGGAAAGGCCTCGCGCAATGGCAGAGTTGACAAAACCCTATTTTAATTAAAAAATCCTAGAAGGAAGACACGTAGCTACACACTTTCGCACATGTGCGCTTGCAAATAATTCGAAAATATGGACCACCTCTTTCAAAGGAGATGTGCGGTAAAGTTTTATTGAAATACGAAAAGGTCGATAATTTTGTCCATAACAGGTGGTAGTAGTTAGGACAGACAAGAAACTCGGAAAATGATAACAGTTAAGGGGAACTGAAATTCTCTTCAAAAATCTTATCGGGGCACATATAGAATTTATTAGGAAATAAATAAATAAAATACATGTTACACGTATTTCGCATAAAAATAAATACCGTAATTAATTATTACTTTCGCTTTTGTTGCATATATATTTCATTATCTTCCGTTCTTACATTTTTTTTACTCCGTTACTTATTTTTACCTATGTCCCCCCCCGGCTTTTATTACGGTTTAATTATTTTTATTTAAAATATTTTTAACAACTGGTAGTACATTATCCGTAAAGTTGCTGTTCTCGCTGACGGCTGTAGTTCCTTTTTTTTCTTTTTTCTTTTTTGTAACTGGGCTTATCAACGGGAACATTAGAAATGGGAAGAAGGAAAAAGCAAAGTTATATATTGTTAAACGTTTACGGACAGAGGATAATTTCGAGAGCAGGAATAACAGAAGCATAAGAAAATGACGGGGATACCGAGTTTTAGTAGAGTAGAACGACCGTTCAACCGAAATTATAAATAAAACATGATACCAGGGTCATAAAGAAAGCAAGCTTAGAAGCGAGCGAAAAGGACAAAATGAAATCGATGCAGATGAAAACTGAGAAAATGAAGTAGGACGGAGACTACGATTAAAACTAAGGTAGAACTGTGAAGCGTTTAAGGGAGAGAAAGTAAAATCATGGGGGAGGAGATGGTTGAAAAAGAACAATAGGAATTGAGCGATAGCCTGGAATAAGTAATCTAAGAGGAAAGAAATGCAATATTATGAAATGGGCCCAACAATTTAATTTAATAAAGGCCAAATTCCACGCGTTTTTCTGTTCGTTCTATTATAGTTCGTATGATTTTCTTTGATTAATTGTTCACATTTCGTTTTTATTTATTTTATTTTGTTGATTTTTTCCGTTTTAGAATATTTGCTTCCTGTACACTTCGAATATTGATTTATCTTTTTTATTTATTTATTTTTTTTCTTCTAATTTTACACAAACATTTTGATATACACTCCGGTATAAGAATTACCGAAAACCGAGGAAATTCTAAGATTAATTGTCCTGCACTTTTACCCAAGACCAAGAAATTCCACTACCTAATGATTTACTTTTTTTTTTTTTTTTCACCTGGCGAGAAACCACTTGGCCATTGACAAAGTCTAATGATCTTTTTATCAAATATATTCTTATCATCCACCACCATTATAATCACACTTTTATTATAATCAATCACACGTTTACTTTGTTTTTCCCCATCTTTCCTACCTCTTCCGCATTGCTACTGCCATATAACGATGTTAGGATCTCATAGAGAAACTTTTGCTTTAGGCCGTCGTGATAGCCTAGTGACGTGAATTCTTGATCGTTGAGATAGTGGTCAAGAGTTCGATTCCCGGCGGCGGCCAAAAAGAAATAGACTGATTGAATTTAATGAATAGTAGTTAGCGGCCAAATGGTATTTACAACCAGGCCAGGGAGAGAGAGAGGAAAAAAAAGCAAAACTTTTGCTTTGAACGCTTTTTTTTCCCAGTTGAAACTTGTTTATTTATTCCTATCTATTAAAAAACTATCTACGCACTGTCTTTTTCTATTCCATGTTTACGATTAAGCCATACTCTTAATTTTAAACTTATACATTGTACATTCTTTGTCATTGCAAATCTACGCCGCCAATCTGAACCCTTTTGACACACAATATATCCGGTTTATCGTCGCATATATTTGATATACATGTTCGTCTTTGTTATTCAACCTTTTTTCTACCTTCTGAAGTGGTTTAAATTTAACAATTACTCAAACGAGGGTAATGTAATTTTCCCGTTTTTAAAATTATTCGTAATAAAATACGTTTTCTGCACATCATCTCTGTTGTCCAAAACAGTTGATTTAATATTTTCACTCTGACGTGACATACTAAAATTAACTCGGCACGCACGACTACTATTATTATAAACTTTATGATTACTCGCACTAAAAAATTTGGCTATTTTTTCTGTCAAGCTTTTAAAACTGCATGTTGCTTTTTGCTCGTAAACTTAAAGTCGCGTTTTTATAATTTCCCCCGATATATACAAATAATTCCAGAGGTATATTGTCGAAAATCCCTTTTCGATCGTATATTAAAATACTCGTTATTCCAGGAAAAGGTTATCGAACGAAGCAACTTTTCGTCCGAAAAAGGTTTCTATTCTGTATCATTTTATTCATTTAATTTTAATCGGCTTTTAACATTAATTGTCACACAAGTGTAACTGCACGGAATTTGGTAAATAATTTCAAAAATTATTACCAGACACTAAAACTTAGCAATTATCGGTTTTATTAATATTTTTAATTGTTTTGCCAGTGAAATTTCGAAAACTCTAACACACTCGGCTAGTTCTACAGTTCATTCAATAGTTTAAAAGAGAGATTCGACCAGAAACATGATACGGTCTTGGAAGAATATTTCAACGTTCAGTTTAGTTTTTTTCTGATATGACCATAAATTGTCCGTGTCTAAAAAAAATTGCTATTTTCGCAGAAATTATAATATAAAATGGAAAAAATTAATGCTCCACTCGGAACCTTTTTACTTCATAATTCCTAATGCGTCCATATGAGAGACTCACTTTACCCTATCGATAGTATTTATAGACACACCTACCACCTTTTACCGTAAGATTTTTTGCAAACAGTCAGAAAGCCCTTCAGAAACTATACTTTAAGGCTTGTATCGCATTTTACAATATCGACACTTCAAAGGGGGTATTTCGATAATATAAAGTACCGAAAAAATTGAATATTCAGCCTATATAAACAATATTTACATTTAATATTTTATCTAAAAAAAAAAGAGAAACCTATAATCGTAAATTATTTACAATCTTTTAGTTTGGTTATGACAATCTCATACGTACAATTTTTTTGCGGTATTTACAATCTAAATAAAAGTAACGCCTACGATAAATTAAAAGGTATATAAAGATTACAGATCATATATGTATGTTAAACTAAAAATTTAATTTACACTTTTATTAATTAATCTATAACTAAAGTGTAGTCTGTGCTAGCATAATCATGTAATTATTGCTGCACTTAAACATAATAATTAGCATAAACATATATTTCGTACTATAGTGTCTAGAAAATTTTTGATAAAAGAAAATATAGAAACAACAGAACATAAAATTCACATACTTAATACAACATATTGTTCAAATTATCGCGAGCCATCATTCCTCGAAAGACTTGAGAACAAAAAAAAAAAAAAAAAAAAAAAAAAAATGCACTAGCGAATATTGTTCGAATTTTACTCAAAGCGACGCGTATTAAAAGTGAAAAACGATCGCGAGGAAATTAGGTTCAGAACGGGAAAAAAAATTTTCAAATTTTATCACGATTCGGGCGCGTTTTAGGGTCGCTGGCCCAATTTTTCGACCGGCACGTAAATTCACTGCGATACAAGTTTGCACCAGTACTACAGCACCGTGAACGATACATTCGCACCAGACAGCGGTACGTTACGTTGTGGTGAAGTATGCAAAATACGTTTACGTACACACTCGAGAGAAGACTCTCCGTTGTCTCCCAGAAGCCAAACGGTTCCCCCCCTCCGCCACATCAAATGGAAGGAACCGGTGACGTAGCGACGGAGAAACGTAAGCGTAACACGTAACGACGCCGCGAAAAAGAGATAGACACTGAGGCCGGTTCGAATGCAAAGAAAAAGGACAAACGAAAAATTATACACTATCATCCCCGCCTGCCCGTTGCAGGGGTTTAAAGAACGAAGGAGGTGCCAAAGATTCAGTCAAGAATAACGACAAGAAACAAGCGTCATTCATGTATACGTACGTACACAACCGTCACAGACAAGAATAGAATATAAAATAATCAAGTCGACGATATCACCTTCGGGAAGATTTAATCAACCGACCAGACGAGGATACCTGTTGCAGAACAACCCTCGATGACTCTGCCAGTAGATTGTTCTTGACTATGTCGATTAATCTCTATTCTTCCGGTTGTCAGCAATCTAAAGGTGGAATTATGAAGAATTTTTAGAAAACCGCTATGACCGCATGATTTAATTTTATAAAATATGATTCTTCATTTTTCAAACTTTACTACAGAATTTCATTGCTTATCATATTTGACAGCAACATTAATGTTGGAAGTGTTTTTTTGATATATTTAATACTTTTGGCGCATGTTCGTGTAATATTTTAATGTTTAAAATAAGAACTCTAGAGAATTTATTACTATCTGAAGTTTTACGGGAGAAGACACACATCAGACAATGGCGACGGCAAAATCTACTGTTTCAGGGGGAATTTCCAGTGCAAAATTTTCTTCTTCCATTTTCAGTTCATGGAAAATTAATGCAAAATATTAGACATTTAATATTTTTTGTTCCTCTTTTAATTATGTCTCAAAATATTACGTATCAATAACTCCCCATGTTAAAAAAAAATATATATGTAAAAAAATTATACTACAGTGGGAGGGATATATATGTACTGTTGCAAGATCCGCTATTGATTACAGAGACAAGTATGTAAAGGTGCGAAGAGGTTTAGTCTTATGCTGCAACTAAACCGTAGACACGATTTGGCCGTTTCATTGTACGGTCATTTTAGAAAATTTTCTTTTCTTTTTTTTTTTTTTTAGCACTCACTCATGTAATGTATAGAATCATAATAAGATGGTTCAGAAGTATTAAATAAAAATCATGAACGGTTTGACTTATAAAAATTAAAATTCTCTTTAAAACAATCTATAACTTCAAGCTAACCGATTACCCTGGGCGACAAAAAACTTAAAAAAACGTCAATAGAACTCATCACCGGATATCCTTTTAAAACTGAAATTCAAAATATAAAATAAACGGTAGAAGCTCTTTTATAAAATCAAGAAGTTACGGTTAAACAAAATAATTTGAACCCCCTCCACATAATGGCTTAAAAACAGCAAAAAAAAAAAAAAAAAAGAGGATGTTTACGTAAGTAATAGCCCGAGTAAAAAAGTTGAGGAAATCCAAACTTTATTCCAAATATATGTATAAAGGACAGTTTTATAGGAAAACTATAGTCGAGCTTACAACTTTATATTTAGGCCCTCGGGGTAAGGCTCAAAATTTTGGAAAAAAATATTTTATTTTCCAGGCACGTGATCTGTCGATGGAAAGATCGCTTTTTGTCGAAAACGAACCCGTCTTCATTTTCTTAACGAAACACTTCCAAAGTTGGCGAACAATTCAAAAAGCGCTGACGTGTAACCCTCCACCTTTACGGAATGAGTATTATAGTTAACAATTTTGAACTAGGCTAAAAGTATGTGCGTCCTCCATATAGTTCTCCGGTTTGGATCATCCGGGTTTCCAACACTTCAAGATTTTCGAAATTTTTGGAAAAAGTATTTTTTTCCCCCGGGCATATGATATATGTATACACACATATATATATATATATATATCCTATTTGTAGGGGACCGAAACGGTATTTCATTTTTTAAACGAGACTTTCGAAGTTAACGAAAAGTTCAAAAAAGCGCAAAAAATTACGTGTCTCTTTGCAGTGTGAAAAAACAGATTTCTTTGTTTTCAATTTAATATTGTGTAAATGTAAACTGCAGTTATCTTTAACTTAATATATGGAATCCCCAGCGCATGAAACATCACGCTTGATTGAATTTTGTTGTTTTTTTTTGAACACGCATCAAAAATTTACATCTTTTTATAGTTGAACAGTTGCTCTGATAGAAAACAATCAAAAATCAGAAAGTTCTGCATCATTTTATTGCAGATAATTTTCAACACAAATAAACTTTGTTCTCTATTTACATTAGTTAATATGCACTGTTTTTTATCGAATCGGGGAAAATAAATTTTTACAAGCGCCTAATGTTTGGGCAGAAAACTGATAATTTAGTTCTGTCGTTAATTATTTACTTTTTTTCAATTTCCCGAGGCCAGCACGGGAGATTAGGCCAACTTATCCCACCAGGGAGTGCCTACACAGATCCAGCAATGGATCGAAATGGGCATAGTGAGATAGCGAAGGGTTTCTTCAGGAGCGAATATTTTCGGTATTTTCTCTTTCGAATTGTCGGCTTAAATTATTTTAAGATATCGATAGTTTTTAGTTCTCTCAAACGAACAAATAGCATACTTTTTAATAAATAATACATCGTGTCGAAAAGTTAATCGCATTTTACATTTTCCTCAGATGGAAAATCACCAAACTGAGTTTACCTACTTTTCTGATGCTGATCTGTTTGACGCATGGGAGGGAGGGCAATAATGTGTTTCTTTGTTCCAAAATGCTAGTTTACATTTAAGTAAATAACCCGTTTTGTTTCCTTCCTTTTTTTTTTTTTTTTTAATGGCTCTATTTGGCTTATATGCACACGCGGGATGCATAAAACCAAACAGCCAGCATAAAAGTGCACTTTCTTCATCTACATGGTACACTTTTTAATCATTATTATTCCGAACGAGAAGGAGCTGGCGTTGTTTAATGATCAGCGCTGGATAACAAGAGAAGCTAGAAAGTAAATCTGTTTCGTGGAAAAAGATTCAAGAGCAGAAAAAGAACGGACAAGATAACTAATAAGCACATTCGTTAAACACCTGTATAAGTGCATAATGAAATGCAGCGAGTAAACACGATCGCGTTTCAATTAAAACGCGGCGGTAATGTGTGACAGATGACGCATGAACATGAGAATAATAATTCTCCGCTATCCCGGTAACACAAAACATCAATTACCTTTTCCAGCGACACCGGGAAAAAATTATTTATCTTCTAAAACATCTGTTGCCCTAAATAATTCCGATTTCTAACCTAATTTTTCTTTACTGATTGCGGAAACGAAAGATACTTAAACGAGCACAATACCTTCGGTACGCACATATTGATATATATATATATATATATGTATGTATGTATGTATAAAAAATATAAACAAATTTATCGGCAACCGCACACATGGTGTGTGTAACCTACTTTTTTTGACTGATAATTGGACACATTGTTATATGGTACGATTGATGCCGAAAAAAACAGATTTTTCCCGCAAATAAATCATTGCATCGGAGTAAATGTCATTACGGGAAACTTTGAATAGAAGATTTGAAAAGGTACGTAACAAAAATAAACGCAAATATACGTTTAAAAATTAGTCTCATAACTCGGCGGCTTGAAATGCTCGAAAAAAGCTATTAAAATAGGTAGCAAAGTCTAAAAAACGCAAAATAAACGGCATAAAGCATTCAATTAAAATTGTCAAAAATTAAAAATGTTATTTATACGATGAAATTCAAAGCAACATACATAACAAAATTTATCGAAAAAAAAAAAAATACCAGTTTACTGAAACACTTGGAAGTTTAACAAATACACACACACAAAAAAAACAAAAAAAAAACAGTGCGATAATCGGGATTACCGATTAAATCTTAGGCGAGAATTTAAATTTTTTTTGCAACACATATGATTCAATAAATTCGAAAATTTCCAAATTGTCAGAATTTGAACTAACTAAAAATGATGAAACACAGACACGATGATTTCACTTACGAAAGTCAGGCCCGCTATAAAATGACGTTAATATCTTAACTTAGAATGGGCCCAGGTTTCCGCCTAATATTTGAGTCGTGCACTTAAGATTTTACCGAACACGTATAGAAAAAAAAAAAAAAATGTGTGGTAAAATATAAGGTAGATTTTTTTTTCTTTAATTTTAGGCGAGTCAACTACGGTTACAAGTAAAATTTTGAAAAATGTCAATGTACGGCAGCGGGGTATTCTACTCGAACGAAACACAAATTTAATTAATCGACACTACTACGATAGCTTATCCACAATTTTCTCGTATTTAATCGAAAGTCAGCGTATTTATCAGTTAAAAAAGAAACTTATACCTCGTTTAAGTAATTCCAGAGAGTGTACTTAAATTACTTTTTAGGCTAGCATATCATGTGGTTTTTTTTTCTTTTTCTTTTTCCTTTTTAATTTTGGCTCGTAAAATGTGGCAATAACTCACGTGTAATTATAATTCCCGCACATTTCAAATCTTTCGGAGTAACCGGATTAGATCCGAATAGTTTTACCCGAACGAACCACAACAACTGCTCTACCAACTGCTAGTTATGGAGTGTGTCACATACATTAGCGTTGGCGATATGCAAAAAGTACCGAAAATTATTTCACTGGTTCTTCAGAATGATCCCATACAGAAACAGAATTGGAGCCTTACTGTTTTACATACACCATTATTACGCTCGAAATTAAAATATTTTTTCTCCCTCTACTGTACGTAATACATCTTAATCAAAAATTAAAGATACAAAGACTCTACAACATACAAAGACTCTATATAACAAATAAAAACTCTACGGTGCAAAAGCATATAACATCTTGATAATAACGGTAGTTCGTCGAAACTAGTCGATGTTTTTTAATATTTTTTAATGTGATTTTTATGTTTTGTGTATAACTTTTTATGATAATTTTATTATTTATGAATTGATTATTTTGTGAAATATATATATAAGTACAAAAGATATAAAGAGTGCGAGAGACCGTTTTAAACATATGCCAACTATGCAGGAATTCAGTAACATTATTAATTTCCTATTTCCTTCGATTAACACAAACACGTGTGTGTGTCTCTTTATTGATGGTTTGAATTACAGCCGAAACGATGGCTACTCTATGACCTATTATTTATATTTTTTCTGCGCTAATTTTATTATTTCTGATACGTCCTCCTCTTCCCACACTAGAACTCCTGCGATTTGATTATTCTCCGTATACTCTCATCTGTAATCTTTCTCCTCTGCATTCAGTGTCCATATCGATATCTGTTAGGGGTTATTAGTCATGGAGTGGGCAATGAAATTGCGGATTCTCTGCTTGTTTTCCAGCTTCGAAAAAAATCCCAATTTACAGATTTTGGTATCTCCGTGTCTATTTCTAATAATCTACGAGAGGTTAATAATACGAATACGACTAATGAAGAGTAGTTGAAAAGGCAAATATTATCACCATCCGCTAGACAAGACTAAAGAATTTTCAAAAGATTATTGAAGATGATTTTTTCCAATTTAAAACACACAAAATGAACCTCCGCGGGCATAACTAGTTTTTTTTTTTTTTTTTATTTTATTACTTTCAGAAAAATAAGAAACTTGCCTTGTTAAAAATAACGATGATAATTCGTGCGCGATAACGAATATTTTACTAATGACAACCGCAACCCCAGAAATCAGCATTGAAGCTTTTTCAGAAAAATGCTTATTATTCACACGGATACAATTTGAACCAAACACAGTAAAAATGTCTCACATCTTGTCGAGCATTTCGCAAAATATCTACATACAAATACGAGTATGTTTTTGTTTTTTTTTTGTTCGAAAGTTTTCTTCTAGTACTTCTACCGCTGACAGATAAAAATGCGGCTGATTTTGCAGTGATTTTTAATGTACAATTAAAGGCGACGTACATTATTTTCGCTAATTCTGATTTATCTGTTCCCCCCCTCAAAGCGTCGAACGATCAGCCTAATTTCTGCTAAAACCGAATGTCGGTCGAACTCTAATTGCGTACAGGTTACGGCCATCTCGTAATTTACCGTTATGTTGGTCGAGGGGAAATAAGATAATTTCCCTAAATAATATAAATCGGAAATATCACGTTTTGCGCGGTAAAATTATCTATTTTACCGGCAGGATTTTACCCTTTTTCCAGTGGTTTTTCGTAAAATATTAAACAATTAAAATCGATGTCGTGTTCGCTTGTTGTTGCACAGCGCGTAGCTTACATAATTTCGTCTAGCATTAAAAAGAAACGAATTGTGCGATAGACGGTTTTTACTGTAAATCGACTTCTCGTTTACGGTGACATAAAAGAGTAAAACTTCACGCTGCTTAGCCGTTTGCTTCAAGTGCTCCCTAGTCATAAAGAAATATAATCAAGAACAAACTCCCCCTCCCTAAATGGGTCAAATTTATTTCAGCTGTAACGGTTTTTCTGTGGTTTTTTTTTTTTTTTTTTTTTTTTTTTTTATAAAAAAGATGTAACTCTTGTTATTCCTAGGCCAACCTTCGATACGGCGCAACCGAAATAACGGTGGTACACAATTGTTCTTTTATTTATTTCGTTTGTTTGTTTTTTTTTTTTTTTTTTTTGTTTATAATATATAAACTAGCATAGGGGCTAAAAAAGTATTACAACAAATAACGTGTAGTAAAATTTGCTAGAAAGATCATGGTCACTATGCGAATTAAAATCAAGCGCTGTGATGATATAAAAGAAATATTTTATCACTAGGTCGAAGAGTCGAGTAGAGTACGCCGTCTAGGAGCATTATATTCCAGAGCAGGCCTAAACAAGCCAAATATTGCCGCCCAAGCCACTTCTCTATTATTCTATTATTCTAGAGGCTGGACGTAGACAGATGAATTTTTTTAGAAAAAAAGAAATATAGAAATATACGAAAATAAAAAAACTTGTAACTTTATCGGAAAATATATTTAAAAATATTTTCTGACAAAAGTTTTTTCAATTTCGAACAATCATAGGGGAACAGTTATGAAATATCTCATGCAAATATACATTTTTTTTTATTTTTTTTTGATTATTATTGTCACTATTTGCGCCGCGTGACTTGAATAAATACTCTGGTGTATTAATGATCCAAAATTATAATGCACTGAAACAATAGACATTTGTTGTTTTTTACTTTTGTTTTGCGGAATACCAAATATAATGTGGTCTACACTACCACTAACGTATCGAGTTTTGCGAAAAATATTTAATATTATCTCTCTTTATTATTTCTATCGCTCTCCTATCTAACCCCCGCTATTGATGTCTAGGATCTATCGGGATGGGCAACTTGCACAGCGTCGATGATGGATAGTCTCTAATCAGCCCTGCTGACAACAGGATCTCAGGAACATACAGCATACAACCTGACCGAATCTACATTTAACTGATCCTTCTCCCTTGTGTCGTTTCAGATCCGTTGTTGACATGCCCAAAGGGAGGGTTTAAAAAAAAAAAAAAAAAAAAAAAACCTCGTTGCTCGACATTTATTTTATTATTTTACACGGTGTACCCCATGTAATGGAAATATAACAACGCTTATATAAATAATGTAATAATTAACTGTCACTAAGGTGTCTCGAAGATTATGTACCTCTGTGATCACCACAGTGTGCATCATTGTGAAGGTATTTAATCTTCGAAGCGCGTTAGTGCCCATTAATTATTACATTATTTACAGAAGTGTACAGGGAGTTTAACCCTCTACTCGCTTTACTCACCCATATCCAAGAAGCTCCCTCAACTGTTTCCTTCAGTCGCTACCAGGCAGCATCGTTACTTGTTAAACTATCAAAAATGGTAATTGGGAACGATGAAAAAAAAAAAAAAAAAAAATCGACAATTTCTATATTGTAAAATAAAATCGAAATGAGGCATCGAAAAATGTGGAAACTTTATATATATATATATATATATATATATATATATATATATATATATTGATATAGATATATAGATATTCATTATAATTAGTAACAAATAGTAATGTGTGTCATAAATAATACTAATATATTAACGAGTTTGGCAAAAATTTATTCAGTTTGCTGGTTACCCCATGGTGTAAAGTTACTGTTTACCTTTTTAATAAACCCGAAAAATACTACCCGATCGTAATCCCTTTCACAAAAGCTCGTTTAATAGAATTTCCTTGAAAAATCCGACCAGTCAATTTTATCAAAATTGTTCGAGCTGTTTCTCGGATACAAGAATTGCTCCTATTATAAGTACCCGATTTTGCTCGGATCTATTTTGAAGTTTCAAGTCGATCAAGGTATTTAAAAAAAACAAAAAAAAACACACACACACTTTAAAAAATATAACGATAATATGCGTGTAACGGGAAAGTTACATTCGCACAGAAGAGATATATTGCACTACTTTTTGGCATTCTCACGTTACACGAAATAAAAGCAAATATTCTTATAAAGCAGAAATATTATTACAAATTATCATTCGTATAATTCTGCGACGATTAGCCGTGTATTTTAATTGGAACATTGTTTAAATATCGCGAGTAAATATATATTTGATAGCGAAACGAAGATGTACACCTTTATTCGATTTGCCCGATAAATATATTCACTTTTACCACCGGAATTAAGCGTATTACCTACATGTCAGTAAACCCTGAAAATACGAAATTTACATTTAAACACAGACTGTTTCTCTTTTAAAATTGCTCGTTTAATAGAATTTTCCGAATGATAAAGTAACCGATTAGTTTCCGGGCCCCTAAAAACATCTAACTCAATAATTCCACTAAAATCATTCGAGTCGTTTCAACCGGTTAAATAGATATAAATAATTATTGTTCTCAGTACACGATTTATCCTTGAGCGCAGCGTAAATTAACAATATAACAATTACCGGAAAATTATAATAATCAGTAAGAAATTAATATTTCCCCCTTTTCCCTTTACTTTATTTATTTATTTTTTTAATCTACATCAATATCTGTTGACGCGTATCTGATTTTCTCTTTAAAACTCTCAAAGACGCGCGTGAGATACATTTTATTTTAGTAAACCTCATTTTTGAAACAACGATTATCCACAAAAACACAATATTAACGTTCTAAAAATTCGCATTGGAACAAAATAGTATTAGGTTTTTTATACGCGGACGTTAAGAAAAAAACAAAAGAAAAAAAAAAATATCGCGATAAGCTCGGAGGCCGCAAAATCACCCGTACACCCGAGTCTTCCGCTGTAGAATAATGCGCTAATTCAAAACCGCTTATTTATATTAACGCCGGAAAGAGTGCACGACAAAATAAAATTACGTAAACCAAAGCTTGTAACGAGGATTTACCGCAAGTAGTCTGTTGACTTATAGGAGATTTTTTGTTAATCTTTAAATTGCTACATGGTAGCCGATCATGTATAGGACCATCATATATAGGACCACAAAATCGTCGCTCTACTAGCCGCGGCCGAGAGTCTGAGGACTGACAACTAAGCCGAAAAAAACACTGACTTAGGTAGCTGTAACTGGACTGCTGCGGTCAGATCTAGTTAACGATCGCCACAATACCGGATCAACAATGCGGAGATACACCTTCCGACTAGATACACTGTATGCGAGTGGTTTATAGGCGCCGAAAAAAAAAAAAAAGACGAATTTTTAATTAAAGGCGAAACGTCTAGTCCGGAAATATGCAGACACGCTCAAAAAGCGTTACTGAGATGAAATTTTGATTAGGCGATATATTTTCTTAATGGCGATTTATTATTAATCGTCTCCTTCTGCCCAAAATCAGTAATTGCAGTATTTGGTGACTTGTCGCAGATTAAAAATGTAAAAAAATCATTTAAAAAAAAAAACAAACAAGAAAAAACAATTAATAAAAATGCATATTCTTCAAATTTCGTATACTGCAATAAATAAGCAAATATCGGAAAAATAAATTAATTAATAATTAAATAAATAATTGTCCGACGCTGCAGTTACCTAATGTTATATTTAATTTGCCCAAGTTTACGGTAAGTAAAAATCATTACAATGAACAGAAAAATGTTACTTATTCGGGAGGGCACATATGCAGTGCTTTACAATTTCAATGAAATTAGCTCAAATTTTTACAGCGTATTTAAAATGTTACCATAGCGCTCAACTTGATCGCACGCGAATATGCAGTTTTCAGTGATTTTGACAATATAACACGGACGATGCTACATAATCGCGCAATTCTCCCATTAACGATCAGATTTAAATGAATACGAGTTTCTCGTCACTTGCAAGTTTATTGCGAAAAGGCCAGTTTTTTCAATCGTTACAAATATATCACTCTACATCGATCGTGTATGTTTAAAAAATCAAAAATTGACGTATCAATGATTTTGTTGTTGTTTTTTTTCGCCCGAAAAATGAGCCTCGAAATTAGTACCGCGCTCTGTTTCCATACTTTACCAGCAATTCTCGTCACTAATGTATGTGTACGAATATAACAAATGCCAATCGGTACGTCAATAAGCAACTATTATTACGCGAGAATCAAAGATCGTAATGAATTATCTGCACCAATTAAACAACTACTTTCAGAAATAATGAGACCATAATAAAATAAAAAGAGTTGAATAATAACCCGGAAAATCGGTATAAATGCTTTGTGCAGCTGCGGTGAAATTAATATAATAAAATGAAAGTCAGACAACAACTCATAAATTAATAAAAATGTATTCATCGGCAACACCCCCGCGCAATTCTAGAATAGAATTATTACAAAAGATTAATTACATTTTTCGCGCGACGCCATTACCACCCGCAGAGGTTGCGAAGGAACTCTAGTAGGAAAAGAATTTCAGAATGTAAAGAACTATTCTTCGAAAAATATAAAACGATAAACAATTTAATAACAATTAAATAAATCAATTATTAAACTCTCCGAAGTTGTATCCTATAGGACAGCGGAACTGACCCCTCACCGCCTCGAAATGTTGAGAATTGCTATTTTCCATTGTTTGGTGGTTTGGAAAAGTGTTTTTAACAATTACGATCCTTATACATCAAAAGTGTGAAACAAGGAATAAATCAAATTAGCTTAAACATCGAGTCAGTTATTCAAAATTTTATCTTTCAAATATTTTTTTTAAAGTGTTTCCTCAAAAGTAACTGACCAATGGAGAGAAAGCTTCAAAAATAAATAAATAAAATAAAGCGTTCGAAAAAATAAAGTAAAAACACCGTTAATCGCACGAGGAAAAAGGAAATAACGGAGCTAAAGAAATAAACATGTACTCATATAAACATATACATAAATATATATATATATATATATATATATATATATATATATATATAAAAATATTTTGCATTAAGCTGTTTTTACTCCTTTCACCTTACCCAAACAGCCGATAATATACATACATTCAATAGTCATTAATGAGAATAAATTATATTTGGTTATTTTTAAATATTACATTTTATTATAAAACGTATCGATATAAATTTTCACTTTCCAGCATACTGTTAAATTATAAGATGAAATATATGCGACGATATAATTTTATTCTGTAGTCTCAAACCGAATTGCTTTTGGCTGAAATTGTACTATTACTTATAAAAAAAAAAAAAATTTAACGCACTCTCAGGAATTGTCCGCTATATTCTCCCAACGATATCCACGAATGTAATTCTAACCACACAACTTTTGAGACTTCCTGCTCCTTATAGTGCTGCAACTGTTCTCTCCTTTCCTTCGCTATCTGTTGTCGCTCCCCTTGTATCCTTCATTGATGCTATATAGCTGACCGCACACGAATATCTAAATAATTAATTCAGCGACACGTTTCTTTCTTATCGAACATGGGTCTGCCAGCGATCCCCCCCCCCCAAAATAATGTCAATGACTAACTATCGCATTATCCGTTTATTACATTTATACCATAAATATTATAACCTTTTGTTTTTTTTTGTTTTTTTTTTGAATTACTCAACTCCACCTTCGTGTATTGTACAGGGCAAGCCGGGATTAAGTCGCTTGTATTTATTTCCGCAAAACAAATATGTCAGTAAATTATACGCGAAAATGTTGGAAAAAAATGACAAAATAAAAATAACGTTACGAATTCATCCGAAAATTTTTTCAAAATATTTCATCGCTTGTATCTTAAAGTGATTTGCAATAATCATTTAATATTACGATATCTGTTTGTTTTTAGATACGTTAATTTTTCTTATTCGTTTATTAACTTTTTTTGTTTCCCAACAAAATTTTCGAAATAGCAGCCGAAACGTAAATTAACTGGTTGGATATAGTGAAGGGTAACAAGGTTTTTTAGCTATCGCATTGCTGAAGATCCGAGACTCGGGTGATTGTGCCCCGAGTCTGTAAAATAATTCGCGAAACCTGGAAAAATAAAAAGGAAAATTATCAGGGGTCCGCTTCATATTTTTTCTATGTACGTAAACTTTGCAGTATTTCTTGGTATCTTTTTCCCCTCAAATCAATTGAATCGAGTTTAGACTTTAAAGTATTTATGTATTGTACTGACTGGCTGAATAGCGCCACAATTACGCGCGATATTATTTGCTTTTGCCGCCGTCAAATATTCACAAGACATCCGGAGGTGGTAATTAGAAGTTGCCTAAAAATGTAGATAATCGAAATACAACAAAAACAACGGTGTGAATGTGAAATATTTTAGTCAGTTTCGATGAATGCATTTCGCTCAGCTACCACTTTCGGAGAGAAAATAATTAATTTTAAGTCTAAAAAATGTTAATTCTTTATATCTCCAAAGCGGAAAATGCAACTAGGAGGCCTTCCGCAAAAATACTCGAAACTAGTTTGACGGCATATTTTTCTAGTCGAACTGCTTGTCATAAGTAGTAGAGCAGAGTGATAAAGATGGATTCGAGGCAATACGGGGAATTATAAGCGCAGAAAGAGCTACAATCGCGACAAGAACAAGCGGCTTTCACAATGCGAAAACTATTCCTGTTGTGCACGACGATCAATTATTCATCAGTTACATATTCACTTAAATACTGACCGGAAGGCACTGATCGCCGAGTAACTTACGTAACGCAGGCACATAACTGATAAGTTCGGATCCCGTTTGAAATAATAAATTAAACGTAATATCGTTTTTTTTTTGTTCTTTTTCTTTTTTTTTTTTGAATTTTTCAGCGCGTCAATTATGAACATTAACCCGGCGTGAATGAAATTTTAGGAAATCATAATTGCGGCAGCGAGATTCGAACCCGGTTCTACCCGAATGAAACACAATTAACTAATCAACTAGCCACGGTAGCTCTGGCGATTATCGATTATTCGTGTTAAGGCATATATTTCGAAAAATTAAAATATCCATCTTTTTCGATTTTATTCTATTTTTTTAAATTGCGTAGAAAATTAAAAAGAAGTCAGATTTTTGAAATTGGCATCAATGACGGTCGGCAATAAGAGTCGAGCGGCGTATTATTAGACCGCGCAAATATTTTTCGCGTGGCGAATATTTCAAAATTTTTATTAGCGGTTTCAATATTTATAATTTTTTTTTCCTATTTTTATTCGATTGTATTAACCGCGGCATCAGAAGTGAAGGTTTTTTATTTTCTTTTCGTTTACCCTTTTAAATTAACATTATTTACGATAATTATAAGCAACAAAATAGGAAAAAAAAGCGAACAACAGAATTATGAGACCTCGGTTTTAATGCGTCGCTCATTCTATAAAGAGCACACAAAAAAAAATGTATATTAGACTTAGAGTAAAATAACCGTCGCGATAAATGTAAAAAAGTTCACAAAACGCATTGCCAGACACGTCGCATTTAGAATTGTTTTTTAATTCTTTTTAGTCCTAGCGGGTTTTTTTTAAGAATTTAGTTTTATTTTAAAACACAATTATAACGATTGTGCTGATTATTTTTCTCGAAAAAATACAGAATGCATAATCCGTTAATTTTGCAAATCGCTGCACTAAAAAAGGAGGAACTTTTTTTGTTTTGTTCTAAAAAGACTTAAAGCCTAAAAATTCCAAAATACAAAAACATTTCCGAGAGAACTAGATATATCAAACGTCACAATTCAGTTTTAACTAATTTACAAATTTTTATAGCTCTTCAAACGATATGCTTGCAGGCAGGCACCACTAGGCAAAATACGATCTATTATATTCTTAACTGTTATCGTGCTCTCAATCCTGATAGCTCGTGCATGCGGCTTCTGCACACTCTTCCAGTTTCATGATTTATTACGGTGCGAATAAAGATTTAAAAAAAAAAAAAACAAAACAAAACAATCATACAATTGTGGGTGTGTGCGCGAAAAATATTGTATTCAAAAATTTCAATATACAATTCAAAGAGAAGTTGGTTGACGGAAATAGCTATGGACAACACTTTATGCATTAGTAATTACGAAACGTGCATCATCCGAATCATAGTAAGTTGCGCCGGTCTTACTTTATTTCACATTCACGGCGTTAATTTCTTTCATTCTGACCACAATTTTCTCCCTATTTCACTGACGATAAAACAAAAATATCCATATTTACCGACATTTTCGCCGGTCCTTTTACCGGTTAAAAAACGAAACTTTACTCGCGTATGTTTAAATTCAAATAAAGATGAACAGGGTAAACTACATATTTTTTCTACTATATACTGATATAAAAATTAGCTACACGAATCTAAATACTAGGAAGGTGAAATAATACATGTCACTACTCACTTGAGATTTTTCCAAGGAACAACTTCTCTTATATCAAGGATATTAAATCACGCATTACATCTGAATTATGACCATACAGCGCGCATCCTTATTAATACGAAAATATAGTTTTAAATCAATGCAACGACATAACTATTTTTGAACGTTGAGTTATTCATTCGGTGACTGCAAATTCAACGACCACGTTGATTGTTCTAACGCAATTTCGATAATTGTTACAATTAACGAGTGGTTTAGCGCGCGCAATTTTTATTTTTTATTTATTTTTTACTCTACACTAAAAAAAAAAAAAGGTTGTTGTAAAAGTTTAGTTTTTTTGTAGCAAAAGTATTTTTTTTTTTTTTCTTGGGCTCGTCAACCAAGGGGACCTTTACCCAGAGAAACAAACAGCAAGGAAAGAAGTCGGTTATATTTTAATCTGATCAGAAATCTTTACTAAAAAGAAACAAATAGCAGGAATAATTAATTTGGAAAGGAAAGGACAAGATATAGGAAGCACAATAAGGAGCAGGAAGCCTAAGCCTCAACAACTAGGAATACAAAGTAAACCTACAGAGAAGTTATGCGTATTACTAATTTAAAAAACGATTCTGTTTTGTAGGGCATTTAACCAAAAACCGTTATTATTAGGGGAAAGTAAATAAAAAAAAAAAACAGCCTAATGAACTGAAGAAAATTGCTGATGTGTTTAATTTTTAATGAAGTAACCTTTATTTATTTATTTATTTATTTATTTATTTATTTATTAATTTTTATCTGAGATGCTAACGTACCAAAAGAGCTACTCTTCAAATTTCGCAAATTAAAATTTTTAACTACATCAAACAATCAACATAGAACAACTGTTTTTGACATAACATTACTGATCCAGCGTCGTTCGTGAGCAAACATCACGTATTGACCCGAAGACGTTTAGATTTAAAAAAGAAAACCCGGAAACAATAAACACAGTATTACACTATACTCCTGATATTCAATATATTAAAATAAACACACACACACATATATATATATATATATATAAAAAGTAAAAATACACCGACTAGTTCGGAATGTTCGCGAATTATTTTTAATATATACGGTCATATTAATATATTGATTGTCGCAGTTTAAGTCAATAACAGTACAAATAATGCGTCTAAATTATGAGGTAATATATATTGTGCTATATCGTTAAAATTACACAATTATTAATGAATAATTTATGTAATTATACCGCGATTTAATTATCCTCAATCTAAGCAGTGAACGGTCCAGTCTCACATCAAAACACAAACCTCGTTTATCGGCTACCGTAGAATACTGTTCAAAACATTCAAGCGGGGAATTTCAGCATAAATAGATGATGATGCGTAGAGCAGGAAACGGCAAAAACGGTTTTTGGTTTGTTGCGCCATCTACCGTCGGAAGCTTGTAACATTCTAAAACGTTATCGTGAAGAACTACTACTACTAAAACTCTTCCCCCGACCGAGTAATTAATAATTTACTGTTACACGATATCGAATTTCGCGGAAAAATCTAAAAAAGTTAAACAATACACGCGGCCACCACTGTTAATAACTTCGAAAAAAAAGTACGGAAGAAAAAATCAAGAAAAGTGTACTTACGAAAATAATTCAACGTTTCTCTAATCTGATCGGGAGATAGCGCTGGAATATTATATTCCTCCGGCTTCAGAGCGGGACTAGGAATGAACCAATCTTGATTTTCGTAACCTGCAATATATTATAAAATAATAGAGAATACATCGCGCAGTGCTATTGTTCTGCTAATTACATCAATTACATCGAGAAACAATGAATTATTATTATTATTACTACTACTATTGTAACGCTACTAATAGAAAAATACAAAAAAATTCGCAAGGCAAGTGTGTTAATCAACTGCAACTTTATTATCATCAAAAACCGGTTAATTTTCACAAAATTGATCCGGCACTCTTTTACAATATATACTAGGAGAGTCCAGGTTACGGAATTCTGCAAAATAAATATTACCGGGATATTAAACAACAACCCTGTCGAGTTAATTTTCTGTTTGATATAACCCTGACACATTATTATGATCATGAATAATGTCGTTAAAAATATCGAAAGGCAAAAAAAAAAAACAACAGCTAAACGATAACTGAAAACCGAATTTTTCTAATTTTATCTCATCAATGATTTATAAAAAATATTATACGTATACTTAGCGACACATAAAGGGGGATAGTTTGGGGATTAGAGTTACGCTTGTTAACAAAATAAGCCGATTAATTTCTGCACTTTTTACAGACTTATTCGCTAATCAGTTTTTATAAACATATGCAAAGCTATCCCCGTTCTAAAGCATTTTTTTGTTTGCGGTTAACTTTAGTTACTAATGCTTCTACACGTGTAATTTTGCAGTTATATTTATCAAGAAATCTGTGCAAAACACTTCTGTCGTCTCCTAAATAAACACTCTTAATGTTTTATTTACCGAGATTAATTATTCTTAATACGTTACAAATTTATCATCATTTATAGTGCCATACTTAATTCCCGAGCGTTGGCGACTATCTATTCGTACATTTCAGCAGTACAGATAAGTGTGTACCAGGCAATTTGGCAACATGCAAGACTACATTCGGAACTTACTGTACATGTTCAACTTATCGATATACAAATGCGGTCCCGTATTATATGGTACGTGTGGTGGTTTGCCATTGTCTTTCAATTTAATCTTTTTTCGTAATTTCTATCGTCCCCGGGATCGAACGCGACACTTCCGTAATGGAAGCCAAGCGACGCTTTAGAACTAGCCCCTATCGGTTACGAAATATTACATAAATATGACTAAATATTAGGCAATTTTAAAGGGTTAGAACAGCCAGCATTTTCAAGGAATAAATGAAAATAAAATACAATTATCAATATAAACTTTGGAATGATTTTTCTCTCCAATGTTGTTTTCAAATGAAGTATTATTTTTCAGTTAACAATATATGAACGATTTCTTTTTCTTTTTTTTTTTTAAATTACAAATAAAATAAATTTTACTAAAATCACATTCAACCAAATTTTCCATCTGAAATAAATAACTAAGCTCGTTCCTCATATTTCGAATATCGAAGGTTACAAGTTTAGCCTATAGATATATCTTTATTACTTTTAAATATAACTTGAAATTATATCATTTTACAACTCGGTTCTTCTTGAAGCGTAATAACATTAACATCAAATATATCTACAAATGGCACGATGTCTATCACACGTAGCGTCCGGAATATTTATTTCCAAAATAATGCAAAATCAGTTTCCCATTTCGTTTTTTCTCTCCATTTCAAGCAGATACAAAGTGTGTTAAGACAAAGCTGAATTTATACCCTGTTTTAGTACACAATATGTTCTCCTATCACTTGACATTATCATAAAATAATCAGAATTATTTCAGTTTCATCAAATCTACACACCTTTTAATTTGTTTCTTGCAAAAAAAAAAAAAAAATAAAATAAAATCACAATACATCATATTTGAACATTATATGATAGAAAATTTCTCAAATTTTTATGTTATGAGGATTATTCTTCACTAACTAAAACTGTATTTTCCATCACTTTTTATGCCTTTTTTTTTTTTTTTTTTTGTAATTGTTATGAAAATACAAAAAGCTTCTCCCGAAAAGAAAGTTGGCTTTCTATAAGCGACCACCTCGGTTGAGAACTACTGTTTTTAAAAACACGTTTTTTTTTTTTTACATTTCTTATTAACTGTAATTCACCGTAAAGGTTCCATTGCTGGGATCAGTATTTCACTTTCCCGATAAAGCACATCGACGAATTCTAATATATTTTCTCTGAAATAAGTCACATTATTTTCACTATTAATAATACTTATTAAAATAATATATTTATTACACAATTCCAACGTGTTTAGAAGCGTTTACGATCACCGATTATAACGAATATTAAATTAAATGAAAAACAAACATATACAAATAAACCATAGTAACGGTATTAAAATGAATGGTAAAGTCGTCATTTTAAAATAAATAAATGTAAACATTTAAAAATGTACAAAGGAATTAAACAAATGACATGAAACATTAAAATGACAACATAAAACAGTATGAATTAAAAATTAAATTGTTAATATTATTACGATAAATTTACGCTATTATATATTGAACAACGGATTTTCAGTTAATAGAGTGCGCAATGATTAATAATAATGTTTTTGTATGTATTAGTGTAATAATGTTCTCAGCAATTTATAACTATTAATATATTTTAAAGTATATAAATCGTTGTTAGTGGCAAACGTTATGTTTACGTGTTCGACAACTGAAGATCGCGTATCTCGGGGTATCGAACATCGAAATTTCTTCATGTTTGTCCTACACATACATTTTCTAGCATTTATCACATACTGTTTTATATATTCCAGAGTGAATGTATTTTTATCATTTTCTAAAATTGTTTACATTTACCAGTTTACTTATTACTTGTTAAAAAAAAAGATAGTTTTCATTCTAATTTTAATAAGTTGGGAATTTTATCCACTATTTCTTTTTTGTTATCATTATTATTATTACTTTGCCGTTTGTAATTAAGCTTTTTAATGTATATACATTCAATTTACATAGGATTATAATTATTATTTAAAGTTATTAGTTCAAGTTTGTTTGCAATTTTGATTAATAAATACAAAGATATTATGATTATTATTAATTTCCCTCCATTAAAAGAAAATTCGCCGTTTAATATATAATACAAATTTATCATAATAATATTAAAATTTTTTTAATTAATTCATATCGTCACTATTGTTTTATGCAGCTACTTTAAACTATTTAATTTATATGTTTTTAAAATTAACGCTTATTTATTTTAAAATAGCGATTTTACCGTTCATTTTAATACTGTTATTATGATTTATTTTCCAATTGCCACTTCCCTTTTTAGAAACAATTTTAAAATTTCGATCTGAAGTTCATAATCCGTGGTTTTATAGACGAAGATTTTTAGCAGTTATTCCGTCAAGGAAGGAAATATGGTGGTGAAATGCTGTGATCTTTTCACAATACACAATTACAACTGTGATAATACATCGACAGATATCACCTCGGACAACTCTGATTAAAGGAATGAGAATAACAATATCCGTCGAATCACTATCGCACTATAGAAAAAACGAATCAGATTTTCGAAGATTAAGAGGCAGATGTGAAAAAGGCAGACGACGAACTGGTGGGAGTAAAACGAAATTTTTCCAATTTCTGATCAAAAATTTATTATTTTGGTAAATTAAGTCGCTTGTTCGTCTATGCCGTGAAATAAATTCGTTAATTGTACTCAATTTAAAATTTAGAAAATTTTCTTTCATTTTTTAATATTATTTAAAACGTACGTATATTTTAAGAGGTATCTAAAATTTTCAAACTTTATAAATAAATTTTTTTTTGTTTTTTGTTGTTTTTTATTTTTTTATTTTTTAAAGACCGAATTAAGTAAAAACCCCTCTCCAAAGATAAAACTACCTCACCAGAAAAAATTAATACATACGGGAGGGGGGTCGCCAACATTACTCACTATTAATAGACAAATAGATGAAAATATGTTTGAAAATGGATTTCTCGGGAAATTAAAACCTATTTCATTAATATTCAGTCCTAATCTGCGCCAAATTCTACGATGATATCAGCAACGAAGAAAGAAAATTAAGGAAGGCAGTCTCCAATAACTAACTTACATTATAGCTATTTAAATTAAATCAAAAAAAAAAAAAAAAAAAAAAAAAACAACGAAAAATAACTAATTTTGAAACAAAAATCAGTAAAATAGTGGAACAAGAAATCATTGAAGTTTTCAAGCAGGCTCCAGCTCATGTCGGAATCCGCGGGAAACGAAATAGACGATATTTTGACGAGGTCAGAGAATTATATAGGCAAAACAAGTAAAGTTAAACTGGGAGGAGCACGTGGTAGTTATAGCATTTATTAAAACAGCGAGAGACATCATGCAGAAAGATCAACCAGTACAAAGGCTAATCATATGATAATCATAGTAAATCAATTGATCGGCACGCGTGGTTCGGATATTGGGTGGTATGCAGATTATATAATTACTATAGGTAGGCCTATATTCGACCATTATCGTACTCCTATCTAGCGCGTTTAGGTATAATGGAGCGCAACGCGTCCGTATTCTACAGTCTAGAGGAGTTGGAGCATAAAGTTTGACAATGCATTTTTAAAAATTTGAACATATATAGAAGAAAAACTTTATTAATAGCGATCATTGTAAATAATAACCCAGCCGAATTCAGCATCAATTATTAAAAGCATTGGCGCACTCAAGGGAGGTGCCACGAGAGCCATTGCTCCACCCAAAAAATCTTCGAAATCTTAATTTCGTTTTGTACTGTTTTGTTTTACTTATTTTTTTTTTAAAAAAACCATACGCATTTACCTTTTGCTTACATTACAAATATAAAATTACGTTTCTATTGTTATTATTACTTTTTTTTAAATAAAATTCGTCAGTTTTGTAATTTTTTTAAAGATAATATTCGTTAATTTTGTATTTTTTTTTTTTTTTAATTTTAATTTACAGACCATGGAAATAAATAGGTACTTAGTCGAGGTACCGAGTTACCACCCCCTAACTCATCTAAATTCTAGTCCCCACCAAAAGAAACTCCTGAGTGCGCCTTTGATTAAAAGACAGTGCAACAGTCAGATAAATAAGTAATGATTAAATGAAATTAGATTAAACAAAACAAATACGATTACCGAATATTTCAAATATTTAAATCTAATTACAAAAGAAAAAAGAAACAAACAATTGCCTAACGCATTTCTAAAAATTAACAGATACAACTCCCGTTATTATATTATTATTACTACTAGCCGTAAAGAAAGAGTTATACAATATACATTGAAACAAAAACATTATTAAAGAAAAAAAACTTATAATCTAGCCCTGAAAGGGGGGCAAAAGCCTCCCTCAACCGAGCTCACTCTAGTCTGTCATAAGCTACCCGCTGATACTGTTTATGTTTTAGCATTTTAACAAAACTGTCCTCCCACATCTGATTTCAGGTCTTCCTCTTTTCCTTTTTCCATAAATAGTTCATTCCGTTATTTTCTTCGTCCATCTTGTAGAATTCATTCTTACAATATGTCCTGTCCAATCCCATATTTTCCTTCTTATTGCCCAGGTGAAGTTGTCATTAACTTTTAATTTATTTTTAATACTTTTCATGTTTATTTTGTTTCTTAATTTAACTCCCACCGTAGATCTTTCCATTGCTTTCTGGCATGTATTAATATTTAGTAAACTCTATCGTAGACGATAGGAAAATACGGGCTATTACCGGCCAGTATTACCGGGACCATGCGTATTTCTCGGAATCGGTAAATGCATAATTATTTTATCGTAACATACTGATTACTGCATTAATACGCCACACATTCCACTTGTGTCACAATTCAGTTAGCGTAAAAAGTGATAGCAGGTGTTTTTTATTTTTTAAATAACTCATCTAGAAAACACATGTAAAGCTGCGTTACATTAACAATTTTTAAACCGCACACACGCATTAAATTCTTAACATATTTCGCCCACCACTAACATACCTGATTGGTCTAAAATTTCACTAAAAGCTGCAAATGTTTTTACGCAAAAAGTGTCTGCGGAGTATTAATGGGCACGGCGCCTAATAAGGAAAACAAATATCATCGGCATTACTCCATAACACGATTAATACTTCCCCACGAACGTACATGTTATTAGAGAAGGTTAGCAAATGTTGGGAGTTCCTTTTCTGGCATTTTTCAATCTTTCTATTTTCGGGAATCAAGTTTTGTATACTTTATAGACAGTTTAAAAAAAAAAAAAATTATGAACCGCCGCGTCAATCGTTAAAAGTGGAAAACGAGCATAAAAGATACGCCGGTTTATATGGTATAATTATAGCTACACTTTATGAGGCAACATCTAAAACGACTTCAGGCGCTTGCATTCAGTGCAAGTGGCAGTGTTTATATCCATGTTCATTTTCCCCCGAAAAAGGTATTTTCTAATGAAAGGAACAACTTTCAAATTGGTCGTTTATCTGACTCTGGTCCGATAAATGACGGCTGATTTACCAATGTGACATTTCATTTCTATTTCAGAAAAAACAGCAAAGAAAAACTCAACTCGATGATGGACACGAGTCTCTAATAATTCCCTAGCCATTTATGAAAACTATAGAGAACACGATGTATATTCATTTGTAGACGTCTGCTCCACACACATCTCTTAAAGTTTTGAAACCTTTAGATAGACACTGAAACCAACGCAAACTGTTAATGTAAAAAAAAAGGGGGGGGGGGACAGCACCTAAGAGAGTAAGAAAATGTTCATTAGTTTTTGTTCGATAAATAATCTTACAGAAAAACTTCCCGCTCTAATAAGTCGTCCGGGACTAACTTATACTTCACAGGAAAATTCTCAAGGAAAAAAATGAAAGCGTTCAAGAGGATAATAGAATGACATTTCCAGTTTAAATGCAAAATTCGTTCGTGAACCATTCAAATGCACTTCGGGGCAAAATTATACGAAAGTCGTTGTAAAATTACAATATCGCAACACTTTTTCCGTTTTTTCCGGTTAGCAACGAATAGAACATTTTCAATAATCGGATTAAAATGACATATATACCGCATATCGGAAAAGCTTTACGATATAGTTACATATTTAAACGCGTAATTAATACGTTTTTTTTCTTCAAAAAATGCTTAATGTTCGAATAACTAATTAACTCCGAACTCCTGAACGTAAAAAACCGGCATGAAACAAACCGAAAATATATAATATAATGAATTTAGAATTATCTAAAAATAAAAAAAACTTTTTAAAAATAGCCTTTTATTTATGCACTAAAAGGAAGTACAAAATAACTTTAATAGCGCGCAACTACGAGATACGCATCCTAACATTAAAATCTGAAACTAGAAAATATTTTGAAAAATAAAAGCGGGGGCCGCAGTTACAAAAATATTCGGTTTGGGTGTGGTATGGTGGTGCACAACAATGGAACAACATTAAATAGTGATTGTAGTTTTAGCTTAGAATCCATTATAATATTAATATTTAACCCGCCAGTACTCGCTAGGCATAGCAGGACGCCAGTACTCGCGCGTGAGATTTTCTCTTACATGGGATTTCTGTGTAACCTCTACCTAGTTTTTGAACAATCAGGTTGAAAATAATTGTCTGTTCATTCATCATTCTCTTCTTTTACTTTTTCACTATACTTTTACACTCCAACTTCCAAAAATTAAAGCTCTGAAGACCATTTTTGGTTAATTTTTTCAATTGGTACCGGTAGGTATGCTTAGAAACGCAATAGTCTATGTTTGGAACCGTCATATGAGAATAATAAATACGGCCGAGTCGTGAGATATTCCTATATTCTTCAAAAATAAATTGACATAAAAAACAACAAAATTAAAATAATATTTATTTACATATATGAATATAAATTTTACTATCTCCTGTTCACATTAATACTTTGAAGCGCTTGAAAAATTATCTAATATCTCGATAAATTCGCAACTTTATTCTCCGACAATCGAAAAGCGATATACATATATACTCACGTCCTTTGGTTTTTATCGTCTGGAACTGTACACCTTAACGATCTGACTTTCATTCAGCTTTTTCTTCGAACAATTTTTATTGGAATATGTCAATCCGCATACAATATTAATTTTTTAACTTTAAAATAATCAACTTATTATACATTTCTGATTTTTATTTTATCACGTTAATTCAAAAAAATCATATAAATCACAATAAATTGCAATCGATTCAGCGTCTGAAATTACATAGAAAACGATACCCAACATGCCTATATTCCGAAAAACATTGAAAAACCGAACGCTTACACCCATTTTTCACCCATAGTTACCTGTATGTACTCGCACAGCTGTAGAACCCATATCAATCGATTCAGCACTCAAAACTACATGAAAAATGATACCCCACATGCCCATTAAAAAGTTTCATAGGCACCGAAAAAATTGAAACTAGCGCACTCGAGTGTGAGAGTTTTTCTCACAACTTAGTACTAACGAAAACAAATACCTCCTTCCGAAGCCTAGAGGTGATTGACTTTGACTATAGGGTGTCCTTTGGCTAGCGGTGACCCTCCCTTCCAGATATACAAGGCCCCAACTTTCCCGCCGTCGTGTACCCTAGGTAACACCATTTCATCCAGACATGTGAGAGAAAATCTCACGCAGCGAGTACTGGCGGGTTAATTATTAATCTGCGGCCCCTGCTTTTATTTTTCAGAATATTTTCTAGTTTCGGATTTTAATATTAAGATGCGTATCTAGTAGTCGAACACTAATAAAGTTATAATAAATATCTTTTTAAAAACACAGTTGTTTCCGAAAATTATTTATTATGAGTAATCACTGTGAAAGCTTTAAATATTTACTAATAAAGTTATTTTGTACTTTTTAGTGCATAAATTAAAACCTATTTTTAAAAAGTTTTTTTATTTTTTATTTATTAGTTTGAACTTTTTACTATGTACTTCAATAAAAAACAATAAATTTATAATTGTATTTTATTTTACTTTATTTTATTCAATATATTGATTATAGAACACTTACAGAAATTTGTGTTGCATTTTATTATTAAATAATGGATCGTATTCTTTCAATCTTATTGTCTTTTGTTTTTCATACGATACATACGAAATCCTCAGCACATGATACACAATGTTTGACTAATCTTTCCATTGATATATCACATGACCGGAAAAAAAATGTATTTTTTTTTGAAACTTTCGAGCTATCGACGTCCTAAAGGTCCGATTTTAAAGTTGGAAACCCAAATGTTCCAAAGTAAAGAAATACACAGGGATGCGCATTTTTTTTAACCTCGTTCAAAATCTTTAGCTATAATATACATAAGCCACCAGGAGGGGCTTCATGTCATTTTTTGCGCCTTTTTAAACTTTTAATAAACTTCGAATGTTTCGTTAAGAAAGTGAAATACGAGTTTGCTCCTGAAAAATAGCACTCTTTCCAACAGTGTATCATATGCCCGGAAAAAAAATATTTGTTTCCAAAAGTTCGAGATTTTGAAGTTCCGAGGGACTAATTTTAAAGTTGGAAACCTAGATGTTCCAAAACCAAAGAAATATACGTGCATGTGCATATTTTCAACCGTGTTCAAAATTTTTAGCTATAATGCTCGCGTCGCAAAGAGAGAGCTACATTTTCTGAATTTTTTAGAGAAATAAAATATGGTTTTGTTTTCGGCAAATAACGATCTTTCCAACGATTTATCACATGCCCGAAAAAGAAAAAAAAAACATTTTTTTTCAAAATTTCGAGCTTTTGGTGCCCCGACGGTTTAATTTTAAAGCTGGAAACCCGGATATTGCGTAAATTGTATTGTCATCTATAACAAGCATTTCTGCAAAAGGACACTTTTTTAATTCATCGGGAAGTAGGTGAAAAATCGTTTCCGAAATTCTCCTCAGTTCGGTGCCCCGAGGGTCTAATTTTGAAGTTGGAAACCCGGATGTTGCATAATATTGTATTGTCATCTATAACAATCATTTCTGCAAAATGACACTTTTTCAATTCATCGGGAGACAGACAGAATGACAAAGCGAGTTAAATAAAAGGCTATACAAAAAAAAAAATCACTTTAAAATTCTCTTACTCGCATCGGTGCTAAAATTTTAATATACATTAAAAACATTAATTCCGCATCGCAAAAAAAGAACATTTAAGCGTTTAATTTAAATCCTCGAAAAATAACAACGGTAATCGTCGTGATAATTTCGCGCCATTTGAACAAATCCAAGATACGAGTACATCTTATTGTTAGATACATGTAGTAGAAAGCAATATGCTTTGAAAGAAAAAATGAAAATGTTTTTGCTGGTTACGGGGTGAATTTTTAGTTAATTTTAAATTCCGCACTATCTATATTACCGATGTTTCTTTTTCCGATTTTTCGACGTCCATCATCTGTCCCGGAGTTACGAAGATCGAAGCATTTCAATTACGATAGTTATAGGCGCGATTTACAAGTTTATGCGTTACACCTTTGCGGTATTATCGAGTTTTATTCATATTAAATAATCATGCGATTCCTAAACTATCTTGATAAGATTATACATATTCTTGGGTGTGTATATTATACACGTACGGTACACGCTGAACAATCGTTTACTATATTAGAGGATTAATTAGTGTGATAAATTTGAAAACCAGATTCGAGAGAGCGACTTTCATTCGTTCTTAATTATTTTACCGACTTTCAAAAAAGTTCTACATAATTTCGGTCCTCGGCGAGCGAGTTATCAATAGTGCAATAGCGTGCTCTCGTTGGTTGATAAAGACATCCCGTTGGCAGCCAGTTCCACAAAGGCGGGAAATAACTAACTAGATTGACCAAGGCTAAGCTGATAGTGACGCGTCGAAGAGAGCTGCGATAGTAGTAAACGAGCAAAGCGAAAAAGAATATAGAGTCGATGAGGAGAGAGTATCAATAGATAGTGACGTCTCTTTCAGATAACGTAATAGTATATTCGGCCGGTTGATGTTAATTAAAAAATGCATGTTGTTTTAACCGAAAATTTTGCGCTAAAAATATTCGATTTAATGAAAAATGGGAAAAGTACGAGAACACATAAAGAAAAGTAGAAATATACACGGCAAATTTCACCGTTTATATGGAGAATTAGGAAGACACCCGGCGAAAAGATTTTATTCGTATTTACGCATGAATATTTCAACTTTTTTTGATCATATTTTACAAAATATTCAATCAAAGTTAATGACAAACCTTTTTTTTCGTTGCCAAATTTAAAGTTCATATATTATAAAATACGTTAAATATATAAGATCTTATGATAAAATAAACATGATTGCTTCCAAAAAATAAATATCACGGGGTAACTCGCGAAATTTTAATTTCTAAAACATTTGACACAATAAAAGGTTTTTAATTAGGCGGGCATAAATTTTCCAATATAGAAATTGCGTAAATTGTCCACTTAGAATTTATAATTAGAAAATATTTATACAAACGTTTAAATCAAACGTTGTTAATCATTTATTTGTAGATTTCATATCATTAGCTACTTCATCCCAGAGTTTATTCAAAATAAAACGGTCATAGTGATTATTTAGGTTGATCTAAAAGTGGTTTTCGAACGAAAACACTACTAATAAGTAATTATTTATTCATTTCCATATAATTTTAGTAGAAAAATTATAAAATTTGAAAATAATTTAAGATCGCGGCTATTACCTTTTTTTTTTAAAACTAAATAATAAATTGTGCAGAATTTTTGAGAGAGCTATTGATAGTAAAAAAAAACTAATCTGTACGCAAATATTACAGAAAGTATGCTTCATGGTTTCCTAGAAGATGAATAAGCAAAAATCAAATAAAAATAATTACATACACACTCTTTTTCTTCCAAAAACACGTGCCCGGTTATTTACCGGATGTGTAAGAGTTTTTTCCAATCAGCAAGTACGCTAGAACTGATAATCTGGTTGTGGTCTGTGGGGAAAGAGCTTTTATCGCAGCTTTATTCGACACGTCACGATGTACTTAGCCTAATGCTATGTCCGCACTGATGCGCTCTTTCAACTTGCGTCTTGGCTTTTTCAACGTGCGTCTAGACGCATGTTCGAAAGACAAGCAATTTCTGTCCGCACTTGTTCAACTCGTCTGTGCGTCTCCTCAGTAGGTCCTATACAACCACCTCGAGATGGAGTCAGACGTGCTATCCCTACTTTTGCTAAGTTCTGCATTTTTAATTTCGAAACATGGAAGAAAGAAGAAAATGAGAAGAAAGAAGAAATCCCTGTGGGTTTCGGACTTTTTGAAAACTCGAGATTACAAGATTCTGAAACAAGTGAATATACAGATGATTTATTGTTCAAAAACTTTACTCGAATGTCGAAGGCCAACTTTGATTGTTTGCTAAATCTGATTCGGGGAAAAATAGGAAAAAAAAAAAAGGGTATGCGTTTCTATGAAGCTATACCTCCGCAGTATAGGCTTGCTATCACTCTAAGATTTTTGGCAACAGGCGACTCAATCAAATCTCTTTTTTATCTATTCAAAGTTTCCGAACAAACTATATCAGAAATTACAATCATCGTTTTGAAAGCAATGATTGAAGCACTGCAGGATTACATCAAGGTAAGTAGAAATAATTTCTTAGTAACGTGTGTTTATTCATTTGTATTTCGTAATTGCTACAAAAAATAATTATCACAGCAAAATTGATATATAGGAAAAAATGTGCATATAAATATATCTACGTATATATTTTGAGAAAAATCAAATAAGTAGAGTAAAATAGAGGAATTAGAGTGTCTGAAAAGTACATTGGTTAGTAACTTTAGTAAGCGTAATGTAATTCAGAAAGTACTTCATTCACAGAAAGTCATCAGTTGTTGCTGAACGTTAAAAAACCATTCATATCAAAGCCATCGTTTTCAGTGGTAACCGCATCAGCATCATTCAGATCGAAATAAACTGGAATTCGATTATTACTGGTACGACTTCCAGTATTGGTGGTCGAGTATGACGGGGATGGAACGACAGAATATGTCGAAGATGATGCGACAGAATTTGACGGAGATGGTGCGACAGGATATGTCGGAGACTGTGGCACGGGCAACAGCCCAGCATCAGATAGGGGTAGAGTTGGAAAAGTGATTGTTGCTGGCTGCTTAGGAAGAAGCTGGGTTGGACGTGGTGGCATCAGTAGTCGTACTGGTTGTTGTTAAGGCAGTAGGCCCATTTCTTGCATTTCAAGATCTCAAACTTTTAATTATGTTTTTTACTCCTTTGACATCTAGATTATATACTTGTCCCCAAGTTGAGCCAATGCGTCGTTCCTAGCCTGCTTGTTGTTATAAGTTTTATCCCTGATATCCCGCAACACCGGTAAGTAAAGTAAGTCCCATACCCTTAACAGGGCGTCGGGGATTGTGAAGTTAAGGTACACAATGAACTAAGGCCGACAATGAGAGTAGGGAGGCCAGTTCCTTTCTCTCGGCCGCCTTTACTTTCCCCGATTTCTCTGGTACCCAATTATTTCAGGCTCTGGGAGCAATTCGGATCTGGAACAAGACAAGTCTCGATAACCTATGACACCTCTGGTTTAGTAGTCAAGCGTCTTAACCACTAGGCTACCGTTGCATTTCAAGATCTCAAACTTTCAATTTTGTTTTTTACTCGTTTGACATCTAGATTATATACTTGTCCCCAAGTTGAGTCAATGCGTCGTTCCTAGCCTGCTTGTTGTTATAAGTTTTATCCCTGATATCCCGCAACACCGGTAAGCTTCGATAATCATCAATAAAACCTAATGTTTCTTTTCCTCCGTCGGACATGACAAAACAAACGAAAACAATCAACAACAGAAAACAAGAAATTTCTCATGAACCGGCGGTTTTCGAGTGAAGAGGCACGGAATGGCGCACGTAAACCCACCACTTGCGCTTCGCCGGCCGCTCCAAGGTGTAAAACGTTCAACTCAAACGATGCCCCCCCCTTCCGCTATGACGCATGCCTCTAACGCACGTGAATCTGAACAAGTGCGGACATACCCTAACATTAACACCATTCAACCGGTGCGCAAATATTACGAATCAAGTGTACCCAACCATCTATAAAAACACTTAAACCTACATATTCTAAACCGGAAATCATTAGGAATCGACTTACACGCTTCACCGCTGGTAATACCGCAGCTAACAACTAATGTTCGAATAATATTTAAATATTAAAATCTAAAAAAAACTGCCAAAGAATTTGAGGTAGGGTTTATTAGCGGTGTAAAAGTGTTGGTCCGAACGGGACTCAGAGGTAAGTGTTAAGAGACCATGTTACTCGAATTCGCCGTGTCTACCCCGAGCTTCTTACTAATATTTTAGATAATTCAACAGCAGTCGCGGCTAAAAATAAAATAATTTAAGGCAGAAGGGAAAGGGAAGGGGGGATAAATATCCGCCTTAAGGCGATTTCCGAGACGGATTACCTGCGCGAATTTATCATCCGAAAAGACGAGACACTTTTCACTCCTGCGTACTAATTAATAAATTATACGTACACCGTGTGGTCATTAGCAGATTCTGAGGCATAACAAGGCGATATGTCTGGTTCAAGCAGGTAACAAATGAAAGAGACAACAGAGCTGCCATCGCGACAGACGTTTTTTCGGTGCGAACGAAGAGACATTATTTTTTATAACTTAAGGCGCGAGTGATAAAACGGTAACAGGAACGTAATTAAAAACACCGCACACGGTCGATGAAGAGTCGGAACCGCTGCAAATTAATAGGTTCGCACGCCGCTGCCGATGCGCGTCCAATTTATTAAATATGTTTTATTACTCGGCCGTCCTCGACGACAGCCGACCATAAAGTGTTCACGCTGGTCGATTGTCTGACAGCCAGCTTTTCCAGCTGAAATATGATAGTCAACATTGCGGAAATGTGTAAAGTTAATCATTCAGATTTCGGCTGAAATTTCAGTTCGGATTTCTCGCGACCAGTTAATGTGCAAGAATATAAATGAAGAAACATAAATGTTATTCTTAAAAATTTATCACCGACCATAATATACATACATGTGTGTTGCACATTAACACACATTAATAACATGCGGCGTGTCTCGTAAAATGACCCACCCGGAGAGGTAAACACTTTTTCCTTTTCCTCAATTTGTTCCGTCGTCGAGAATGATGTATTTAAAAAAGATGTAGCACACCAGATTGCACGAATCAGGAAGATATACTAAAAAAAAACACACACACACACAGAGAAAAAAACGATCTCAAAAGAAATTGTTTGAAATTAATCTCCTCGTTACATCTTCTTCGCTGACTTGTTTTATAGAAGAATCCTTTCTGGAAGTATGCTAATAAGTGTCTCTGATGGCTGAAACACAATCAGGTGTTTCTGTTTAAATGTGAGCTTAGGTACACCGCTTCTTCCGACACCGTGTATTTATTTCCAACCTCTACAAAACCTTTTTTTTGTTCTATTTACTGGCTTCCTGTACTGATGCGCCTTTTGATAATGATTCCCACCAACTGACATCTCGATCATTTGATTTCATTCATTTTTAGGAATCGTTCAATTTGTGTTTTTCTCTCTCGGAGATCTCCGCTCGGTCGTAGTCTCTTTAATTACGATATTGTATTACTCGTCTCTTCGTCGCACAATATCGATGTAGCAAATGACACACTTAACACGCCTTTCTTTCCTTGCCGGAACGAATTCATCTTCTTAATCGTTCCTATATCTCTGCTCGTATTGCCTTTTCCCGTTGTAATTCAGACGTCGTTAATCCATCATTAAACAATTACTCCTCGTGTTTACTGATTATGCTATCCCGGGTGTGTTCTTTAATCCGTTTCCGAACGTTGTGCTCATTTCCAAGAAGATGAACTTGTTGAAAGTGCGGTCGCCTATTCAAAAATGGGAAGCGATTCTCACATTTTCACTTCTTTATATCCGCTCCATATTTGATTACGGCGTTCTTTTATCTACGGTACCGCTTGCAAATGTTGCTCCTCTCAATTAGAATTTTGACTTTCTCGCCATTTATCTCCCTTTCTACACTGAAATCTTATCCTACCTTAAAAATTCTCGCGGAATCCAATTATTCCCCACTTTCCATATATTAATCGACTCCTCGGTATACACTAAAAAACCTACTCTGGAATTTCAACTTTTAATAACTGACGCTTAATTCTTAGCCAAATCCTCCTCCCACCAATAGCAAATGATGTTTCCCGTTGTCTTATTTCATTCGCGTTTTCTGTACAATTTCTACCATTAGGCTTCCCCATATTTCTCCTTCATCGCCGCTAAACTTTCATATAAATCGTCCAAATCTCTTTCTCAAACTACAACGAAACAGAAATTCCATTATCAATTCCTTCGCATGTGAGCATTCTTACCGATGATGTCGAAACTTGCTTCGTCCGCGACTACTCAGAGTCCTCCCCGATCATGCTCTCCTCTCTGCTTTATTTTTACAATTACATTATTTTGCTCATTCTACTATCCACCATTCATATTCCAGTTATTTGCTTTGTTTCAATCCCATGCTGTCACAGTCTCTTCTGTGATACCACTATTCTACGTATACGCTCCTTAATTTACATTCTTTATTGTCTTCAATCTCTCATTACCGATTTCCCAAGTGCTTTTAGTCACATGAGTATCACCAAAGGAAATGAGCTAGCTGATTCTCTAGCTCGGATTGTTGTTTTCTTTCGTTTCTCTTTTCACGCGAAACAAGTCTCAAGCATTGAAAATCAATTATTATGTATATATATGTGTAAAAATAGAATTGGTTTAAAATACCCTTTCAATCGGTCAAAAATTTTAAAGCCGAATCGAGAACGGATTATGGCTTAAAAAATCAACAAAAATGTAAGTTATGGGAACAATCAAGAAGCAGAGAATCATAGTTAAGTGCCGAGAATACAACGCGATTCATCAATGACGTCAACTGTGGAAAGCTATCGCAATCTATTCATGAAATTAGTTTTAATCTTTACCGATGAAAAAAAATACAATGTGCAGTTTTCATTTAGATAAACGAGGCATTGGGGGAAAAAAACGGGAAAAAGAACAATTAAGAGTTAATAATGTTTAATTTAAAATAAACTGTGCAGCTGTAGTCCCATTAATATAGTGGCGACGCCCGAAAGTATTACATCCGCAGGCCTCGCCAATTGTTTTAAAGGGAACATCCTTCAAAAGCAATTACAGTTTTTATTAATCATTCAAATTTTAATAATTTTATTCTGTTTTGTTTTTTATTTACTGAGGGATCACGAACAAATTGAAATTTCACTACAGCTTTCGTTTTAAACTTACCAACTCAAAAAATTCGAACACTGATTGAAAACTCACAAAATAACAAACCGTATTACTTTCTTCGCTAGAATAGACTAGTACTCGGGATTGAAAAAAGTGCTATAAAAATCAAAAAAAAAAAAAAAAAAAAAAAAATAATCAAACGATGAAATTCAATTGGACATGATATTAAAACAAAAATAATGAAAAATTACGGACACATCTTAAGAATTAACGTCAAATAAAATAGGCTAGAAATGTTTATGGGGACATCCTATAGTAGTACTAGAAAAAAAAAAAAAATACAGTAATAATATTAAAGATAAATGTTACATAATATCCGAAAATCTGAAAAAGACCTGAATTGAGCTTTTTGTTTTTCTTTTTGCTGGTTGATTGTCAACCTAAAAGAGGATGCTACCGATAAATTTGATACGATAAGATATTGACAGTAATGATCGATAAAGAAAAAGAAGATATAAAATGAGCAATAAAGAAGAGAAAACCTATAAAATTGAATATAAATTTAGAGTAAAGAATAGTTTAATGGAAGATGAACACTTTTAGAAAGGTCGCGATCAGCAGATAATTACATCATTTGGTGGAAGAGTGCGACGACTAAACAAAGAACAGCCAAAACGGACGAAGAAAGGCAATAAAGTACAATAGTACTGTGGGCGAATAACAGAAAAGGTTAACGGAACCGATCGAGTGAAGGGAACTCAAAGTGAATTAATGATCGGGAGAAGAAAATATTAGGTTTCAGATTAAAAGAGGAAGAATGCGATCAAAATTAAAAATAGATTTATATGGATACAGGAAATAAGAAGAAGCAAGTAAAAAGAAGATTAGAACCAAAGAATCAACTGAAATTGTTATTTTCGATGGCTATATTGGTAAGAATCCGTCGCGGATCAATACGAAAGGAATGAAGGTAAGAAAATGAACGTATTACGACGAAGGGTCATGAATTGAAAAGAGAAAGAATCGACGACCGGAATGAATTTAAAAACTGAAAAAAAAAAAAAAAGTAATCAAGAGAAATGAATATAATGGGGCAACGAAGGAAAACTCTCAGCTCGATTGTAAAGACAAAACTGGGGGGGAAAAAACATCACAAACAAATTAAAAACCAAAATGACGTAGGTAACTTCATCGTCATCGTTGATAAACTTAATCAAGGTTATTAATATCTCCATTTTTTGCAAAAGAAACGATTATGTTAGTGGACGAGTACTCACAGGACTCGATTTTTTCACCTACCTCCAATTTTGGTTAAGCTTAATGTATACATCTTAAAATCTTCACTTCGTTCTAAAAGCTTCATCAAATATTCCCATTAGCATCACCTTTAACATTCATTTCATTTATCTATTTAAACATTTTTCCTCCAGTTTTTTGAATTCCCTCCTTTTCTAGATTTCGTTCCTGTCAGTATTGTTGCTTCACTAACCACATGCTTCTTCCCGCTTCTTTTTCATTTAAATCATATTATTCAGCCATGCAAAAAAAAAAAAAAAAAGATAAATCTTATTACATAAGAAAAAAGTAGGGTTATTCATTAAATAGTATTTAATTTACTTATGTTTGCGCGGCAATCTCTAGCACATACTTTGGACCGTAGAATCTGACCGTCATCGTGCCTAAAAATAGCTTCAAAACATTCAAATCAAGCGTTCGGCCAGAGAACTGATTTTTGTTCACCGCGAAACTGAAAAAACTTCTCCGAAATGTTAATTTACGTTTTTAAGACACTTCAAAACTACTAACATGAATTGACGTTTTAAAATCAAAATATTGGCCCAATTTCTCAGACTAATTCTAAACCATATAATATTCTAGGACACTAGCTGCGACTTATTGAATACATTTTATAACCTACAACTAAAACACGCGTCTTGTCAGCTAATTTTTTTTTTTTTTTTTTAATTCCCATTTATATTATTCGATTATATTCTGGCTTATATTACAAAAAGGACGACGATGATTTTTTGTTTAACGAATCCGCAAAAAGAACCACCCGAATTATAAAAAAAAAAAAAAAGATTAAGGTAAAATCTTTCTTTTTTTGGGCGCGTCAACGCAGCACATTTACCCAACGCAAACGACTAGCAGAATGATGAAACGTAAAACGTGGCAGGTTATATCAGGAAACGATTAGAGATAGAAGAAATGAAGGCAGCTAACACAGGAATAACAGAAGGAGATGAAAGAGTGAGAATGTAGTGTAAGGAGTTGGGATGCCAAGGCCAGGCAAATTGAAATAAAGGACTGCGCGCTCCGAGGAAATACAAGAGGAGCATTCGAATAGAACGTGATTTGCATCACAGGCCAAATTTAAGATAGGAGGATGAAAGGAACACAACGGAGACTGAACAATATCAAAACGAATGGAAGAAGCCGGTAGCAGACAGTGATTAAAGCCGAACTATGGAAGAAATAACAGATCGACTGCTGCAGGGAAAATTATTAAACCAGGGAAAAGGTACACAGCAAGGTAAAAGTAGTTAGGGTTGAAGAAAAGAGCCGGACAGAGATCGGTCCAAAAGTCATGGTGAGAACGGATAAGAGAGAGCGCAAAGACTTCGAGAGGGGAATCTGCCTATGAAACGACCGTTTACTGCAGTTAAACGTACCAAAGAGTCGGAAAGACCGTTACCGCCGATGTCTGCAGTAGCTCGGAATCCAAAGCAGGTCAATTAGGATAGAGTGGAATGCTAATAAATTATAAATTAAGGAACGAATATAAAGAATAATAGGATCCGACGAGGGTTTAGAGAAAGGCGACGAGATGGTTAATAAAACGCTTTTCGAGTCGGAGCATGGGAAGAATTCCGATAATAAATTGGATGCTGGGGATATAAAAAGGATAGCACGTAAAATATCCATGGATTTGGTAGGAGAAAAGGAAGGGAGTTGGAAAGGAGTCAAAATAGTTGAGATTAGGAAGATTAAAAGCGGCTCCGACGCCTGAAGCAAATTTTGAGCCGTCCGTAAAAATTGTGCTATGAGCTGGAAATAGTGAGGATAAAGTTTGGTTAAATTAGTTACGTGATTTTTTTATAATCACTGATATGAATAATGTAATAATCAATTCTACGATTACTCTTCCATTTGCTTTTCTACTCCCTCTCGCATTATTAGCGCGTTTGTTTTTGAGCAAATAATCCGCTTAATTATTAACCAGCAAAAGCCCACACCGTAACAAGGTATCGAAAAATGTGGGAAAAAGTAACAGGAACAATAACAATGGCTCTGATTATTCAAACAAAATGAGCACGGGTACACATGCGCGCGCGTGAAAAAAAAAATAGCAGAAGAAATAACGGACTAGCAGAATAACAGAATAACAGTTTGCAGCATTTAGTGTTTTTATATTGATGCGCCCGCATATTATAAACAAATGTAAAAATAACACTGTTTTTTGAAAATAACGGTTAACGGGGAGATGATGAAGAATGCGAAAAACAATAAAACCGTGAAAGTAACTGCACCGGCTGTGGAAATTTTTCAGTCGAAAATAACTACAAGTATATAAAGCGTATTCTTCCATATAGGCGCGCATTTTTGGGAGTGTTAAAATTCGAACGGCGAAAGATGAATAGAATTAATTTTTATGTAGGTTACTCACTTCGAAGAATTCACTGTTGTTATTTGTTCTCTCTACCGTGCTCTACAATTTAAAGAAAGAAGATATACATATAAATATATATATATATATATATATATATATACATGTGAGTGTACGGAGAAAAATGTTAATGAAATAACCAGAACAAACAACCAAATTAATTACAAACATCACTACTCCGTGTAACGACAATGCTGAAATGTTAACAATGATATTTCTGTTAACAGCTCTAGCATACGAAAACAATGCATACACTTGCTCTATCACGGACACCAACACCTGAGAAACAATTTCATAAATTAGTCGAAGAATGTTCATCGTAGCCCCTTCATCTCTATTCCTGATGTAATGAAAAAAATACTATCCTGCTCAGAACGAGGAAATTTTCATACAGAAACAAACCCGCTATTATCGGTACGATTGTTTTTAAAAATAAAATAACCTATATCAGCTACCGTCGGTTAGTTAATTGTATTTCGTTCGGGTAAAATATCCCGATGTCGCAAACTTCTAAAAATTTTACTTGTCTCGGGGGGGGGGGGGGGGGGGGGTTATATTATTTTTTGATTCCATCACTAAACAAACTAAAACCAGCTTTTGATACTACAGAATTGTAGAAAAATATTTTAAATTGTCACAAATTTAAATCCCTCGGTAAATTTGGCACGTGGAACCTTTTTTAAAAAAATCAAATCGCGAAAAAAAAGTTGCCAAAAAGAATTTTAAAAAATTACGCCGAAGCATCCAAGGATGGCTAATTATACAAAATCTAAAAAAATTCTAATGGAAAACTACCGGATCAATTTGAATGAAATTTAGCAGGACTGTGTTTTTCTTGTAGTTCTTTCATTTCGGAAGTCTTTGTTTTCTGTTTTTTTCCCCCGTATATGTCGGTGTCTTAAATTACGATTATAAAAGTTTTGAATTTTATTATATAAAAAGTTTCGTAATGCATTTCACTAACGCGTATTTTATTTTTTAAACGAAATTTTTAAACTTAATTATGATAAAAACAAGGTAATTTTTTTTGATTTGACAACTCGCGTCTCTTTAAGAAAAATTTAGAAAAAAAAAAAATCACAGTATTCGTCTTTTTCCGTTTGTAAAATGTCTATACACTTTTATGTCTAATTAATTAGAGTTAACTTAGGTTATCAAAGTTCATTTTAAATTTATAATTAGTTTTTTATCGTCTTTACTTCTTCGAATTCGTATATTGGACACGGTTGTTAACTGCGTAATTTCCCACGGGTAATAAAATATGCATTCCACTAAATTAAAATTCTAAAACCAACTTTTAAAACTAACTGCTTTTAAAAATGCAAGAGTAACCCGGCAGTAATGTGCTTCAACAACACGTATCTGTAAGTTGCAAAATACTGTTAACTTGCATGCACATAAGGTAAACCGGAAATCGTCCCGAGGACGTTATACCTCCTATGTGTCTGGCCCCTTTAGTTATAAGTAAGCTGCTGGTATTTACATTAGGTCGATAAGTTTCCCCTTCCTGCATATAGAAAAGGAATAAAAATTCGTTTTCGTATGCGGCTTTAATTAAAATAATTATAATGGATTTGACGATTGAACGACAAGCTTACTGCTGGTAAACTGAAGCAAATGTGCATTAGAGAAAACATTTCGAACTTTCAAATACGTTTTCCAAAAGATGATATAATCTTTTTTCGCCATTCGAGCGAGTTTGATTTTAGAAAAATGTCCTCCTTTAAGAAGCAATTTGTCGATTTTCAACATTTCATATAATATTCCGGAATCCTAATGAGGTTCAGAAAAGCCCCCCCCCCCCCAAAAAAAAAACAAACTTGAAATATAACTTAAGACAACTGATTAATCTGAGAGAAAGAAAAAAAAAAAAGTATAAACCTGCGAGAATATACGTAATATAAAATTTAAAACGATATGAAAAATCCCTTAAATATTCATCACTCGATAATCCATTAAATGGGGAGTATTCAAAACACATAATAGAAATTAAACAAAAATATTTCCGGTAACCAAACGATTTAATGACTGCAAAAGACACCGGTTCCAATCTGTAACATATGTAACTCTGATCTTTCTGTTCTCGATATCCTCATAGAACATCCTCAGTTCAATTCGTTCAGATTAACACATAATCTTCCCCTCTCCTTGTCTAATATCCGATGACTATCCTTTCGAACCTAATCAGTTTCCTACACCATGCAAAGCTATACTACGCAATATAAATTCCGTAATTCGTTTATTTAACATATACATCTATATATATTTATCCGTGCCTCTCTCTAGCCAATAGTTGCTGTGCATGGCATGTAAATTTAAATAAATAATAAAACTTGAAAACCCAAAAAACACACGAAAAATTTGAGAGCCATCATAGTGACGCACGAAGCTTTTGGAGAACTCTTAAGGTCGGTAAAGATTTTTCAATTCCTTTTAAGAAAACATTCAAAGTTCCTCGAAAATTTAAAAAAAAAATAAATAAAAAGTTTCAGGGTGAGAATATATTTTAGTTAAAAATGTTAATAAACGTACACAAAAAAGGTAAATTTCTCTCTGGTTAAGCATAGCCAAATCAGACCTTCGGGAACCTTGGAACCTTCCGAGTCTAGAAAAGAAAAATTATATTTCTTGTCCCGGCGAGTTATATGCAGTTAATTATTTTGAAATAAACTACCAATGCAATATATTAATGAATTATACACAGACCACGAAAAATTCATAAGATGCGAATGACAGGGTGATGTGGTCTTGTGTTCGCTGGGACCTCGGGGCATTTTGTCAGCCAGCTGTGGAATTATTCAATATCATCCGGAAGATTCAGAACAATTCTTCCAAATCCTCAGTCACAGCACCAACTTCACCTATCGCATAGATTTCCACATCTCTTCGGCATGATTCTTCTTTTTGCGTCTTGGTCACATTACCGTCATTGCATTTCGACAACTTCACGCCGTGCAATGCAGATCATCTTTTCTTCCAGCGCTCCTTTCTCCTTCCTCACATTTCTACTTCTTATTATTTTACATTACTTTCAATTCCTTTTTGTATCTTCCACTATTCCCACTACCGTTTAATTTATTAGAATTTAATTTAATTTTTACGCGGTGACACTTATAGCCTTTATAGATAAAAATCTTCAATTTCTTTTGTGACCCTTGTTTAACCTTTTTTCTCTTTACACTAAATTGTTTAGGACAGTGCCGAACCATAGAATGGCCGTATTCGCTCGTTTACTCTTCATTTTCCGTTATTATATTTTTAATGAGTTGTAAAAGCTCAACACGCGGTGACTGTAGAGGACTAAAACCCAGTTGTAGCTTTAAAAAAAGTATTATTTGTTAAATAGCGATAATCTCACTTTTCGCCTCACTTAAATATTCACACAATCCTCTAATATCTGTTACGCTATTTATTCTGTTTCCGTATTAATTTAGGTCGACCGCTGCGATCATTACAGTTTGAACATGTAAAGAATAAAATAACAAGAATAAAACAAAACAGAAAATAAATAAACAAACAAGTGAAGTCTAAAATATCGAAAAGTGTGACAAGGAGAAAATGTGCGTACGCTATTGTCAGGTCAAGGGTGAGAATATACTATTACGTAGGTACACTAAGTGAAATGAGCACCCCACTAGTAATAAATGGTTGGTAATTAGTCGTTACAGAAATGCAATCGACGTACCGAAAGATGGAGTTCAGGTCAGTTAGTTAGTCTTTACCTTTTTGCTGGATAGAATCAGTTTGCTCCTGTCAAGGAAAAAAGGAAAAGAAAGCAGACGCAGATCGCATCGATTAATTTAGTCCGGCTGGTTAGTTGTTTATTTTGTTATCGTAACGTTGTTAAAATTATCATAATTGAAATTTTTTTTTTGTTTGTTTTTTATTTATTGAGTTTGCTAACAGAAAGCACTAGTCCAGCGAAATGGAAGCAATGTAAAAAACAAAATAGAAGTAATGGAATCAAGGAACACTTCTAGAACAGGGACAACTGAGAGAATAGGCAGAGAAAGAACATAGGAGGCGTTTAAAATGGAGCAGGGAGACCAAGCTTTAAAAGTTGAGAATAAAGTAACTTACGCTCGCGAGATAAACTAGATCACTCGAAGAACAGGTGATTCGCATCATAAATATAATATAGGAACCTTCAGGATGATCCAATGGGCAAAAGGGAAATGTAACCAAGAAAAATCGATGAAAGTTAATTTTAAGATATCGATTTTAAAAGACCATCTCCAATCGGAATCTCAACAACTGCAAGGTCAGTGAAGATCAAGCAAGTAGATGATCATCATCGACAATGTACATACTATATTATTTAATTAATTGTTGTGTCTTTTTTTTTTTTTTTTTGATATAATAATTGTGTTTTCAGCAGGTGGCCGTCGCAGAAAAATCGGTGTAAGATATTATACTGAATACATAATTAAGAATTCACTGAAAATTTCATAATAATAATAATTGAAAAGAATTAGAATAACAATAAATAAATAAATCCACGATAACCGAAATATATCGTGCTTAGCATCCCTGAGAGCGTAAAAAGACAACGGGAACCGTTCGTGACCTTTATTAATTCTCTTTTCCTTCATTTTTATCTTCATCATCTTATTGTAAGGAAATTAACGTTCTTTTTTTCCTTCTACTTCATCAATATTGTTCGCTTTTATTCAATTTATCCTACTTTTATATATTGCGACTTCCTTGATAGGAAACCGTTCGATTCTGGTAAGACCACATAACAAAGGAAAGACAGAAAAGGTCGTTTTGCAATACCTACAAAAATGTCAAACAATCGACAAATATTTATACGCATTTACCGGGACATTGTGTGAAAAATATATAACCGATGATATTACAGCTTCGAAATGGAAAATATTAGTTTTAATTTAGAATTTTTTTAAACTTAATTTTAGTAATTCCTTTAACCGAAGAAAGGAAAATTCTTGGCGCACGACTGACGACACTACTCTTTTCCAAACTTCCAAGAACATATGTAATGTAGTCACCTTCCGTTCATAAGATATCTCTTTAATCTCTATTTCTTGTTCCGTCAGTTCTATTTCATACGCTTTCGAATGGAATGATCACAAGAAATACAAGATTCAGATTTTTTAACTGACTTCATAGTTTACCAATAGAACAATTACGAAGAAACATATATTTAGCAAAAATAAATTCAACAATATTTTAACCACGTTACCACCTTATTGTTTCTTCTCCACGTTGCATTTTTCATCCCTCGGATCACGACCGCGTTTGTGATGCGGATCATATTCTTTTTAAATGTCCTCTTCTTTTGCATTCCCTTCTTTACACTAAGTTCTTACACCTTAATGTGCTTCCTACATACTTTCCTATCCTTCACCAGATGTTGTTCCAGCCTTTTAGTAGAGTTCATTTCCTCTATTTCTCTATATATTAAAATTTAATCCTTGTTCGTAATTCTCTTAGATGATGGGTCATTTCCCTTGGTTGGCGTTTCCAGGGGAAAAAAAAACAACAAAAAAACGCGTTACCTTAATGATACAATGTAGAACGCTTAGATATATTTAATGAAAATATATGCTGAACAAAGTATACCGAGGGGGGGGGGGGGGGAAATAATGCAACAAAAAAACCTTAAATAATAATAATCACGGCCAATTATATCAATAAAGAACATTACCCGATAATTCTACAGTATCACTAACTAAATTATGTTTAATTCAGCTATGCTTATAATGCACACCCTGGCCAATTAATAAGAATCGGAATCCCATATTCTTTTTAATTATGTTGTTATGGTAGGAAAAATAGTTTGCCGCGTTAATTGTGAAATCTTTTAAATAAATCAACTACAACTAATTACACGTATTGTCTGTTGATATATCTAAGGGTAATTCTAGATAAGAGATTAATTTTTTTAAGGAACACTTAATCCATGCTGAAATGAAAACAAAGTTGTTATTGCGGCCTTATTATTAATCGAAGATCTCACTTCAGCGTACAAATAAACTTATCATTTATAAAAAGCATCATTAGAACTATAATGGCTTACTCAGCTCCAATTTGGAGACCCCAAAATTATGACAAACTTCAGTTAAAATAAGCACTGCCGTATTAATTATTAAAGATTCATATTTATATTTCCTATTTTTCATTTCTTTACCTCCTCACAGTTTACGCTGCCATAAATCGTGTTGCATTATTAACTATAATGATGACGAGACGGCGAATTTAAGTTTCAGAAAATAATTTTGACAGTTTCAAGATCACCACCGCGTACCATCATTTAAATAAGACTAGAACGATCGAATTTATTCTTTCTAGTTAACTTTTCAACTCTACCTCTCTGTAGGAGAATATATTATCTTTTAACTGATTATCATTTCTCCTCAACCGTCAGCTTGATGGGCAACATGCCTCGCGGACAACGAAATCCTCGCGTGGACGGCATCTTTTATCTTTGCACAGCTTCGTTCTTTTATTATAGTATCCATAAATCGGGTTCTTCGTCTTCCATTTCGTAGTTTTCCTCTAATAATTTTTTGAGCCATTTGAAATTACCGATATTGTTTCTTTCCCTTTCAATGGTAGTTATTGTCTCCGTCCGGTTGATCTTCTATCTTCTCTAATATCTCCTTATTTGTGACTTTTTCCATGATATTTTCAGCATCGGTCGGTAACATCAAACTTCAAAAAAGTTTGCAGTTTTAATTTTCCTTTATTCAGAATCGTCCAAGTTTCACATAAGGCGACTGTCCTCCGGGGACAAATGTGTCAATGAACAATTTTCTGGTACGTTGAGAGACATTTCTCGATGTGTAAGATTTCTTTTTCTCATTAAATGCATTTCTCAGCAGCTTGTGCTATTCTTTTTTTTTTTCTGATTTGCTTTTCTGTTCTTCCGTCAGACGTTATTAAACTTTCAAGATAAGTAAGAGTTCTATTACTACTTGGGGGCTACTATTTTTCCGTTTAGGGCTATGTCTAAAGTTTTCATAGTATTATTTGTACATTACGTTTTATCTGTATTAATTTTCATTTTGCATAACTATAAATCTACAGAGTTACTTTGTTCCCACCGCGCTGAGAAAAAAAAAAAAAAAAAAAATATACGAACTGTTAGAACCGATGTTAACGAGAAATTCGTTTTGTCATCGTTCAGAATGGGAAGGTCAATGCCAACACAAACACACATTTGTAAATTTAATGGAAGGCGACAATAAACGAATTTTTATTTACACACGCCTCGAAAAAACAAGTTCAACGCGTATTACATCAAGCTAGGGCAATAATCACGAGAAGCTAAATAACGCGCTTTAATAAAATGTGAAACTGGTGGTTTTTTTGTCATATTAGGGTTCGAGTGGAACAACAAGAATGAACACTAAGTTCGATTAAAACGAGAACGATAAAAAAGTCGGAATATTTTTAACAGTTTAACTTTCTGAAAATCGAATAACATAACGATAAGCCGTAACATTTCTAATTATAACTGTGCATCGTCGTGTACGTATACCATAACCGTACACGTTAAAGCTGTCTTACTGCTAAGGAATATTTATATAATTTTGTCTATTTTCGGATAACGCCGCAGCAGTATCATTCCAAGAAGGCTACCATTAACGCGAACACCTCAATGGCAACACTGGAGAATCGAAGTAAATAAGAAATCGTTTGTCCACACTAGACTTCAGATTCTCCCGTCAAATTTAGTTTCGTCTTATCGTCAGTTTTCCTCTCGTTTCGCAGGTAGCGTAGAAATTTCATATTCCGGAAAAAAAGTGTTGGTATTCATTTTCCGAAGCGTTTCTTTTTCCCATTTTCACGGAATTTTATATTTGTGACAATAAAAAAAAAACACAACTAACGATCGTGAGAAAAAATTAAAATCTATTGCCATCGACAGAGAGCTTTTAATAATGTTAATAAAAACCATCAAATCAAAAAAAAATGAATAATAGGCAGAGCTGCCTATATAATTTTGGTCCACTAAGTTCATAAAAACAAGAACAAACCGGCGGTTTCTACGAGATTTTTAACAATTTTAAACATCAAAAATGTTCACATACAATCTGGAAGACACTAATTGCCAAAAACATTGCCAATCGTGAAATTCTTTTTCCGTTAAGACTCCAACACAGTACTCTTACGTGTATCCCTATTAATAATAATTATATTTTAGTCGCGATGCTTTCACTGCACTTAACTGTCCAGTGATGGTATACCGATCCGAAGTACAAAAAGACAACATTCGTTCGAGCGGGATAATGGACCTATTATTATATGCAATCCAACGCATCATTAAACGAAAATCTGCAAAACTTAATAACTGATTAAAATCAACGACCGCAATTACACAAAGTGGGAATCGCATTATTTAATATTAACTGCGTGAAAATCGATAAACCGTGTCACGAAGCAAATTAATTTTCGATAGCTATCATTTTTTGGAAATATTTCAACTCCTCCTCCTCGAATGCTGGAAATTATTACAATCACTCTGAAAAACAAAACCGAAAAATTTTACAACAAAAAACAAAACAATTACAAAAAACACCTTTTTAAACAACTAACCGCTATATAAATAGATGAGGAGGCACGACCTTATTGGTTTTTCTTTTGGATTTTGTTTGTTTTCTCGTAATTACATAAATGTGATTAAAATTATCCGGTATAACTATATTAAAAATTCCCTAAAGATCGCAATGGAAAAAAACAAATTGACTACAAAGATAGAGATGAGTGGGTTTTTCACAAGTTTTATAACATACGAAGCAATATTCAATTACAGCCAGCTCGAAGATGGCGTAATTGGTTAGGCAGAGTGGTGTTTCAGTGGATGATTAGGACCCATTTCGAATCCCGCTGTCGTACATTAAAATTTTCAAAAATTTCACTTGCGTTGATTTAATGTCCATAGTTGACGCGGTCCGGGGGAAAAAAACAAAAAAACACTTAACTATAATTAAAATATAAGCGAAATTTTTCAAACATATAAATCACTACTACTCCGTAGTTGGAAACTACCGAAACGTAGCTAGTATATACGGATATTTTTCTTACCGTCCTGCGGTCTATATTTCAACTGCTATGCGCGAGGTTATCTTTTTCCTCTTTATGTATATTGCCCAAAAATTTTTCCATCATTCGAATTAGTTTATTTACTGTTTCACGATATTTTGTAAATGTAATTTAATCTTGGCTTAAACAGTTTTCTTATTTTTAAAAATTGATAAACTTATCAGTTAACATAAGTAAAATTAATCTGAATCACGCTCCTACTTTTTATTCTATTCTGTTCTGTTATATATTTTTCAGTTCGATGATTTTGTTTTTTTTGTTTGTTTTTTTTTTTTATACTTAATTCCTCAGAGTTTCTTTTACAACTAAATTATAAAGCAAAGTTAATTTTTTATTTAACATAATTCTATTTTTTATATACATACCCCCCCCCCCCCCCCCCACACACACACACATATATATATATATATTATAGTAGTACCGAGGGGGAGGGATTTGGGGGTCCAAACCTCTCCCGAAATGGATTTTTACGTTGCTATATTGTTACTTTACGCCCGTAAGATGTCTTGATACCAGTCATTCTGATAGTACAACTAACTATGGATTAGTGTTAATTATTCTCAAAATGAAAATGAACAGAAGTAATCCTAATCCTTACGCATTTAGAACTATTGTACAAGAAATTATTAATAAACTATAATTACCAAGTAAAATCCTTTTTTCTGTCAAGTGTTTTTTTTTTTAAATGGATCGACCCCTCCCGAAAAACTGGCCCGGGTACGCCTATGATATATATAGTATGTGTGCGTATGTGTGTGAAAATATTTATATTATTCCATTTCGCTTTATCAACGGCAGTCGTAAATTAAATTATAAGAAAACGATTCCGAGAAAAAGAGCTGTTTTATTAATATTCAAAAAACTGTTCAATTTTTAAACAATTTCATTCTAATAATAATACTTTTAAAATGCGATTCTTTTTCATTTTTAATATTAATATTTTTAAGACTTTTAATTATTTTTTTTACGTATGAAATACATTTTACTACAAATATCAACTGTAAATTAAATTACTGGAGAAAAAACTGGAAAAGAAAAAAAGAAAAGAAAAGAAAAAACGAGGCCAACCTTTATGAAATAAATATAACTCAACTAAAAAATCTTACCGCTAAACTGAGTAAGCGAATCGGCACGAAGTTTGTATTTCGGTATCTGTTCGTTTAGTAAGCTAATAATTTCTACTTCAGGTAAATCTCCGCCACTGCATACCTCTGAAATGCAACGGTAATTATCATTCGTTAATTTTACTACAAATAAATTAATATAAAAATATACATTATTGTTCGCGCAATCATCTCGGTAATAGGACCAGCATAATGATAATCGTTACAAATCAGATGTTTCCTTGAAGGATGATGAAACAATACTACGACCACCAAAAGTGCCTACAAAAGACGATCTTAGCAGAATGCTAGATATATAATGAAGGGCCTTTGATTAATGATATAAAACTGTAAACTTTGCCAGTCAAGCCATTATTACCAAGCACATTTTGACCGGCTCTGTTCGGTTTTGTTAAATTTATACGTGAACAGTTTACACCATCTATTTCAAATAGACAACTTTGTTAATTTCGAACACTTTCATTAAAATATAAATTAAAAGTATACAAAATTTTTCCAAATGTCACAGTTTGTAACTATTCGCTAATTCACATCGAAATAGTTACATTGTTTTTACTATACGTAGGGTTATTTTGTTTTCATTTATTTTTTCCCGTTTACCATTTAGTTTATAATATTTGTCCACCCATCTGTTCTTAATATTACAACATTAGCCAATGTTGCTATTATTTTTTTTTTAAATTTCGTAGGCAAAATTTATTTTTAAAATTTATAGTTAATAATTTCATTTCTAATGTTTGTCTCGCTCCTCACACTTACCACCGCTATTGCATTTAATCCTTTTTTTTCCCCGTCATTGACCATGATTACGATCCATGTCATTACTGAATATTTTCAAATTTTACTCCGCTTTAAAATAGATTTCGAAATACGTTCTTTCAAAATACAGTACATTCCCAAACAATCGGCTGCTTTTTTCAATACGCTTCCTCTAATAATGTAACTTACAAATTTTCTCTCAAGATTAAAAATGTCAGACACATCAATGGTCTTTGTGAATTTTAATTATTACATGATTAAGCCCATTCGGGAGTAATTTTCACATTGCCTCAAATCTGTTCCATAATTATTGGTAATTTTATATATGTTTTAGGATTCTTCATGACCGTGGAGCATTTATTCGATTTACCTCGATCTTTTAAGCACTTCACAAATCTTGTTGTTACTCACGGGTATCCGACATTTCTAGTTTGTACACCTACATCGATTTTACGATGGATAGAAGCCTTTTAATTTTTACAAGTTGATGCAGTTTCTTAAAAGATTTCGGTAACTCGCACATTCATTAAGTTAGAAAAACACTTAGATATTCGAAACAATTTTCAAAGAGATTCTGTATGTTTACGAATTATCATCAATTAGTCGGGAAACCATAAATACGAAATTTAATTAAAATGCAACAACTGCTTAATAGAGTCGCAGCATAAAGGTGGTAAACATGCATCAAACATGCATCATACGTACACACTTTGGATTGCGCTTGTATCGAGATTAAACAAATCATTCCGATAGATTCCTGAAGTGTAACCTTGTATACGGTCCGTGTGGCGTACACAGAATTCTACAATCAGCACTAGAGATCCGTAGAGCATGCGATTAAGTATTTACAATGCTCGAAATCGATTCGTACAACTAAGAAAGAAAATATGGAGTGAAAATGTTGAATTACTAGAAACACTTTTAATTTCATAAAACGCAATACGAATAAAACATATTGTAGCCACCAGGCGTCCTTTTAAAAATAAATTTTGAGAATTTTTGTCCTGTTTTATGTAATTATGTTTTTTCTCATCATATTTTACATTTTCTTTTTTAAAGAACATCCCGGCTGATTGTGTGAAAATATTTCCAGAAACCAATTCATCATTAAGATCTTGAAAATGTTACATCGGAAATATATTAAAAATCAATTTTCTTTCTGATCATAAAAAGCCGTCAATAGAGTAGCGTGTATAATTTCTTTTTACTTTGAACTTTCTGTTTTACACGGCAACAACCTCCATCGACGTATAAATTCGGAAACTGCATTTAAACAGTTCGGAACAATAAAGTCCTCTGATTTCAAAATATTCCGCATATAAGTTTCTCATCCACAATGGTACTAAAACTATTATACAGTTCCACGTCGAATATGTCTTTTTTAGTTTTTTCTAGAAAACTGTGCTTACGATTTTTTAAGAATATGTTGAGACGAACTTATAAAATGGAAGGGAGCGGAGATTTTTAAAGAAAAAATTCTTACACAACTCGTTTATTACTAGGAAGAAACCGGTATAATGCGCGATTTAAAATAGGCTACAAAAAAAAAAAAAAAAAAAAAAAAAAAATCCATACACATCATTGCGAAGGAAAAGAAAATATATAGTTGCGGTAAACAAGTCAATGTACTTTTTTTTTTTTTTTTTTTTTTTTGATTTTCGTTGGAAGACTTAATGTTTACGCAAAACGTCACATAGAACCGTGTAATAAAAGAGGGCGTCCTTTTAATAATGCAGCTGGCAGTATCAAAATATTGACTTCGAATATTACGTTATTGTAAAAAACTTTAAAAAAACTTAATTTTTTTCTTTTATTTGTTTTTACGTTAAAATGTAAACAAGGTATTTTTTATAATCTATGCTTTGACTGGGAAACGAATTATTCCAAACACAGCTTTAAAATAATTTGGCTTAAAATCTTTTAATAGTTAACGTTTAGAAATCGGCTACAAAGGGGAAAAAATACGAAAACAGAAAAAGAAATAAAAAGCAAAGAAAATTGTTATCAACATCAAAAGAAAAATAAAAGAAAGAAATTGAAATAAAAAATACATATACGTAAAATATAAGTAGGACAAAAAAATAAATAAATAAATAAACAAACGTCTTGACACAAAAATATATATAACCGTTAAATATTTTCGAAACAGTATTATATCTAAAATTTTATAATTTTCCCTCAAAAAAGATAAATCGTTTTAATTAATTTTAACAAATACTTCGAGTCTTACAATTTGTTTTAATAAAATATAACACTAAACCGGACTAATACTAATTAGTGTCTTACCTTTTAATTCTTTGCTTAAATTTTTCTTTTATAAATAAAATCCGGAATAAACTTAAATTTAATATTTAAAAACCAACATTTATTTTTAAATTAAATGTACACATTTAACCGTCGTCGATTGAATATATATTCATACATATATTTTTTTCTCATTCTAAACTACCGGGAAAAAAAATAAATGAATAAACAAAAACTGTAAATAGTGAAAATTTCATACTGTTTCTCAACGCGACACGACACGTACAGACGACATTTAGTCACCTGTTAAAATTTCAATATTCAGTCGAACAAGTCCTTTCTGAATATCAGTTTACGGGGAAATTAATAAATAAACAAAATTCACGCTCTAATGAACCCGAAACTTCTTGTTTTTACGAAAAGATTGATACTAATTTCTGCGTGAAAAAAACATATTACCTCTTTATACAACTAAATTACAACTCTTACGTTTAATTCGCTTCTGTTTCTGCCATCCTACTCTTTGAATTTGGTAATGTCTTAACATGATGAGAACGTCAGAGATTTAGCGGTCATTTCTGTACTCAGAGGTATACTATGTTAATAATGAGAACAATAATAGTAGTAAATTATAAAATGAGTATACGCACTAATGACGGTAGCGCTAGGCCAGCCTACAATTAAATGAACCGTCAACAGTCAGTGGCAGAGTAAATAAGAGTGTATGTATGAGGAGCACTGAATTATTAAACGGAATGATAATCACTATCATCGTTAAGGTTACCTGAATTCCAAGAATCTAAAATTTCCGTTTCCTTTTCGCTTAAACGTCTTTGCTTTCTTAAGCGTTGAAATAAACAAGTATCCGACCAAGGAAACATAACCGATACAAATGGGTTTATTCGCGAAATATCAATAACTCCGAATTTATTTATATATATATTCATACATTTACTTTTCGAAAATATACGCGTTAAAATTAAAAATACATTCGTCGCGAAGAAATGCTACACATTCGCAAGACAAACGCGGTAAAAAAAAAAAAATGAAAATAAAGAATGCGTGTTAAATAAACACGAAAATGGGAAAAAATTAAAATCGATCAATCAGGTGTCTCACGGAATGGCCTATTTAACACGGACACATTAATGACCAACAGAAAAAATGTCGTATGTTTTCAGAGAGAACGAACAATTGTTGTACACACGGATGTACAAAAATAAATGCTACCAAACGCCTTGTATATACTGTACATTGGAAGGCATCCAATTGAATAGAACGACGAATTAGATATACGCGAATGAAGCGTCAAACGTGTAAGAAAAAACACTTATCTTATTATGAATAATATAAGGTGCGATTCTATAATAATTGGCAGCTATAGGTAAACAGACACGGATCCGAATGGCTCGAAAGAAAGTTAAACTCTTTTAACCTAAACCTAAATTTTTCTCGTCATGGTGGCTGTACTGTTCTGAAATGCATTCGGTGTGCTTGTTCCGCCGTTGAAAAGAGCACTTTCGGCTGGCTGGATGAACAGATTAGAGTAGTCACTCGGTCATTTCAACGAATATATTTAGAAGATTTCAAGTCTTAATCTAAACCGCATACAGTGTCAACAGAACTGAGTTATATCGAGTAATAAATTGATTTAAACGTTAAAACAAAGAAAACAATCGCATTGCTGACAAAAAATTTCATGAGGGTATCAATAAAATCATCACAAGATTGTCATAAAAATAAGTAAAATTATCGACCTTCTAAAACTTTAAAATATCACTGATGTTTACTTTTCGATCGCATCAATCTATTTCCTATTCGTTTTCTTTTACTTTTCCGATATTTTTCTTAGACATTCTCGTTCCTGTATTAAATCATTCCGTTCTTTTTATTCGACATTCTCACAATTTCATGCTACGCTTTAATTACATCACTCACACGTGCATGAAAAATTATTAAAAAAAAAAAAATAGTAATTTTAAAAATTCAGATTTTCATTTGAAAGAATACGACCACGTATAAAATTCCTCCAAACAACGTTTTACAAAAACACGTAATTTTTACTTGAAATATTATTCTTCTTTTGTTATTTCGTTTCTAAATTATCGCAAAATTCATCCTCACAAATTTAATGACGTCTACACCACTCTCATTTATCAATCATTTCCGCTACCCCGTCCAAGCGTTTTTATTTTACAACATCATTTTTTCTCTTATCTTCTCTAATATTCCGCTTTATCTTACTTAAATAATAGCAAGCATTTTTTTCAATTTTAAAGCGTCCAAATTGAACTAATTTATAAATGAAAAATAATAATAATAATAATAATAATAAAATACTGAGTAATAACCAAAAATAATAACCAACACAAAATCGAAAAGTAATAATAGAATACGAAAATCAGTGAAATTTTGGAACATTTATTCTTCCGTTTAAAAATTTTAAGTATCAACTGTTTCTTTACGTTAAGCATAATAAAACGTAATAAATAAATACGTCAATCTTGGAAAAATTAAAGCTACCTAAATAGAATTATAAAAATTTTAAAAATTATAATTGCTACCTAACTACGGCGAAATGAATAATTCCAAATACTCTAATAATATTTATAAGATTTTCTGTACACTTATTTTCTTAAATTCCTCATTAGTTAATCTGCGTTAAATATACTCGATTTTATGTGAACTACTCCTATTTACTAATTATCCGAATTTTTCTTTCTATTTACTGTTTAACAAAAACTATTATAAAAACTAATCTAGCCCACATAAATACCGTAATTTCATTTTATTTATTTTTTAACAAACTGTTATAAAAGTAACCTTATTCAGAATACAACTCTTACGATAAATAAGGCTGCTAGTTTTTATATTCAATTATTACTATGCGAATAGTCTGTAAAATTGAAACTAAAATCTTACATTCAACGAGCACTTTAAATGTAAATCAATTTGGAAGTACACAATTTTAAAATTTTCCTTTTCGGATTACAATGAATTCTATTACAAATTTACTAATATTGTTCTTATATTAACTATTCATTGACAAATTGACATAGCTTCCGGAATAAAGTAGTTTAATAGAGTCACTTACGATTTCGATGTTATAATAAGAATATATTATCTAAAAGCATATACATTTACTTCTAAATTATCAGTTTAATCATTCAAAATTTCATAATTATAATATAAACGTGATTTTTAGTTTTAGTAAAACATTAAAAGCTCAACGATATTTCGAAACATCATAACATTCTTCAAATTAAAAATGAATCGCAAAAAATTTCTTTTTCATGTATTTTTCCTTTAATTCATCTAAAAATAAATCTATAATTCCAAAAATATGTCATAGCTTGTAATAAATTTTGTGTGAACAAATACATTTCATTTTAATTTGATCACTTATTATACTTTCTTTAAATTCAAGTTATATACATTTACGGTAATTATTATAAATTAAATACGTACCAGTGAGGGTCTGCGCGTCGCAAGAATTAACCTCAAGCGGTGTGAGATATCCAGTGGCAGGAGACCCAGATGTCTCCTCTAAACCCGCCAGTTTGCTTCCTACCTCAATAATAGGTTTTATTTTTCTAAAAATAATGAAAAAAATGGTATAAAATTAATTATAAAATAAAAAACAGTATATTATATATATATATATATGTTTATATACATTATAATTATTATTAGTCTTGTAAAAATAAAATTTTTAATCATATTCCGAATAAAAGTAATTCTTATTTAAAATACAATTTTAGTTAATAGAAGCTCTTTGATAAGTACACCAGGATTAATTTATTAGCAATGCGCGTAATCTAAAATAATTTAGCTTTAGATAAACTTATTATTAATACATGTAAATCACAATCTGACATGATATGAAGGTAAACTATAAATTTATATTTCGCACTATATTCTAAAAAATATATTGTTTGAATAAATTAATACAATTTTAGATTATATAATTTCACAACTGTTGTAAATGCTACAATTGCGTTAATAAAAATTATAATTCTAAATAAAACAAAAAATGATCGGTTTTGAAAAAATGAACTTACAACTTAAACATCAACAAATTGCATCCGAAATAAATTTGTTCACATTTTTCTAGAAAATATGTACGAATAATTTATATAGAATTACACATTTATAGTTTATTTACTTTGTAAATAAAACATAAAAGAATAATTATTCTCTAAAAAAGTTATTAACGGAAATTATTATGACACTGTAGTGATAAAGCAATCTTTAAAAATACATCTTTTAAATAAAATACTATGACTTACCGTTATTCGTTTACATGTACATATATAAAGAAAAAAAAAAAAAACGACATCGAACTTAAAATAATTATAAACGACTACACTATGATTAATATTTACAAATTAATATCAATATCTTTACCCTCCGCAACCTAAATATATCTCTTCCGTAGCTTATCACCAAAACCTTGAAATAACGAATTCTTGTATCACACTTCACTGGTATATATTGTTTAAAAAAAATCGGATTAGGATTTATAAACTATAAAAATAGAAAATTAAAAAATGAAATACAAGAAATTAAACTGATAATCCGAAATTATTTTATTCGTCAATTTAATTGAAAAATAAAAACTTCTCGCTAAAAGTGAAAAGTTCAGGAAAAATCGTTTACACGATCACATTCACTAGCATGCTAATGGCTAATAGTTTCATTCATCGTACTGTTAAATAAATTGATATGGTATTCGGATGAATAAGTCAACATATTTTAAAACTTATAACTTTAAAATTTAACGAATTATTAAATGCATAATTTAAATTATACGCATCTGGACAAAAAACAATATTAAATATTTAAAGAAACAGTAGCAAATTATTACAGCATTGTTAGCATGGCAAAAAATACTGTACCTGCTTAATAAAGGTTTTACCAAGCCCGTGCCCAGAATTTTGGAGGGCGGAGGGGGTGAAAAATTTCTTTGCATATTTATTTTATAAACAACAATACATTTTTCACTAATATTCGTACTATTAATAATTTCCATAATTTTGATTTATATGTTAATAATTCACATAAATGAATTACCGTATAAACATTAATAAAACTTACATATGTTATTAATTATACTCATAATAAATATGTTACATAAGGTATTAATGAAGTACCCAAAAATGAGGAGCATATTTTTTCTTTTTTCTTTTAAAGGTAGGTAAGAACACCCTAAAAAATCGCCCATATTTATTTTAAATTTGTGATTTATTTCAGATTTTTGTGTATTTATAATAACTATTTCAGTTCTCATGGGGGTTACCCCCCCCCCCCCCGCCGTAGACAAGGTCTTGGGTTTTATAATATTAAACGTTAAGGGTAAATGATAAACTAAGAAATGTATAAAAACAAATTGAATTTTAAGTGATATTAGAGACAATATTGTGTTTAAAATGTCATGCTCTAAATGGCTCTTTTAGTGTTTTATTAATATGTTTTTTTACATTTTATTTTTGAATAATCCGTATTATGTTTTTGTATTATTTTAATTTCGTTACTAAGGAACTAATATTTTTTATTTGTAAATTAACGTAAAATTAAATAGTTTTAATTTTTTATATTATAACAAATATTTATTTTAGCAGATAAAAGCTATGAAATAGTGCCATTATATCCAGTGTGAATTAAAGCGGTGGTTCCGAGTTATTTATATCCCTGGGTAATTGCTGATTTGGAGTATATGAAAAAATTTCATTGATGACAAATGAACTGTGTTCGATAAAACTTATTTTTTAATACGATTCAAAAGTGAAATAATACAAGACGTATAAAATAATATTTGGTTTAATTTTCAACAACATTCCATGAAACTGTGCGTGGTTTTTTGCAACTATAATATACGGATTGAAAACAGAAACTTCTTCTCACATATAAAAGAATTATTGGAAATATTTATTATATACATTTTTTTTTAATTTTTTCATTTATCAGTAATTTTATTATGTAAATTAAAAACATTAATAAGATTATCTGTTTTTAAAAAACAATAAATAAACCATTGAAAAATATTTTAACAAAGAAAGATAGATTACAAAACAAAATCAAGGGGTAAGCCTTTGTAAGAAACTATTGACCCTGTTGCAAAACACGAAACAGCGGGAGACGTTGAATTTACAAAAAGAAAATACCGCAATGAATACGTGAAATATTATTTTTCATACATGCAAAATAGGAATTACTGAAAACCTGAATCGGAAAAATTATTTAAAATGGTAGCATGCATAGACAGAGTTTAATTGGGATTAATTATGCTAAAAATAAAGGATTGTATTTTTTTTATCAAATGTTGTACAACAGATAGAAACAAATGTAATTCGAAAAGTAATTAAAATGATTTCACAAAAAGAAGTATAATAGAAAATCTGTCGATTTATTCTGAACACTGAATATATACAAAAATTTAGTATAATAATAATTAGTAAAAAAAAAAATATATTATTTTAGGTGAGGAATGGAAAAAGTAAACTTTTAAGTCCTTGAATGCACCGATTTATCATTCCATTAGTATTGACTTAAATTTCTGTTTTACAGCTTTTTAGAGTTAAAAAAGACAGTCCAGCAGATGCTGTGACTAATATTGCTGCTAAAATTATGAGAAAAATTTTTATAATCGGAAATTCATCTTCTTTAATAACTTTTAAAGTTGCAGCAGCGTTTTTAGACAGAAAATTCTTTAAGTAAAATTCCCAATAATTCCGTTTTTAAAGTACCTTAATTTTTATTTAAAAGGTTACGTTAAAACAAAATTACAACTGGTAATAAATTTTGGAACTGTTTATTGGTTGTATTTATTAATAATGCACAATCAAAGCTTAAAAGATCTTTTTGCTGCACGAAAGTCTGTCTTCCGTGAAACAGGCATTTCATCAAGAAACGGTAAAAATACTGTTTGTTTTAATATTCTTTAGCTGTTGTCGACTCTAAATTGGACTTGAAACTTTTAGCTAAAGAGTCACATTACAGTTATTTTTGTTCAGAATTAAAAATTCATTTTCTGCATTTTTTCTTTAATCACCAAATATTTCTTTCGTTAATTTAATCATTTTATAAACACTTTTTGTTGAACTTGTACAAGTTATTAACAGCATTCTTGTCATAAAAATTAGAGTGATTATAAATTCAAAATTACATGAACATTTACGGAGATTAGCTGCTTTAATAATCATAGTATCATCGATATCTACTGTTTTTCGGTTTAAACATGGAAGCAGGACCGTATCTGAGGTGCGTTTTCAGGGTTCAACCCCTCCTCTCTGAAATGTCTGTGAAGTATAATAACTGCTTGAATTAAATGGACCGAAATTCAGAATAAATTTAGTTCTTTTCAATTTTTGACAAAAAAAAAAGAAAATTGAAATTTTTTTTAATTCTATGGAAACAATTATTTTTATTTATTTTTATTGTAGTGTTTTAATATTGCATGTATAATAATTGACCACAAGGCTTTAGTGTACTATTTATAAATAAATATATTTTCTGATAAAACATACATCCCCCCACGCATATATATTTATATGTATTAATTACAACGTAGTTCTTAGGCTACCCCCCATTAGAAAAAATGTCCAAAAAAAAAATGTCCCGATTTTATGTAATGAAAAATGTCTAAAAAAAAACGTTCCAAAAAATGACCCAATTTTATGTAACGTTTGTTATATTTTCTAAGATTTTTGTGATTATGTTATTATATTCATATGGACCGATTTAGAATTACGTTATAAATTTTGACCATTTCATGCAAAGTATAGAAGAGAAAGAGACAGAAATGTAAGCAAGAAGGATCAAGGGACACAGCCCCTTGCGGGGCCAAAAAGGCTGAATAATATATATATATATATATTTATAAAAATATTTTCGTAACCTCTCCAAAATTTTGGTTTAGACACGGCCCTGCATGGAAGTATACATTTGCTTACGTCTACACAATTTTTCAATTGTATGTAGTTTCGTTTATTTCATTTCGTCTAATAAAGTTTTTTCAAGTGAAGGTTCAGTTAATATATTTTCATGTATTTATTGCGTATTAGATTATTGCTTTCTTATTCTTCTTCTTTCTCATATAATAGGTTCGTTAGAGAGCTGATGAATACGTCTATCATGCTTACTTAAACTTTAGTGGCAAATCTGTGCGAAGTTTCTATTCATTTCATAACTGTTATCGACGTATATGAATAATTATAAAAATTGAATTCTGTTAGGTTTTTTTTTTTAGGTTTCTTCTGTATTTTGCATTTGAAAAAAATAAAGTTTCGTATGTTGTGCAAATTTAAATTATTCGAAAAATAATATTATTTTTTTAATATTTTCTGGGAATAATTCGTTAAAAAATCGTTCATTATCTACATATATTAATATATAAAACTGTAGGGTCTGTGATTTGCAAATATTTACATTTAGGCTATTTTTATTGTGCTCAAGCAGGAAATCTGTTTTTTAAATTTTATTTTGTTTGTTTATCTGTTCCGATTTAATTCAAGAACTGTTATAGCAATGATGATGAAATTCACACATTTTCAGCCTTATATTACCGGATTGTTCTAAGCTTTGTTTTACATCGACATCACAAACATAATGTAGAAATTGCACCAGTTTAAATAGTAAATTATTAGCGACAAAGAGAGATAACAGTGTTTCTATCAAACTGTTTATATTGTATCTTGAAAAATTAAGAAAACTGTAACTTTGGAAAAGAAGAGAGACATCGCTATCTTCAATTTTTGTCTTTCTGCTTTGTCGTTCCTTTAGTGGTTTAATATATGTTCGGTTTCTAACATTTTGGTCTATTCAGCGTTTATCGACACCGGATAAAGTAGCGTGTATTTTAAATAGAGATAAGAAATATTACCGATAGCGATTTGGAAATATCTCTTTATCTATCTACGCAGAAATTAAAAGGCCAAAAAGTTATATTTGTTTTGATTCATTTTAAACCAAATAATTTAATGAGCGATACAGACGATTATTTCAGAAAACATAAACAAAATCGGAAAAGAGATGATTTATTTTATTTTATTTTATTTTTTATTTATTTTTTTTGATGGTTCAGTCGATCGATCACAGAGGTCGCGAGTAGTTGCTGCGATTACAAATGTAGATTATAATTGCATTTATCTCACTAAAATAACCAAGATCTGATCGAAAGATCTAGTACCCGTAATGGAATAACTAATAAAATATAATTTAAAAATAAGTTAGTTGTTATAGTACAAAAATTTTTGTTTAATAAATATACATTCGACTTATTTCCTTTAAAAGCGAGTCCAAATATGCGGGCGAAGCTGCAGTGCTTTAATAACTTCAATCCATTAATATGATTAAAAAAAATTTGGATGCAATAAAATCATACGACAACTATCGCATGAATATCTTATGTTTACCCTGAAACTTCTGAAACGTATATACTTACCATGTAATTGTGTATATTTACTATTTACTTCATAATTTAAAAAAAAAATTAAATTAATTTGTTCTGTAATTCATGTCTTTTTTTGTTTATTTTGACAATTTTGTGTTTTTTAATTATATGAATAAAACGTTCGTATAATAATAATAATAATAATAATAATAATAATAATAATAAAACCTTATAGCTGACATGTTGTGACAGATTCGGTGCCTGCAGTGCGAACTTTTAACGGCGTTCGAATTATAAAATATTTTCTCTGATAAAATCATTAATTCGTGATTTATTGAACACCGGGTTTTATTCGGCGTAATCGCGGCTTGTGGGTATCGAAGATGCTTATCATCGGCTAAAACCCCGAAATCCCGTACACGGTTGAAGGACGATTGCGTCAGGGAGTGAGACTGCGTGCGTGTGAATTGTTGGTAGCGGCCGATAGCAGAGATTACTATATGAATCCGAGGCGAGTGCACGTCGTTTAGAAGCTGAGCCGAGCGAAGTTTTATAAAAATCCCGTAAAAGTAAGACAGGGCAGTTGACGCGGTATTGTTATTATTTAGATGTTCTAGAAACATCGATACCTTTATCAGATGTTAATTGTTATAAGATAAGTCGGCATTCGGTTTGAGATATTCAGTTAGTATTGATAGAGACTTTGTCTTGGTCCATTTTGGATCGTCGCCGTGGTTGATCGTTTTATTAATCTAGTCGTCGCGTTACCGTCCTGTCAAAATTTTATGCGTCATGCCGCACATCTTTCCATTTTTCCGGTTAAAAATTGTCGCCAATGTGAGCAATTTTCACCCGTCTTTCTAGTCATAGTCTAATTTATGCATCCGTTACGCTGTTTTTTTCGGTCTTTTTTTTTATAATTTAATTTCTGTCAGTCAAGAAATGTATACGCGTTGATTAATCAAAAAGTTTCGTTATTGGACACATGGCGGTCCATCGTGACATCTTCGTCGAGAAGACGTTACCGCGAAGTTTTATTATTTATTTTATTTTTCTATAAATTAATTTCCCCTTTTCGCGTATTTTTTTTTTTATTATTTTTATTTTTCCGTAAAGCCCAATGGTCTGCTAGGCAGAGCTATTCCGGCTATGAATTAATTTTTCTATTAGAATTCACGCAACGTTTTTCATCACGATTTACGCAAATATTACCAACGAAGAAGAGTAGAAACGAGCCCTTCTTCATGTTTATAAGGGTTATAAATTAAAAAGAACTCAAATTAAACCTGGTTCGTAAGAAACTGAAAATTAATGCGTTAAAGATTTCATCTGTATGTATATTACAACATCTACGTAAGATCATTAAGTGATTCATTTTTTTTTTTTATATGTCGGTATGTCTTAAGTAAATATGTATTGTATTTTTTAAATTACGTATTATCTTTTATATTCTTGTTAAATACGTTGCAATATACAATAATGTAAATTTCAGTAAACTGTACATACATTATTATTTTCCCATTAGCGGACACTTCTTAATACCGGACAAATTTTTTGGTCCTGTGACTGTCCGTTATTCAGAAGTTTCACTGTATTTGGTAAAATAGTATATTAAAACTTTGAAGATGTATTAAAATGTCTGAAATTTAATTAAGGGCGTAGTTATCGAAAGAATTTTAAATTTGCGTTATTCTCTTATACGGTCATAGATTTAAATTTAAATTTTAAGCTTCATACGGTTGCAAATTTCGAAGTGTTTATCAAACATATGTATTTGTCCGTTGCACTTTATTTTATAGAAGTGGAAATTTTTTTGTTTTTTTAGAGCTGTAAAAACTGTCATTCTTTTTTTTTTTTGTTTATTATGTCAAATTTTTAATTTAAAGCGTAAATAGAGACACATTTTATTATTTTTCATTTTTCATACAATTCTTTGACTGTCAAATTTTTTTAAGAAGGCTAAATTCTGCGAAAAAAATGAATTTTATAATTACTTTTTGAGCTTTTCGGCTGCTCAGTTTTTATACAAAATCATAACGATCCGAAACGGAAATGTTCAAGAAATTTTGGACTGAAGGGTTAATAAATTTTTTTTTACTTTTGGAATAAATTGTAATTGTACGATGTGGATACTTTGGTGGCAAAAAAAGTATGTTCAATCTTGAGAAACTGTTTATATATCGGACAAAAAAAAGAAAAGTAAGCTTATCTTATTTATTTATTTACTTTTTTTTTTTAAGGTTTACCTTGAGAAGGTCACTGAGTAGTTTGTTAAATCAAGAAAGATAATTTTCGATACAATCTTTAATTAATATAAATAGACCTCTTCGAATAAATGGAAGAATCGTTAAAAACTAAACTTCCATTTCTACGTATTGTATAATTACGATTGACAAAAGAATATTATAAACATATTTTAAAAACGCATCTTTTTACTACGAGTAAATTATGATGTATGTTGTATTTTTCTGCATTTATCCTTCCAATTTATTTTGATATTTTAAATTTATTTGAGCCTTATTAAATAATTTTCAGTCTAAAATTTTAACTTTTTAAGTTTTTAAATTGTTTACATAAATTTAAAATTACTATAATTTTTTACTTAAACTTTGAATTACTTTCCAACAAAAAACAGCACAAAAAAAAGTATATCTAACGTGGTTATTATGTAAAAAATACAGAAAGTTGTAGTATGTTCTTATAAATTTTCTGCTTTTAAAATGCATCTGTTAATTAATTTAAATGTATATCTTTTGAAGTGTCAATTCGTACGTCTGTATTCTGAAATGTGGTTAACTACAATATAATTCTTTTACTCTTTATTTGATAAGTGAACTTATAACGAGATCTGTTATTTATATTAAAGACTTTATTAACTTCTGTTTTAGAAAGTAAATTATAGATAGCGCATTACTCATGATTACAAATTATGATTTATTCGAGATGGGGGTCATATCTTACTATTTCGTATTACGGATATTTTTTAATAGAAATATCTCGGAATATATTTTTATACAATTTGACAAAGCTATTATATATATATATATATATACATACATATATATATATATATACACACACACACAAGGATATTAATGACTACTATAAAAAATTATGTAATGTTATGGAATGTTTCTGTATCGAATAATGTCACGTTTAAAAATACGACACAGTCAATTAAAGCCAACTTTTCTTTTCACTTAAAGGTGCAGTGCGTATTCTTATGGTGCGAGCCATAGGAACGAGTTTATACATATATTTCGTACTTTTAGTCCGTCTGAATCTCGTCGTTCAATGAAGTCGATGATCGTTCGTTTTAGAATATTTCATTTTGTTTATTTATTTTTCTTTTAATCGTCTTAATTTGATGGTTGCCGAATTTTTATATACAATATTATAGTTTTCTACGATATGCTTTTGCGATGGTTGCGGGTAGGCATACACAGAAAATAAAAATATTACAAAAAGATCAGAACTTTGGACTGTGGGAGTAGAGGGAAATTGCGGAACAATGGAAAGAATAAACAATCTTCTCGAAATAATTTTGAAAAAATGTAATACGTACAATCGGTAAAATAATCGGAAGAGACAGAGGGGGTCAAGATTACATTCATTCGTCGATTATACATTTTCGGTTAATTTTGATAATACGAGTAAAGGAAAAAAAATACTCGAATTTATTTTTTGAATCCATACGCTCAGGAAAAAATTTTTGGGGGCGAAAAAATATACTTAGGCTTGAAAAAAAAAATATTATGAACGAAAGTGAAATAACCAATAGTAGCGGTGTGCGTGGGAACGGACGTTATGCATTTGCTAAGGTCGAGACTTTGTCGGATTAAATTTTAGAATTGGAGAAAAAATAAAAAAAAAAGATCAATAAACAAATTTTTGGATACGAAAAATAATATACGTAGGCTAATTTTATAATACTTAGGCTTAGAAAAAATTATTATGAACGAAAGGAGCCCTAGCGATAGCAGATTTGTGTGCTAGATCGCCTTGTGCTGTTTTGCGATGAGCGAGATAGACATATCTATAATGTATCGGACAAAGAAAAGTTTTAAGCGAACTGACCGAATAAAAATGACGCATTTGTCTATACGTTTTCAAAAGTAAACAGCACGTATCATGATAAATATTATTTGATGTAAACCAATCCCTACCATCCGTGATTGATGAAAAAGTTCGCGATTCTTAGAACTAACAGAGTGTGCGCGTGTGTATATGTGTGTGTGTGACGGTGATATAAGGCAATTAAACTGTAGCAGCATCCGGTTGAGGCAACCGTTGCAAAGATGATGTAATCGTCTGCATGGCCGATGAAAATTACGTATTTTTCTATACGTCTTCTAAAGTAAAAATTAAAATTAAACAAAAATGCGACAACGGATCGCGGCTCAGAAAGGTCCTTTAAAATTTGAGTTCTAAGTGCCAAGTTTCTAACGTTTTCAACATTGTGAATATTTCGCATCTCCCATCCTCGAGGCAAATTCATTTTTTTTTCTTTTATTTACTTTTTTATTCTTTTCATTGGATTTATATTTTTTCGTTATGCATGTGATTTTATCGAATAATTTCAGAATAAAATGTGATCTTAGTATTAATTATAACTCGATTTTATCGATATATTTTCCAGGGTGCTCTGTTTTTTTTTATGGTGCAGGACGATCGATAAAAGTTAAGTATCATTCAATTAAAAAATTATTCTGTAAATTAAATATAAAATATAATACTTTCATATTTTGGATTGGAATTCTGTGAGCTTTCCAAGTTAGTGGATCCCAGGCAGTCGCCCGATTCAACTGCTGTTAAATCCATTACTGTTTAGTGTTTCTGCCCCCCAAAGAAGTTAACTTTGATGTCTTTATTATACGAGTCATTTGCGACGACAATCCTTCCTATTGCAAATTAAACCATTAGTTGTCATATCTTACTAACTATATTGTTTACAAAATTCGATTTTTCGTGTATTGCATTAACTATGTTTACATTTTCTTCTATAATTTTGTTATTATTACTCTCTCTCTTGTTGATGCTGTATCTTCATTAGATGTTAGCGACTATTCTGCTGGCGTTTTCTCTGTCGGCCATGTTGTGTAGCAATTCCGGTATCCGAATTCCCGTCGATTCTCTCGCATCCTTTATCCAGGTTCTTCTTCTTCTTCCTCGAGCTTTTTTTCCTTCTATTTTTCCTTCAATAGCCAATTTTAAAATTTCATACTTTTGGTTTCTCACAATCTGTCCTAGATATGCAATCTTTCTTCTTTTTACTGTCTTAACTAATTCCATCTCTTTATTCAATCTGTTTAGTATTTCCTGATTTCTAATTTACTCATCTTTTTAAAGTAAATATAAAATTATTTGAATAAATAAACGTAGTAAAATATATTAACACAAAGATTGAAATATAAAATTTAAAAACACATAATTACTTTCAAACGCTTGGAAGTTCATTATCACGATGTGATTTTATATTTCAATTTTTGTGTTAATATATATGAAGTATTTTTGTGTGTATTTATTCAAATAATTCATTGAATTTATTTTACACGTGTGAAAATATGACCGTAGTAAGTAAATAAATAAGGCAGTAAATAATTTATACATTTAACTTACCGCTTTCATAACACACCTTTCATCATCGTCACGTTCTTCTAATATACATTTAATATCTTCATCATTAATCAATAGTTTTTTGCCATTTTAAATAATTACTAAAAATTTATTTTATAATAATAATAAAAATAAAACGAACTTTTGAAAAATACTCACTGTATCATCAATAAGGCACTTATAAATTATAAAAGTTACTTAACATGTTTATAACATAGCGATTTTTATATGCAAATGTGACTTGTTATAATCACAAGTTGCTTACAATACCATCTATCGATAAAATAGTGAACTATATTAAATACATCTACCATACATATATGGAGACTAGTGCATTTTGTAAACACATAAACGTCACTTTGGGTGTCTCAATATGTCCATTTTGATAGTTCGCTAAAAATCGCTTAAGGCTTTAAACTGTTAAATGAAATGTTGAACTTAACGACAGAGGGACAATGAAATGAGTATACTGATTAATATGAACTAGTAGGGTCACCCCGTGGCCAAAATTCGACCGTAATTCATTGAATATTTAAGTTTTAACGTTATTGAGGTTTTTCTGTTGAATAGTAGTATACCCCTATTATCATTGCATATAATTTTTTCGAATTTTGTTCTATTACGTCAGCTGTGAGAGTACAAATACGTGTCATTATGCATGATAGGAAAAATAAGGTATAGCTTGGCTAAGCCATATTTAAAAAACAATAACGCGTTTTTTGACATTTCTTGAGTATTTTTTATTGCTATAATGGTCAGGTTTCGTCACAAGGCTACACAGTTAAAATGTGCAATTGAAAAAAAAGCTGACCAACAGTACGAAACCTAAGTTAACCTATTCCAAAAACAAAATAAAATGAACATATGCATCAAGAAGAAAAGAAAAATATAAAACCAAAAATCACATTAAATCAATACTGAATCACATTTACGCAATATATTCAATCGCATTACGGAATGTTCACTCACATTTCGCAATATTAAAATTTACACAAAATATACATAATTGGAAATAAGCCACTTGAACACATTCACAAATAATTAATTCGCTCAGAATACATACGAAAAGTGAAGAAATTCAAGTAAATTTCGTACAAACTGTGCAATAAAATTATTCGAAACAATTTCCGAAAAAACCCAGGTGTTTAACACTGTATATATACGCAGCTGAAAAAGACAGGCCTATATATTGGAGCGCGTCACTCAATATGGCACGAATCAATAGCATGCGAGTATTGGGTCACGTGAAATACAGCGGCTGTTTTTTGTTTTTCTTTTTGTCGTGAGTTGTTGTTTGGTTTTTTCGTTTTAAATCACGTGTGAACGAAGCTGATTTTACCAGAGAAAATGTATACATATGAGTTTTAAACATAGATTTGCCCCTTCCTCTGATATATATATAAAAAAAAAAAATTAGGTAAATATATCAATTAGAACAGACTTGATAGGTATGTAACCGAACTGCTTGGTTGTATTTATAAATAAACTCTATCTTGGAGGGATTTCATTGCGGAGAGATTTAATCAATTACAAATCATCCACTCCGTATTCATTCCAAATTCACTCTGTATTTACTTCGCTAATTTTTTACAAAGTACAAAAACGTAAACAATGAATGTTTCATTTTATTTAATTTAACGTATTCGTAAAACATATTATACATACATTTTATCTTTCTGCATTCCTTTTCCGCGTGAAAATACTTCAATAGTTTCTCATCCTCCTTAATAATAGTGTTTCTACTTCAACCGCTAATAAGGTAACCTTCCAGTGATGCTGCTTCTCTCTCTTCTTTTAATCCTTTAATTTCCATATTATTTGCTCTTGGCGAACTTGTATGTAAAGTGACATACCCTTAGCGGTGGGGATTGTAAAAGGTTACTTGACATTCTCAATTTCAAAGATAAATTACTGGTTATATGTCAAATTTTGCAATCTTAGGTGTTACAGTATGGGTTTCCTCGTCTTTTCAAGTTATTTTACAGTTTACACATCTCTGTTTCATTCCTAAAGTTCTTGATATTCTGTATGTATTATACTATAAGTTCTATTCCTACGATGTTAATGATTCCTTCCTTCGCCCCAGTTTTAACACAATCTTCCCAGTGCCTCTAGTCGCTTGTCGCCTTCTTGGTTTTCTTACCGAGTTATTTAAACTCTACATTATTCTTTCCTGCACTTTTTATTTCATCTTCCATTTAGCGCTTCTTTAGTATTGCTTGGCTCGTTTAATTAGATTATTTGATAACATAGCAAAACTCACTCGCGTGATTTATTTGAGCGATGGAAGCTTCTTCTGTTTAATTTTTAAACAGCATTCCTTCGGAATTGTTTGCCTCCTTCAAATCGATTGGTTAATATTGTACAAGGACTTAGATGCAATGATTGTTTCGAAAGATGGGAGTTGTTGTCTTAAGCCTACGGGTACTATGATTATTTTACTCGCTTATAATAAAAGTGCCAACGCTAGATTCTTACTCTCGAAACGTCAAAAAAGATCTCGCTGAGAAAATTCTGCTCCCCTTTCTCTCACGTTCTACCTTTCTAACTCATATTTGGAAAATGGCGAAGGCCTTTAACTCCCTTGTAGCTCAACACATCTTCCAAATGACATCTTTTCCCCCAATGAATTAATTTCCTTTTTGTTAACTCATTTAGCTCTTGGTTACGCGCCTAACTTCCAAGAATCCTGTTGCATCCCGGCTTTCTTTACTTCCTCACATTTCCTGTTTTCTTCTTTTATCTCTGCAAAACTTAAAAAAAAAAAACTATACACAAGTCTTTTAATTCCTGCTCCGGTATAAACGGAACCTCCTTCAGTAAATCTTCTCTTCGGTTCCTCTCAAATGTGTTTAATTCCTTTCACCTATCCGGCTTTACTCCTTTGTCAACTCTTTCCATTAGTTGCAGTTTAAACGACCTAACACTAAAACAACTAAAAAATTTACAAATGTTTTGATTTCAATCGTTACTGCGTAGCTATGTTTACGTAAAGTGAGTTTTTTTTTGCAACGATAATTATTAAACCTATATTAAAATACGAGTGACCGTCGTCATCTTATGGAATTTTTGCCCACGATAAATTTTTATTCATCTTACTCCGAAGCTCTAGTTTTTTCAACGAAGCGATTCAGTTTTTTATTTTAGACCGTTTGATCCGGCGATTTGTTAATTTATTTTAAATTAATTTGATACAATTAAATATAAATACCGTTCCAAAAGCGGATAAATTAATTTACGTTTCATTGCAAATTGTCGTGTGCAATCTTCAAAGTTCCGTAACTGTTTGCTTTATTTGTAAAAGTTACCCCTTATTCTTAATCACACTCACGTCGTTGCTTATGTAGAAAAAACACTTAGCTTCGCATACATCAAGGGGTGCTAATTTTCGAACTTAAAAAATAATGTCGAACCAGTTTTTACTTCGGAACTGAAAAATTCCACTATAAATTTTTTCGTACTAACGTAAGTTGAAGTTGTAGATGTGAACAGGAAGTGTTTCAAACTCACTGAGAATTGATGAAATGCGACGTTAAAGCTATTTTCGCATGGCGTAATCTAAGGTGACCTTCACACTTGGATAATAATATGCCGTGATAATAATTCTATTACTGGACAACAATAGCTGTATAATAATCGCGTTTAACTTATTCCATCGTTCACGATTTAGCCTAGCTTGTAACAGTCGATAATTATATTTATCACATTTTTCTCATGTTGCTCTACCGATCGTAAAATGTCTTCAGGGCGGCAGAGCCGAGGTATTTTACTTACACACCTAGATTTATTTTTTATTAAAACATTTTCATTTGAAACATTTAACTTCTTTAAACGATACCGTAATAATAGGGGAGGAAAACTGTTTCCTTTTTTTTAAACATGATATGTTTTTACGGTGGTCTGCGATTCGTAAAATATGCGATATAAAAATGCGACATGCGAATAAGAGGCGCTGTATGGACACTTACACACAAGAAAAACAGTTGGAAACGATGCACCTAAGACTCCTCAGGAAAATCTTACGAGTTTCGTGAAAGGATGGACTTTCAAACGAATACATACTAAATGAAACACCACGCGCTTCAATAGGACAACTTTTAGCTGAAAAACGAACTAGATGGATATATATATATATATATATATATATTATTTAGCGTACTTGCGGCCGAGTTTTGCTGTCGTTTATATTTATGTTTATGTCTGCTGTGGAATATTAGTCCTATTTTGTGGGATGTTGTGAAGCTGCGTAAAGAACACATGAGAATTGTTTGTCGTATGATAATCCGTTGTTGTCTGTTGTATCCTTTTTCTTCTTTCGATGTATTTATACCCTCCCCTTACTTTGCGGACCATCAGGGTTACGGTCCAAAGCCAAATTTTCCCAGCCGCCGTTTATTAGTATAATTTCAGCTTTTTTGAAATCCTTAGCAACGACGTCTTTGTAACGCAGTCAAGGACAGCCTAGAGGTCTCCTCCCGTTTTTTAGTACGCCATAGATTATCCTTTTCGGTATGCGATCCTCACTCATACGAATCACATGGCCTATCCACCTAGTTCGTTTTTCAGCTAAAAGTTGGTCTATTGAAGCGGGTTGTGTTTCATTTAGTTTCGTTTGAAAGCCCATCCTTTAACCTCGTAAGATTTTTCTGAGGAATCTTAGCTGCATCCAACCGTTTCCCTTGTTTTCTTGTGATTGGCCATTTCCCGCTTCCATACAACATTATTGGAATCAGCATTGCTTTGATTGCGGCCATCTTAGTTGATATCAACAAGTCTTGATATTGTTAAATACTTTTCGCGGTAATCTCTTATACGCAATTTTTACGCGCAGAAATGTCATGCTCAAGAGTCATATCCTTACTGACAACATTTCCAAGGTATTTGAACGTATCAACTACGTGGCGCAGATTGTACCATTCAGTTTAAAATCGTTTGTTTCAGTATTAATTTGAATAACTTCCGTCTTCTTTTCTTTAATTACAAGTCCGAAGTCTGCGTACATTTCTGCTACATGTTTAGATCAGAAACATTCTGAACGATTTTTGCTTCATATTTCGCCAGGTTGTACAAACCACTGTCGAAAAGAAACGCTATCTCTACACCAGATTTCGTAAGTTTCCGCTTAAATTCGTATAAAAATGAAAAGGCCTCGAGAACGCAGCTCTGTTTTACTCCGGTATTTATTTCAAATATGCTTGATCGTTCGGAATCACATAACACGGTTCTTGATGTCTTCTCATGTAGTGGTTGTATCTGCCGTAACATCGTTGATGGACAGCCAGCAGCCGTTAAGCCCTTCCATAAATCTTTTCTGTTGACGGAATCAAAAGGTTTTTTGGCATTAATGAAAGCGAGGTATAGACGTCTGTTCTCTACTTTTCCCCCTCAGCTGTCTTAGGAGAGAAGATGATATCTGTAACACTTTTGTTTTTGCGAACTTCAGGTAGGTGTGCAATAATGTTTTTAGCCTTTGCTATGGTTTTTTTACAGAATAAGCAGTGCTATACGGCCGATATAATTAGCGCAGTCAGCTCTATCTCCCTTATTTTTATATTTGGTACGATTTACTTTGAAATCATCGGGCGTAGTTTTCTTTTTGCATATACTGCTAAACAATATACGCAAGCAGCCAACAATATCTTGGCCCGTTTTGTAAACATCGGATGGAATGCCATCAAGGTCCCCGGTGATTTGTTGTTTTTTAAACTCTATATTGCTATAAGAACTTCTTCTTTCGTCGGCGGTTCATCTAGGCTTGTGTCGATGTTTCTTTTTCATATAGTGCTCAGTACGCTTCTGTTGATTTTTGATTCATTATTCAGCAGATTCTTGTATAATCTTCCCATTATCTTCATTTTACTTCCTGTCGGTCACGTAAGAGTTTGATCTTTTTTTTTTTTTTTCGTTGATACTTAGGACTATAAATTATTTTTAGTGTGCTATGAAAACCCGTGGAATCATTTGAATCCGCCAGTTTTTGCATTTCGCAAAATTTATTCTTCCATCATCATTTTTCAATTTTCTCGTTTCTCTCTGGGTTTCTGTTTTGGCCCTCTTGTACACATCTAAATTTCTCTTGTCTGTTTTATTAGCTAACCATTCTATGAACTTTTGCTTTTTAGCGTCCAATAGTTTTCGTTCAACTTTTTATTATTTTATTTATTTATTTAATTTATTTATTTAATTTATTTATTTTACACGGTTGGTACAAAAAAGTCCCGGACTACCGCTATAAAATCCGTACTAGTGGCGCGATTTGTTTTAAATTTACGGTACTTATAGTTCAATATTGTGAAAAGAGACGACAGCAGTTTTGGGTCGCTACCTGCATTAGTTTACTCAGGAGAGCGCCAGTTGTGAGGGAACCATTTTTGTGTACTTTGTCACGTTTGCGATAATGGCACAAAGAGCCGCGATTAAATTTTGTTTTTTGTCTGCATCAGAAACGTACGAGTAGATGACAAAAAACACATACAAGGATGTTATGCCGTACAATTTCGAGTGGTATGGCCGATTTAAAAGCGGACGGAGCTCGTTGGAAGACGATCCGTGCGAAGGACGACCGAGCAGATGACTACCGATGAAAATGTGGCTCGTGTGCAAGCTGTACTCGCTGAAAATCGACCAGTGACGTGTGCCGGTTCATCGCAAATGAACTAAACGTGAGTACCATATCCATAACATTCTTAGCAATGTTATGGGTAACAAAAAAGCTGTGTACTGCCAGGTTCCTAGCGCATTTCCCCTTACGGCTGAACAAAAAAAACAGCGCCTGGAAGCGAGTGAGACTCTCATTGGAGCCGTCGATATGGATCCGAATTTTTTAGAGACGATCATTACCGGCGATGAGTCTTGTTGCTTCGAGTACGATCTCAGTACTAAACCGAATTACCACACAAAAAAACAAAATTTAATCGCGGCTCTTTGTTCCATTATCGCAAACGTGACACAGTACACAAAAATGGTTCCCTCACAACTGGCGCTCTCCTAAGTGTAAACTAATGCAGGTAGCGACCTGAAACTTTCGTCGTCTCTTCTCGCAACATTGAAGTATAATAACCGTGAATTTTCAACAAATCGCGTCACTAGTACGAATTTTATAGCGGTAGTTCGGGGATTTTTTGTACCGACCGCATATTTTTAAAAAACTAGACAGAAAAAATAAAAAAAAAGAAAGAAGGTCACCGACGAATGGTGAGAGGGGAGAGTCAAAATTTCGATGACAAATGAAATCGTTCAAATCTCGTCACTTACGATTTAAATTTTAAATTAATTTAACGAGAATCGTTCGGCTCTTTTAATGATTATTGTCGCGGGTTCTAAATCTAACATTTTCTTTATTGTGTCCAATATAAATTATTTCGCGCGCACTATTATTTATTAAGTACGATGAAGTTCAGCGTTCGTAGCGGTTAATGTTTTTCTGCTGTCTAATGAAATGACTACCTGAACGAATGATGAGACACATCAAATGAAAGAGTTACTGATGGTTAAACAATAGTACCGAACAAGATCTAGTATTATCATCTATAAGCGATTCAGAAGCCGGATGACAAGAATAATAAATGGCAGATACAAAATTAGCGCAGTACCAAATATGCAAAACGAGCTCTAAAACAAAAACAAGATTTACGATCGGAACAAAGAAAATAAGTACTCGCCACCTGTAATTGAAGAGGCACGTTGTTAATAGTATCTAGTACCGTAGCAACTAATAATATACCACTTATTATACTCACCTTGCCAGTAAAATTTAGCATGTGACGCGGTAGTAAAAAATATACGTAAGACATTAATACATAAAATTAAAATAAAAACAAACAGAAATAAATATACTGTGTACACAAACTCGATAGAAGACAAGAAAAATATATAGAGTCACGCATACTCCGTCCCAAAGGAAACGAATAAAATTGGTCTTAAAAGGTCGTAATGTGTTCATTACATGGAAAAATAAATAAATAAATAAAAATAGAATAAAATGAAGTAAAATAAAGAAATAAAAAATTAATTATAACATAATGAGAAAGCGAATGCGTGCGAAGGTTGCTGGCTGGGAGTTGTCGTATCGAGATAAGGAAGCGCAAAAAATGGCGTGTAGTTCCCCCCCTGTGGCGCGGGTATTATAGCTTAAAATGTTTAACGAGGTTAAAAAGATGCTCATGCCTGTGTATTTCTCTAGTTTGGAACATCTGGGTTCCAACTTTAATATTGAGCTCTCGGGGAGTCAAAAGCTTAAAATTTTTGAAAAAAATATTTTTTTCCCGTGCGTGTGATATATCATTGGAAAGACCGCTATTTGACCGGAACGAAATCGTACTTCATTTTCTTAAGCAAACTTCTGAAGTGCACAAAAAGTTCAAAAAAGCGCGTGAACTGATATGTAGCCCCCTCCCCCCTTTGCGACGCGAGTATTATAGCTAAAAATTCGGTTATTTCATAAATTTCGTCGTCTTATTTGCGCCGACGTAACCTCAGCTCTTCATTTCGATTTTAATTTGTTCTCATTTAATTCGCCACTATGTTTAGTTCGAGTTCGAATAAATTCAGGCTATAATCAGCGGTAAACTGAACGAACTAAAGTTATGAGGTAAAAATAAACTTCCGGAGTTAATCTAGTCGCCTTGATCGATCTATGCCGGTAATTTTAAATTATTTTACGTAGAATTTTTATGTGTTAGACTTTTAATGTATTACAAACAATTATACAAACTCTCAGCCTAACGGTATATCGTTATATAGGCATCTAACCGCGAGCTCGGAGGAAATTTTTACGCATGTGCAAACCTGCATCTATTTATTAAAATTAAACTATATTTATAATCACGTGAAGTTTCCGTATATTATATTAATTGTTTCAAATTGTTATAATTACCGAAATATTTGTACATTATAATTTTCTGATGCAACATTTTCGGTTGTAAATGTCAGCGATATAGTAAATTGTTTTTCTTTTTTAAATTTTATTTTACAAATTATCGTTCGGTGTAAAAATAGTATATTATTGTTTTCTTTTTTCTACTAAAAGTGTTCGAATAGTTTGATTATTTTTTATAACATATTTTATAAATGAAATGATTTATAACTTTTTTTTCGGGGTTATTTACCGAGGTTTTCAATCTGATTGGATAATCTGTGGGGAGAGCATTGAAACATTCATTTGAGATTTAGTAAATTTATAATATGATAAACAATTTAGTACCGATATTAAATCTTAATAATTAATCAATATTTAATCGATATATAATGTTGGTTTAATTAATGTAGATTTTTAGAGTTCATTTTACACCAATATTGATGTCATCCAATTTCAGATATCGGGGAATCGAGCCGGTCGCCAGAGGGCACTGTGCGCTTTTTTGTTAACTTTCAGTTTGTATGCGCATGCGCGTTTTTTCAGTACATCTTCGTCCCCGCTTGCATTGATAATATAAAGGGAGATTTATTTTTGTATTCAAATAAAATTTATGAATATGAGATACAACTGAGTGTATGCGTAACTACGTAATTGTTATCTTTCCAATTTTTTAAAACGTAAATATAATTTTAATTTATATCAAAAGTACTTTTATTTTTTTCATGATAATTTGTTGGGAAAATGTGGGGAATCGAGGTTTTTTTCTCCCCAAAATTCGGGATTTCCAGTAAGGCTTTCGGGTAATTTAGAACATACGTATTGGCAACCCTGTTATTAACTCAATTATTAAACACTGTCCTTAATGCGTTTCGTGCGATTTTTCCTCGTTGACTTCAATTTTACTTATTTAGGCTAAAGTTCATCCGCGCTCTTTGTTGTTATGTTCTCTATCTGTCTAGTCGGTACTTTAAGGGTCTTTTTCCTTTTTACACAGTATGTCTGAAATGTTCCCGGAATTAATTTTCCACATTCGATACAAGTAGCGCCTTCTCTCGTCCACCGAACGAAGTATGTAGTACGAAGCCTAAAGAGTGTATATGCAAAATTCCAGCACTGCCAGTCTCTTAGTTCTTCAGTAGTAGTACGCGGTTAAGTATTGTGTGTTCATAACCCCTTGTGCAAGTTCGTGATGGAACAACGAAATGCGATTAAATTCTATGTTAAGTTTGATAAATCCTTCGTAGAAACCTTTTTTGTTCATGAAACTCCATCTCACCCACAACAACCACACCAAGCGACAATCTTGGGCATGTTTAAGTCCGAAAGTTCAAAGACCAACGAAAGATCATCAACAAAAATCCAAAATAAAGACAATGCTCATCGCATTCTTCGACTCGAAGAGCCTCGTTCATCATGAATTCGTTTCGAGCGGGCAAACTGTTGATGCGAAATTTTCGTTTTCCAACCCTATTCTCTTTCTTTCGTGTGTTCGTAGTGTTTTAGGTTTTTTCGTTGTTAGATAAGAGGCAATATTTAACTTCTTCAAAGTTACTATTTTTTTTCTTTCAATTTTAAATGCTTAAAAAGCGTGCAAATTGAACGTTATAGCATACGTATCCTTCATGTTACAAATAGAATGTTCTACGTCACTGCTGACGTCATTATTGTTGACAATTAAAAAGCTGTTATCAGTATTATCACCAGTATTATAATACAATTTTAGATTTTAATTTTGACAAATTACAATTTTTCTTAGAAATTAAATTTAATTTCAACACAATATTATCTTTAAGGTTTTGGTTTGCGTCGTGGATAGGTAATATCACAAACCGATATCAAGTAACTCATCCTACTATAAATTCTTGACGTTTTTTCCATATGCTGATCTGGCAAGTTAAGTTTAACAAACATGAGATCCGCATAGCGCAATAGCCTAGGTATAGTAGTCGATAGATGATGTAGCCTCTATAAAAAAAAAAGTTTTTTTTTGGATAGAGTCAAACGAAACACTTTTTAAATATTCCTTTAAATAAGAAATACGGGGGGAGGGGGGATAGCCATCCGAATAAAAATATACTTATATCATATAAACTCGTATTTGCGCATTTTTGGTATTTTGTTGAAAGTTGAAATTGTTAAGTACTTTAAATGCAATGCTCAAAATTTAGTTTACAGAAAGCGTTTATTTTAATTTTTCTTAACATGATTATTTTTTCACGTTAATTATGTAATTGTTATTACGTCGTGAACAATTTACGAAAAATGGATAGTGTAAACAGATAAAATCAAAAAATTCTACGCGATTTAAAATATTATAAATAAAGATCAATATGGCGCACTGGAAACGAAATCATCAGAGTTAACAATTTGGAATGTGTACAAAACCATTAAAGAATACAAAAATAGGTCACGTTAACAATAAATATAATACATCTTTCGACAGCAAACGCTTAAATCAGCTGATAAAACTAGTGAAAAAATTAAAACTCGACAATAATATATCAGAGATTCTAAATCAGTATTTTGATCAAAAATACGCAGAAATCAACACAAAAAATTACAAAAAAAAAAAAAATGTACATGCGAATATATCGCACGAAGCGTTTCGGAACCTGTGCTGGCACAAACATATATCATTAGTTAGACTTAACTAATTATGTAAAAATGATCAACTTTGTAGATGATGTAGCAAGTATAACAGCAGATAAATATACCGTAAATTTGGATAAGAAAATTGCAATAATATTCAATAATATAAAAAGTCTTCTGGACATCTTTAATCTAGAGATCAATATGAGTAAAACAGATCTAATTACTTTTACTCACAAAAGAACTTACAAAAATACGGATTTAGGAGATTACAGGAAAAGGACAGTTAAAACAGCTTTTTGAATATATTTATCAATTTTTAATTTTATTATTTATGTACTTTTTTTATTTTTTTATTTTATTTTACGAGTATTTAATGCCTATATTTGGCTATTACTCGATTTAAAAATCACTTAAATATAATTAATAATTTTTGTTTTCATTATAAAATGTGTAAGAGCTTGAAGGTTGTTCACACCGAGGAGAATATCTGTACTTAGTTGATTGTCGCGATGATGGTTATATACTACCGGCAGGTGTAAAATAATGTGATGAACCGTTGGAAAATATGGTCGTACCGAAATGATTGGGAGTTTTTCAGAAACGGGGACTGCATAGGTCGAAGGCAAGGGCGTCGCTAGCCGATGAGACAGGGACGGGCAAGATGAGCTGCCAGCCGCCAGGGGGGGGGCAAGATGATAAAAAGAGGATATGAGTTATAGGAAAAATAAAATTTATAAGTTGTAGGCTTAATATTTTGTTAAACAAGAATAAAATCTTAATTAAAACATAAGTTTTCCAAATTGTCCATGATTACGCGCCTATGAATACTCATCAATGCTAGTTGATTAAAAAGTTTCAAGGCTCCAGGGAGGGGGCAGCTGCCCCTCCCTGCCCCCCGCTGGCGACGCCCATGGTCGAAGGTGTGTTTCTTGTAAACAGTTGCATTGGTTATAAAAACTTAAAATTTTATAACCAATGCAAGTACATAAATAATAAAATTAAAAATTTATAAATATATTTAAAAAGCTATTTGGCAATAATAATCAAATGAAATAGAAAAAAGCAATAATATTATACAAAACAGTGATGATATTCTCAAGTCTATTATATGGTAATACTCGTATAATTTACAATGAAATGCTAAAGTTTCAAAAATTTCAAAATAGAATCATAACAATTAAACTAATGGTAAAATCTTCTTATAAAACAATAAATTACGCAAAAGCATTTGTAACTGCCGGAATACTACCGTTAATTTAAAAACAGAACGTACTATAATTTTTTCAATCAAAAAAAAAAGTAGAACAAACATGTTCGGCAATTATTCAAACAAACGATTTAAAATGAATAATAAAAGTTCAATAGCAATGCAGTTTAAAACATTTATCAACAATTAATATGTAGAAAAAAATTTTTAAAACCTATGGTTAAATCAAAATGGAATAACTAAAAATTTGCTTCCCGACAATTAAAGATAAAATTTAGTAGCAGATTCTGTATTCTAAACTGCTACTATCTACAGTTTATATTAGCTTTTGGGGATTTTAAAATCTACATCAAAAGGTTTAATATTGCGGACACGAATAATTTTGTATTAGTTATAATGAACAGCACAATATACAGTATATTACACAGAAATAACGGAAAATTACAGCGAATTGATACGGGAGAAAGAGAATATCCGGATCGAGACAAGTGTAACACCTCTGGTTTAATAACCGAGCACCTTGATTACTAGGCTGCGCTGAACTTTAAATAAATACAAAAAAATAATTTAAAAATCATTTGCTTTACTCAGTTAAATTCTAATGTACAATGTCGTGTTGTTTAAAGATATATTTATATATACAGTTTATTAAACAGAATGTGTAAGATTACGATTAGCGTGAATAAACCACCACTTCCACTATAAAAATTAATATTATATTACCGAACAAGTTCACTCAAGCAAGGATGATGTTTCACGCGCTGAGGATTCCCGATGTCAAGTTAACGATAACTCTAATTTAGACTTACATAATACTAAATTCAAAATAAAGAAATCTGATTTTTCCGGTCGCAAAAAGGGAGAGACAGATGATAACTTTTTCCGATTTATTCAAATTGTCAATAACTTAAAACATTTTGTTAAGAAAATGAAATACGGTTTCGTTTCTGATAAACATCGATCTTTCAATCAATATATTACATGTCAGGGGAAAAAAATATTTTTTCCCAAAATGTTGAGCTTTCGGCGCTCCAAGGGCCTAATTTTAAATTTAGAATCCTGGATGTTCGAAACTAGAAAATATACGGGGATGCGCGTATTTTTAACCTTATTCAAAATTTTTAGCTATAATACTCGCGACATTAAGGGGGGAACACGTCAGTTTTCGCGTTGTTTTTTTGAACTTTCCGTCAATTTCGAAAGTTTCGTAAAAAAAATGAAATACGGTTTCTGTTACTGACAAAGATTGATCTTTCAAACCAATACATCACATGTCCGGAAAAAAAAAAATTTTCCCGAAATTTCGAACTTTCGGTGCCCCTCCTGAGGTCAAAACATGAAGTTGTAAGCTCGGCTATATTTTTCCTATAAAATGGTCCTTTATGCGTATGTTTGAGATACGTTTTGGTTTTCTCTACTTTTTTACTCGAGCTATTATTTACACGAACATAATTTTTTTGCTGTTTTTGGATCCAAATGGGTGGGGGGGGGGGATCTATATAATTTTTTAACCGAAATTTTTTACTTTTATAAAAGAGTTTTTACGTTTAGTTTTAAATTTTGAATTTTACTTTTAAAGGGTTATTTGGTGTATGAATTTTTTAAAGGTGTTTAGCGGTCGTTTTAAATTTCATATATGTATTATGTATTCTGGAGTTTTTTTGCCTCCCAGGGTAATCGACTAGCTTGAAGTTATGGATATGGTTTTCAGAAGAATTTTACTTATAATTTACTCTCCAACTTTGAAGTTTATAAGTCGGACCCGTTCCTGAGTTATTGTATATTTTAATTTAATATTTTAATTGAATATGTTGGTCGTTTCTGAATCATCTTATTCGGATTATTCCGTACATTATATATGTACGGAATCCTAAAAAAGACATTATCGCAAACAGCTATAACGAGCAATATGCGCAATTTTGATAATTCATGAAGTAGAAGTGTTATATTGAAACTAGGACACAAAGTGATGTCGTTGCCCCTAATTCGGCCTATCTAGAGCAGTTTCTGACGAGTCTCACAATGTGAGAACCAAACTGGTCTTATCTCATGGTCTCTCCTTTCCCAAATATATGTACATATATCCACACACTATACAAAACTGAAAGTCTTAAATTAAATTTCAAAATTGACAAAAATTCAATAACTCGGATACGGAAACTAGCCTGAGCCCCCGCCTGCTTTTTAAGGGACCGCCCATGGTTTTTCAAAATTCGAAACCTAAGTGTAAAAAGTAATTTGTGCATTTTTTTTTATTGCTCGGACACGGAAATTAACTTTTTCGCTAATCCTAATTCCTTTTATCTCTTGATTAATCCTGTTCCTCCTCCTCGTCCTTGGTTCTATGAGTTTCCCAGTTTGCGTCGGTCCATAATTACTAAATTATCTCGCCTCCGTTTCTCGCATAGTCTCCTTCCTTCTTCTTTAAATCCCTTTTCCTTGGCTGAATCTCGTAATTATCCATTGGATCCTGAAGGTTCCCAGTATGTTTGCGATGCGAATCACGTGCTCTTCGAGTGCTCCGGTTTATCTCGCGAGCGTGAGTTACTTTATTGTCATCTTTTAAAGCTTGGTCTTCCTGCTCCTTTCAACGCCTCTTATGTTCTTTCTCTACCTACTATCTCCGTTGTTCCTGTCCTAGGGGTGTTCCTTGATTCCATTGTCGACAGAATAAAAATATAATTTCTATTCTATTCCATGTATCTATTCCTTTTTGCTGGGCTAATGCTCTTTGCTAGCAAACCCAAGGGGGGTAAAAAAAAAAGAAAAAAAAGAGCTTTCGCTCGCCGCCTGCAGTCAAATTCCCGGTCTATAATAATTTTTTTCAAGTCAGCCGTAGCTCCTGGTTACCCCTCCTAGCTATTGTGACGATTTTTCAAATTCTACGCGTAGAGGTAAAAAATAAATCGGCACATATTTTATTGTCCCATTTCCAAATTAGCCTAAGAACATTTTCCCCAAAATTAGCCACCCTCTTAACGTTCATCCTCTCTTTTTATTGTTCGTACGTAATTTTTTTCTTTTTATTTCTTTTTTTTTATCGACCGTATCCATCCTACACTGTGTCGATAATTTGTTTCCAAATTTCCGAAGTAAGTATTCAAAATAAATCCAAGTATATTATCCAGTACCGGGTGTGATAAATTTTACTCGCGTCACGTTTAATTGTTCCTGACGAAACCGGTTACGTTTTTTATTTTTATAATTATATTTCATTTCTTGCGTTCTTATCATTTTCATTTTCCGCTCCGTCGTTATCTGATTTTTGTTTTGTTTATTCGTTTAACTGATAATTCGTCTGAGGGGGGGGGGGTAAACCTCCGCTCATTTCTTTTTGCTTTGCTACTAAGGGCGTCAGTAATTCGGTCACACAAGTTAAATCCGTTAACAAATTAAATGAAAGTTCGCAACAATTATCTTCTCCGTCCGCGTCTATTTCATCTGTTTCGAAAGGCAATATTGTTTCGGTACAAAATATTAATGGGTTCGTCGACATGGATATTACTGCTGGCTTCAATAATAATTCTATCGTTAATTCTTCCGATGTACTTGAATAACGCCACTTTCCGCGAGCACCATATTGGTCAAATCGTCGACACTTCGTAGAAAATTTGGAAAAAAAGCATTATCTATCTCCCTGTGGTGTCCTTAACTAAAAAGGTTCATAACACCGTTAGTGGTATTTTCCTCTTGTCTCCGGCTCCCGTAGCAACTTAATTGAACTTAATTTTGTATAAATTGCGGCAGCTAATAAATTTTTATTTCCGACGACGTCCAAAAGGAACTCAATATTCGATCTTTCATACCTCAATTCGTTTTATTCCGATTTGGTGTAGTCCGCGATGTCGATCTTCCGATATCTGGATCGTTAATATTCATTGTCTGCGCAAATTTACAACTGATAACTCTCTTATTCCCATCCCAGTTGTCGAATTCACATTTATGAATTCCAATCTCCAATCCTCCATCACCACTAACCACATTAAAGTTTTATATGTTAAAAATAAATAAATAAATTATAATAGAAAAAAAAATAAGAAAAAAACAAATCTTCAATCCTCTATTCTCTTTTATGATTTCTATCGAGATAAGGTTGAACTAATGATTCGTAAACTAAAGCTTTGACATAGTTGCCTCCGTTTTGGTCACTCAATTGTTTCATGCCACAGCAAAAGTACTTGTCTCACTTGTACAGGCAGTCACTCTTTCGTTGAACGTTGTGCGGCTCAACATTTTCATTAACTTTATTTTATTATTGCCATGATTACAGAGTATGTAACTCCGAAACTCCACAGCGCTGGATAGATGTGATAAGAAAACAAACTGGATTACCTTTGCACCAATGTATGCAACGAGCAAAAGAAGATGGAGGGGTGTGGCGTGCAACATTCGGATTGCTACATGATCACGGTACCCCCCGCAGGGGTGAACGACATAGAAGAGAAGAGAACTCCGAAACATGTCCGGCTGTGTTATATTTTCTAAATAATAATTATTTTCTGTGTAATACGTGTTTTTAATAAAGAATAGTACAGAAAATGGATTCGAACATTTATATTTTAAATGTAAACAACTCTTCTTTATACTTTTGCATCCTTGGCGGCGGTAACCATCGGACACTAGACCTTTCTTGTCCGACTTTTAAGGAGCAAGTTAAAATTCACAAAATAATAAAGAGTCTACAAAATGTCTCCTAATTCAAGGCCAGAAACATCAGCGAGGGCTCGATAGTTTTGCCTTTACATTTGCTAAGGTTTCAAACCCCGCTAATTTCACGGCTTTACCTAATCCTTCTTCCACTGCACAAAGAGAAGTCATCGAAACTATTCTAGAATTTTTTTTTTCGGCTTATGATTCCGTCTCGCAAACACCGTTCCAACTCAAACTCTCCTAATCCTCTCAATTCTTACTACTTTAATCTAATTCTAAACGTCGGCACTAAAGGCTACCGTTCTGTTATTCCTATTCACACTTCAAATTCTTCAATAGTCCCATCTTCCTCTAATACCATGAACGCCGAACTTGGCTTCGGTCACTATTAACGTTTCTCCTAATAACTGTTCTTCTCTGTCTTCTCCAAAAATGTCTTAACCACTACCTTATTATCCGCTCTCACTAGATTCGATATCCCTCATTTGAAGAACAAAATATTATCCATCTGTCAGTTTTTTTCCTTAGATATGGTGAATGGCGCCGTTTCCTCTATTCCAAGTTTTTATTTTGTTCACTCTTAGCCTTTTTTCTCTTCTCAAATATCAAATATGAAATATGAAATATCAAATATTTCTATTATAAAATTCCACGCGTGCGCAAGAAAGCGCAAGCAGTGGAGTACGATAGATGCGCACGAGAAGAGAATATTATAAAAAGTAAAAAGAAGGTTTCACATAAAAACTTTTAAACACTTAAAATTATGATATTCTTTGATATATTTTAAATCAAATTAGAAATAAATTGCATATAAACAAAACTGTAAATAAGTATCCACATATCAGTCATTGAATCCTCACATTTTACATTTCAAACATACATTCAGCCACCATAATATCCCATATCATATGTATACATTCATATCAAAAGTCGCGAAAGTATTTTAAGCACACACACACATCCACACGTACTGCAACAAGTAAACAGCTAATTTTTCCCGTTTTTATTTTATTTTTATTTCAATTTATTTATTTACGAGTACTTTCAAAATACTGGAACATAAGTATCAATCATTTACGCCTGTGTTCGGAATTGTTTAGTAAAATTTTTACATTTATTGGTAAAAAGTTATATACATAACAGCTTCAGCATACTTGAATTCTTGTATGAAATTTATAATCCAATTGTTCCTTTCCGTTTTCGCCTCATTTTGTTCCATTTCCGTGATACCAACATCACGATTTGTTTCCGCAGTCTCTACTTGAGTATTTTACAGTTTTATAGGGTGCTTCTTCGGTTTTTGCTTGTGCCCTTTATCTCAGTGGAAGTATTATTATTCGGGGGAAGGCAGATTGATGCAAACGATGAGTGATGTTGAAAGGTATATTTTTGCTGCAACAATTTTAGTGGTAGTTCGCATGTGTATTTGTTCAAAATGTATTGAAGACTTTAGGACGAAACAGCACTAGACGACTAAAGAGCGGATCCGACCGATGCAATTATATTCAAGAATAGCATGTTAGGAGAGCAATTTTGTTTTGCCTGTTGCAAATAAATAATAGACGGATCGTATCGATGGATGAGAACTTTTAATTCCTCTAAATGACTGAAGAAACCACTACAATTTCAGCTTATGAGTGGTTTTCTATTATTTTTATGCATACCGAACAATATTATTGTTATTGCCGGCTAAGTTGCGAAATTTATCTTTAATGGTTATTTGATTTTATGAAAGAGCGGCGAAAAGGTTGATGATGTCATTTAGTTTATGTGTTAGTTTGGCGAGTTTAGTTTTTATCGACTTGGTATTTAAATAAATTTCTCTGATCATTTTTATTATGTATATCTAACGGTGGGAAACATTAGAATATCTGTAATCGATTTTCTTTTAGTAATATCTGTTAATATAGAGAAATTAGTAGTTGAAAGTGAAAATTCTTTAGTTTAAATTTTTCGTTAATGACGTCTTCAATCAGTTTTGTAAGTTCTCTTATAGAAGGTTGTGAACTATATCTTGTTCTGATTCATTTTCGGGTGGATTTCGACTTGTCGGGGGAATGAAACTCCGGGTATTGTCGTTTTAGATTTAGTTCTAATAAGTTTCTTTTTGGTTTTCTTTATTATTTTTAGGGTTTTGGCAGATACTATATAGATAATTAGGTTTGGTCGTTTTCTATTGAGGATAACGTTGAAGTAATTGGCAACGGCGGGCGTTTAATGACGTTGTTAGAGGAAGGAACATTCATAACATAGTGGAGGAGTTATGACTGTTTGATGTGTGAAGAGCGATCGATTTTCGTCGTTATTTCTGTGTTTTCTATATAGTCTTCTCTACTTCTTCATCATTAAAACTGATTGCAATCGTCCGCTTTATGCCCTTTTGTACCACACAGATTGTCTAAGGAGAGGAAGATACGGTAGAAGTGATCGGAATATTTTTTTAGACTGAAGGAGCTTGGTAAAAATGAAAAATCATTTTCGGAACGTATATATAGTCGACTACTACTCCAAATTATGACTCGAGAAAAAACATGTTGTCTAAGGGATTAGCGCTTTAAAATGGCTATTGGAGATGAAAGTTTTAGTTTAAAAGTGTATTCGCAAGTATTTCTTTCGTTTTCTAAGTTTGAGAAAATTAGCGAGGTATCAGAGAGGATTAGGCTTTTTTCGGAGCTTTGAGTTTTCTCATTTTGATGAAACTATTTCCGTGATTAAAGTCTCCGCGTTCTGCTTGGAATTTTTCCACGAGATCGTTATTAGAGCGAAAAATGATGAACCTATTGCAACTAACTCGAGAGGCGGCTATAATATTTGTAGCGCATCCACAACAAGATGGATAGAGAGAAGATGGTCGAGAATTTTCACCCCTTGAATATGATTAAAAATAGTTGTTCGACCTTCCTTGGGAAAGGGTATTATTGTAATCGAAATAATTCGTTGTTTAATTTTATCTGCCTAGAGTAGATGGGTCACACTTGGTCTTTCGAGTTTATAGTTGATAAAAGAGGAGGAAGTTATAAGTGATAATGTCTTTATCAGGAAGTAACGGCTCGCCGATTAACGAAGCGGTCTGGATAGAAAATTAACTTACCACGCGCGAAGGTAGAGGGAATGATAATAGATTACGGTTGCGATTAAAGGACTGGCGTGATGCGAACTGAAACACTGAGAAGAACGGATTACTTTACCACAAAGAACACACACGTGACGAACGCTTCCAAGGAAAGCATTCCAACCCGATCTCACTGATTTTAATGAAATCGATATATGTATGTTGTAGAACAGGAAAAAATAAAAGACCCCCCCCTCTCTATTTTTTGTATATCTGCTAATAAACTTATTAAGGGGGTGAAAACTACCCACAAAGTAAACTAAAAAGAAAAACAGTTTTTTCTAAATATCTCTACTGGCACTTAATATTTTTTGGTAAAACGAAATGAAGATTACTCCTTGCGGGAAAGCAAGTAATTCATGATGATTTAAACAATAAGGGCTGCATCCCCTATTTTATAGCGGTTGAAAACCCATATTTATTTTATTATTTTTGTGATTAAAAATGGTAAAAAAATCTAAAAAAAACCTTCTTATCTAATAAAATGATAAAACGAAGTTGATCTGTTTCGGTATTTTTGGTAATATCTCCCCTAAAGGGGTAAACCATTCCTAACACAGAAAAACCAAAAACAGGAATTTCAAGCGGTCAGATTTTGAATTCAATTCGTGTACAAGGGTTTTCGAGGTCGCTGATTATGAATCTGATTTCAAATTTTTAAAATTCAAAATGGTGAATCCAATTTGGCGGACGAAAATGTTAAAGATAATTTGAAAACATTACGCTGTAGTAACTTCTGTCAGGAATTTTCAAAACAGGCCTAAGTATATTTTACCCGACTATTCTACCCCCTCCCCCGAAGGGGTGGAATATTAATTTTGGTAGTCGGATAATATACTTAGGCCAGTGTTGAAAATTTCTGACAGGAGTTATTGGCGGTGGACGATGTGCGCTTTTGTGATGTAACGGTTTCAATGTTCTTAACATGCATGAAAAGTGAACAAAAACAACGAATAAAAAATTGAAACTAATAATATATCGTTCGATGATGAAAAATAATCAATCGGAAAAAATTATTTCATAATGCAATTGTAAGGATTGGAATCGTCACGCATGTGGTCAATGATATTTCTTCCGCAGGTTAAAAAATTAGCGAACTCAAGAAAAAAATAAAATGTGATAAAAAAAACATAACAAGTTCAGCGGATGTTTCTCATTCGCTGAGTATTCCGGAAGTTACCTTTATCGAGAGACATGTTACTTTTCATGCTTTATTGAACTTTTCGGCAACTCCGAGAGTTTCGTTAAGGAAATGAAATATACGGTTTCGTTCCCATCAAATAGCGATCTTTCCATTGATGCATCACATGCCCGGAGAAAGTAATACTTTTTTCAAAATCTAAAGGGATATTGAAAGCTCGGTTATATGTTTCCTATAAAGCGGTACTTTATGAATATGTTTGAGATTCGTTTTGCTCTCCTCAACCTTTTTTTACTCAGGCTATTACTTGCGTGAACTTGGGAATGGTTAAATAATTTTTTAACCGTAATTTTTTTTTGATTTTATGAAAGGACTTCCGCATTTAGTTTTATATGTATTTTGAATTTTACTTTTAAAGGGTTATTTGGTGTGTGAATTTTTTTCAAGGTGATTTTAGCGGTCGTTTTGAATTCCATATATATATATGTATTATGTATTCTTGACGGGTTTTTTTGCCTCCCAAAGTAATCGACTAGCTTGAAGTTATAGATATGGTTTTCAGAAGAATTTTAATTGTAATTTACGCTCCAGTTTTGAAGATTGTATATTTTAATTGAATGTTTTAATCGAATATTTTAATTGAATGTTTTAATCGAATATTTTAATTGAATGTTTTAATTGAATATTTTAATTGAATGTTTTAATTGAATATTAAATTAAATGTTTTAATTGAATATTAAATTAAATGCTTTAATTGAATATTTTGGTCGTTTCTGAACCGTCTTATTAGGATTGTTAACCGTACATTAAACGGAATCCTAAAAATATATGTGTACAAAAAACTTCGCATCGAACTTGCATTATCGAGCAGTGCAGAAATTGTGGTGGATAATTTTTAAGTAACGCTAAATGGAAACGTGTTTTTGTATTTCTCGACGACACGATACACGTTCGAGTTTTTCTAGATTTATTAATTCGCTGTGTTTCTAATTTAATTTTTAATATAATTTCCAAAAATTCTTTCTGGTAACAAAAGAAAAAAACAAAAACAACAAAAAAAATAAAAATAAAAAACAGTCGAACATCCCACTTATGGGTGAATTAGTTACCATTTTTTCAGATCGAAGTTGAAGTGAACCGCTGAGAATTCAATTAACTCGAATAGTCGATGGAATAATTGTTTTCGCTTTTTACACGATCTCATGGCATTCGAGACAGGGCTGGGCGGCGATTGGTTTTTATTATCGAAAAATGACCGTTTCTTTCGAAATACTAATGGCCAATTAATATTTCGACGGCTCCACAGAATAAGAACAGTGGCGCTATGGTCAGTCATTAACATTTTTATAAATAGCAGCGATGTCGACGACTTTGAGTTGAGGAGGCGGGGATGTGAGCTGCGTGATCGACTGAAGAACCGTCAAACGCACGTCCTCGTTCTTGTGTGTTGCATAGTAATTTCTAATGTGCGTACACCGTCAAAGGTATTCCCGAACTTTTACATTAAAAATATTGCGTACGGTCGAGGAAGCGGTTGTCGAGCACAGTATGTAATTATTATTCTCCGAGGGACCAGGGTGCCATTCTCGTGGGACAGCGTGCTGCATCGGTGCTCAGGAATTCCGAACGCATAATAATAATAACACGACAAATAAAAAAAAAGCGAAAACGGGAAACAAATAACCCGGTAGGGATGAAGTATAAAAGACGCGCAGAATTTTATTGCTGCCGCGGGTGGAGAGAAGGTCGTCGGTGAGCGCACGTGAATTCCAACGGCGACGTCTGCGAAGCATTTCGCGTTCGGACTCGGCAGTCGAAAGACGCAGTACAGTTCGGATGGAGTATTGCGCGCGAACGTTCCTGCGTTCGGCGATCGTTCGAGCGATGCTCTCGATCAATCGGTCACTCCATCTTCCGACGGTGATTTGGTTCGCGATTATGACGATCGCCCTAGCTCATCCGGATTGCAATTTTACCGGCGGCCTGGAATATCCGGAGTCGGTCGGTATCGACTGTGCATCGACGCTGTGTGTCCGGAAGTGCTGTCCGTTAAATCAAGTTTTTCAGAACAAGAGCTGCATCCCGAGCAGTCATGGCGATTTTTTAAAATTCTTTCCCGGCTTGTCGGCCAACAATTCCGTGACTTCTCTTTCTTATTCGCCGTCGTCGTCGTCGCATTTGTTGTTCGGATATTTTAAACCGATGTACTTCCTGCAGAGGAACAAATTCACCATCTCGCGAAACTGGTCGATATGGAACTTGAGTACGAAGAAATCGAGGAACTTCACCGAACTATGCTTCGATATGGATCCTGCCACGGACGAATTGATTGCGTGGATATGTTTATCTCAAGGCACAGAGGTCCAAGAGCAAAAGATTGGACTCCGACAAAGATTGTACGCGATCGGTATGTTGCTATCGGTGATCTGTTTATCGTTCACCTTTCTGGTATACTGTTCGCCCGAACTGAACAACATGCACGGACGCTGTCTCAGGCAGTACATGTTTTCGCTGATATCGGTCTACCTGCTGATGATCGTCATCACGCTTCGATTCATCGCGCCGAAGAACAAATCGTTTTGTTTCCTATCTGGTGAGAATTACGCACCTTATTTTTCCCGCGCCGTGTTCGTTTATATAATTAAACGTGTTCGAAATGTACGGATATTAATAGAAAATCGCGCGATTTACTTATTTTTACGTGTAGAAAGCGGCTCTATTCGCACCTGTTGGATCCTCGAAATGAAAATAAAACAATTATAAAATTGATAACTCCATCGTGGAACACTGCTTCCCCTTCTGTAATCTTTTAAAATTTTCCTAAAAGTGGCAGTTGCGATCACATTGTCATTGAAATTTTTTACAGAGCCTAAAAGAGGATACTGCGAGCAGATTGCTTTCTTTCGGCGTCACTTACTTTCCGGTATTTCTCTTTAGTATCCGATTCAATTTCAGATTAGTTGCGCTGAATACGAGGGTCGGAGGGGGGCAAGACAAAAAAACTATGACATTTTTAAGTGTTGCCTATCGATCGATATACGAACATTACACGATTTCTTTCATATTAGCCTCGGCGTAAAAATTACATAGCTAATAATAATATGTGTTCTACATTAATGACTATGTCGTCTTTACGCGAAAGCTGATAAGAAAATCCGGTAACGAAATTCGAAGCGCTTTTTTTCTTTCATTTCATTTTCTGAAGAATGTCAATCAGTTGAAACTAATTCTCCAACAACAGCATCTTCGGCTGCATGGCCTTTCCCCATGGCGAGATCCGTAAGATTTAATTTAATATATATGTATATATATTTTATTTATTTTTTTATTTTTTATTAGCCATAAGTATATTTCTATATATTATTATTATAATACGTTACATCTTAATTTATAAGTAATACTATTAGCCCTTATATCGGGCAAAGGACTCCCTCAAACGTGCCCATTCACGCCGGCGGTCCCAGGCTACTCTTTGATAATGTTTATGTCCTAACATTTTAGAAATATTATCGTCCCACCTTAATTTTTGTCTTCCTCTTTTTCGTTTGTTGTAAAGACTCCAGTCCGTTACTATCTTTGTCCATTTATCGCTTCCAATCCTAGCTATATGTCCCGCCCAGTCCCATTTTTGTTTATTTATTATATATATATATGTATGTAAGTGTATCTTCGTAGCTCGTCAAGGAGCGTGCCCGCTGGAGTTCGTCTGTAACGCTTATAGATGCGTTGTTGCCATTGACTATTTCTTACTATTTTAAATTGGGAGTGGTAACTGTTTTTTTGTTGTTTTTTTTTTTTTTTTTGTGGAAAAATTGCTAAACCGAATGTTATTTATGAATATAATGATCAGATAATAACGATAGATATGTTACAAAAGAGTTGTTTTTTTCGCATTGTTCCCGGAGGACGAATGGAAGAATGACGCAGTTACTAATGTAGAGATACGAGATATTTTGGTTTCGTAACTCTCACGTCCGACTGGAAATGTTATAGCGCACGCATTCCGGTCTGTTATTAATAGATGAGATTATCTGAAAACGTATAATGTAGAAAGGGATTAAAATTTTTGGACCAAAAAATATGTCGTTTTGTTACTGTTGCAACGATTTTTGAAAAGGGACCAAAGTTGCATTTTGTGAAATAAAGTAATTTGATTACTCCATTTAAATTGAGAACCGACTTGCTCTGTTCACCTTTGTAATGGTAAAAAAAGAAAAAAAAAAAAGACTCGCACTTTCAGCATGCTGGATTAAACCGGATGTCAATGTTGAACTTTCTTCGGTGCAAATTTTTGGTTAAAATCGCTGGCGGATCATCGGTACCGAAGCCCCGTCTCATATTCTTTTGCATAAGATGTTACACTTTCGATGGAGTGAGAGGAAGACGATAAATTCGCCTATTGATCTTTTTTTAAGTTTTAAAGTTTTCTTAAAAAATTCGATTTTGCAATTAAAGTTTGTTTTATTCGGTCGCTTAATGAGTGTTAATTTCATAGAGGAGACGCGTATATATCTAATCTACGAATAATCATTACAAACCGAAATTAAAGAAACAAACGTTTTTACTCGCTGTATATTTCTCTTTTTTCCAATCCTAACTCTTTTTACCTCGCTATACAACCCTCTCCACCTACTTCTTCCCGGTTTAATAATTTTCCCTGCATCAACCGTCCTGTTATTTCTTCCATAATTCGCCTCCGTTTTAATCACAGTCTGCTTCCTGCTTCCCTCTTTCGTTTTAATATTGTTCAGTCTTCCTTGTGTCGTCCCTTTCATCCTCCTATCTTAAATTTGACCTGTGATGTAAATCACCTCCTATTCGAATGCTCACCTATCTCCTCAGAACGCGCAGTCCTTTATTCTAATTTGCTTGGCCTTGGCCTCCCAACCCCTTACAGTGCCCACTACATTCTTGCTCTTCCTTCTCTTTCTGTTGTTCCTATATTAGCTATCTTTATTTCTTCTGTTTCTAATCGCTTTCTGATTTAACTTTCAAGTCCCTACGTTTCACTATTTGTTAGTCCTTTGTGCTGAGTAAATGTCCTGAGTTGACGCGCCCAAGATAAAATAAAAAAAAAATATATATATATTTTTTTTTAAATTTCGCCCCCCCCCCGAGTTAACTGTAAAATTCGTTGTGATTCGCAGAATCTTTTAAATATTAATGCGAAAATAAAGAAGTAATTTTGTTTGTTTTTTTTTTTGTTTTTTTTAACTTTACAAGTCGTACGTTACATTTAATTCACTGCTCACTTAACAAAGAGCGAAGACCATCGTTAATTTCAAATCGAACGCGTCACGCTGCGACGATGAAATTCTGATCAAATTTGAATTGTTTTTTCTCAGCCATTGCCAAGTTTTACAATTAGCGTTCGGTCTTATCAAAAACTAGAATTAATATAGGCCTAGCGTAAATGTATAGATGACTAAAGTGGTTTATTTGTGATAACTATTACGATTAACCTCTGCAGTTTTTTAATATTAGGCATATGTGTGTTGGTCCACTTCGGTCGTTGTAGATATTTTATTGAATATCTTGTTTTTTGTTTTTTTTTTTTTTCGAATAAAACCAGACGAAGAACATAATATATATACCTCGAGAATACCGGTTTTATTAAAATTTCCGCAACCGTTACATGCCACAAGGTATCCCCCCGTTTTGTACGAGAACGCTCGTATTTCGTCACGGAATCTAAATGATGTTGCCGTACCGTCTGATTCTATTATTATAGATTTCCCGTAACGACGAAAAGAAATTCACCGGTGTGTGCAATATGTTCTATTTTTGTAACAAAAAAGGATACAAAAAAAAACTAAAGGAATATTTAATGCCCCCTATGGATATTAAGTGTTTGATCATGAAAGTTGCAATAAAGTTTCGGACCTGGTCATCGGTATGATGATCGGATGACAGTCTTGTATAGTGGTTTCCTGTAATTCTGATCGAAGATCCCCAGTTTTATATTGTTAAAATTGTACAATTAATTTTAAAATTTTCGTATTACCCTCCAGTATAAAAATAGTATAAAAATAGTATAAAAATAGTATAAAAATAGTATAAAAATAGTATAAAAATAGTATAAAAATAGCATATTGGACACCAAGGTCGTGCTGACATTGCAGCTAATGAAACATCGTTTAAAATTAATAACAGGAAATCTTTTAAAACCGAACAAACTTTTGTAACAATATTTGTCGTTTCTTGATTTCTCTATCCTATTCGCCCGATTGGTAGCGAAATCCGTTTTAAACTTTTCTTAATATTTCGCTTTGATTTTGATTGTAGGACGCTTTCAGAGAATTATGATTTGATATATAATTTGCTTAGAAACGATTTTTGAAACCCATCTCAGATATTATTAATAATTATGGTTTAGGCACATATTGCAGGTCAAAACGTTCCGATATAAAAGCGTTACTTTAAAGCTTTATATAAAAAATGTTCTTTTTGAAAAAAAAATACCGACTTCAAGATTTACTGTAAAAAAATTTAAATAAAATTGCACCAAAAAGTAAAAAATTCGATAAGAAGATCGTAGTGAAAAATATACCCTTAAGAGGAGATATTATGATAGCTTTTATACATCATACATTTAAAGAAGGGGGAAATGTTGTGAAGAGAGAAGGAAAGGAAATAAAAACAAATAAGGTAAATAAAATAAAGTATTATTAGATCCCGGGTACGAAATAACACTGTGCCGCTACATTTTTTTTTTCTTGCTTGTTTCCTAATTTGTGCTGTTCAGTCGTAATCAAGTGTCTTGTCTCACTTTGGTCATGATATGAGCAGTTTATAGTGTTCTGTTTATCTTATTTCGGTATCCGTGTGATCCACGATGGCCATGGTTGTTGCAGAGGTCTGTTACAAAAAACAAATTCCGCAATTTATTTTTGTGTTTTCATAATGGCATAACGAATCCTTAAATAACAGCATTATAATAATAATAATAGAAAAAGTAAATGGTAGAACTGAAAAGTTGAAATTTAATAAAAGGATAGTTAATAAAAATGAAAGGTTTGGTTGATGACCAAATGATTTTGCGCCGGGCCAGGGAAAAAAAAGAGTAGGCACCAAATTCTTCTTCTTCTTCTTCTTCTTAAAAGTGTCTTACTCAGTCCCTGAGCGTTGACGATCACTATCATTACAGCGATTTCTTCTTTGCTTTTCTAATCAATTCGATTCTTGGGTCCAGTCCTTAATATTATTCAACCATTCCGTTTTTCTTCTTCCGGGTCCCTCTTTTACCTTGAATTTTCCCTTCTATGACCAAACGTAAGATGACGTATTTCCCCCCCCCCCCCTAATTATGTGCATTAAATTAAAACTGAATATTTAGAAACCATATTAAATGAATATTTATTGCGATTTTTAATAATAATTATTGTAACTTGTGATTTTCATGCCGACCCTAATTAAGGTATGAATGTTGTATAAGAATTATCAAAATATCTCCGCCTAACGGTATATTTCATTCTAAAATATATATTATTTTCTTATCGAATAATTACACTATTTTACTTTTTAGCACATTTTTATTCAATTTTTATATTAAATCTTGACGTGGTATTTCAAAAAAAGAAAAAAAAAATGATTTCACTATTTACAGCGTAATACTCATTTGTCTAACTAAAAATAAACTTTTTTAAAAGTAACAAGCTGTTTAAAATTCGTTTTCCTTATGTAAATTTATAGTAATATTTGAGAATCTATATTCACGATTTGGGAAGATTATTGATAATACTTTAATTTTTTTTAATTACTTTTTCATAATAAATTGATAATATTTTACGTCAGTCACCGTCTGCTATATATTAATAAATAAAAGTAGATTATCTAAAGAGACCACATTTTTTCACATTTTTTGATGACTACTTCGAGTATTCAACGATATGCCCACATGGTACAACCTACATTTTCGAATGGATATCCATTAAAATCGGTCCACACGGGTGTACAATTTGTACGCGGTCAAAACATAAAAAGAAACATTCCTTCTTTTTTGAAATCGGGAGAACCAATCAATCTTAAAGAAAAGAAAAATTTTGCACATTATACGCTATTTTCTCTTTCCGTTATACTGCGGTCTAAAAGTGATACATATCCGTGATTTGTAAATCTAATACAATTGAGATAACTGGTAGGTTGCATAATACAGGTGTTATTAAGTAATGTTTTAATCGTAATAGTACTCTACTGTTGCGGCCAATATACAAAAAAGGGAACTGTATTGATTGCTCCAACTATAGGCCAATTGCTATCATCTCGGTAATTGCTAAAATAGTGGATATTGCCAACCATTTAAGAGATTACCTAGAGAGAAATGAAATTCTATACCCACTGCAATTTGGCTTCAGGAGAGAAAGAAATCGACAGCAGAGTTGCTAAAAATTTTCGTTAACAATATATATGAAGGTCTAGCCAAAAGTAATCAATTTCTAGTGATTTTCATCGATCTAAATAAAGCTTTTGATACTGTCAGCCATGATAAATTAATAAGTGAACTGCGGAACATCGGCATTGCTAACAATCAAAACAAGTGCTTTGCGGACTATTTAAAAAATCGGGGAAGTTAAGGGTAAAAATAAATGATAGTCTCAGTACCGAGGGGGATTTAGCCGCGGGCGTAGGACAAGGAACAATACTGACACCTTTATTATTTCTGATATGTACAAATTCACTCTATAGATATATAAAATACGCGAAAGTATTTGCTTTCGCTGATGATATTGCGTTGGTGATGGAAAAAGCCTGATATACAAAAAGCGGAGGACTTACTGCAAAAAGATTTAAACTCTTTTGTAATTTAGGCGCCTAGTCGAGGCTTTTCGATTAATACGGATAAATCCAAAATGATGTACATAAGAATACCGAGCCGTTACAGGACTTTCATTCCAAAAGTTCTAATCAAATGTCACAATTGTAGTCATGCGAATAACTCTAATTATCGTAGCGATGATTGTATGATGTTACAAAATGTGCAAAAAATCAAATACTTACGGGTAACGATTGATAATACGGTAGGTTGGAAACAGCATATATTGGAAATCATGAAAAAGAACAGGCAATCTTTACCGGCGATTTATAGACCTAGGCCATTGTTACCGCCAAAAATTCTAAAACAATACTACAATGCTCTGATAACATCAAGGATATCTTACGCTATACAAGCATGGGGAGGAGCAAAGAAATCTGAACATAAAAAAATAAATGCTATTCATAAAAAAAGCTTAAAACTCCTATAGTAAAAAAGGATTTACGTCAAAGAAGGGGTAATCTTAATTGGTAGAAGGAAATGGAAGAATTACCGGCTAAACTAAGGTATTATTTATTTATTTTATATGATTATAAGCTGAATCCTCCCGACCTTAAGACTAGGAATATAGTGAAGATAACTCTAGAGCTTCGTCAAAAATTACATATATATTAAGCCTAAAGGTATAAATAATTATATTGATAAAACAAAGGACGTTGTACTGATTGACTTGTTAGGGAAAATTCCGACGGATATTATAAAAATAAAGAATAAAAAAAATTGCCTCTTAGAAATTAAAAATTGGCTGTTGAGCAACTACAATGATTGCAACTAAAAGAGGTGGAAGGAGCATGTGATAAGTGATTTTTTTTTTCTCTTTATCTTTTCTCAGTTATTTATATATATATATATATATATATTTTTTTTTATTTTACATTTTTCTTGCATTGGGTTTCTATAGGATTTGCGCTATTATGTTTTTGCCTTGTTTTGTTTAGATTTTGAATTATGCGTTGTGTTGTTATTTTTAGTGGAAATTTATATTTTTACGTTTGTTTTGTGACGACACATTTGTTAGTTAAGCGGTTAATTGTTTATGATCGATATTGTGAGCTTTATTACAAATAAACGTTGTAACTGTGATGAGAACCTACAGACGGGCGGTTGCCTTGTGGGTTCTCCATATGTTATTTAATAATAAAAAATAAAAAAAGTATTAGTTTCACGGATTGGCTATTTTTGCTATTGGAACGGTGCAATGACGCGAAATATGCAACAGTTGAAAATCGTTAATATTAACATAGTGACGTACAACGCGCGTGATAATTTATTTTTGAAATTAGAGGTAGGCAACTCGGAAAATCGCAAGCATTTTAGCAAGCATGTAATATATTCACACTCAATTAATAACAAAACTGTAAAAATGTACATTATAATATGTTAATATCTCGTTCGTATGACGCGCAGCGTTGTGATTATGAACGATGCAGTTCGAAACTGGTCGGTGTTTTATGCTTTTTTATATTTGTTTTTTCGACTACCATAGAATATTACATTGTATGTTTTTACATTTCTTTGTTATTAACTTTGAAAATGTCGGAAAATAAATTGGAGTGTCCCGGCGAATACATTTCCTGTCAAGTTAAGGATTTTTTGACTTTTTCTAACAGTCCAAAAGAGGCTGTGTTACTTTTTGTAAGGTTCATTAGCGTGTATTATTTCATTTCTTATACAAAAATACAAATGAACAGATTTGTGCCTAGCGAGATAGGCACATTTATGTTACCAGTAGTACACGAAGAAACATGCTTATTTTGTATGAATAATTCGTAATTTGGGTTTGAGAAAATTTTAGTTTAGAAAATTTCCAAGTTGTTAAAAAAAAAGTAGATTTCTCGTTTTTTTCTTATTTTATTTTTTCTTATTTAAATGAATTAGGTTTTTCTTATAATGATGGGGCACTCTTTAATTGCAGGTGCCATTTTGGCGCAGCAGAAGACTGTCATTATGTTTATTAAATCAGTTGCTATACGATATATCTCGGTGCACAGCGTCCTCCCATATAGGCCGCGTAATTTGATGGTCTAGAAATTATGCGAGAGACTGTTATCGCTTCATTACCGTTGTGCACAAGATAAATCAGTTAAGGGGGTGGAAGAAGCGAAAAAATGGCCGCGTATTGTATTTTAATTGACGGATTAAAATTATTTTCATTTTAAGCTCATCTACAAACAGCGTGTCGTTCTGGTCAGCGAAAAAGATGGCCGAATTGTTGTTGTTCGGCTCCATTTTGAAATTTTTAGTTTTTAGCTATCCGAAAAGTCTATTTATTCTGATATCGGATTCTAAAAGTGTTCGGCAACTTGGTATATTTCTTTTCGCTTTTCAAACTTACAGATTCATTATCCTCCTTACTCGTTTCAAAATTTCTGAAATTGATTTTCTACGCATACCAACGAATTAGTATAAGAGCATGGTCGTTCCCTTTTTAAAACAAATTTTTTCCCACTAATTTTCTTTTTTTGTACCGAAAATTTCGTGATTAAATAACGTGTTTAATCTTCTTTCTTTCCTAATTCGCAATTACATTATCTCTCTATTCAACCACGCGATTAATCACTGTTTCTCTCTCTCTTTTTTTTTTTTTTTTGGAGTCGCCAGTCCAGGCCATTTGCTTCTTTCATATTTTCTCTATTAATCAATATCTTCTACATTTGTCGCATTCGCTTGAACGTACACATTAATTTCTTCTCCTTATTCTAAATTTAACCCTGATCTTTGTTCCCTTTATCCAAACTTGCCTCTAACCTGCGATACAAATCACATTTTCTTCGACCGTCCTTTTCATTTAGAATGTACTCTTTTTTACTGTTACTCCTACAATTCTCACCTCAATTCCTACTCTTTATTCTCTAGCTTCTTTCATGTAGGGCTGCGAAGTTTAAAAAAATACTTCCTCAAATTTTAAACTAGGTTAAATTAAGTTCACACATACCCTTGTGATAGGGTGTCGGGGATTGTAAAGTTAAACTTTTCATAATGTACCAAGCTCAACGACACCGATCAGAGTAGCGGGACTGGTTCCTTTCTCTCGCTGCTTTTACTTTCCTGGATTTCTCTTTGTACCCAATTGTAACGTACCCTAAAAAAAAATCAAAAAAAAAAAAAAAAAAATCGTTCTTTTAAGTACATTTATTTATTTATTTATTTATTTATTTGGCCCGACATCAAGCCATTTGGCTACTAACCAGTGTTGATATAGGAATACTGTTAACTAAACATAATATTTAATTAGGAAAAAAAGGTTATAAATAACCATGGTTGTAAATGTTCAACATTACCCACGGATGGCTGAATAAAATCTTTATGAAAGAAAAATTGGCCAGACTGATTCAGCGTAGTCCACGAATGTCTACACATTCACATTTTTACATGAACGGGGTTTTACGTTACGACTGGAATGGTTTTAAATAGATGCGGACATTCCTTTATTAGCTGATTATTGCTTCCTTCTGCAAGTGAATTTTATGTTTAACGGATGTTTCTGTTCTGCTTGTTTAATTGATAATAGAACGGCTAATGAAAACCCGGATCGAGTTTAGAATTCTAAATCGGTGTACGACAACACGATGGCAAAGAAGCGCAGCCCGTTTACAAGACGCATTTTTTTTTTTTTTTGTTTCATTTTGTTAAAAAGAAACACCACTGGAGTGATTTTAAAATGCGATCTATTCACTTGAAATATTTAGCATTTTCCTATTGGCGACTTAATTTAATGCCGCCAATTATTTCCCAGCGGAAGTCAACTTCAGTCAGTGTCTAGGAATAGCCTAGGCCAGTTCGTGCGGCTTATTAATTGTCGGATACCATGACCGCTCAGCTTACCTACTCCAGCATTTACATTACAACGTCTGCTGATATTTTCTATTGGTTCAATTACTTGTGGTACTTTCAGTGGGCACAATTTCTCCGCTGATCATTATCGGTCGGTAGTTTATCGGTTACTAAAGTTAACATGTACCGATTTACTTTCGTTTAGCCTGACTCCCCGATATTCTTCTTAGTCCACTTCAAGACTTTATTAAGTTGTTGTTGGACTATCTGCGTTAACTGTTCAACCGGACTCTTCCAAGCTAGTGTTGTTGTATCATCTGCAAAAAAATTCCTGTAGCGGTTCGTTCACTAGTTGCTATGTGCGTAGTATACAGCAAGTATGATACTGTCGTACGCTTCTTGGAGGAACGCCAACATCTGCCGGCTGTGTTTAGGAGCAACTCTACAGTTTTGTTTTATTCGAAAAAATTGGTCTTTCAAGTACGACTGGAATATTTTGCAATAATTTTCAGGCAATACATTGTTAATTTTTTACGGATTAGTTTTTCATGCCAAACTTAATCGAAGGCCCGTGAAACACTTAAAAAGACTCCAATACAGATTTTCTTTTCTCCCAGAGCTTTTTCTATTACATCTGTAACTCTGTTGTTGATCGGCCGTTGGGTGTTTTTGTCTGAACCGAAACTGATGATCAGGCAACAGTTTCTCTATGACATTTTTCATCCGCTGAAGTACTAATTTTTCGAGCAATTTTGAAATTGCCGGCAACAAACTGATTTGCCTGGCTTAGGCAACATAACGATTTTTGTAACTTTACACAGTTGTGGGGGGAGGGGCAGAGTAGCCAATTCTCCATACAGAATTAAATATCTGCATTAGAGCCATAATTATTGCTTTCGTTGAAAGTTCTTTTAGAATAGCAGCTTTAGTTATATTCCTGGGGGCGTCTTTTTATTAATACTCGTATTACTTTTAATTTCTTTTAAAATGTCATTCGGTTTGAGTAATGTTTTCTGCACTTGCTTTCCGTAATTCAGGATGTTCAATGAGATTAATATCTTTAAGATATTCTGCACAAATATTCGCCTTATCTTGATCACTTTTTAACCATTGTCCATTTACAGTTTTAATCGGAAATTGAATTCATCGAACAGCTTTCCACAACGAATAAAATTATCCTCCTCTATAATAGGCAAGCTTTTTGAATATGTTTAAAAGCAATTATCTTTTAGTTTACGAATAGGGTATCTTTTGGCTTATTTTATTTAGTTCGGCTTTATCGCGTGTGTTTCTTGAATTTTTCCATCTTTTCCCTGTTTTTCTTCTCTTTTTCTTAAATCTTAAATATTTCAGCCAGAAAATTCTTTTATATACACCAGTTTTTTGTTGAGTCGTACACGCCAGCGCTGCCCTGATATATAGCATTATTAAATTCTTCAAAAGCTAGGTATATTTGGTTTTTATTCTTCAAAGCTATAAGCTATTTTCAAATCTAGTCTTTCGACTAATTTCTTTCTGAATATTTCCCAATCAGTTCTTTTATCGGTTAGTCTTTTGTTCAAGGCGCGACTAACTATCAAGAAGACAACGCGGTCTGTCACGAAATCATAATTATTTTCGATTTGCATATTACCCTGCGTGTGTGTGTGGTATTCCTTTAGTTATAAAAAAGTCCAGTAAAGTACATTTATATCAGGGACGGCCAATATGTTGGTTCACCATCTGAGCAGTACTCGCAGCCGCGGTTATCAACTCTGCTTGCAGTAATTGTTTTCCTCTAGCTGGAATTTTCCTTAATCCCTAATACGTATACTTCGCGTTGTAATCGCCGACTGTAATAAATTGGATGTCCCAATGTACTAAAAAATAGTTAGTAAATATTTCAATTTTTATTTGAAAATTAGGTAGGCAATACGCTGCCGAGACGACTAATAGCTCTTCTTTTTTTGGAATTTTGATTGTCGTCGCTCATATTTATAATTAACTTCCGTAATTCGTTCGATATTGTTTTTGATTAATACTGTCCACCGCCGTCAGGATGCATAATAGGGACAAAATAACCTTTAAATTTTATCGTATGTTTTTCGGCTATAATGTGTGCTTCTGTGATAAGTAATAAATTTATTTGATTTGGAGTTAGTCACAATTCTATTTCCTATCGTCTAAGCGCGCCAGTCATATTGTAGGTTACGATTCTTATTCTATCCATTGTTCTTGTTTTTTTCGTACATTTTTAATTTTCTAACTTATGAAGTCGCTTAAAAATTTTATTGAATTCATTTTCGTTGTTTTCCGATCAAAATAACTATTTTACGTGACGCGAACGCAGTTTTAATTTATGGAACGTATTTTTAGGGCGATTGCATTAGGATCTTCATCTGAGGTTGCGGTGAAGAATTTAATTTTTTTTTTTAAGTATGAATTTTTTTTTAAATTTTAGAACTTTCTGTTTTATTAAAAAAAAAAGTAGTGTGTCTTAAAGCGGTTCTTCTCTATTAATAAATTCCACGGAGAGGTAAATATTATAATTCGGTATTCGGGAACATAGTACTCTTCGGGCAATCGGTTATTGTGGAAAATATTTTTTCGGGGTATTGCTTTCGAGAATTTGGCATTCGCGGGAAAAACAGAATTTGGAAAAGTATTTTTTTTTCGGGATATTGTCCATCGGGAAAATGGATTCGAGAAAATGTCCGTGAATCCTTCTAGCCACATGACCAGCTCAACTCCATTTTAATTTAGCTATTTCCTCTACTACATGGACCAGTTTTGTATGTCTTTTCCGGTCTAATAATTTAATGTTGTTCAGCATTAACATTTCGCGCGCCGTTCGTGTTTTCCTCGTCAGCCTTAGATCTGTTTTAATAAGCAGCTATGTCAAGCGTTATATAATACACGTTGAAATGTATTATTAGATTTTCTGCCCCGAGGAGAGACTACGGTTGCTGAATCCGGCACCAATCATGATCTAATAAATGAGGCTAATATCCTAAAATTATTTGCAAAAGTGATTGAAGCATACGGGACAAGTCTAATTGAGTACGAATCTAAAGTGTTCCATGCGCGAATGGCAGGTGATCGTAACAAAAAAAAGAAGGGGAAATGGAGTTTTGAGTTTTTATTTTCACTATTTGGAGATAAACAACTTGATATTTAATTCTATCGTTAATATTCCTCGATCCTCGTTTATTTCTTCGCATTTGAGTTATTTTTGCGCGGATAATATTTAATTCGATCTCGCTTGATCTTAAAACGTATTCACTAAATTTAAATATTTATTTAACGAGCGCTGCGAATCTGTAATTCACTTTGATCTGCGCGCATTCGGTTGTCGTTTATTGGCATTCTTTAAGTTAATTTTTTCATTTAATGGAAAACACGTTTTTATGTTTTGAATAATCCCACGATTCTTTTATTTTTTCATGCGTAGTGTGCGCAGAAAACTGCGCGCAGAAGATCATTTACGGGTGACCTCATAAAAGCGCACATCGATTTGCAGAACAGGAGCTAACTTATTTTTTAAATTCTTTGCGGGGCAACTGTTCAGTTTTGCCTTTTCACAAATGATGCAATTGCCGAGAACGGAAAAATTAATAATTTAGCTCCTGTTCTGCAAATCGATGTGTGGTTTTATCCATGTGCGTTTTTGTCCGTGTACGCTTTTATCCGTGTGCGCTTTTGTCAGTGAACCTCATTTACGGCTGCAATTCGACCACTGCTCCGATGAACCATCGTTCGTTTTCCATTCCGTCGCTTGAGGTTTTCGGTCCATCAAGTTTCCTTTTCTTGTCTTTTTTCCATTAATCACCTTGCGAGGAGATCAGCTCCTGTCTCCGATAAAGTGACCATATGAAGTAGCTCGATTTCTTTACGTCTAGCATTTTGCTTTCGGTGCTCTAGCGCTTCTCAGAACTTTTACGTGTTTCGAGTCCGATCGATCTTCGTAGTTCTCCGTATAGCTAAATTTAGCGCCCTACTTATATTATCGTACACGATGTTGCTTCCACGCCACAGAGTAAAATACGTAAACCATCTTCATTCTTCAGTTTTGATCTGCGAGTAATTTCCTTAATTTTTCATAAGTCGTAATTTTGCTGCTACTAAATGATTTGTTCATATTATCAATATTTGACCGAACTACTTTCTGCTATTGTTTTTGGGCGGAGGTTGCCTTTGGAGAAAAAAAGAAAACTTCATGGCATTTACTGAATTTTATTACCGGGGAGGTTCCTATAGTAGTGATGCGCGGGTCGTCAACCATTTTTTAGGTTGGAACGTTACAGACATTTTTAAGAAATGTAAATTTTCAGTAGAGGGGTGTTCACCATTTGCTTAACAGCATCGCGTACGGTGCGCAAATTAATGAGAGCGACATTTTGTTTGGACGAAAATGCTTTGTACCAGTTTTCTATTTCTTTTAATAACGTCGCCCGGTTAATAAACGAAAAAAGTAAAAACTGATCACCTTTATATTTCGAACATTTCTGTTATATGCTTAAAAGGGGAGAATCCCCGATGAAAAAGAATGTGAGGAATTGCGAAATTAATTGAATTAAGGAATGCGAAAAAGAAAATATCAAATTAGTTGCTTTTTCTTGGGATTCTCTTTTTTTTTTTGTTTTTTTTTTTTTATTTTTTTTTATGAGCACGTCAGCACAGGACATTTACCCAACACAAAAGATTATAAGAATAGAAAGACATATGGAGCGACGGGTTATATCAAGAAACGATTAGAGACAGAAGAAATGAAGGCGGCTAACAAAGGAACAACAGAAGGAGATGGAAAAGCGAGAATGTCGAGGGCACTGTAAGGAATAGAGAGGCCAAGGCTAAGAAAATTGGAAAAAGGATCGCGCGTTCTATAGAAATGAAGGAACATTCGGACAGTACGTGGTTTGCATCACACGTGACATTTAAGGTAGGAGGATGAAAGGGACACAAAGGAGATTGAACCAGAGCAAAGCGGAAACGAGAAGCAGACTATGATCTTTTACTTTCTCAGATGGCTTCTTTCCTAACCGGTTCGATAAAAATATTAAATGTTGTAATGATCTCCCATATTATTTTTTTTCGATTTTTCCGATCCCTGCCATTCTGCCAAAGCAATATTTTTTCCTCTTTCGCTTATTACAGAAAAATCAGCGAAGGTACGGAAATATTTATAGATAAAACCACTCGATGTACATAAATTTTATGAAAATTGTAAAGTGAAAATAAACAATAGTGTCATTATGTGTTGTGTTCCTCTACTCCCGCGCGAGCGGAAACGAATAAAAGAACAAAAAGATCAACTTTAAGAATAATCCTTTTTTACTTTGCCATTGGCTCGAAAGTGGTCTGTCCGTAGTAATTTATTTATTATTACATCAAAATAAAACAATAACAATTACGAATTCTACGAGACGAGTGTTTAAAAAATAGTTAGCCAAAGGCTCGGTTTGCGATTTCGAACAGCCGAACGTAGCAGAAAACTCGGAAGATCGAGGAAAACCGAGGAGGCTGGAGCCGCATAGAACGATGATACAGACTTTACTGACTTTCAGGAAAAAACACGGATTCGACTTCGCCGTTTCAGCGCTGATAACGAGGGAAACCGCTTAAAAATACAGCTAGATAAGGATGGTGATTGACGAAGCAAAAAGGGAAAATGATAATTATGCTATAAATATAAGAAATACACTACTAGTTGGATCAAGGGCGTCGCCAGCCGATGGGCCAGGGGGGCAAGATGATAGAAAAAGGATATGAGTTATAGGAAAAATAAAGTTTATAAGTTGTAAAGGCTTAATATTTTATTAAACAAGAATAAAATCTTAATCAAAACAATTTTGGCGGGTTTCTGGCAAATTGTTCATGATTACGCGCCTATGAATACTCGTCATAGCCAGTTGATTAAAAAGTTTCAAGGCTCCGGGAGGGGGCAGCTGCCCCCTGCCCCCCGCTGGCGACGCCCATGAGTTGGATCATTTAACGAAGAATGAAAAAGATTTTTGAGGATATCAGCAAAAGTTGACAAGTATGAGAAATATCATTGTGTAAATATATATATATATATATATAGAGAGAGAGAGAGAGAGAGAGAATGGAAACTCAGTAAATAGGAATTAAGGGACGATAATAGGAATAGTGGTGGAGAAATAGACTTTAGTTTGGAGTTAATAAAATAAAACATTGATAAAGGAACGAATAATAAAGATAATGTTATTGAAATTGGTGATGGAAATAAAGAAGCGATAGCGAGACAAAAATAGTATGGATAATGTTTGGATATAACTTAATAGTCGTAATAATTATAATAATAATACCGGAAAGTTTATACGCATCTGAACGCTTGGCTCTAAGCACAGCAAAGCAAATGCGAGAAATTGAAATGAAAGACTGAAAGATTATTAGAAGAATTCTGGGACCGAAACAGGAAAACGGAATGTTGAAATTGAGAAGCAATAAAAAAGTTTATAAAAACATTGAAAAAATAGTCGTGGTGATATCATGCGGAAAAGAAAAGCGAAACTGTACGGACATTTGAAAAGAATGGACGGAAAAAAGGAAGACGAAGAAACTGTTTGACTATTTCGACAAAAACGCGAACACAAAGCTGAACTGGTTTTGGGAGGTGAAAAGGGACCTTGCAGAAATGGGAATAAACGAGGAAGAAATAAAAGATAGAAACGAATTTCGAAGAAAGGTACATGATTGGAAGGGGTTCATAGGAAAAAGGAAGAACGGGAGCAGTTTGGACAAGTGAAAGAAAGATCCGGCACGGGAAGCTGATGAAGAGGTACCGGAAGGAGCGGAGAAGAAATGACAGCATTATAATACGCGGTCCAAAGAGGGCCAAAATCGTTGAAAGAAAGAAGAATATTTATAATATTTATAATAATAATAAATAATGGTGGGAACTAATAATGTGAAAGAAAAAACGAAAAAAATAGGTAGGAGTGTTATTAACCAAAAGTTTTCGAATATTTTAAATGTGGGAATATTTATTTTAATATAAGTTGAAAAAAAAAGAACAATGGACAAAATGCAACCATCCTTTTATGTATCTTTTCGAAAAACGCGTTTTGCGTTTAATTCTAAACCGAGAGGCGACACACTTTTAATTATTACGTTGCTTCAATGAAAATGTCGCACAAAAATAAACAACGGTCCAAGAGAACATGAGACGTTTGCCAATACAAAATCATCCATACATCTGGCCGGCGTTTTTTTAATCCGCTGAACGAAAAAAAAAATAAAAACAATCTAGGCGACACACAGAGCGGTAATTTCGTATTTTTTTATATTCGCAAATTGTTCGAGCTGGTAAATTCATGAAATTCCGCGGCCTTACTGAACGGAAGAATGCAAATTAAGATCGACATTAGTGCGTACTGCAAAATAACGCAAATTCAGTCACGTATGACTTGAGGGTCTTTCGAATTATCAACGATCGTCGTTTTATCCCAGTTCCAGTCGAATACGCACATTCTTGACGACAATTCTCGGCATCTGCATTATGTGCAATGTTCTGATGTGTTTACCAGCTCTATATTACATAATCGTATTTTATTTTCCATTCTCATACGTTGAATTTCGCCGCGGATAAACAGTTTTCCGAAATATGTATTTCTTGCTGATAATTTTGTTTTGGTATTTTTCCGAATCATTTCATACAGCTTGGAAAAATGTTTAACGAGGTAGAAAGAGAATTTTTCTTAGAAATACGTTCAGTAAATATATATTATAAACTGCGCCGAAAATTACAAAAGTAACGATAAAAAACGGAATGACAAAATAAACAAGGCGACACATCCATCGAAGATACATTTATTACTTCGGAAAGATAAGTGTTTCAATAATATTTTCCCCGATGATGCTATCAGTAGCGCATGAGCCAGTCTATTCTGTAAACAAATACGTATTTTTCAGTGAAAGTTATAATAATTCGTTTTCGTCTGTTTTTTTTGTTTTTTTTTTTTTTCTATTTTTGAGTATTTGTTTATCTTATGCTTTTTTTTTTTTTTTTATCTAAAGAGGAACACTCGAGGATGTTACAATTTACAGAAATAAATCTAGTTGAGAAATTGGAATAATTCCCATGTCGGTTATTATTATAATGTTTACTTTTAAATTCGACGAGGGCGTTATAGGGATACATTTATGTTACAATCAAAGGGAATTTTGTTTGATAATTATTTACTTTTCCCTGTTTGTTTTTCGAGTTCGGTAATAAGATATTAAACTACATCGATGAAAGAAATGAACGTTTTTGAAGAATTGGAAAGCAGCAGAGTGATGCGTGATTTAAATTCGAGAACGTTATTAGAAAAACGAAAAAAAAAAACCGAACAAAACCGAATTTTCATTATATTAGCTCTGTCTACTGTTTAAAAATCGTTTTTATTCTACTTTTTTACCTTCTTTTTTTTTTTTACGTTGAAGCCAGTAAAGATTAAACGACTAGGGCGATGTTATCCTTTTTTTTTTTTTTTTTTTTTAATAAAAAAAAAATTGGAATAAGATTGATGTTACCCTTAATAAAGTAAAGGTTTTTGCTAATGCAGGAGGCTTGGAGAATATATTATGTAACGGAAGTTTTGTAGGATGAACGGGATAAATGTGGAACATAGATAGAAAGTATGTGATAGACCATCATACGGTTCGGAACAAAGGGGATGGGATGACAGTTCTATGGAACACGTGTATTCGAAGACATGTGCCCGATTTTCAAACGGTTAATGGTTGAGACTCCCGACTGGAAATAGAGTAAATACTACAGTTCGGTCGACTGTTTAATGGTTCTCAGAAAATATTGCTGGGAAGTTCGGTCAGTGGTGACCTTTATTCCGGTTTAGACTCTAATATTCTTACTGACGATGGTTGGACGCGACATCGGAAGCTGTTGGACTATCATTTCCTCTTGCAGATATTTATAAATCTTTCCTATCAAAGAAATTTACTGTCGCTTCCTTTGTCGATGTCTGTTCTGCATTTGATAATGCGCATCTTCCTTCTCTGGGCTCCAAACTCCTTTCTCTTAACTTCCCTCCGGTCTTTGTCACTCTTATACTCAACCTTTTTCAACATGGAACTATTTATCTCTCTTCTCCTTTTATTTTCAGCTTCAGACGCACCTAACACACCTTTGAAATTGCTTCTCTTCCTATTCCTTCTTTCTCTCTTCTTTTCACCGATGACGTTCTAGTTTACTCCATCTCATATGATCTGTTCTCCACCCCACCGACGAGTTAAATCATTTGTTGTCCCTTCTTAGCAATTTCCTCTCTTGTCTCTACATCATTATTTCCCCTTTCAAGTTTCCTGTATAATTTTTTCTCTCCGCCCCTTTAACCGTACTCTTATAAATATCAGAGTATCACATCTGGTATTCCTATTCCCACTGTTAATTCCATATAGGCCCTTTCTTAAATAGTCGCCTTACGTTTCATGAGCATATTAATTATATCTGTAATTACTCTGTCAAAAGACTTAATCTCCTCAAATCTTTATCTCCTCTCAGATTCTTTTAATTCTTTACAAATCAATTCTTCATAGTCGTTTGCGCAATAGCTGCTCATCGTGACCTCTATTTTAATCTACCGAGTAGTACTAGTTGTCTCCAGCGATTTCTATTCTGGCTGTTTCTCACTGCCGTGGTTGGCGTTTGATCGCTTAGTGCTGTTATTGTGTCTATCCATCGTCAGCACTAAGCGATCAAACGCGAATCACGGCAATGAGAAACAGCCAGAACAGAAGTCGCTGGAGACAACTAGTACTACTCGGTAGATTAAAATAGCTGCTCATCGTGACCTCAATTATTCAGTCTAAATTAGACTACTGCACCTTCATTTATGGAAATGCTTCAAAATCTCTTTTTTCCAAATTTGACTCAATTCTAAATTCCTATCTGCGTCTATGCATTGGCGCTTTAAAATCTTCTCCTATTCATGCAATTTTTCCAAATCCACCACTGAAATTCTATTCATTCGCCGTTCACTCTTCAGTTAACGCTTTTTAATAAAACGCCTCCCGGATTCTCTTTATACAGTCTTATTTTTTTCTATCTTCATATCAAAAACCACTGGCGTTTTGCGCCTCATAGAATCCCGATTCTATCGCATATAGTTGCTCGTGTTTCCAAATATTCTCCCTACGTTCTCCCTTATAACACAGTTTTCCTTACTTTTCTCATGATTTTAATAGCATATATCAATTTCTCCTCCCTCTCGATTCGAACTAATTCTTCCTCTCACAGTGCAGTCACCTATAAATTCCTTCATCTGCTGGACTCCTCTTTTTTTCCCCATGTTTTAACCGTTACGGATAGTTCCACGCTGGTGCGTTTACGTCTCCTTCGTTCCAGTACTCTGAGTCCTTCACTCTTCCTTCTTTCTGCTCTATCTTCTCAGCCGAATCGATCTCCATTTTTCGTGCCATTTAGTTTATATACCCTGCAAGTGGGTTTCGGAAATTCCTGATCGTTTCCGATTCTAAAGGCGTTCTTCAAGCCATATTCTCTCCGTCTTTTCCTTCCTCCGACACGGTATCATTCTCTTAATTCGATCTTTCGTCTCCACTTTGTTTTCGTCCCGTCCATCCTCATAGACTTTTTATGCGGGTTCTTAGTCATTCCAATACGGAGGGCAATGACTTAGCCGACTCTTTAGCTCGCTCAGTCGCCTAAAATGTCCTTGACTCTTTCCCTCCTTCAGACATTCTTTCTTTAACACGCTCTAATCATTCTAGACTATGGTCGGACATTCTTTATTCTCTAATCGCTATTCGTGGTAACGTCTTACTCAACTGGTTCCTCGTTCCCTGGATTGGTTTCATTCTATTCCTACTGCTGTCGTTCCACTGTTGTTTCCTTAATTAGACTCAGGATCAATCATTCTCTATTCCCTTCTTCTCGTTTTCGATTTGTTTTGTCGCCTTCTTCTTTCTGCTCTCTTCATGTTTCTGAGCCTCCTTGTATTTGTGATTCTAATCATATTTGTTTCGAATGTTCTGCTCTCCTCAACTAACGCTTCCTTCTATACGCCTAACTTTTAGCTTTGGCTCTTTCTAATCCCTTTGACGCTACCTATATCCTTTCCTTTCCATTGCCATCAGTTGTTCCGCTGCTGCTGTCCTTTGTGAGTTCCATTTCTTACCGCCTGGCTATTTAGTTCTATCTATTGAATTATCATGTTGTTGGGTCGAGGCCGCTGGGGCGCCCACAGTAGGGTTAAAAATAATACAATAAATTGCTGCTCAAGAGTCACGTTAACCATTAGAATTTCCAGGCACCTCAACATAACCACTGGGAACCCATAAGAATGACACCTTGCAATTCTTCTTGAGCGATCGAGTAAGATTTGTTGGATCTGATCTAAGTAGATATGCTGCAGTACCGTATAATTCGATATCGAGTACTGCGCACCGGTTACTTAAATGAAATGGACAAACCTATCAAAACAGCAAGTTGCTAATGTGCTTGGCGTGATGCCCTATCGATTTTTGCACCATCAGTGTAGACTGGTGAATAGTCATCTACCTATTATTTTTCTTTTAAGGATGTTTCAATCGGGCGCGGGTGAGAAAAGTTATATTTATATCACAGTTTTTAGAAAATTCCATGATACCAAAAGTTCATTTGACTGCATTAATGGAAATTTGATGTTATTTTAATGTGAGCAACGCGGGAATAAAAGTCGGTTGGAACAGAGGTGGGCGTTTGAATATGTACGCACTGAGTAAGAATATCACTATCGGATAGGATACAAGGGATATACGCTAGAAGATTTTTTTTTTATTTTTTTTATTTTGGGTTTGTCTACAAGGACATTGGCCCAAGGAAAAAAGACGACGAAACTTATATCTTTATACGATTAGAGATAGCCGACAAAAAGGGAATCAAGAGGCTGAACAACAGAAGGAGAAGGAAGGGAGAGAATGAACGAAGCACTGTATGGAGTGGGAATACCAATTTGTAAAAGGGAGGAGTAGAAAGCAGCTTGATCGGTTACAAGAGATGCACACTCGAACATTACGTGACCGGGATTACACACAAATTGCATATTGGAGTGGTGCAATGGACAAAAAAGGAGATGGCGCAAGAGAGAAACGGAAAAACGAAGAAGGAAGCAAACTAAAGCGAGGACGGCAAATTGCAGAGATGTTGGAGCGACGCATGGAAGGAAAGTCAAGAAATCAGGGGAAAGGAGGAAGGGAAGGCTGAATAGATAAGAAAAAGGAATCCGGGTTGGAGAAAGAGGAGACGTAAGAGTCAAACCATAGATTGGAATGAGCAGCAGAAGACAGAAGGTTTTGCGGCGGACGCCGAAAATAGTTCCGAAAGTAGTATGATGGGCAGAATCTAGAGATCTTAGGATAGATCGCTTGGAAAAAGAGTATCGATTATTTCAGGTAGGATTAGAGATATTGTAACGATCTGTTTCTTTCAGGTTCATTTCTCTTTTTTCTTTTCTTTGACCGGCTTACTCAGTTGCTCTGCCACTAGCGCAGGAAAAAAATGCCAAAGTCCTGGGGATTTATGGGACAGCTTTTCGAACCGGTTATACAATTCGTCGAATAAGCATTAGGCTTTTACATTAAAGACTAGATATATAAAAAAAAGAAAATTTACGAATTTTTCTTCTTTTTTTTTCTTTTTTTTTTTTCCCCGGTAAAACAAACGTCACTGCGGTAATGACCCGAGTGTTTAGCTGCTAGCAGAAAAAATTGCGACAGTGAAACAAAAAAGTTTCCTAAAAAAAAATTTACACGAATATATTTCCGTTTGGCGAAAGGAACACGGAACAAACGGCTTGAATATACATATATATGTACATATATATTTAAAGGGCAATGGTTTTCCAATGACTACCTGCACAACTGAGCAAGACGCAATATCGTAACCGAATAATATCGCTCTAATTACATCGATTTGTTTGAAACATCTCCGGTGGTATAATTCTTACAACCGTCAAATTAGCCTCGTATACACAAAGATACTCATACGGCCAGATACACAACCGGACGAAATTCATCCAAACAATCGGGAAAATACTATCTCCGACCACCGTGCAGCATCTTTGATCAACACCCCGGGCGATAAATTCCCTTCAACGATATCCGAGAAACCTGAAAGTTAAATGAATAGGATCAAATAATTTTTACCTGGAACATCGTTAAAAAATACCAGTACATATTTCAAATCCGTATCAATACATAACGGGGAGTAATTTTAGATTAATTCTGTATTTTGTATTTGAGAAATATGTCAAAGTAGAAATGCACTTCAGACATTCTGCCACGTGGAAACGCCAGAATGATGTTGGTTTCGAATAGTAAACCAAATTAAACGGTTGGTTCGATAGGAAGAGATATTTAAGGATATAGCACCTGTTGAGATACTTTAAAAAAAGTCATTATAATATTCATTTTTTTTTTTTTTTTTTATGGTAATAACTGTCGCTTTTCACTCAGGCATAAAAAAAACAAAACAAAACAAGATAAAACCCACAGTATTTTGTGTTTACAGCACAGCTGACAGAGATGTCGTTGTAATGTTGATGTTACTTTAAACGAATGAATATTATAGACGGAACAGTTTGGGTTTCGTTCTAAAACAGCTCGAATAAGAGTATATCACCGAATCTTTAAATCTAGCGAACATGCAAGTATCTGGCCTTTTTGTGATAGCACGCTAAAGCATTAATAATGATGTTTAATTTACGCAAAATACTTGTTGATTATTTTCCTGACTATACTAAAAGAAAAACTTCAGCAATAGAACTTTTTAACATAGTTGTTCTTAGGTTTTTGTCAGTTCTGTGCCTATCTTTTTCGCCGGAATTGCTAAATTTTTCTATTTAATTACTTCTTTGATGCTCTATAGACGATTCAGTTTTTGTAAAATTTTCAGTAAGGTTTCGTTATCGCTGATCTTTATTAGATATTTATTACCTTATCAACCTCTTATTTTCTATGAATTCATCAGAAATATTTAATAAAGTTCTTAATTATTGTCATAATTCGCGATACGACGTTCTAACTAAGGTATTCATGTTGTTCAAGAATAATCATAAAATCTCTCTTTAAATATTATATTTCACGGTGAAATACGTTATCTTTTGTCGAATAATGCAGACAGAAGAAGAATCAATCCGTTACTCCAAATGTATGACGAATGGGTGCTCTTGAATTATGTTTAGCACCTAAGAGAGAGAAAAATATTTTTTTGCAAAAATTATCCATTTTTCTTAAAATATTAATGTAAGTATATTGTTTTTTATTTATAATTGTATTATTATTACTGTTATTATTATTATTATTATTATTATTATTATTACTATTACTATTATTGCATTGACTGGAAATACGCGGTTTATACTACTTTAAAAATTTCTAATAATACCACCAATTTCTTCTTTATGAACAATATTATTTACATCAAGGTTTGGATGCTTTATATAATTTAGAACTTAATAATTCTACCTTATCATTGTCTGAATAATATGCATAATTATCTAACGTAGGTATGCAAACATTTTTATTTTTACTCATTAAAATTTTATACCTTAATCCAAATACCGATTTATCGTTTAATAGTTTTCTTTAGGCCTGCATTTTTGCTAATTTAATGGTATACTTACATTGTTTAAATTTATCCTTGTAATTATCATAATATATATTGTTTTTAAATATATATATATTCTTACGGGTTTTGATATTTCTTATATAATTTATTCACAATATATTTTTGATTTTGTAAGCTTGCATTCCACAAATAAACTATAGATTTTTGTTTAATTATACTTGAGCGATGCAACAACTGAAATTCATCTAACCAATTTTCAATCGATTTTATAGAATTACATGATACTTTTTTTAAATCTATTTTATGTGAAAATTTTACTATATTTGTATCTAATTTATGATAGTTTCTTGCCGTAATATATTCTTTGTTGCCCTTATACATTGCTTAAAACTCGAACAATATATAACTATGGTCACTGTGGTTAATTTCATGAGATACACACTCCAGTTGCTAATGAGATGTGCTATATTATTTATAATAAGTGTTAAATCGATAATACTATCTATTTCTTTTAAATGTATACATATTTTTAATATTTAATACTTGTATATCATGGATGTGTGTATTAAGTCGTATAATTCTTTTGCTCTAAAATTATTTACTTTGTCCCATAATAAGTATCTTGCATTAAGGTCTCCTAATAAAGTAAATTTAATTAAATTATTATTTCTAATGTATACGTCCAACAATTGAAAATGGCGATGTGATACGTTATTAGGAGGTATGCATGTTAATATAAAATATATTATTTTATCTATTTATATTACTAAAATATTCTATTTATTACGTGTATATGTACAGCTTATTGCCTGCGCGGCAAATAATTTGTAATTTATTACGTCCATAATTAGTGGGTACATACGTGCTATTGTGTCTATCACTGATGAAAATAACGTCAATGTTTCTCGTAATTATATTCCTTAGTAAGATATCTCTTGTCGCTCTACATTTTCATTGCATTGTAATATTTTGATTATACTTTTTTTTTTCATTTAGTTTTTTTTATATTTTTTCGTTATTGTTCTCGATTTTGGTTGCAATCGATTGGGCCAAAGGGGGCTTCTCTTAGAGGGTTTTGTGGACTTATTCGTATAACTTAAAAACGGGTAGCCGCAGGAAGTCGAAATGTCTCGGTATTGTTATAACATCTAATTGTATACTTCCGCGATTTTGGTTACAATCGCTTGGGACAAAAATAGGCAGCACTTCTCTCGGAGGAGGGTTTTGTGAAATTTTTCTCATGACTCAATAACGGGTAGCCTTAGGAAGTCCTAAATTTTGGACTTGGGATTGTTATAACATTTATTTATTACTCACTCACTTTAATGTTTAATGGTTTTACAAGGGAGTCATGTGTTTTGTCCACATCAGATTTTTTACACATACATATTTTCATGTTTAAGAACTTCTAGTGGTAGCCGAAAATGAAAATAAATACTTGTCAGCTGTCAGTTCTATTAAAACGTGCGATTAAATACAAACAAGTTCAGTTAAGCATGAGGTTTCATGCGCTGAGGATTCCGTATGAAAGTTAACAACAACTATAATTATTTAGTATGTAAGAAAATTTGTTTGAATAAACTTCCATTTTTATTTTATTATTTTAATTTAATATATTAATAAATTTCAGAGATCTTTTCTAATAATAATTTAAAACAGTAAAGCAAAATACTAATTTGAAGTGCAATGTAATGGTTGTGAAGAAAAATTAATTAAATCCTTTTTATTTATTTAAGTTTTATTTATTTTTTTAACTTATTGGTTTAGATTTAATAATACTATTATTAAGGTTTTATGATTTTTTTAAATGTATAATTTTGTTAATCCCTACACCTATCTTTCTTGAATAGCCGACCATTAAAGACATTTAATAAATATATAAACGAAAACACACAAAAAATATTAATTAGAAATAATATTAATGCTACGTATCACTCTGCTGCGGCTGCTAGAATGCTGGTGCTCCCTGCTGGCAGGTTGGTGTACGTTGGTAATTGCGTCCTGGATTCTCGGTGAATAGGAGGAAGAGACAGTAATCGAAATTATAGTTTACGAATTTTGTAAATGTCACTAATTTGAAAACCGAATTTCGAGGCGATCTGGTTACTTTGTTATCAAACTTCTTTCGGTTGCAAGACGAACTGGTTACTTTACTAAAAAAGGTCGATATAGTTCCGCGATGTGACAAAGACTGTCGTTCTACTGAGATGATTTTTTAACAATTCGGTTTTTTCTTTCGACTCTTTCAATACGTTAGAACATTATTATATATTTTTTTTTTATTTATTTACTAGCATAGTGCGTTAAATTGTTTAACAAATCGAAATACTATTCGCATCTGTTTTTCATCAGGCGGACGTACCACCTAAACAATGAAGTCCGTTCCTTTCATTACTGTTCATAACAACACTAACACAAGCCGTAATGAAAATAACCAAACCGAAACCTGCGATCCCGTTCTGTTTCTTAGCCCTCGTACTAACACTACTAACGCAAATTATAACAATCCGAACTAAATTCTAAAAACCGCTGCAGTCTCGTATTTCGATAAAGCCAAAAGAAAAATAACACCGATTAACAAACCCGTTTATTCCGTGCATTCAAGAAACCCACTTAAAACAAAACCAACATTTAAAACTAAAAAACTATAAAGTTCTCGAATCAAATCCGGTGCTTGCTAGTTGTGCGCATCGGGGAATAATATTAGCCGTTCGTGCGGATATTAACTTTCAACAGATAATGTTACCATTCAATATTCAACCAGTAACAGTCGAAATTCGTACGCCAGCTCCACGGGAGTCTCTAAACATAATTCCGCACCGTATTTAGAAACATTTAAAGTTGCCAAAAAATTCAAACCCTTCCCTCTAGCGCCGCGAGTATTACAGCTAAACATTTTGAACACGGTTAAACATATGCTTTTCGACATATATGTATTTCTCAAGTTTGGAACATCAAGGTTTGAAATTTTCGTTAAGGAAATAACTTATGGTTTCGTTCTCGACAAGTAGCGATCTTTCCATCGATCGTGACCGGAAACAAAAAATTTATGAAACTTTCGAGCTTTCAGCGCTTAAGGTTCCGAATTTTAAGATGGAAACCCAGGTGTTCCAAAGTAAATAAATAAACGGGACGCACATTTTTTTAACCTTGTTCAAAATCTTGAACTACAATACATAAATTACAAGCGGGGCTACACGTTATTTTTCACAATTTTATGAACTTTTAGTAAATTTCAAACAGTTTCGTTAAGAAAATGAAATACGGGTCCGTTCCCGAAAAATAGCGCTCTTTCCAATAATGATACGCTTGAAAAAAATTTTGTTTTACAAAATTTCGAGCTTTCAGAGCCCCAAGACACTAATTTTAAACTTGGAAACTTAAATGTTCCAAGACAGAGAAATATACATGGATGTCCCTATTTTCTACTTTCCCAAAAATTATTAGCTATAATACACGAGTCACAAATCAATTCTCGCGTTTTTTCAAACTTTTCGACAAACTTTGAAAGTTCCGTTAAGAAAATGAAATACGGTTGCCTTCCCGACAGATAGCGAACTTTCCAGTGGTATATAACATGCCTTAGAAGAAACAAATTTTTTTTTTCAAAATTTTGAACTTCTGGTGCCCCAAGGGTCGAAATTTTAAAACTGGAAACTTGGATGTTCCAAAATTGAAAAATATAAGGGGATGCGAACGTTTTTAGCCGCGTTCAAAATTTTTAGCTGTAATATTCATAGAGCCAAGGGGGAGACACGTAATTTTTTTGGTTTTTTTGAACTTTTCGGCAACATTGAAAGTTTCGTTAAGAAAATGAAATATGGTTCCGTTCCCGACAAATAGCGATCTTTCTAATGATATACCACAAGCTATTGCAAAAAAATTTATTTTTTAAAAATATCGAGCTTTCGGCGCCCCGAAAGTTTAATTTTAAAGCTGGAAACCTGGATTTTCAAAACTAGAGAAATATTCGAAGAAGCGCATATTTTTAACCGTGTTCACAATTTTTAGCTATAATATTCGCTTCGCTAGGGGCTAACACCTCATTTTTCGCGCTTTTTTGAACTTTTCGGCAGCTTTGACTGTTTCGTTAAGAAAGTGAAATACGGTTTCGTTCCCGAAAAATACCGATCTAATGATATATCACAAACCCTAGAAAAAAAATATTTTTTTTCAAAATTTTTAATTTTCAGTGCCCCGCGGGTCTCATTCTAAAGTTGGGGAACCGGTTGTTTCAAATCAGAGAAATATACGTGGAGTCATGTATTTTCTACCATGTTCCAAATGTATAGCTATAATACTCACATCGCAAAGAGGGGGCTGCAAATTAGAGCTCACGCTTTTGTGAACTTTACGGCAACTTTGAAAGTTTGGTTAAGAAAATGAAATACGGTTTCGTTCCCGGCAAATAGAGATCTTTCTAATAATATATCACAAGCCCAAGAAAAATAATATTTTTTTTCAAAATTTTGAGCTTTCGGCGCCCTGAGGGTATAATTTTAAAGCTGGAAACCTGGATGTTCAAAACTAGAGAAATATACGTGGAAGCGCATATTTTCAACCGCGTTTGAAACTTTTATCGGTAATATTCGCGGCGCTAAGGGGGGGGCACGTCATTTTTCACGCTTTTTTGAGCTTTACAGCAACTTTGAAAGTTTTGTTAAGGAAATGAAATACGGTTTCGTTCCCGACAAATAGAGATCTTTCTATTGATATATTACATGCCCGGAAAAAAAAATATTTTTTTACAAAATTTTGAACTTTCGAAGCCCCGGAGTTTTATTTTTAAAGCTGAAGACCTGGATATTCCAAATTACAGAAATATGCATGGAAGCACATATTTTTACCCAGGTTTAAAATTTTTTACTTTTATCCTCGCAGCGCTAGGGGACACGCAATTTTTTTCGTCTTTTTGAGCTTTACAGCAACTTTGAAAGTTTTGTTAAGGAAATGAAATACGGTTTCGTTCCCGACAAATAGAGATCTTTCTATTGATATATCACAAGCCTAAGAAAAAAAATATTTTTTTCCAAAATCTCGAGCTTTCTGCGCCTCGAGGGTCCGATTTTAAAGCTGGAAACTCGAATGTTCCGAACTAGAGAAATATAAGTGGAATCGCATATTTTTAATCGTGTTCAAAATTTTTATCGGTAATATTCGCTGCGCTAGGGGGGAGACACGTCATTTTTTGCGCTTTTTTGAACTTTACGGCAACTTTGAAAGTTTCGTTAAGGAAATGAAATACGGTTTCGATCCCGACAAATAGCGATCTTTCCATCGATATATCGAATGCCCGAAAAAAAAAATATTTTTTTACAAAATTTCGAGCTTTCGTCGCCCCGAGGGTCCAGTTTTAAAGTTGGAAATCTGGATGTTTCAAACTAGAGAAATATATGGGGATGCGCGCATTTTTAGCCGCGTTCAAAATTTTTAACTACAATATTCGCGGCGCTAGGGGGGGAGACACGTCATTTTTTGCGGTTTTTTGAACTTTTGGACAACTTTACATAACTTTTGTACCGTAATTTTTTGATTTTATGAAAGTACTCCTGCGTTGTAGTTTATATTTTGAATTTCAGCGTTATAGGTTTATCTAGTGACGAGTTATGATTTTTTAAGTGATTTTTGAGGTCGTTTTATGTACCATATTATATATTTTTGACGGTTTTTTGGGTTTTTTGCCGCCCAGGGTAATCAGTCATCTTCAAGTTATAGATCGTTTTAAAGATAATTTTAATTGTAATTTATATTCCAAATTTCAAGTTTATAATTCAAGCCGTTCGTGAATTATTGATTTTTATTTGATATTTTTGTCATTCGTGTACCATCTTATAAGGATTCCGTACATTATATGTATACGGAATCCTAAAAATTGAATTTAATTCTTCATCATAAATTTTATAAACAATTTTCCTACCTTAGGTATAACCTGCACATCACAATTATTTATCACTAATGTTTCGAATGCCATTATTCTATTCTTATTCAATGATCGGAGAAAAAAACATACTCAGTCCAAACGGGAAAAACCCGGGCCATTATTATTTCCGAGTTTCTAATTGGTTATTCGAAACATCTTTCATTTTTACACTAACAGTTGCGGGAATCGATTTTAAAATTATCCTAATTAAAAACTTTTTAATTTGATTAACCGGTTGTACACGTTTTTAACAGTGTCGTTAAATTTTATTTCGTGTTTATTTTAAGTATTTCGTGGACGTATAGTATTTTTTTTTATTTTATTTTATTTTATTTTGTTTTATTTTATTTTATTTTATTTAGCACCACAAATGATATAGCCTTTTCGGATAACTAATTTCATTTTTTTTTTTTTTTTTTTTTTTAGTTTCCAATTTATTTATTTATTTTTGACATATAAAGCTTTAATGTGGTTAGGGGTGGAAACCATCCAATTAAGTTTTTGGTTTCCTCCCCTTCACATTGTACTACTCTTAATCTTATCTTAACATATCATAATATTAATATAAATTGATATTGTATTTTCTATATTGCAATTCCTTTTTGGCCAAATTATTGAATATGTTTATTTTTTCCATCACCAGTTCTCCACAGTCGTCCACGATCTCCAAGTTTAATATGTTACATCCATTCAGTATATGCTGCACACTGTCCTGCTCATTGCATCTAATGCAATTTTCTGTTTCTGCTATCTTGAATCTTTTCAAATATATTTTGAAATTCCCATGGCCTGATGTAAATTGTACATTATAGAAATTAGGTGTATAATAATTGTTGTTTAATCTCTGCTTGAATGTTGGGAAAAAACCTTTCGTTATTCCACTATGATTCGTCCAGTCCGATTCAAACTTCTCCACATATTTTTCTATGATAAATTTTTTGAATTGTCTGTCTGTTATTATTTTATTTTCTACTCTATATTTTTTGTTTACATATGTGATTTTTTCGAAAGTTTGTTCTACCTTTAATCCATTTTTAATTGCAAATACTGTGATATGTTTTTCTATTTCTAAGTATAAAGGTAATATTCCAGCTATGATTAATGCATTTGTATAATTTATTGTTTTGTAAGCTTTGATTAGTTTGGTGGTTATGGTTCTATGTATGCTTGCTAAAAATTTTTGAAATTTATTGATCTTTAGCATATCCGTATAAATAATACTACTATACAATAAATTAGATAACATCACTGTTTTGTATAATATTATTCCTTTTTTGTAATTCATCTGATTGTTATTGTTAAACAGTTTTGTGAATATATTAATAAATTTCGTAATTTTTTCATTTATGTACTTGCAGTGATTGTAAAATTTGAGGTTTTTATCTATCAGTACTCCAAGATATTTTACTTGGTCCTTTACTGTGATCTGTAGTCCGTATTTATTTAAGTTCATGTTAATTTTTCTGCTGTTGAATATCATCAAATTTGTTTTGCTCATATTGATCTTTAGATTATATATTTCTGGTAACTCTTTTATATTCTTATACACCATTGTGCTATTTTATTTTCTAACTTTTCTGTATTTCTATCTGCTACTATAATTGCTAAATCATCTACAAATGTTATAATTTTAACATCGTTCGGTAATTCTAACTTATATATTTGTGCAAACAGTATATTCCATAAATATGGGCTTAACACCGCTCCTTGTAATATACCTGTATCCACGTTTACCTTTTTTTTGTAGTTGTTTATATTAATTTCCGTATATCTTTGATCATAATATTGATTTACAATCTCCAATAAGTTATTGTCTAATTTTAATTTTTCCAGTAGTTTTATCATCTGATTTATGTCAATGCTGTCAAATGCTTTTGTAATGTCTATCGTTAACATTACCGTTTTGTATGATTGACTTTTGTATTCTTTGATAGTACTGTACATATTCCAAATTGCTAACTCCGTTACAAGAACACTGAGAAGACGAGGCTAGCCGAATCTTTACACCTTTGCTAATAGGCGGAGTCGGTCCAAATTCTTTTTAAACGGCTGATTGCGATCTCGTTTTTACATCCGCCCGCTTTTTTCCACTATACAGCTCCTACTTCAATACCTTCAATTTCACGTATTGTTGGCAAGTTATTTTCTGGACGGTTGATGATCATTATTTTGATTTTGGCTTTGTTAATTTGGAGGCCATATTCTGCACTGATTTTTACCGGTCTATCCAGAATATATGACATTTCCTCCACGTTTTTTGCTACTAATGTGGTATCATCCGCACATCGGAGACTAGAGATTTATATTGACATATAAAAATACTAGTTGATAAAAGATTTTTGAATCATTTCTTTTTTTTTGCTTTTTTTGTTTGTTTTTTATAGAGGTGAGAACAATTGTTGATCTTCCGTAGTTTTAAATGAGCGAATCTTTTTGTTAATTCGCGTCAGATATAGGTTATAGAAAATTACCGTGAATTTTCAGCTGAAAGTGAAGACTAGAGGAATCTTTACATAAATATATTAATTGACAACCAAAAAGGCAAATAATAAACATTATTCCCATTTAAAACCTAATGAAGCTAAAGAGTATGTAAATGGACCGGTTTATGGGACAAAATAATGGAACGTAGGATAGCCATTAATATGTTTATGAATGTAGAACAGAAAGAAGGCAGGCGAAAAAATTCTGAAAAGTCAAAATCTGGGAGGTTAAAAGAGGCGCCGACACCACCCGGCCTCTTCGAACCATCTGTAAAGACGGGGTTGCATGCAACGGGAATTGAGAATCGATAAAACTGTGGAATTCCTGTCTAATTCGGGTGTATATAAGAAATTTAGATAGCGTAGGTACAGTAAAAACATATATCTGCAGGGTGGCAGAGATCGGCGAAATTAAAAGTGAAATAAGGGAGATTGAAAAAAAAAAATTGTGTAAGGACAAAACGGACTGAGCCGAAGGTAGATGAGATCTAAAATAGGGGTTGTTTTCCTAGGTGCGAAACGCCAGTTCCTAGAAATGGAAAGATAGGAATGGATAAGAGTAGAGGACGCGAGTGGAAGACGCTTCGAAAGAAAACGATAATAAGATCTGCGAACAGAAAGGGGTTGTTTTGAATTTAATATTATAGCGAATATATAAATACTATGGGCTTATCTTTAACATAAAAAATGTGCTCAGCGCATGAATCATCATGCTTGACTGAGCTTGTTTAAATGAATTAGGGAGATTACTTTTCTAAATACGAAAATATCAGTGTTGCAAAGCAAACATGGCAGCGCTCAAAATATTTTCAACAATAAACTGTAAATTTATTACAAATCAGAAATTTACAACGGCGCGAAAATTTTTCGATTTGTAAATTTTGTAATCCTTCTCGGTTGTTTGTGAAAAATTAAATTAATGCCCCTTCTCAAATCAATTGTGCTCTTCTCGGGCCCATGCTAATTTAAAATGGTTTCTTGCCAAACAGCCACGTGCTACTGAAAGTAAAAATTTAGGGGAAAACGAAATCGGCGAGATTTAAATTTTTTTCTGTAAAGGTGAATTTTAGAATTTATAAATTTTTCTTTAGTCTTTAAATTCGAATTATCTTTAGCCAACAAAAATTATCTTTGAAAAAAATCTCAAACTCAATCTGTAATCTACAAATTCAGGTAAATGTCCTATTCGATATTTTTCACTATCCATTCAAAATCTGAATCTATTCTAATAAGCAATAAATTCAAAGCACGTCCATTTATAATTACAAATATCGTATTTGCACTCACTTCACGAACGCTTGAAAATTTTTGCACATTATAGTAAAAAGTCTCCATTCATTCTCGTGCTTTTTCGAAATTGTTTTAAGTTTCGAAAGCCTCGATAAGGGGAATCGAAGTGGTGCAGTTTCATTTATATGTATATATTTTTCTCAAGAATTTAGAAATTTGCAGACGCCACAAAAAAGAATTACAATATCGGTTACATTTTTTTCTTTGAAACATCGTTCCACATACTACACGTTACGTATTTCGGTCTTCACAATTATTACACTCGAGCGGAAATGGCGGAGAGATTCTACTGGCAAAGAATGTATCGATTAATGTGAGAAAATTATACCGTTTCAGAGTAGGTTTCACATCTGATTCGGAAAACAAGTCAACGTCAATTGTGTGATCTCGTTGTATTATTGAAATTTTCTTTCTTACACACTATATGGAAATAATATGCCCGACGCCTAATTAGTGTTTTTTTTTGTTTTTTTCTATATTATATTATATCACGCATTTTTGCATTTAGAATGCCTAGGGGAAGTGTACTCATTAAAAACTAATCATTTTTCTGTGTTTTTTTTCTTCTCTTTTTTAATTTTAATTTTTACTTTTTCTTTATTTACAAAAATTGACTTTTTAAAAAATAATTTCTTCACACTAACATTTCCGAGAATAATACTATAATTTATTATTCGGTGGCTCTAACAATTTTTAAAAATTTGTACACGTGCCGGTTTTTTGAAATTTTTGTCCTTTTTTTCTCTTTAAATGCGAAAACTTGTAATAATGTGATCCACGTTACTTGAAAAATTCATTTAGTAGTCAACTGCCTTTGAAATTTAATTACCGCTGGTAGGCCAATTCGCGATCAAACTTTATTTCAAAATGACGAAAAAAGCGAAGCTACTAAAACTTTACATTAATAAATGTTTTCCGAAATCTAATAACAATTTGTCTTTAATTTAAATGAAGTGTCGATATGAAGCAACGATACATCACAGGCGGCGTTACGCAAAACCGTTACAAATTTAATTAGGAAGGAGAAAAATGACATTAAAAAAAATTAACACTGTTGCCCTTATAAACCTGTTTATGAGAAGTATACTTCCTATCATTAACTGGTTCAGTGAAAAATCCGATTGTTATAATTATTCCCAAAAATAAGTGCGTTTGCTCGACCACGGCGAAAACTTTTTTTCAGAAAGTGATTACGCTGGTTCAATTTAATCTTACCTGGCTTCCAGATCTTTTAGAAAAGCATTATCGCTTTAACCAGTTTCTCATGTGATTTCCGCATACGAAGTTTATAAATTAGACAGTAAACCGTATGGCGATCTTTTACGTTAATCGCGCACAGTCAGTATTGTTCGCGCGAGCTATTTAAATTACACGCAGTCTTTCTAAGAACGCTAACGATTTGTGGAGATTTTATATGTACAATAGTAGATCGCATAAATCAAACTCAAAAATTTCAAAAAATGTTCACAAATTTTTAAAAATGACCAGGACCGGAAAAAAAACAACATTATCAGCTAGACGCCTGGATGAAGTTAGCAAATGACAAAAATATTTTTCGGTTAAAGTACAAAATTTTGAGAGATTAAATTAAAGTAACACAAATATACCTTACTTAGATAATCAAACGGTAAATGTGATGAAGATAAAGTAAAATTATTAAGCACTAAATTATATTTGAATAAAAATCCATTTCAAGCAAAAAGTACAGTAAGCAATATACTTAACGTAACAACAAATGATGTAATAACAGCAAATGAAATAATAACTATTATTAAAGACTTAAAGAATATTTCCAGGCTTTTCGGATTTCTTAAAGAATCAGATCTGCTACAGTTACTATAATACATCTATACCGTGCCTCTAGCCTAGTCGCTGTATACGGCAGCACGTTAAATTAAAAAAAAAAAAAAAAAAAAAGAATAAAGTAGCCACTGGGCTGATAATGTATCAAATGATTTTTTAAAAATTTTTAATATCAAATTTCTTAAAATAATTACAACTGTGTTATAAACATACTCTATCAAAATCAGTATTTTCTAGAACAATGGAAAGTAACATTGCCACTCAGGGTGGTAATAATCAGTTAGCTTGAAGTTATAGTCTTAAAGAAAATCTTAACTATAATTTATGATCCCTAGTTTTTCATAAAAGTCGAACTTTTCGTGAGTTATCGATTTTTATTTGATATTTTTGTCGTTTCTGAACCATCTTATTAGGATTCCATACACGTATAAGTGTAGGCGGAATCTTAAAAAGATCGTCGCGTAGTTGCGACAAAAACGAATACGTGTGCGAAGAGAGAAATGAAAAAAAAACGTCCAGCGAGATAAATACGGCAAGTCGGAAATATATTTCGATTTTAGTGTTTATTATGTTTCCCGATCATGCCCCCGAAATTAAGGAATATCGGGGGAATACCTATATTTATAAACAATGAAGCGGAAAAGAGACATTTAATTCGTTTACACTTCTTCACGATGTATTTGAATAAAGTCACAAAGGAGATATTTAAAAATATCTTGTCGTCTTAAAATTCCTTTTGAAAAACATGTAAATAATACAACGCGATGGAAATAATTAATACGACCATATTTCATCTATCGCTATGAATACGTAATGTTAATTGAAGCGATATAGTTTTTGTTTATGTGGCCTATTTATTAACTGGAATTAACGCGGTGAAATTTAAATAACGTTAACAATAAGTGGTTCCTCTGGCGGATGGCATTAAAATTAGGAAAATAGAAATAAAAATTTAGAAGAAACCAGAATCGCCAGAAATGACTACAAACCCTATTTTATTTTTAACCTTAGGTCACTGACACGCTGGGAAGAACATAATTAAACACTTGTAAATTTCAGGACACGCAATTTTATTTATTTATTCCCCCCCCCCCCCCCCCATATTATTGGCTATTAGATTATGCACATTTATTAAACAGATCGTTTTTTAAAACAAAAACACACTCCATCGTTTAAAAAAAATATTCCTGGATGAATTTTCGGTCAAATAATTAACAAACGTAGAGAGTATCGCGCTAAATGTTTTCTCAATTCGAAAGATTCGATTTGCAGAATACCTAAACGATACGTAAATAAGACCTTACAGAAGGCCCTTTCATAAAATGTAAAAGAAAAAAAGATACTTCTTAAAATGTATTAGGCGTTAAGTTTTATCGTCATAAAATTTATCCAGTCTTCAGAAGACACACGTAAAAATAATTTATTAGTAATTATATATGAAAAAAAGTAAATTTAATAAAAAACACCAATTAAATAAACGCGTAAAAATTGCTTAATAAGAAAAAAAAAATAGGATTATAAAAATTTAACTGCTTTTCGATTTTTGTTCCGTCGTATATATTCTTAATATTTGTTTTTGAAAATTTTCTCCGTTAAATTCAAAAAATCGTGCCTTTGATTATTTCATATTTTACCGCCTTTGATTTATTTATAAATAAACACTTTTCCGCCTATAATAGTTATATCGCTAACCGCTTACTATTTTCCTATACATGTGCACATGTAGTCGTCCCGATTACTTTTCTGCAGATTGTTTATAGTTTTAATTGAGTGTACTTTGTGTTGTTAGCTCTGATGATAGGCTATGTCCGAAAACGTTTCCTTAAATTTAGATATTTATTTTAATTTATCGTTAAAGGGAATTTATTTATTTTATATTTATCGATTTTAACAAAAAAAAACAGATGATGGATTTGTCTGTAATAAATTAAATAGCAAAACATATTTCGCTATTATTAGAGGCGTTAATTTTTTAGCCATGTAAATCTTCCGCGTGTACGATTCGTCTGAAGAATACACTTTTCTTCTAAATTATATAAGGGGTTTTAAACTTACGATATTTTTTAAAGCGTATTATTATTATTAATCGTCGAAATAACCATTATGTGATGGGCAGCCGGTATATTTATGGGAGCGCCGCCGGAAGAGCTAACTGAAAAAAAAGAAATTGAAGTTACATTCGTATTATATTTTAAAGAATTTTCCTTTCTTCATAAAATTAAACATTTACTCAGTTCTGTTATAATTTGTCTAATAAATATATACATTTTTGTCCGTTTATTATATTACTAATATAATTCGAAACTATATTTGCAAAAAAAACAAAACAAAAACAATATATATAGATATATACATTTGCAACGACATTTAATGCTTTCAAATGCAATTCTTTTCAGGTTTTTTTTTTTAAGAAAAATAATTTTATACGTTCTAATCAAAAAAAAATATTTCTATTTATATTTTAATTTGTAATAACCGAAAGATCGATAATATTTCAGAAAAAAAAAAAAGGATTCTCGATACATCTATACACTATAATACGGCAATAAGCATATTTACGTCTCTACATATGTGCATCTCTACATTTAGATAGGGAATTTTACAAAAAAATACCGAATTAATTTTTATAAGCCCAGCTGAAAGGTTGAGAAAAGAAATTTTTATTTAATGAGCGCGACAAAAAATAACAAAAGCCGGCGCCCTTCTGGTTAGGTCAAAAATTTTTACTTATTAAATATATAAAAATCGGATAAAAGTAATTAAATAAAATTGGTAATTACTTTTTTTTTTTTTTTTGAAATTGTTTAATATTCCATTCGAATCTGGCGAAAACATATATAATCTTTCCAGATACAAAACTGAATCATCTAGGTAATAACAAAACAGTCATCAACATTCTTGAGAGTTCCTTCAATTCAATTTTATCTGTAACACAGTTTATCAGAACTAGTTGAATAAGCAGATATTTATAAAAACGATGTTGCTTTTACAAAAAAAAAAAAAAAATCTAGTTGTTTTTTCTATTGCATCTTTCTAAAAGATCGACATTTAAAAGATTCCCACTCATTTATTTTAATTATTTTCGTCAGGGGCCAAATAATGGTTTCTCGCCAGGTCAAAAAAAAAAAAAAATTTTAAATAATTAATTCCCTCATTTTGTATTTTTTTATTTTCTCCACGCGCACAATCAATACCACAATCTTCTTCTTTCTTTCGGTGTCATGACCATTCTCGATCTTAGGCTCATCTAATGGCGAGCTTGATTAATTCTTTGTAAGCACCCCCATCCTTTGCTGTGTGGAACAGTTCTTCAACACCGCAACCTGTCCATGTCTGTAGATTCTTGAACCAAGATAATCTTGTTCGTCCAACTCTTTTCTTTCCTTCCACCTTTCATATCAATATATCCTGTAGTAATGTGTACTTCGGCCATCACGTGACCGAAGTATTCTATTTTTCTTCTTTCGACAGTGTCGATCAGGTCCTTTTCTTTTCTCATCGTCTGTAGTACCTCAGCGTTTGTCTTCTTTTTGGTCCACGGGATCCTGAGTAAGCATCTATAACACCAAAACTCGAAGGCTTCTAAGCTGTGAATTCTGAACGTCAATGTCTACGTTTCGACACCATATAGTAATACCGACCAGACATAGTATTTCAGAGTTCTGAATCTTAAATCAAGGTCCATGAACTGTGAGTGTCTTCTTCATTTTCATGAAGGCAGAACGCGCTTGCTCAATGCGATATCTAATTTATCCGTCTGGGTTACCATATTTATTAATCCAGGCACTCCTGGCAATTAAATTCTGTATTTTCTTCATCTTCTATAATTTTCACTTGTATGATATGGCGGAGAAATTAAATCCTCCTCCCTCCTAGTTTTGGCCTTTAATCCTTCCTCTTCCATTAAATTTCCTTTCTTCGCTCCATTTTCACAACACTGAATCTTATGGGTGCGAGATTCTTCGAGTAATTCTTTTCATTTCTCCTTCTTCCTACGGCAATAGATTTCTTATTTCTTCCGATTCTTCTGTCGGGGCTACTCCTTTTCATGTTCATCTAACTATATTATTTCCCGTGTCTGTAGGCTCTCCTTTTCTTAGCTCGGCTATCAGTATAGGGAATTATTTTCCATGCTGTAACGCAGTGACTCCCTGGTACGTTAAATAGCGCCGATTTATTAATAAACATTTTCAGTAATATTCTTATACCCGACAACGCACTCATTTTAAAGCGCGGTGCAAAGTTTACAATTCTTCCTTCATTGGTCACCCCTTTTAAAATTCGACCTCATCTTCATGGCCCTGTTTCCATTTCCTTTCCCGATATTTGTCACTTCTCCGCACACTATGTCGCCGTCGCAATAAAGTATTTTCTATTTTGTCGATTCTTCTCACTACGTGTGTACGTCGATATTCTTTTCGAGCTCTCTCTGCCAGGTCTTCCAACCATTGCGGCAAATATTTTTTGTCCATCTTGTGGCATTTCTACATGCGCCGCACGTCCAGCCCAGCTTTCAAAGAAGTTAATACCGCGTTCGTCAATTCCCTGGTCCAAGTGATTCTCTATTTTTTAGCTTGATATTTTAAGCGTGATTGTTGTTCGTAGGCTGTGTTTACATTTTCCCGACTGTATCCTTCTTCTTCTTTATAGCGCCATACTTAATTCCTGAGCGTTGGTGACCACCTATTCGCAGGCCTGGATTTAAGGGGAGCTAGGGGGGCTGCAGCCCCGGGTCCGGCCTTATAAAGGGACCCCCAAGAGGATCCCACCTCCGACATGGATAGTTAAACGTGCAATATAATAGATGTTTTTCCAAACATTCATATTGCATATGGAATATTTGTAACTATAGAGATTACAAATTGTGGGGCGGAAAGATCTTTTTCGATATTAAAAAGAATAAAAAAGATGTACAGATCAACCATGCTAGATCATAGATTATCGGTATTATCAAGATTAATAATCGAAACGGATTTTCTCCGTTCAGTAGATTTTAACGATATTATATAAGAATTTGCAGAAAAAAAAAACAAGAAAAAAATTCAGTGTTTAATATTATATATACATACATATATATATATATATATATATTTATTTATTTATTTTTTTTTTTTTGGCATCGAAAATTCTATTCATTGTCCATATGATATTTAGTTTTGTTTACAATAATAATTATATGTTAATTCGTGAATTCAAAATAATATAATTAAATTGAAGAAAATTTAGTTATTCTATAAAACTGATAATTTTGTCACTTCCGAAAAGGGCCCCTAATATTTCCGTAGCCCAGGCCTATCATTCAGTTAATCCGGGCCTGTTTCGTATATTTCAGCTGTACAGACACATAGGCATAGTGTACTAGATAATTGTTTATATGCAGTACGAATGTGTACATACGCAAGACTACACTTGCAACTGATATCGTAATTGTGTTTGATTTATCGATATACAAGTGTGTAGTCCTGTGTATGTCTGATGTGTGCTAACTAGCGCGCATATGATGGTATGCTTGTTTGCTGTTGTCTTCCCCATATGATTCTATTAGCGAGTATTTAACTTCTCGTAATAATTTTTGTTACCTCCCGGGATCGAGGCTTCCGTAACGGAAGCCAAGCGCTCTAGCAACTAGGCTATCGCGAAGACTTCCCGACTATACTTTCCGGCTCTTTGTAAGTTAATAGAGCGGCAAGGCGCACTGGTTATAAAGGTCTTCACCGGTGATGTCTTTCTCTATTCTGGAAACCTACACTAAATACTCTTTTTACTTCTAGTCACACGATTTCCGTTCTCTTTGAAGTTCTCAAATGTATTTACACCCACGGTCGCCATATTTTCACCGTTTATTGTTACACATTGTCTACGTTTTTCGTCATTATTTTCGTTTCCTATGCATTTATCATACACTCAATTTTAAATTCATTTGACATAGTTGGTAACTCCTCCGGGGATTACTACCGAACACGCGATCTGCGAATTTTAGGATCTACTTTTGACTGTTCAATTTTCTGGACACGCCTCTTCCAAGGGGTCGCTGTAAATAATTCTGGCAACACGGTCTTGTCGCATTAAAGGGTCTTTTTTTTTCCTCTTTCCATAGTTTGATTTTTGCAGAATTGTTCTTCCAATCATGTTTTAATATATCGTTCCTCAGTTTCAAAATTTTGTAATTATTTCAACACACTGGCGGCCGTATTTCAGCCGAATAATCAGATGCTTTTTCATAGTCTACAAACGCCCGGGAAAAGTAAATAGCGGGCTAATAGGATAGTCTCAAAAGTAAGTTCTACAATTTTTGTTTTTTTTTTTATTTTTTTCTCAAAAACTAACGAACGAAACGGGCTATATATATATTTTTGAGTGTTCCTCTACGCAATCGCTGTTTAAATCTAAACGTTTATTGTGAAAACGGTTGTTCGACAGACTTCGAACAAAAACAGTCGGTTTCGCGCTTTAATTCTTCGTCGTTCTTGAATCTGCTTCGCTCGAAATTGGTCTTAAGACCTGGGAAAAGGCACTAATCGCTCGCGTCCAAGTCTGGAGGGTATGGAGAATGACTAAATACTGTTCAACACCGAATAATGAGGGTACATATAAACACTCCGCGCAACCCCACATATCGCAAAATACGTTCGTTGCTTATTTCGGTTAAGTTGCTGCTGGCGTTTTCACGCAGTCGACAGAACTCGAGAAAATTACAGCGTTACCACAATAATCTCAAAAATAATCTCTCATTAAACTTTTAGCGTGTTTTGTTCATTAGTTTTCGAGAAAAAAAAATAATAGTGGAACTTACTTCTGAGACGACCCTCAATATTAACGAAATACGGGGGGGGGTCAAAAATATTACGAAACGAAAAACAAACCAGAAACAAACAAATACTATTAAGCTCGCCGTATCGGAAGTACAATGATTACGCGTATTAAATAAAAACCGAATCCCGGTTTTTCTGGTTGTTCTGTATTTCTGATGCAAACGGATAATAATCTCTATGTGTTGAAGCATTGTTGTATAGCGGGGTCCTAAGGATAGGTTTTTGTGATTTATCGAAATTTTTAGTCATTTTAAAAATTTCCCTGTACCGTGGATATTTTCCAAGTTTCTATTATTTCATTAAAGATATTTTAAAAGTTATTATTAATCGTTCCGACGGAATCTCGTTATTCGGAAATCCGCTGGCTACAAAATCCTAAAAATAAATAAAATTATATAAAAAAAAAAAAAAAAAAGAGTCAAAAACATAATCAGTAAATACTAACCGTAACCTAATTTACATTTTTTCTAACGAGAATGAATGCGCTCGTGCTCGGAAACATGGTATTAAATTAAACACATCTTCTCCACTCACCCGACGCTATCAAAAGAGGAATAACATTTACTCGTTGGGGCAGACTTTTAATGATCCGTTAAAAATAGACAATACGCTATCACCGCCTCTGCTTTCATCAACGTCGCGAATCGTCGTCCAGACCCGTTTCGAACTATTATTCTAGAACAGACAATGTACCATTTATCTTTTTTAAACGTTCCTCTTGCTCTGTACTTTTTGTTGCCCAGAGCCGTTCAACCGAAACTCATAAATTACGTCTAATAATAAATTAAAAAGCGACTGACTAATTCGCGTCCCTCACTTGATACGTGTGTATATGGCCATTAACGAAAAGCACTTACATATTTTGCCAAATTTTTCGTTTCGGAAAGAAAAAAAAAAGGCGTAGAGTTATTTTCTAAACAGAGAAATTTCTACGTGTCTGCGAGAACACAACGAATTATAAACACGTAAAAAGAAAATTGCCATGTTTTCGTTGAGTTTTATTTCGTTTGATGATAAATCGGCGTGTCCTACACCTGCCTAAACAAATTACTCCGATTGTAGCGTGAATTTCAGCGCGGTCGAGTTGTAGATCACGCTAAGATAACGCGCGATTCATGCTCACTTTCCTGATATCCCAGGGGCTGATTATTACCGCCTGTCTATCTTCTATATTTTTCGACTGCGAAGGCCCCGTCGTAATATTTTAATGAGTCACTTCGATTTTTCTCTTTTTGAATTCTGTACTACTACATACATATGTATGTTTCCTCCCTAGAACATACATATGTACATATATATTAGTCTGTTTTTTGCGCATTTGCTCTGGTGTGTCACATCAGCAACCCCCTCTTTCGTCTTCGGTTCCGTTTGATGGCCGAAATTTTTCCTTTTTAGTATTTTTCGTTCGCTTCGTTTGCCTGTTAACTACAGTTTCGGAATTTTGGCTAAAATACGATTATTTGCAATGAACGATTCGATTTTTTTGACGGTCACGTACTCGGGCGAAAAAACCGATCAGGCTTAGGCTGTACGGGAGTGTCGCTTAAGCAACTCAGTTAAGATATCACAGATGATGAGACTAGAGTAAAACATGTTGTCTTTACAGTGATTTAAATACAAAAGAGCGAGTCGAAGGGCTTTTCTCAAAAAATTATCCTCAGAACAATGCGTTACACTCGTGCGTACTTTGGTTGCTAACAGAGGAATTATACCGGCGAGTCGTATACAATTGTGCAGAGTAGAATTTTGTATCTAGACGTCGGTTTTGAGGTTGCGAATAAAATTAATCACTGATAGGTTCTCGATCGTTTGTCGAGTTTGCCAGTTTTCTCTTACAATAAAATTTTTCAGCGACCACCAGTCGTAATAATAAAAATTATCTTTTATTATCCAGCTTTCTTTAACAAAATTATACATATAGTAATTCACCCGATTCTACGCACACGTATTAGGATCCGAGACCGACATTGGTCAATGTGTGTACCCCGGTACAGCGTTGAATAGTTTCACTAATTCACGAATAAAATTCGCTCTTTTCAAGTTTTATACAGCTGACATACGCTTAGTTGAAGTTCAAATTTCTGAGAGCCAACTGCATTAAATAATCGGTTGTTAAAAATTTACGCGGTAAACACACGTTTCCAGCTTCTTACCATTTATAATCCCGCGACATGTCCATTACTACGGTACGCTATTCTGAGGTGTACGAATTTAAATTTTTGTCCTGTATTGAAGTCTAAATTTTCATAATAATGTTCTCACTTCGGTTTATGGTATTTAAATTCAATTTCTCACGGTTCGCGGTGTGCTATTTTATCTACCACTTCAAGAATGTACCTCTCTAACCATATGCTTTTTGAATCCCCTGTGTTTTGTCTTCTCATTTGATCTTACACTTTTTTATTATTAATTCTTATTATCTAATTACTACATAACTATATAAATATAATGGAAACGTTTAAACATTTTTAAATTATTTAATGACTGATTTTTAATTTTTTCATTAATTACACGGGTAATATAATATGAATTCATATAGATACATATATACGCACGATAATTAAAAAATATTAATAAACATTAAATTCAACTGTGTTTTTTAATATAAATTTGTGTTTAAAATTAAAAATTAGAAAAAAAAAAACATCGCTCTTGCGGTAATAATTCTTTTATATGTTGTAGTAAATGTCGCAACAACTGTGTTGCTTTATCTGCTTTTATGATTTATATCATCCCAAATTATGTAAATAAAAATTATATTTATAGCATTGTAATTATAATTAATATCGATTAATACTCTTATTTTATATGTAAATGAGTATAATTATTTATATATATATATATAACATATGCTGACGACATGGTTCTGATCGGAGAAACGATGCAACAGATGCAGCGAATGGTATCGACACTGAATAAAGAAAGCTACAAACTTTGAATGCAAATTAACATAGAAAAGACCAAAATAATGAAAATTAGTAAAAGCCAAAAGAAAACAGGAAACCGCTGGATATAACCACTAATAGAAAGAGGCCAGAACAAGTTAAGAAATATACATATTTGGGAGTGAGAATCACAGATGATGGTAGATCTATAATGAAGAAATTAAAACACGTATAGGACAGGCAAGGGGTGCGTTTAATAATGTAGAACGTACACTTAAAAGCTCAGCGATTAAAAAAAGCACAAGAATGAAAATACTGGAAAGTTACGTATGGTCAGTACTAAGATACGCCTCGGAAACGTGGACAATCACGAAAAATGTAGAAAACCGTATAAACGCGTTCGAAATGTGGTGTTACCGGAAAATGAAAAAGATAAAATGGATAGACAAGATTACAAATCAAGAAGTGCTGCATAGACTAAATCTAACGGGATTGTCACTGTTTCAGAAGATCATGGATGGAAAAACGAAATACTTAACGGCCAGACTACAAAAGGACCAGTTATTCATACTAATTTCCACCGGGAAAATACTTGGAAAAGCGGGAAGAGGACGCAGGAGATTCAATATGCTGACTAAGATAGAAGTTCTGGATCGGAGCAACCTCTTTTTATAAGAGAAGCTAATAATAATAATAATATATATATATATATATATATATATATAAACTCGGCCATTTTGGCCTTTCAAGAGGCTGTGCCCCTTGACCCCTCTTGCTTTCATCACTGTCTCTTTCTCTTCTATACTTTGTATAAAATGATCAAAATTTACAACTTAGTTCTTACTGGCATCAACACAAAAAAAAAATAACATAACCACAAAAATCCTATTCTAACATTTAACCTTCATTATATAAAATTAAGACATATTTTCGTTAGATTTTTCGTTACATATTTCATTACATAAAATTGTGACATTTTTTCGAATGGGAGGTAGCCTAAGAATTACGTTGTAATTAATATATATATATATATACACATATTTTTTTTAATTTACTTTATTCATGTTAAATACCATTTTGGCCATGACTGTTGCTACTACGCCGTGAAATAAAAATATAATAAATAACGCGTTTAAATTTCCATTAAGTATAAAATTGATTTTTTAAAATTACTTTATTGTTTTTTTGGTAATTTTTTTGTTTAATATATTTCATTTTGGAATAATTGGTCTTCCGAATAAATATAGACATAATCTGGAATTTATTGCATACTTTTTCTCTAAACGGCTATATACTTGTATATATTATCCGTTAAATGCGGCTTCTAAAAATTTTAATTTCTCGCGTAAATCAGAAAGTTGCATTCTAATGATTTAGACGATTCATATACTCGTGGTTTTCTCTGTTGACCTGTAAAATTTTATTAAAATCCGTGACCCCAGCGTGTCGTAACTTCTCCTTGTCATTACGAAAGGTGTGATTTTCGAAAGATAAATTGCGACGTATCTCAAAGAAACCTCCTGCAGGATTGAAGGGAAAAAATAAACGAAAGGAACTCATCAGCTGGGATAAGATTTTCTCGATTTATTTCTTACGTGAAAAATGTTTTGCAAACATTATCGTAACATACTACGCGGCGCTATCATCTTCATTACAATATATTTAATTTCAGAGAAACCCGCTACTGTCACGCGTTAATAATATAAAAATTGACTGTCCGTTAGCGAGGCTAATTAAAAATAAAAAAAAAAAAAAAAAAAAAAAAAAACGATTGAAGTAAATGCCTAAAATTCACGAGCAGAAAAATATAAGGAAGAACAAACAAAAAAAAAAACACACAAAATTCTATGGTTTGTCGGAATCAGCTTTTTACGCTTAAATTTCAGACTAACTAAAAGCGGATAGAATGCGAAAAAATTTTATTTACTACATTAGATTAGCGTTCGAATAAAAAAATTAACCTACGATTAAATTGAAAAAACTGATCGTAATTCTACAAAGTAGGATTTCAATGGTGGAATATAACATTGTACAATACGCAGCATCCTTCGTTAGCAGTATCGTGCTTATATATTCCCGAAAATCACAAAGAAAGTCTCGCTAAAAAAGAAAATGCGACCGATAGCATTTGAACGAATACAATATAAGCCCCGGGGGATCTGCTCGCTTTATAATCGGGTATCGATCTTCGATAAATTTATTGTGATTTATTGAAACACAGTAAAATTCGCCGGGAATCATTTTCACTAAAAGTTTACCTGTAGTATCGCTACCTAATTTCGACACCGCGAAGAAATATAGTAATTAGATTTCTGCACTGTCCGGCTGTTTTATCTTAATATTAATTTTTATACAAGCAACTAAAACGCGTATTATTCCGAAATTATACTAACGGGTTTCGGAAATACGGTCGCCTAAATCACGTGGTATACTGTAATTTAAAATTATAATATTCAACGATTATGAGACCATGTCCCTGGAACAAGTTAGTATGGTGTTTTATTAATGTACATTTTTGATTAATGTACATTTTTGATTAATGTACATTTTTGATTAATGTACATTTTTGATTAATGTACATTTTTGATTAATATACATTCTAGCCGTTAAAATATCGGAAGCGGTTATATACCGAATTAATTTATTCGTTTTTACGCGTAAGCCAGATAAAAGTCGTGTCGAGTTCCTCTAGAACGATCGAACTGCCGTGAACTAGGTCTTGAGCTTTGGAACCGAAGCAGTATTGAGCAGTACGACCAAAAGGACCGACGATGTGAGCAAAAGGCGAGCTTTTATCAGAAACAGCGAGTTCAACTGACGAATCTTATATTTCAGCGAATGAATTCTGTAATTTACGAAGTCTTCGTAATGAATAGTTCTGCGCGGAAAATTTCAAAATTTTTGAAAATAAAAACTCCTATCGCTTTGGGCTATATTTCTAATTGTCAATTAAAGCATTCTCGGTTTGATTACGATAATTAAAATCATTCCCGCTGTGTTTAAGTTCATTTATTATCGAATACGAGGGGAATACTACCAATATTATCGCATTTCCTAAATTCAGTTATAGGACACGACGCTTCACATGTATTAATGACGCGCACCTCATTAGTGTGTTTAGAAACGTTCGAAAAGATTGAATTAATATAATTAATCAATCTTTCGATCAAGCGATCAGTGCATATTTCGTGATTCGGAAAAATGTTAAATCATAAAATATGAGGGGGCTCCTTTATCAACGGTGGGTGTGCTGGAGAAGAAATTCTCTTCAATTATAATTTTATATTGACTATATATATATACATATATATATATATATATATATATATATATATATATATGTATATATATATATATATAGTTCAGGTATTAATTCAGAATAGAATCGAGTTAAAATTTGAACATTGAAATTCTTGTGTAGGGCAGAGACGAATAAAAATAATTATCTTCATCATTTGCCGCTCATTAACTGACGATTTCGAATAAAAAATAAGAGAAAAAAGAAAAACGAAAGGAATTAAAAATTTAAAAGTGGAAATACCTTAAAAATGCAACAACGCGAACTAATCAACAAGTAATGCGATTCTACGAATTAAGAATTTTAAACATGAAAAAATTGCTTAATGATAATAATAACGACGAGGAGACGAATTAATTTACGGAATACATCAAATGTTGTCGCGCGGCAGGTAATATTTAAAAATATGAAATAGGAATTACCGAAAATGGAACACATGCATACATTACATATTACATAACGTTACGGTTTGGATTCCCACCGGGGAAGCCAAATGCAGCGGTCTGCAGTTACTCACAGGCATATACCACTACGGGCTCTCGTTTTATGCCATGGGCGTATTGAACTATTTATTAATATTATTATTTATTTATTTACTTTTTTGATCTGTTTATGAAATTTGTCATTATTAGTATTATGCCATCATAAAGCAATTGTGTTTTTTTTGCGTTTTATAAAGTGTTATCTATAAAAAAATTTTCTTGATCGACTGGCCGCTGAAAATACAGAGCTAGCAACATATAAACAAATATAAATAAATTTTACTATATAGTATGGGTAACGTCTGTTAGCAGGTCGGTAGAGCAGCTAAAAACCTAAGCAGCGTTATGAAAGAAGGTAAAACTCCGAGTGACCACCGATCGAAAATGTTTCGGCTGTCTTTTCTGCGACTCTTTCTTTCTCCGACTGTTCCATTTCGCTCAGCGTCGATCTGCGAGATTCTATGTTCACCCATGACCGACAACGGGATCTCACACATTCTTGCTTTTAGCACGACGATTAACGGTGAATTTTTGATTTCATGTAATTCATTTGTATCGTGCGATGGACAGATTGCAATATACTCACGCATTCGCGTACATGTTAACACCCGATTTAGTTGTTTCATTAAGAAACCCTTAATATCGCCCGTCTAAATTACGCTTACGCAGAGGAAGTATAATTTGCGGACGCTATGTCAAGGTTAAATTTAAAGTTTTTCTATGAAAGCGAAACATGGCATTTCTTAGAATCGCAAAATTTCTAGGTTTTTTCGTTTATCGATATACTAAAATTTTTTAATCTGTTTCTGAAGTTTTCAAGACATTAGTGCCCACCATAGCTTCAGAATCTATTGAAAATAGAACTGGTTCCCGAATATAGGTCGTCGGTGTGCGTATATGTACACGATACTGATTAAAACGGAAAATCAAACTGCTCTCTCTGCACCTTTATTAGTGATTGCTCTGTTACTATAATATACGTGCTGTGAATAGACAAGTTTTTTTTACAAACAAAAAAAAAAAAAAGAATAAGATTTACTATAAAAATTTTACTAAGAATGCTGTAAAAAGTGAAAAACAAGTACATCCGGTAAGGAGATAATATATCTTGTATAGCAAAAGTATACGGCTTAAACAACAGAGTAACACATTTCAATAATTAAGAAACAGTATTGAATATTGCTGATGTTTTGAGTGATAGTACTGGTACAGCCACTGTTTTCTAAATATTGTTGCAATTTGATCAAAACAGTTAAAAAAAAGGGATTTTGTTTGAGAATAATTACAATATCATCCCTGTTTTAGGCTATATTTTATTACGTGAGATATAGACTACCTTTTACCGAGAGTAATTATTTTTTTACTTTTTCGTGTATTTTTATTGAGTTTTTAGAGCTGAAGACACGGTGGTAGTTCTGTTTTATTTTAAAAATTGTTTTTCACTTAAAAATTTATAATGTAAATATTTTTGAGCGATAATAGACCTACCTGAAAGAGAGTTTACTCTTTCGGGTTTCATTATAAATCTGGGTATTTTAAGAATATAATGTTAAAATTCCGTCAGTGATGATCTTATAAATCGTACTTTGGACGTCTCAAATATTCATTATTATTCGAATAATCTACATTTGTGTAAACTAACATTACTAATATACTGTAAGTGTCGTCGCGCATTCTCTATTTTTAAATTTTAAGAGGCCATACTTTCTTTATATTCTGATGATAATTTTTATTCGGCTATATTAAGTAAAGAAAGCACGTTCTTAAGGAGGCTCCTTTTTTAACGCTATTTGACAAGTACTCAGTACTCACCGATACTGCTGACCGAAACAGTTACTAAATGATATCGTTCGAGTCAGGTCAAAAATTCTACGTAGTAATGTTAAGATGTGTGGATTATTTCCGTTACTGTTGAGCTTGTAAATTGTTCTATGGCGGTTTCAAATTCGTTTTTTTTTTGATTTGAACTTTCATTTGTAGTTGATGATGATTTGTGTAACCTTTTTGTCTTATTAAAAATTTTCTTTTTCTAATTTACGTTTGCACGCTAAATGTTGATATTTTAAGTGGTTAATCATGTCGGTTATACTATTACTGGAAACTTCTCTAAAAGGAAACCACATTTTTTCATGTTTTATGATGACTTACTCAACGGTGTGTACTCATATCATACCGCCACTGACTGTGCTACATTTTCGAATGAATAAAGAAATTATTTCGGCTTGATCTATCCCCCCGTACATCAAAATATTTACACTAAAAATTGTAAAATAAAACGGCTACAAAAAAAAAAAAAAAAAAAAAAAAAAAGAATATCGACTTCAAAATGTACTCTAAAAATTTAATAAAAATACGCCAAAAAGAAAAAAAGAATTTTATTCGATAAAAAATAACATATTTCAGAGTGACATAATTGCGTACTGTTGTAAATAAAATAATTAAAAAAAAAATATATATCTTTGTAAGTAAAATTCAAATAAAAATAAAATAAAACCGAAATAATTAAACTCGAATAGTTTTTACGCGATATATTCGAAAGTAGTCAATCCCAAAAATAATTTGTAAAGACCCTCGATGCGCGCCGGGTCACAAAACAAAATATCGATACGGAGAAACAAAAACAAGAACTCACGAAAATAACGAACAAATAATACCAAAACGACTTTAACTAAACGTTCACACAATTTAATTTACAAAATAGAAAACGGAAATCTCGTACCACAGGTGTATACACACATCTAGGCGTACAAAACACGCACAAAGGCCGTCGCTAGAATCTCACACGCGCAACATCCGCAACTACCTGCAGTAGACTGCCTGACCCAAACAAAAAAATCGCCATGCCGTCTAAACAAAGACCGACGCCATCCCTTAGAAAAATGGCCGATCGTTTAGTGGCGCTAGTGCACGAATTTAATAACTAACAATAATACGGAACATATTTATATACGAGTAAAGAAAATAACGACATAAAAAAAATTTTATCGACAACATGTACATTCCTAATAACATGTAACATTTAATTAAAAGTCGGCAAGACTAAAAAAACCAGATGAAATGTTTTTGATGTTTCCAATTCTTGGCTTATAATTTAATGAGGGGTTTTTTTTTTTTTTTTGTTTTTTGTTGGCTCGTTAACCAGGAACCTCACCTAAAAACAATTTTTTTTTTTTTATTTTTTTTTTTATTTATTTACACGCTGTACCACCTTGCGGTTTTTCAGCCAGAGTTTCTGATTGTTACTGTTATTATTTGTTCTGGATGTGTTTTATTTTGTTATCCATTACATGATTGATAAAGCTGATCAAATTAAAAAAGTATAAGAATGTTTCATTTGTAGTCTTTCTTCTAAGTTTGGAACTATTTCCCCCGTGTTGTTACTTTGTCAGTTTTTGATTTATCACACCTGAGTGTTGCCAGAGTGTCGTATACTACTCGAGTTAATTTTATTGATCTGTTTTCGTAACCTTTTTTTTGTCTAAAATTTTTTCTTCTTGTTACAATGTTTTGATATTTGGTTTACAGTTTCTAACTTTAAGTCTATAGGTATTATTATTGCTGCTATGATGTTGACTGAAGTATATGATATTGTGCGATAAGCGAACATTGTTCCTGTTAATATTTTCCTTTGTAATTTTAACAGCTTATTCTTGTCTTTTTCTCGTAAAACTGGAAAATATACTGTAGTATTCTGTTATTGATCCAAAAATGGCTTTGTAGAATACTATTCTATCTTTATGTTTGAAACCGAACAAATTTGAATATAGTGATCTTAATTTGAAATTAATCTTAATCTTGTCTATTATGAATTCGATGTGTTTTCCAAAATTTAAATTTGTGTCTATGATTATTCCCAAGTATTTTATTTCTTTTAGTATTTTTATTTTATCTTTATCTTTATGCATAAGTGCTGTTCGATGCGGTGTATCATTCTTTGTCCTGTTTTCTACTCATTAGTAGTGCTTGAGTTTTATTTATGTTGAATTGTAAGCCTAAGTTTCGAATGTTTTTACTCAATTTTTTTATCGTTTCATTTATATTGTAAACTTCGTCCTTTTTATTAATTCCTGCTACTAACATTATATCGTCTGCGTAGCTTATTGCAGTGTTGACTGAACTGAAAATTATGAACTTCGCTCATTGCTATGTTGAAGAGTACTGACCCTAGAACCGAACACCTTGTGGTACTCCTGAGTTGACACTCCTGTTGTATAGGATTTAACTAATTAAAACTAATATTCGATCGGAAATGGCAGAAATAAAAGAACCAATGGCAGGAACAACAAACTGAGCTGGAATGGACAGGATATAGGAAGCAGAGTAGAGAGCAGGAAGCCTTGACTTTAAAAGGAGTAAATAAAGGGAAGAGCCTTCTGCAGAAAGAGCAGAACACTCGTTGAAAATGTGATTAGCATCACAGATAAATATTTCATCAGGATGTAGAGGACACAATAAGAAGAGGAAACCAAAGAGAGACGAAAACGGGAAGCGGGCAATAGAGTGTGATTGAAGCGTAGGCGAATAATAGAGACAATAATAGAATGTGGAAAAGAAGGGAATTCTGAGAACCAAGAATTAGTAGGAAGGTTAGGTTGAATTGAGAAGTAGAAGAAACTATCCATTGGTAAAAAAAAAAGAGGGTACATCTCCGACTAAAATTTAAAGTGAAATTTCTTACCTAAGGACAATAGATTAGAACTAGGGATCTTTTTAAAGTAAAAGAGGGAGCGCGGGCAGCAACCTGAGCCAAAGCATCGGCCATTTCGTTACCCTCGATGCCTCTATGACCAGGGACCCACAGCATTAGGTTGTGTTGTTATGCATGTTTAATATGGTTTACTTTTTATGGGGCTTTCATTGAATTTTGAAGTTGATATTTTTTTGAGGAGAAACCATTTTTTATACATTCCTAACAATGAGGAAAAAAGACGCATGAAGTCCTTTACACGATCAGAAATAACCGACAAAAAAGAATCAAGAGCTTGGAAAACAGAAGGAGAAGGATGGGGAGAACAAACGAAGCACCGTGCGGAGTGGGAATACCAATTTTGGAAAAGGGAGGAGTAGAAAAAAGCTTGTTTAGTTACAAAAGACGAACATTGTGTGATCTGGATCACAAATAAATTAAATGTGGGAGCAATGGACAATAAGGAAACGGCACAAGGGAGTAACGGAAAAGCGACGAAGAAAGCAAACTGTGCTCAAAACGCAGGAGTCGCAGAGGTCGGAGCAACGCATAGAAGGAAAGTCAAGAAACCAGAATATGCGAAGAAGGGAACGCTGAATAGACAAGAAAAAGGAATCCGGGTTGGAGAATGAGCTGACGTAAGAGTTAAACCACAGTTTGGAATGAGCAGCTACAGGCAGAAGGGTAATATTGGAAGAAGAGAAGAAACCTACCGGAAGAGGAAGATAACCGAGTGAATCGGACTAACTCATTACCCTCGATTCCGGCATGACCAGGGATCCAAAAGAAATCCGTTTTGATTAGGTGAGATAGGGAAAGATCATGAAACAAGGAGCGAGTAAGAAGAATAACGAAGTCGGTTGAATGAGAAGGAAGAGGAGATGCGATAGTCTGTAGCACGCTATGAGCATCTGGCAGGATAAAGATGTTGCGAAAGAAAAAAGAATTTAGATTCAGTAAAAATTCTGTTCTAATAACATTATGAAGGACAGGTTTAGGAGGAATCGGAGAATAAGAGCAGTTAATAGAATGAAGAAATGAAGGAGAAATGTGGGAGTTTATCGTGAATGTAGATATATAGAGAAAACTGAACGAGACGTTCAGCAGCGATAAGAGATAGAATGGGAGTTTTGTTGGTAGAAAATCGCTAGCTGCGTAAGATGGAGGAATATAAGAAGAAATAAAAGAGGAAGAGGAAATTAGCAACCGTTTGATAAGGAAACGATAACCCAAGTAGGAACGTCGAAGAAAAAGAGAAGGGGAATGTAAGATTCAGCGTGCAGAGCTGGGATGGAAGTAGATTTCCAGGCTCCAAGGCTGAGACGGAGGTATGTATTTTGGACCCGATCGAGTTCAGACGGAAGGGATCTAGAATAATTTCCATAAATGTAGGAACAGTTTATTTATGCGGCTGTCCATATTGATTATCCGGTATCTTGATCAAATTCGATGGGCAAATTCCCGATTAGTATTTCGTAATAATTTTGAATTACAATTATTAATTCCGCATATTCTACATTATCGTAATTAATTACCCCGAAAGAATAAATCAATTCAACTCCGGCTTAGATATTGTACTTAATGTTGTAGTCGTGATTAATTACAAAATGTCTAACTGCGATATATCTTTCGTAAATATACAATTGCATTTAATAGATAGTTAGACACTTCCATTAAAAACAACGTTATTTTAAGAAATTTTAGTTTGCTCTGGTTTCTGTAATATTACTGATTTAAATGGAGTATAATATTTTTATGGTTGTTACAGCTATCTACGTGTATATTTTCGGAAGAAACTACGTATTAACCTCTCTAACGTTTCGAATAAGATTTTGATTTAAAAGAAGTGCGTACACATAGGATAGGGGCATGCTGTCCGTTAATCTGAGAATAGAATAATCTTGTCCGAGCATACCGTCCGTTAATCTAATAATAGGATAAAGATTATTCATATGTACGCATTTCTTTTATATCAATGGGGTATAAGCTTGTAAGAAAAGTTTATTTTTTTTTTGAACATGTCGGCTAAGGACGTTACCCAATCCAAAGGAATGACAGCATTAATGATTATAAAGGAAAAATATTAGAAACATATGAATGAAGCTAACAAAGGAATAACTGAGGGAGACGGAAAAGAAAGCATTAAGCACTGTAAGGCGTAGGATAAGAATGATCGGAATACAGTATCGCGCGTTCTGAAGAAATGGAAGTACATTCAGACAAAAAGTTTAATGTGATTTTTTTTTTATTTTAATAGCATTATTTAAATTTTATATTATTCCTTCTTCTCATTCTTTGTGAAAATTTTAAATTCACCCTAGCAATATGGGATACTAAAATATTTCATTTATTATTAAGGTAAGTATTTTGTGTAATTTCATTTAATTAAACCCTTAAAAGGAATACCCTTTTTGTTTATAATTTCGTCAAAAAATGTTTGAGTAAATTTATATAGTACATGTTGATGATAAGAAATTTGATAATTAAAGGGAACACTGTACCGACATAAAAAGTCGTTAAATGATGATTTAATTAACTCCTTTTTGTTCAAAAATTTTCGTACCTTATATTCTTTATTTTATAATCAGTATAAATGATATATATATATATATATATATATATATATATGTATATATGTATGAATGTGTATCTATATTGGTGAGCGAATGGATGATACATAATTAACGACTGTAAATTATCATGCACTTTATATTTCTTTCGAAAAGTTTCTTTTACGCTAGACCAGTTGAAAGTTAAATGTAAGAGAACCAGTTTAAAGGGAAGACGACCCTGGTTTTACTCCTTTATTACACTGATCTATACAGATTATTTCGTCAGTTGTACGGTTCTGAAATACTACGTAAATTATCAATTTAAGAACAATAACTATTACCGGTTTATTTTATTGCCTAATTAAGTTTTATGAGAAACATTAAACTTCCATCTTTCGGAAACAAATATTCCAGTGATACCTTACTATTTAAAACATTGTAATATTCATAAATGTAATACAAACTGTGTTCAGGTGTTCTTTTATTTCCCTATAAATAATCCGGCATTTACAATAAACTAACCGAATTCCAATAAATACTGATCTCTTCGCCTGTTTAAAGGCAAATCCGATTACAGACATTCGAAATATGTTTAATAATATCTTACACTAATCATTGTGTTATGCAAATTTTTTTTTAATCGTTTATTAACGAAGCTGCATTCGAAATTCTCTAATTCACCGAAATATTTTAGATGTTTTAAAAATGTTTACACACTTCCGCTATTTCAATCAGAAATTTCGAAAATTAATTTCTTAAACATACGAAAGTTGGATAATTGTTTTAAAGGAATCCAGCAACTCCGATAATTCTGGTCAAAAATTGTTTTAACCATCGAGAGCAAAACAATTCAAGAAATACGAACTGTAAATAAATTTTTTTTTTTTACTTCTTCAAACGTAAGAGAGATGCTAGCTTTCTCGAAAACTGCCCACAGTACAAGTCGAACATCATTCGTGCGATTTAACCGAAGAAAGGGAAGTTACTAATAATGAGATTGCGTAAAAATCCAGAACAACCTCATTTTTCGCTTGCTGATTACTAAAAATGTAGTGGCGTAAGTCACTGATAAAGGTGCTCCTCACATTGTAGAATTCAAATATCGCCTTATCACTCTTATTATAAAAAAAAAATCGCCGCAATGCGAGTTTGTTCTAATATTATAACCTGTTTTATTTTTTTTTTTTTTTTTTTTTTTTGGGCGCGCCAGCGGCATTGACCCAACAACAAGAAAACTAAGAAATTAAATAATTAAGCGGTCCGAAATGGACGCAACAAAGGACAGCAGTGCGGACACCACAGAAGATGAAGGAAAGGAGAGGATAAAGGAAGAGTTATAGGGAGTAGGGAGACCTAATGACAGGAGCTGACTGTATAAAAGGGAGCGTTAGTTCCGAAGAGCAGGACACTCAAAGAAGAAAATGTGATTAGCATCACATGTACGAGGAGGATCACAATCGTGGAGAGAACAATCAGGAGAAGGCGATAGAGCAAATCGAAAGCGAGAGGAAGGGAGGAGAGAATGATTGATCCGGAGACGAATTAGGGAGACAATAGAAGTGCGACGACTGAGAGGAATAGAATGGAACCAAGACAGGGAACGCGGAGTTGGCTGAATGAAACGGTAATGAGAATGACGATTAGAAAATAGGGAGGGATAAATAACCTGTTTTACTTTTCACGGTAGATGTTATATTATTATCGGTATACAATAAACAAACACCGTCGTTGGCGCTTATAAAGCATTGGTTTAAGTTTATATGGCGTTTTTTTGGGGGGGGGGGGCAGACCGTTCGGATTAATAATGATGTTGCAATGGGGATTTATGTGTTGTCTCCGGGGACGGCTGTTACTAAGAGCTAAATATGTAATTTGATTTTTAACAATACAAAATGGTTTCGTATTTTAATTTAAAAATATTAAAATAAATAAAATATTTTCAATTATCGTAATGAATATGTTCGTGTATACAAACCGTTGTATAATCGGTTAACTTAAATTCAACCTTATTATACTGCGACTGCTGTTGTTTAACATCGACAACATCCTAAAATAACTAGAGTTTGTCGATCAATTAATTGCAATAATCAGTTACAGCAGAAGAGCTCTCTACACATATGTGGGCCTTTTTAATCTGTCTCAAATACATAGAAGAAACGAATTTATCCGAAGTTGATAAAACTTGCCTTATCGCGAACTACTCTCATAGAGAGCCCCCTTTTGTCAGTTCTCGGTCACTTCGACAATGAATCGAATGACACCAATAATTATTTTTCAGTCTCAGAGTGAATTCTCCTTTATTTCCCAATCATGATATTATCCTCTCGCATAGCTTACTCGCGGTCTTCAGCTTTGATTCCTATTCATTCCTGTCAGTCGTCGTTCTACTATTATTTCCTTTAATCAGGCTAAAAATTCCCGTTTCTAATTTACTCCCATCGTGCAAAAAGTGTTTCATGTTAGATTTTGGTTAGATTTTTACATTTCTTCCTTTTCTAATCATCCTTCCTTTTAAATTTTTCCATCCTACCTAATCTTCCCACGCGGCCTTGGTTTCACGATTTTCCTCCTTCGCTTCGCCGCTCCATTATTGTCCCTATTATCCGTTTACCTCTGAATCATGCTCTTCTTCTTTCTTCACGTTATCGTTTTCATCTTGCCCTCTTTCCCCTTAATTATCGTTTTCATTCTGACGACGAAGCCGTCTGTGATCCTGACCATATCCTCTTTGAATGTCCATCCTTCGTTAATGTAATCTACTTCCTTTTACTCCGATCTGTTATAAACTCCCTACTCCTTATTGCGCTTCGTATATCTTATCGTTTCCGTCGATCTCCGTTGTTCCTGTCCTCAGTTCGTTCATCTTATCAATATTTGACACCGACTTTACATCTAACTGATCCTTCTCCTTCATTTCGTTTCTGGGAGAAGATCCTTTGTTGACGTGCAAAGAGGGGGGTTAAAAAAAAAAAAAAAGGCTAAGAATTAATCATTCATCGCTTCTCTTTTTCGATGTTGGATCTTCTTTTCTCCGTTGTCTTCTTCACAACACACTCTGATCCTCCTATATGAACGCGAACCATGTTTCCTGTGAATGTTCGAACGTTCTCTCTTGCTTTTCACAAATCATAGCTCGCGCCTTCCTACTTCATACAAAATTTTATCCTTTCCTTTCCACCTCCATCGATATCATTTCTTTACATTAGTCCTTTGTGCTTTTCATATCAAATCATCCTAATATGTATAATCTCTCAAGTTGTGTTTGGTTTAGCTGAGTGCGCAAAAAGGAGCGAAAAAAAACAACGAAAACCAGGACAGGGAGGAAAACAATATCGATAATAATAATTAATAATATTACAAGTACAGTAATGTGGCGATAAATGGACATAAAAATAACAGTACACACAGAAGGTTGGCTAAATTTTAATTTCACTCCTTGCGTCGTAGTACGTTGTTAGTCGTGAATTTCACGTTAATTTAAGCTTATAATATTTTTTAATTTTATTATAGTATATTAAAAGCAATGAATTTAACTCGTGAAGTAATAAGTTATTTACTAAATGTAGATAAATCCAGGTACGGCTGTTTGTTCATATTTATAAAATAATTACCTGGATAACAGACGAAAATAAGTATTAAATTATTTTAATACATTTAAATTACTTTAGAAACGCTTTCGGGCTAGTTCGTCATTAATTAGCAATAAAGAGTGTACTCAGTTCAGTGTGTTTTTTTTTTTTTCCGGTTTTAATTGAGTATCCATTGTTAGAGCTGATGATGATATAGCCGGAAAACGTTTTTATTAAAATTTATTAAGATAATTTCGATGCTGATTTTTGTTTGTTATCGAAGTAGTTATTTAATTTATATTTTTATTTACTGTGAGTATTATAATTCTAATGGCCTCTTTGAAGGAATTTGTTTAAATCTAGGCCCGAGTTTTTGAAATGCAATCGAAAACATTTTTAGATGTGCGCAATATTTTTTTTTTCTTTTTTTTTCGGTATAATTATCGATTAGGAGAACATTTACTGAACTATGCTAAAGTGGAAGTGTGTTATTTTTTTTTTTTTTTTTTTTTATTTATTTATTTATTTATTTATTTACTCCGCTGTACCTTGCAGTTTTTCAGCCAGAGTTTCTGATTGTTACTGTTATTATTTGTTGTTTATGTGTTTTGTTTTGTTATTCATTACATGGTTGACAAAGCTGATCAAATTAAAAAAGTTTTTTTTATGTATTTCGGTTATTGTTTTTTTTATTATTTTCCGTTTTTCTCTTTCGTTTTTAAACTTATTGCATTCGAAAATCAAATGTTAATCGTCTGTTTCTTCTTTACAGTCTATACAGATGTCTGTTTCAGCAATTTTAAATCGTTTCATATAGACACCATTATTTCCATGTCCGGTTAAAAATTGAGTGAAGTTGTAATCGGTATAAAAATGTTTCATTTGTAGTCTTTCTTCTAAGTTTGGTACTATTTCCCGTGTTACTCTTCCAGTTTTTGATTTATCACATCGGAGTTGCCAAAGTCGTATACTACTCGAGTTAATTTTATTGATTTGTTTTCGTAACGTTTTTTTGTCTAAAATTTTTTCTTTTTGTTTCCATATTTTGATTTGGTTTACAGTTTCTAACTTTAAGTCTATAGGTATTATTGCTGCTATGATGTTGACTGAAGTATACGATATTGTGCGATAACCAGAGATTGTTCCTGTTAATATTTTCCTTTGTAATTTTAACAGCTTATTCTTGTCTTTTTCTCGTAAAACTGGAAAATATACTGTAGAGCAGTATTATAGATCCAAAAATGGCTTTGTAGAGTACTATTCTATCTTTATATTTGAAACCGAACATATTTGAATGTAGTGAACTTAATTTGAAATAAATTTTTTTAATCTTGTCTATTATGAATTCGATGTGTTTTCCAAAATTTAAATTTGTGTCTATGATTATTCCCAAGTATTTTATTTCTTTTACTATTTTTATTTTGTCGTTATTTATGCATAAGTGCTGTTCAATGCAATGTATCATTTCTTCCCTGTCTTGTTTTCTGCTTATTAGTAGTGCTTGGGTTTTATTTATGTTGAATTGTAAGCCTAAGTTTTGAATGTTTTTACTCAATTTTTTTATTGTTTCATTTATATTGTATACTTCTTCCTTTATATTTATTCCCGAGACTAACATTATATCGTCTGCGTAGCTTATTGCAGTGTTGACTGAACTGAAAAGCTATGTTGAAGAGTACTGACCCTAGAACCGAACACCTTGTGGTACTCCTGAGTTGACACTCCTGTTGTATGGGATTTTGTTTTCTTGATTAAATAAACCGATTCTTCTATCTGTTAAGTAGTTACGAATTATAGTTTGTATTGTACCAGATATATTTTTTCTATTCATTATTTTTAAGATTTCATCAATTTTTATTTGATCAAATGCTCCGGATATGTCAAAGCTGATTAGTAACGTATGTCTTGTTCGTTTTTTATATTTTTCAATGTAATCGCATAACTTTTTTATTGCTAGCTCGGTTGATTTGTTTTTAAGAAAGCCAAACTGATTTTCGTTTAAAATCGCTTTTTCTTTTATTTCTGTATCCAGAAAATTTTTTATTATTTTTTCGTATATTTTACTTAAACTAGACAGTAGCGTTATAGGCCTGTATGATTTCGGATTTGTTAAATCTTTTCCAGGTTTGTTTATTATTTTAATTTTTCCTTGTTTCCAGACGTTTGGGAAATAATTTAGTTCGATACATTTTTGGTAAATAGATTTAAATATTTTTTCGTCTACTTTGTGAAGAAGTTTAATCATCTTGTTAGAAATTTGATCGTGTCCATTGGCTTTCCTATTGTTCAGTTTTTTGATTATTGTAGTTAATTCGTTTTCATATATTTGAAGAGTTTTATCTGGCTGAGTCGGTTGCAACTTAAGTGTTCGGTTTGGAAATAATTCAGCAAAAATTATTTTATGTTTTTCAATGTTATCGTGTACGATGCATCCACCGACATTAAAAGCAGGCATGTCTACTCTTTGTTTGGTTTTGTCCATACAGATTTTATACGGCTTGTCCCGGATTGTCGACAAGTTAATCAGTTCTTTCCATTTTTCATACTTTGATGACTGCAGTTCTTCCCCTTGTATTCTTTTTTCAATTTTCTAATTTTAATCCTTAATGATTCCACTTTATTATTTGTTTTATTTTTGCTTTTGTATAGTCTCCTTTGTAGTTTTTTCAGTATCTTTTTAAAGCTTTCTAATTTTCCATTCCAATAAGGTGTGTCGCGAATTTTTGCTTTTGTAAGTGAATTGCGGATTAGTACTTTTATTATGTTCGTAAATTCTATGATTTCGTTTTCTAAATCTTCCTTTTTAGTTACTTTTTCAATGTGTTCTATTTTTTGTTTTATTTGAGGTAGAGCACATTGATAATTCGTTTTTGAAAGATCTCATAGTCAACTGTTAGTGTATTTTCATTTAGTGATTTACTATCTTTCCTTATTGCGAGTTGCAGACATATTGTTAAGTGTTGCGTTACTGAAGAAGGTAATATTTTTATATTTCTAATGTTCTGGCTGATTGTTTCGTGGACAATTATAAGATCAATTACACTGCTCCCATTGTGATTGTTAAAAGTTTTTATGTTATAAGGATTACAAACGCTTAGATCATTGGCAAATAGGAATTCTTCGAATTTTTCTGCTCTTTTCGTATTATAGTTTATATTGTTTAAATTTTCGTATATCGTTGATCTAACATTAAAATCACCTAACAGTATCGGTTTTAATTCCTGAAATTGTGTGATTAAATGGTTAATTATAAGAATGTGTGGATCTATACTTTCATTAGGGGAAAAGTAGGACGAAAATAAAATATAATTTCCTATTTTAATTGAAATGATATTTTGAGTTGTTCCTATTATTGACAAGTTTATATTTTTATTATAGGCTATTGCAATATTTGGCTGTGTTATTTCATACTGTTCATTGTTTATTCCATATAGTTTGTTTTTGTAAATATACGGTTCCGGTATTATTATTAAGTCTTGTTCACTATTTGTTAATATTTCGTACTGTTGAATTTTGGTTCTGCCCACATTAAGTAATAATATATTTAAATTACCTTTCATCATGTATTATTTATATGATTATTTTGTTCTTTGGAAGTATTTAATTGATAAGATAATTTTTTGATAATTTTTGTGAACTGAATTTTTGCTGATCTACTATGTAGGATAGGTTTATTTTCAATTAGCATGTTCATTAAGCCATTTATGTCTTCCGTAAATTCTTTTGCCGTCTGAAGAATATCTTTTTTCCCCCCTTAAACACATTCCTACAAATAACATAAAATTATTTAACGAAAGCGGATATTTATCTTCATTTTTCCGGATATTTATTTCTAATGGTTTGAATATTTCTTTTTTTAATATCGATTCATTTTCTTCTTCATCTGCTTTTATGGACTGGTCGCTGTCGTATGTTATTGTTGCCTGTTCTTTTGTTTCTGCTGCATCATCTGTTTTAGCGTTTTGGTCGTTTAATAATACATTGTTAATTTTGGGTTTCTTTTCATTTTTTAATTTATTACCTGACATTATTGATTCGGAAGAATTTGTTGATAGTGCTCTTTTAGCAGCTCCATTTAAGAGTTGCGTTAACGGAAGAGTGGGGAAGTTGATGTCAACGTTTACATTTTTATTGTCATTTATTTTATCACTTACGTTGTTTGAAATGTCTTCGTCTTCTATCGTGTTTGGACAGTTTTTACTAGTATGTCCTTTCTCGTTACATGTAAACATGAAACTGTGTCTGGAGATAGAAATATTCGGTATGTTATTTCTTCGTAGTGTATGAGTACTGTTTCAGGGATTTTTTTGATTTCCTCTGGGTTTATAAAAAATTGCCGTTTGGCATTTAATAAGTGCTCGTATCCTCTCGTTTCTCCCATCCCGTACTTTATAAAAGAGATCGGGGTTTCTGGGTTTACATTATAGTCTTTTTTGAGTATTTCTTCTATAATGTAGTGTGGTATAGAAGGACATACATTTGAAATTATTATTCTTTTTTTAGGGTTTATTAGTCTTCTTATATGTATTACGTCGTTATTTATTGTGATTGTTTTGTGCGTGTCTACTAAATAATCTACGAATTGTTTACTGGATAAAAATATTGCAAACCTGTCGCGCGACATTCGTGATATATATTTTAAATTTTGAGGTCCTACGATTTCTCCTATTTTAATAATGTAATCTTTTTGATTGATTCCTTTCGGTATATTAAAAACTATTGCGCTTGTTCTTTTGATGGGAAATTAAAAGCTGATGCTGTTTTAGCGTAACTGTTAGCATTGTTGTTTGTGTAGTTAGTATGTGAATTGTTGTTACCTGATTTATGTTGGATTTGTTTACCTATATATGAAGATGTTTCTTCTGATAATAGTGGTGACGGTAATATTATTGATGACGATTGCTGTTGATGTGTTGGTAAAGTTGGTGTGGGAAGTTGCTGAGGGGTTGATAAGTCGATGGCTGTATCAGGCGGTGTTACCGCCATAATACTGTTAACGTCCGTAGCCCGCACTAGACAAAACTACACACTATCGCGAAAGATAAAGATAAAGACAAAATACGTAATTCCGTGTATTCAACTAACGAGAAAACGTTTATTACAATAAACGCATGAACACACGACCGAACTATCACTTATCACTATAATTGTAGAAAACGTACAATTCTGAAGGCGGTATTAGTAAAACTGATTCAGTTCTGAAAAAACAAATCTCGCCCTTCATAGATAAACGAAAAAACCGAAATTACAAAGTAACGCGAAGAGCAATTAAAACAAATTGCGTAATTTATGGTAGAAAATCAGGTTGAAAAATCCATATTAGACCGCCCAACGTCTCTGAAATTATCAGAGAGGCCACTAACGGATAGTGCAATCATCTGATTTAGGGATGTTAGAGTCTAATAGGAATTTTTCAACGTAGTTTCTACCGAAAATAGAGGTGCGGATAATAACCTTAGAAACCGCGAAAACCATTCTCCACTTGAACTCTACATCCATATAGTTAGTTATAACAAATACAAACATAACAAACAAATTTGAGAATAAAATGATCGCTTACTTAGAAACATTATCAGGTATACCTGCCCTTAATCATCAGCTAAAAATACAACTCAATATATGTGATCAGAAGCAAATTCTAAAATGTTAGGCCTGCGAATCCTAACACTATGATTAAATTTCCAAACCGTAACTGTATTGTTGGTTCTGTGCCTTTCTCGAAAAATGTTTCATACTTCTAGCGGGATATTTACATTATTTAGTCACTGTTTCGTAAACCAATCTAGAACCATTGTTGATATTCCAACCCGATTGTGGAATATACAATCATGTTTCATCTATATTTTCTAGCGGGATATTTACATTATTTAGTCACTGTTTCGTAAACCAATCTAGAAACATTGTTGATATTCCGTCGAACAGATTCTATATTACATAGTCATGAATGAAACTCTACATCTTCTACCGGAATTGTATTCTACGCGCACTTCTCATTTCCTCATTTTCACAATATTCATTACTTAATCCGATTTGTTCTGTCTGATGACGGTCAAAGACTTTGACTGAAATGATAACAGCAATCAGATATCTTTGGCTATTTGAAAATACACCGTTGTCTCTACTGCTGTCATAGTTGCTAATGCGAAATCAATTTCAATATTATCGCGGCCTCCAGACGGGCATCTTTCTTTTTTTGTCATAAATTGGACATACGGTAAACTTACTATTAAAATTTAAAAAACACATTAATTCAATTCATCATTCATATACACTTTTATAAAATAATAATGTATTTAAAATTAAAATACCGACGCGTTTCAAATGGCTTTACGATCACATTATTAACGTTAAATTTTAATTATAATTGTTTTACTTCTCTTCCGTAAACCGCTCTATATATTGTAAACGTAAATAATTGTTAATATGCGGTTACTAATGTTATACTTTTTATTAGATAATTCGCAAAATTAGTGATTATTTATATTGTACTTAAAATTGTTCAGAACACATAAAAACGAATGAATAATATATAAAAACAGAATAAATGTAATAAAATAGTCCGACCCCGGTTTGGTCATTTATGCGATCTATCTCGATGGACGCCGTAAAATGATTATTAATAATAATTAAACTTAAATTGTTAAGAATAAGTAAAAATGATGGTAACAAAATCGGTAATATAAAAAATAATTTAATTAAGAATATTAATTTAAAATTAAAATATTTCGAATTTTTGTATTATTATATTGTAAAATATATTAAATGTTGAATAATGGATCACCTCTTGTATAGGTAAGTGTTATGATTAAAACGTACCTCTAAAAAATTTTAATTAATGCAACAGTTTTCTGTGAAATTTAACATTTTGTAATTATTAATATATTTCGAAATAGATATAAATCTTTTGTAATATAATTATTGCGGTTACTGGTAATGCTCGGCTATTGATGATTTTTCTCTTTGTTCGTATTTTACTGCATAAATATGTTCTTTATATTTGCTTTTGAAATTGTCCTACGTATATTTTACGGCATGTATCACATACTATTTTATAGAGATACCTGAATGGGGTTGTATTTGTTGTTATTATCGTAATTATTGTTTGTTTCGTTAATGTTTATTAAATTATTATTATATATGTTCTAATTTGTTGGATATTTTTTCCCAATGATGATTGCCTTCTTACAGAATGTAAACTAGTTTTTACATTTTCGTATTTCCGCAATTACGAATCCATAGCCATTTTTTGGTACGATTTTCAATTTTTACACGTTATTGTAAGCGTTTTACCTTGCTCGCTTTCTACATTTTAGCAACATATCATCCGGTAGACAAATCGACAAGACCATCACGGCGTTATATATTCTTATTTACTATATTAAGTTTTACAAAAGCTTTCCGTTTCATCTGTGATCTTTTTTTATTACACAACGACTCTCGTTCCCAAACCAGGTCATTTTTCCAATAATTGCATCCTTCCTTTACTCAGTAGCGAATAGCATTAAAATTTAAGTTATTTAAAAAATATATATGGGTCAATGCTCTTAAAAAAAAGAAAAAAAAAACGTCGCAAAAATGTTATTTCGAATTTTTTGACTTTTATTAACGCTGTTTTTTTTCATTTTTGTAAAGTTCCAATAATTTCTACTTCCATCATTCGCATGAACTCACTAAAAATCGCTGATTTGCTTAACTCACTATAATCACTTCAGCGAATCAGCGCTTACTGTTTACATGTTTAATCTGCTGATTTTTTTGGTTTTTGCCGAAATTCCATTTTGTCTAAAAATCTATTTTCGAAACAGGTAAATGAAAAAGAAAAAAAAAACAGATCGATATACAAATATGATGCTACGAATAACACTATCGCAACGATAATAACTGCTTTCAGTTCTTATTTTTAGTTTCATTTATATCAGGGGAGGGGGGATGTGCGCTAACACCAGGTGCACTAGATACACGCAGCTTACTGCATATTTCATAAATCAGTCTCATTATTTATAAGTAAATAATAAAACGAAAAAAAAAAAAACTTTTATTATAAATTAATCCGTTCGTTTAGTGTAAAATTCGTTGCCAATAATGCAAATATAAATTAAAAAATAAACGATGATCCTTCTCTGTAATCATTATTGTATTTCAGAGCGAGATTTAGCCGCTACTTTGCTCGAATAGCTGATAATCGAGTAATAAAAAGAACTGTTAATGTGATTTTCTTCCATACTGTTGTGATATTTTATGAACTACTTTTGAAATAAATATAACACACTTTAACGCACAATATACTATTATTATGAATACAATTATCCGAAACTAGTCGGCGTTTTTATTTTATTAAAATAATAATAGTATTGCGTATTAAAGTGTATTACATTTATTTCAAAAAGAACTGTGCTCGTTTAGGCGCGTTCCGGTTCATATCGATATCAGTTTCAATGAAGCATTTATTTTCATGTAATTCTTACAATTCGCATTGATTAATTGTTTCCACCGGCGGCGCTTTCGATGAAATTGATTTTATTTAAGAAAATCGCGCGTATTTTTCTCAATTTGATATATACGTATAATTTTTCTGTTTTTTTTTATTTACAGCTGTTGCGGTACAGTTCCTGCTTTTATCGAGTTTCTTCTGGTTAAATGTAATGTGTTTCGACTTGTGGCGAACCTTCAGGTAACATTATATTATACGTAAAAATTATAAAAAAAAGGCAAAAATCAAGAAATAAATCTATTTTATATACGGATCAGGTGTACCAATATTAAGAAAAAGATAATTTACCTAATAACGAAAAAACCAGTTTGCTCAAGTACATTGCTCGAAATTCGTCTCATTTAAAGCCGATTGATTAATAATTACCCAGGAAATTAAGTACATTTGTTGTAATTTAATATACTTCTGTTGCGCTTATGTCCTCTTTGTCGTTTTCGTTTCTTTTTCGAATGCGAAATATTTTTGTATGTTTTTTTTTCATCATCTTTGCACCATGCACAATCTCTAGCTCTAGAAGTGCGGCTAGAGTGTTTGTATCGCGGTTTTGATCTGACAATTTTAGGAAAGCGCCGGGAAAGAGTGATGAGCCACTACTAGTCTCGTTTGGCAGAAATTCCGAACAGGAGTGTAAGATGGGGCACAAGTCACAAAGAGCCCGGCTCATTCTCTAGCGGAGTATGAGAGATGGCGGTAAGTGGGAACGGTTACATAGCAGAAAGTTAGGTAAAACTTAAACCGAGATGTGCGTAGATAACTCTACGATCGGATGATTAAAAAAACTTATTTGGATGCTACGTTCGACCAAAAAAAGGTAGAATACCAGTATATATTATTCACGGGTCTGATGTTAGATGCCGTGTAATTCTGTAGATGGCGCGGCGAGTGATACAACGGTACGGTGTAATGAGTTTCCGGAGGATCGACAGTAACTTGTGGATAACGATGGAAATTTCGGAACGCTTGTTAGGCAGCAGCGAATTGATTAGCGGGAGGATACCTTAAAAAATTAATGACGTAATAGTGATGAAGCGTTTACCTATATTAAAAGTTTAGTCGCAGATGATCATCAACTGAACACATGTTGTCACACGCTCGGAAGTCTAGATTCGGAAAATTTACAGTGAACTGACAGCGTCACGTTCAAGCCATGAAAGGAGACTTTGAAACGCGGCGCCGCTAGATAACAAAGAGCGCGGTCGGCCGCTAGTTTTAGGAAGATCTGAGTTGAATTCTATTATGGAAAGCATTGGAGTTCCGAAGTCATATTTTGGGTGTGTAAGGTTTTTCAGTTAATTTCCTTGCGTGCAACTTCACTAGTCCGATAACCACTTCACGTCAGCAGTTGAAGTAACACGAATGACTGCATTCGAATAGAAAAACCAGCTTGTAAAAGGCTGCGTTGCAAATGTTCATTATTCGGTTTTTTCGGAAGATTTTCTCACCTAAAGTTTTGCTGCAATCGATCGCTTATTGCATTATTTGCTTATCATATTCCACCAGTGGATTAGAACGCGTGCTATAAATATTACTAGATTATCAGGGAAGAGATGAGTTTTTATTAATAGCTGAAATCACATTGACCGGGCTAAACTGAAAATAATCGTGAACGTCTCCATGTTTTTCGAGCGTCTGACGTTAATTTCATTTCGAATAAAAAAAAAAAAAAATATATATATTCGACAAAAAGTTCTCTGCAATATAATCGGCCTATGAAGAGCAGTTTAGTTTTCTGTGTTTACTATTCGGTCGATTTACCGAGGCCTCCTCTCTCTTAAGGTGCCGTACGCTACATAGCGCGTTGGCGCAACCTATTCGTACATTTTAGCTGTACCGATATAGGTTGTATACCAGGCAATTGTTTTTATATGCAGTACGAATGTGTACACACACGCAAGAAGACTACACATTCGGAACTGATTAGTAATCGTTTGATTTATATCGGCATATACAAGTGCAGTCCTATATTCGTTAATCTGTACGCTTGTATGCAAATGCGAATTTTGATTTTGTCGCACAATAGGCCTGCTAGGCGGATACTGTTTCTTAATGCGTTATTAATGTTTGGAGCATTGCCTCTCAGCATTGCCATTGTGTGACCGGAAGATCAGATAACTTTGTCCAATATTTTCCCTTCCCGATCATTCTAGTGACTTATCCTCCGTATACGTTCACCCATCCACGTAGTCTTTCCTCTCTCTATTCGATTAACGTTGATTTGCTATGTAAGTACCTAGCAGCTCGAGCATTATTGGTAATTCAAACGACTGATTTCTTGGCTCCGGTTGTTGTTTCCTCCCACCTATTCGCTTAAGAAAAATCCCATTCGTTAACCTCCCATATCGATATATGTAAAAGCTTTCATATCAGAGATTATGGTATTTACGCTCCCCCCTTTTCCGGTTAATTATTCATTTCATCTGTGTCGGTACAGCTAGAACGTTAGTCGCCTACGCTCAGAACTGAATATGGCGCTACAACAAAGACAGGAAGAGTTACGTAGAATAGGAAAAAAACGCAAATCCATCATAACGAGCTTTCGTAATGTTTTCATAATAAGTTTTTAACATTTTTATTTCGTATCATTCATACCATACATGTAAATACGCACGATGCAATCTAATTAATTAAATCGCCGAATAACAATAAGTATGAAACAAAGCGAATACCAATTAAATCGGCTTTATAAATGTTTTATTTGTTTTATTAAAAATATTATAAAACACGTACTACAGAAAATTATATTTTAAAATGTTAAAAAGAGCCGACATGCTTCGGAGTTACATAAAATTAATAAATAAAGTTAAAAGTTTAATAAACGATATCATCATCTTATAAAATTACAATATATCGATACGTTAGGATTGATTGTTAAAATAGTGGGTTACTATTAATTAATTATAAGATTATTATTAATTAAAATATCTTTAAATTTATTAATGTAGTGTGTTTCGGCGCTATTAAGTAGGTTATAATTATTAATATATTTTATTATTTCTAGGTCGTCTTTTATGTTTTAATCTATGTTTATTAATAATGTTTTATTTGTTTACTTTTTAATAAGAAACGTTAGCTAAAAAATTGTGTTCCGCCGAAATGATTTTAGATCGTCTGTAAAAATAAGTCAGAGTAAACAACGATTTACGAATTACTGTCTGTACGCTTGGGGCTGTTCGAGCATTTGCACTGCGATTTGCTTGGTAATTGATTTCCTACCCGGCATTCCAGAGTGGGTTGTCAGACCGATGATTGCCGATCAAACATGCTGGTTAGGTAAGACTGTTTGTTATAAAATACGGATTTTTTTAACCTTTTTTTTCCCCCTTTTCCGAATGTTGTGTTAGTTATTATTCTCTTAGTATTACGAATAATTTTGAATTCAGAGTTTGCAATATAATGCGGCCATTATTATTATACGTTATAAAACAGTGGCAATGAAATCGAGGACGCTGCAGAATAATGCGATTAGAGGCATTGCTGGAAAGTAAGTTATAACAGGAGTGCCCCTGAAAATTGCGCATTCAACGACAACGTTGTCCTTCTTAATTCACCTGTTCCATACAAAGGCGCTTACCCGCATAGCTCTGCAGACCTATCCTTCAATTCAGCCCGTTTTAATTGCCACCGAAGATATCAAGGCGATGCCTTCAGCAATGATCATGATGTCTCCACTGTTGCTAATCACTGATGATTATTTTAGACCCCTCTACGTCCTTAAATGGTATAGACTGAAATGAAAATTGCGTTCAATCGTCGACTTGTTTCTTCTCCGCATTCGTTCTCATTTTAGCAATCCCATTCAGCATCTCTTTTCTCATTTCATTTCTTCCGCACTGTTCGTCTCTTTGTACCTCCGAAATAATTCTTCAACTTTTAGCTTCTTCACTTTGGCGAAACGAAGATTGCGCGAGAAAAAGACCATCTCCTCTTTCAGACTTTGGCCCGGTCTTGTGCTAAAGAACATATTGTAAAAATTATCTTTTTATATAACAAACGAATATGCCGTGGTGTTTCAGCTATTTTAAATGGACTTTTCTTGGAAATAAAAATCAAGATAACAGAGACACCGAAATGATGTTGGTCTATAGATTATGTCGCTTTAAAAAAATTCTGTCAATATAAGCTCATAAAAAAGTCATTAGCGAAACCACATTTTTATATCCTTAAAACGTCTAAAACGAATTCGTAATTCGTGTTCTTCATTTTCTAGAGATTCACCTACTAATAAATGATTAAAGCTTTATTACAACCTTCTTCTTAGAGAAGCTCATTTCCTTTCTTACTGTGATCGCTTCTTCTTATGCACACCGTCCTTCAAGGAAATCTCTTTCCAATCTCAGCCTGTTACACTTTTTTTCTTCCATCTTTAACATCGGTGAATTGTAAAAGCTTTTTCAAACCTTTACTGCGAGTCCCAAAGCAGACGGTATTCGTGTCCTCCTTAAAAAATTTTCGGGCCTCAATCTTAAAACTCCTCCTTCAAAATCTATATTTAATTTCTGTACATTTACGCCATTTCACACTAGTTTAGAATTTCCCTCGCTATCTGTACTACTCCGAACAAAAAAAAAAGCTAATTCCCTCCATCCAATTCTCCTATAGTTCCATGCCTAAGATACGAACAATCAGCCTGTTCGATCTTCTGACTGCTAAAATATAATAATTTAGCATTCGATATCTATTCTTGCCGCCACAGACTGTTACGTTATTTTTTCCCCTTCTTTTTGATATTTATAAACCCCTCATTTGCAAAATATTCATCACCCCGATGTTATTTGCGCTTTTGATAAAGTTCACTCATTTTTGCTCTATAAAATAAAATGCTCCCCGCTAATATTGTTCTTCAGTTCATCTTTTCAATCTTTTCCGTTTTTTGCACTGTTTTAAGATTAGTTTTTCGAGGTTTCTTGCATCGTTCACACTCCAATCCGATTCTTTAAAACAATTATTTACGCAGTATCGCTACCCTTCAAATTTCTTCAACTTTTTTTGTTCTTCGTTGACGATATATCCTACTCTATCATAACATCTCTTCCGCTAACGTTAAGAGCTAATTCGTTATTTTCTCAGTTTTCTAGAGATTTATAGTTTTCACATTTCATCCTGTAATTGTCCTTTAGTTAAACTTTCCTCGCGTCAGCTCTCTATTTCTTTGATTCTTCCCTTTTATCTTGTCATTATTATCAATCTTTTGTTCGTTCACAATCATATGTTGATATGTTTACGAACCAGAGTGTGTGTAGATGGTTGCATCTACACACACTCTGGTTCGTAAAAGGTATGGACAATTTTCGCCCCATAAACCGGAATAATAGTAATCCCTTAGCAAACCTTATCGATATATCTTTATAAAGCTGCATTTAATAAAACAAAATCGCCGCTACAAATATCTCCACTATTCTACCGAAATAATTATAACAATAGCGACAGAATTAGCACACTGTTGGATCACTTACATAAACCTTCAAATATAGGAAAACTTTCAGCTTATATGAAACAGGTACTGATGAATGTGAGAGACTCTCAATCAAACGGGAATAATAAAATCGTTGAAACTGGGAATTGTATCTGGACTGGATATACAAAAGTACAGGATAAAACTATCAAAATGTTTAATATCACAGTGTATCAAGAAAAAAATCTTCATGTTTACAATATTTTACTCAAAATTTTTAAGTCGATGTAAATTTATTAAAGAAACCAGACACATATCTGATAAGATATATTGAAGAATATTTTTCAACTTCCCAAATGAAATAAGTTGATAACATAAGTGTCTCGTAATCAATATATGTTCTTCTTAAGGTTGTATGTGAAACTTTTGAATTCGTCTTCGTATCAATGTCTCAAACTCCTTTTCAATTTCAGCCATCTGTTTTCAGGAAATATTATGTTTATTCATACATATTTTCTGCAGATAGTTTATTATCACTTGATGAAAAATAAGGAAATGGATTTGTCAGATGATACCGTCAAGATTCCAGCCATTTTGTCCGAAATTTTCTTTCTTTACATGATTTTACCCCAGTAAAATATACCGAATTAAACGTTTCTGAATCTCTCCAAATTCTTATTAATATATTCCGGATAACTGGCACTCTTCTCTTCTCGCAAAGTTCCAATCTTATCTCTAATTTCTTCTCGACCCGTGCCATTTTCTCCTTTCGTCCTCCCCTTCAATAAACCTCTTTACTTCAGCTGTACTTTTTCAGAACCTATCCATCTTCCTTTTTTTATTGATTCACATAAATATAAGATTCGAGTAAGTCCCATTTTATATAATGAAAACCGAAAGAGTAAAACACCTCTTTCAGGTGCATTTATCATCCGCGCATTATCATTCAGAAATATTTAAAATATTGTTTATAATACATAAAAATACCGATAAATTACTCTAAAAATTCAATAAAAATAGTAAAAAAACTCGATAAAATAGTAAAATACATCGCTTAAAAGAGGACGTATTATGATTATTCTTAAATAACTTTCGTACCTTAATAAGAGAGTCTCGGCAATCAAATTACACAGCAACGGCCGCTCGCAGCTGTATAGATAATCCGAAATTGAATATCAATTATAGCGGAGAAATTTCGGAGAGTAATTTCGGCCACAACGATTCGGCCCTAACGACTTGACTTGCATTATTTCGGCCTCGTCCTATAATCGGCATTTCAAGTCTTTATAAGAGCAAATAGATTGTTAAAAGCGCTATATGAATGAAAAAGGGAAACATCGAAAACCGCTGATTTGTTTTCTGAGTAAATTAACTATTGATTTCGCGGATTCTTTTTTTACGCCTTAAATATTATATTAATTAAAGACAAAAGAACTTACAATAAACTAGATCTACTTGGAAAAAGGACAAGGTCAAAACGTAGCGAGGCCGAAACGATTCGGTTCCTTCCCTTCAGAGATCTATTAGGCTTAGTACATTATGAATCGTTAGTTTCACAATCCGCGATTTCCGTGTCAAGGATATAATAATATACTTTATGTTATTTTTCGTCGAGATTAATTTTTTACTTTTTAGTCCGTTTTTGTTAAATTTTTAGAATTCGAAGTGGGCATTTCTTTTTCAGGAAACAATTTTACTTTAAAATTTTTACTTTTGGAAAATTTCCGAAATCAAAACCAGCAATAAACCGAAAATTATTTCGAAATTCTCAATTTAAAGTTTTTATTAATGGAATAATAACATATTTAATCATCTAATTTTTTTTTGTAACAGCAGCCTTAACACGTGACAGTAGTTCGCTTTTTCTGAAAAGTTTCCGCCTACATTTTTAATTAACGTTTGCCATTCGCGTATAATATAAGGTAACACTCGTTGCCATTTAATATTCTTTTTCATTTACTAAAAACCGATTTTGATTGGTTCTTATAAATCGCCTAAAAATAAAAAAATTCACTATTTTTTCACAGTCTTAATCCTTAATAGAAACATACACGGGTAATGTTTTCAGACAAATTTCGAAACGCATTTTTCACGAATGTCGACGGTTTACTGTAAATAATGACATTTTCGAATTTCAAACATCGCAGCCTAAATTTGGAAAATTTCGGAAACCGGGGTTGATCAAGGCGATGTTAGTGCGGAACTTTTTCTTCTTCTTTTCGATATAGTGTCATATTCAGTCTTTGATCAAAGGCGATAAGAATCATATTTCTCTTTCCTTTCATCAGTTCGCTTTATAGTCTCCTTATCTATTCTTTTTGATGTTTGTGATTTTGCCCTCTAGGATCAGCCATTGACTACGCCGTATTTTCTTCCTCTCACAGTATGTCGGAAATATTAAATTTTGCGTTAATCATCGATAGTCTTCAGCAATATTCTTTTAGCTTTTCTTTTTAGTACTTCTTCATTTTTTATTCCGGCACTCCAAGGTACTTTTAGCAAAGTCGCATATGATCAATATCTGCGTAGAATATTTTCAGATGCAATAATTACGGGTGTTAAAATGTTCTCTGACGCGCTATGAAAATCCGAAAAAATGAATAAAAAGCGCAAGCCGGTCCTATTAAGCTAACGGAGAATACGAAAAAGCGGTATATTTTCTATCCTACAAGTAGATATTTACCGAAAACGAAAATCGAAATTGAAGTGCCTTTAATTGTAATGAAAACATTTTGTTGCAGAACCGGACGCGAGAACGTACTACTTTTACATGCCCATCACTTTCGTCATTATCAGCAATGCTTTAATGTTCTTCAGTACTTCATATCGTATCGTGCAACATCAGGCGACGAATTCACAGTATTTAAAAAAAACCAACGACTCGACCAGTAACGCTTGTCAGATTCAAAGGTAACTTCTTAACGAGCAACTAGCGCTTATGGTTAAGTTTCGAATGATTGTGATTCATTATTGAATGTTTAATATTAAAGATTTAACTTACGAAACTATTATAACGAATTACAACGAACTGGAACTACACATAGACTAACTAAAATCGCGTATTTGCGATGTCGTCTCTCGTGTAAAAAGTAATGAAAAAAAGAAAAAGCGGATAAAAAATGTATTCAGGCTATTTTATAATTTCGACGAATTAAATCAATTATAATCATATTTATACCTTTACAAGCCGGACCTTTTATCATCGATTTTTAAGGGCTTTCAGCTTGATCTTATTGTTTTTGTATTCTCGTATTTTTACGTGTGAGGCCAATTTTTTGAAAATTGCCACCTAGATCATTTGAAAACAAAAAAAAGCTGCCAGATGTGTCGGGTTTTAGGCTGAAAAAGGCTGATAGAAATAAATAATTATTTAAATAAAAAAATTATTAAAGTCCACGTTCTTAAAATGGACTAAAACGTACAAAATAGTTTTTCCTAGACCCATTCGGATTAATAAACACCATATAGATTTTCTCGTAATGATCGTAAAATTTAATAGCTATAAAAGTAAAACTTGTAAGATTTATAAAACGAAAAATGTGGATCGTAAGCAATCGCGTAATTGATGCATGAATAGAGTTCACCAGAGTGTTAATTGACATTTTTTTTTTTGTGCCGCGAATTCCTATGAATTGTTGTGTGATTTTGCTCAATGATAGCTACTGTGTGCACCCTTTTTTGTTTTTCGTTTTATAAATCTTAGAAGTTCTTTTATACATTAAAATCGATTTTAAAATTCCACCCAAACAGACAGACACAAAAGCGAGTCAATAAGAACGTGGTATAATTCAACCGATTATTTCCGGATACTGAGCAAATCATGTTATTTAAAACGGAAATCGTTATACGAACTAATTTCATACTCTTTTAATTTCTTATTCGTGTAACATTTGCACTGTGTACAACCTTTTTCCGTTTCTCCTTTACACTCTCATTCGCACACAAATGTAGCTGAAAATTGTAAATTAAAATAATATGAAAAAGAACTTTAAAAAAAGGCCTCTATTTATTAATGAAATAAAATTAGCTTCATTTTTTTTTTTTTTTTTTTTTTTTTTGCATTAATAAGTAAAAGCCTTTAAATATTTTTATGCTACTTTTTTCTGGTACTGGAATTTACTGTACCGCAAAATAAATTGATCAGATGGAAAACGTTTGTGAAATGTTATCTCTTTTGAATGTGCTCTCTAACTCTAATCCGATGTGTTAATTCGAAATATATGTAAACATACGGCGGTTGCCATTGATGCGATAAACAGCGAGATCTGTACTATTTTTTTCTTTTGCTTTTACGCATAAAATGTGTATCGATAACACAATTTAATTAATTAGTACACAATGACTATTTTAATTGTTACTTCCCTTCGACCTTACAATCCAGAAAGTATCTTTCTATCCTTAAACTTCATCTCTCGCAAAGATTACTTCTGCCATTTCGTGCTTTTCCTTAATAATCACCCGCTCGTCTATGAACATATTTTCTTTTCTCCTTTTCTCTTCAAGAGACTGAACCTATTGAAAATTCTTTCTCCGACTGGAAGGCGATCCGCTGCTCCTTATTTCCTTTTACACGTTCATTATTCACTCCAAACTTCATTATCGCTTCATTATCTTATGGCCGTGCTTCTAAATCGCGGTTTTACAAGCTGCATATCGTCCAAAATTACTGTCTTCATCTCTGTCCGGATTTTCTTAAGTATTCCCCACCTGCGGTCCTCGCTGAGTATTCACAGATCCTATTTAGGCTATTGCTTCCTTTCTAAACGTCCATCATTAATGTCTTCCAGATTTATTCCTTCCTAACTGGCGCTTTAGTCCTAAGAAAATTCCTATGCTAGCTCGTATTTCTTCGCGCTATGTTCTTTCTGCTCTCATACTACTTCGACTAATAATCTTCCTTTTGTTCCCTTTAACTTTGCCGTCCTTTCCTATCCTCGTCATGTATTTTTAGTATTCCGCACACGCGTATAATGTACGGAATAATAATCCTAATAGGATGGTTTAGAAACGACAAAAATATTGAAATATGCAATAATTCACGTACGGTTTGACTTATTAATTTCGAAATCTGGAACATATATTGCAATTAAATTTCTAAGACAATCTACAACTTCAAGCTAATCGATTGCTGTTACCCTGAGTGGCGCAGAACCCAAAAACGCGTCAAGAATATACGAGAGTATATGGAATTTAAAAGAACCTGTTAAAAAATTTGTAATTCATCGCCATATAACCGTTTAAAAGTGAAATTAAAAATATTAAAATGCGGAAACTCTTTCGTAAAATCAAAAATTTACCGATAAAAAAAACAAAAGAATTATTTAAAACCCCCCTTTCGGGCCAAAAACAGCAGAAAAAAGGATATCATCACGTAAATTGAGAAAACCTTAAAATGTATCTCAGACATATGCGTAAAGGACCACTTTGTAGGAATTTCCCCCCCCCCCCCCCCCTCATTTCGCCAAATCTTTTCTCAAATCTGTAGTTATGCAGAAATTCCACAGTTCTGTCGAATCTCTATTTTCCCCTTACAAGACTTGGTTCTACCGTCATCAATCACTTTGAATCTTCTCATTTGTATTCCTTCTTCTCTATTTTTATCGCTGAACTCATCGCTTCTTACCTTTTATTGCCTATATTTTCTTTCGTCACTCCTTTTTGAACTGTATTCGATTATTTCCGACTTCATGATGAGCGTTCTCCAAACTTTTCCCTTTCATTCTGTCCACTCACTCTTGCGATTTTGTCACTAAAATCATCTCGCTCTCCATTCTATCCTTGCTCTCTAGCCATGTGTGGGATTATAATGGGTAATAAGATGGCGAGTTGCTTGGCTAAATTGGTTTCATCCTTCTGCCTCTTAAAATTCTCGCTTCCAATCTACCGCTATTCCTATATGGTTAAAATTTCATATCTGATCTTGGTCAGAAGCTCCTTCCTTCTCTGTGACAATCTATCCTTCTATTTGTCCATAATCTTCCTACCCGCACCTGGTTTTATGACTTTCCTATTCTATGAAATTCCATTAAAATCTTTATCTATTAATTTGCGCCTTAATCGTACTCGGGGTTACCTTCCCTGCGTTTTCATTTTCAGTACCTCCATCATTCTAGTCACGAAGCTGTCTATAATTTCAACCATATCTTCCTTGAATGTATCCGTAATTTCGATCAAATTCTTTATTCTAATTTGTTATAATACTTCCCGGTCCTTATTGCACGCATACATCTTGTCACTTCCCTCCCAGTTCATTGTTCTTGGCTCCCTCATTCTGGCGATTTCTGACCAAATCAGTATTTAACTGACCCTGTTCTTTCTCGTCGTTGCTGGACGCGGAGACCCTTCGTTTATTTGATTAGGTAGTAACCGGTCCGGTGTTATAAAAAAAAAAGGGGATAAGATTGGGCTCGTCAACCAAGTACCTTCACCCAGAAACAATTAGAGGAAAACGAAAGTTATATAGTGAGACGATCAGATATCGTTAATAAGAAGGAAACAATGGAAAGGATAATAAGTGTAGAACGAAAAGACTACGAGCACAAAAAGGAGCAGGAAGCCCCAGCCTAAGCAAGTGGGAGTAGAGAGCCGAAAGCTTCACCGAAAGAGCAGAGCACTCAAAGAACACGTGTACGGCGTTACAAACAACCGCATCATTTGAATGGAGAGGGCAACATGGTGAAGAGCTCAACGAGAATCGAAAGCGGGACGAAGGCAGCGAGGAATGGTTAAAGCGCAAACGCACAATGGCGACAACAACAGAACGAGGAAGTGAAGGAAACAGAAGAAACCAAGGATTGGAAATTAGGCTGAACGGACAGATAAAGGAGGAAGGGTACATATCCGACCAAAATCTGAGATGGAAATATTTACACAAATGCAAGAGATAAGAGGATGGGATTTTTTTGAAGAAGAATGCTTCTCTTCTTTAAATTGATATTTATTTCAGGGATTTCACGTCTTTTTTTCCCCAAAGTTTACGTTTTGCATCCATTTTAATAAAAGTATCTCCTCTTTTTCATGCTGCGGATATATTGTCTTCATTACAATTTTCATTTCGGTAAGTTTGGCCCAATTTAATACTCGGCGCCAGTAAACGTGACGCATTTTTGAACAGCTGATTTTCTTTAGTGATAACGTAACGTATCTTTTTTTCAAATAACGTATCACCTTAGTACATCGAAACAAACAATAGAATAAACAAAAGTATAATTTATCGCAGAAACGTTTTCAGCCGCAGCTATTCAGCCGGAACAAAAGAGGAGAAAATACGAATAAGTCGCGATACATTTCATTATTTACATTACAACATTCGAGTAAATCGCGATTCCGGAATATTCTGGCATTACTTAATTCCTTAAATCCGATGCAACTTGAACAGCGCGAATTGAAAATCTCATATCTTTTTTCGTGTATAATTAAACATCCGATATCGGTGAAATACGGGTATTTCCGGAGAAGCAGAATCGAGAAAGCATTGAAAAATTTCATTGACCTGATTAAATTTGTCTAGGAGGCTAATAATGTGTGTTGTGATTTTGACAAGCAACAATTGTTATTTAGATCTGTCTGATGATCAATAAGAAAGGTATATTTTACTTTTGCTACTGATCTATTTGTTATTCCCATCGTCCGAAACACCTCGACGTAATATATTTTCAATTTCCGTTCTTATTTCCAAATTCGGAATCACCAGAGTTTTGCCCTCTCTGATAATGTGGAAGTAGCTTAGTGATGCGAGATATTCGAAGAGGTAATCTGTTTGTTCTTTATTGCGAAATCCTTCGTGGATGTATTCTTTTAAAAGTTCAGCGTCCCATAAGTAGAATTCGTACGGATCACCAAAAGTTTTCAAATGATAAGTTTCATTTTTTAAAACGGATAATGCTATCTTTCTCACCGTTTTCTGGTTTAAAAGACTGTGGATGATCGATTTGATGAATGTTGGTGTTTCCCAATAGGACCTTAAAGCATGTGGATCACCGAGTTTTCTGTTTTGTAAATACTTAAGTACAGATAATGTGTTATAGACCGTTCTATTATTAAATATGCCTGCGTAAATGCCGTAGAACTTGCTTACATCAGCTTTTATCATGTCAGCCTCACTGGAATTGTTGGTAAATTTAAGTAATTCACAAAGTTCCCGGTCGTCGATTCCATAATATTCCGAATACCGATGATTCCAGTAACTATAATAGCCGCCGCGAAAACCCCAAAAGTGTGGATACGGAGTTTCCTCATTATTACCTTCATAGTTACTAGTAAGATTATCAAAAATATAAAATGTACCTGTTGCTAAACAATTGTGATAATCGAACATCGTATGATAATGATAAACGAGTCTTCCGACATCTTCCGAGGTATTTCCAAAAACGATGGCATTGAACAAAGCATCGCAGTTGTCAAACAGTGTAATAGTCTTTTGATTAAAGTGCACGGATAAAAGGCTATTAAGCAGTAGTGTGGAATATTTGAAATCAATTTGTTCCGGGTTCTTTTTTTCTAAATCACGTTCAATATAGTTCTTATAGCTTTGGGAAATGTTCGGATTTTTTACGTTTAATAAATATTTATGTTGTAAGAAAGTCTCTAAAATTACAGTTTTAAAATTTTCATGCATCGTTCTGTTATTTGTAATTCGGTTTAAGGGTTCATAGTCGACGTGAATCACAGGATGCCTGCCGAAGGTTGCATTGAAAAACTCGCTATGTTTGAAGATTTTTAATTTTTTGAATAAGCTGTAATTTTTCGTTTTTCTCTTGTCCACTATCTCATTGCCATCTTCGTCAACTTCTATTCCAAAATAGTGCTTCAGTGTCAGAATATTGATGGTTTTACCAAAATTTCGCGGAGCTGCTATAAAAATTTTTGGTTTTATGAAAGAATATTCTTCACTTTTAATAAGACCGTATTCTTCAGCGAATGCCTTCACTATGAGAGATTTATCGATGTAAGTTCCGCTTTCTACTAGCGCCGGGAAATCTGTCGATCCGAATTCGAATACCGGTTGCCTTGACCACTGCAAAAAAAAAAACATAATACTCAGTTATTGTAAGCCTCTGGTAATGTTCAAATTTAACAGCGAGTACGTTGCTCTTTGTTCTGCTAATCGCCGCAAATTCACGCCAATTAACTTTCTTCCCTTTCGTGATTAAGTGTCATCTCATGGTAGTCTGTGACAAATTTACTTCGGCCCTCAGACCGCTCTGTGATATCGAGCGGATCGTTTTTTATATGCTGTCATTTACTAACAGGGGAACTGGAAGCGATAATCGGTGGTCTCGCTTTTCAGTTCGTAATATCACTCTACGGTAGAAGCTATACCGACAGCCATTTATCTCATTTCGGTCGCCACGACTACTAATGTTTTGGTCTGTTAAGATGCAAACACTTTCGAAATCGGGGCTACATACAATTACGTATTATTGAAAAACGTCCACTGATTAGTTTTAGTTCATTCGGTTTTCGAAAAAAAATTAATATTATTCCAAATGATAAACCAACGCGTGCCGCCTAGTTTAGAAAATTACAAAATTAAAAGGTATGTAAAATGTTCTCTTTCATAATTAATTAAACTACTCTGCGTATGTAAAATATTTAACCGGCATCTTCAAACAACTTTATGCGCTCAACAATGTTGCATGGTTATGCGGTTGTGAGAAGATAAGAAATTGATCTATTTTCGGGCTTGCCTTTCATTTAGGCAAGAAAAAAAAATGTTTGTAATTCAAAGATCTTTGACTTGATCCACTTTTTTGGGGAAGACAGAAAGCTATCATGAAAAAGGATATTTTTAAAAATTATTGAAAACAAATATATGTATCTCTAATAATAGGTTTAATGATGTAACGTTCTCAGCTCCCAATATTACCATTCTGTCTGCAGCTGCTCATTCCAGACTATGGTGTTTAACTCCTACGTCTCTTCCGACAGACTATTCGGGTCTCTGCTGTTCGGACGCCAGTTGGGATGGACTCAATTCTCCCCTCGACGATTAAATTTACTACTCCGATGAGGATGAAAAATAAAAGAATGTCTCCGTTTAAATGTCACAGTGACCCACCCCGTGTCCAATAAGAAATATTTCTAATGAAAATGTGTGTATCTCCGTTAGGATAGATAAATAAAAAAAAAACTATTAAAATCTTGATTTCAACGTTCGGATGAGAAATATAAAAATTAACGCATTAAAATTTAAAAGGGAAAAGCGTGCGGCAGAGCGCGTACGATTTTTTGACGACAACGCGACGAGTTGCTGGAGGGAAAGAAGCCTCGACGACGTTCAGCCTTCGACTAAATTGGCGAAGTTCGCTCGGTGCCTTCTCGCCTTTCGCTAAAGTTCTACAAAAAAGTATTTATCAAACAAAATGCCACCGAAAATATCTTTTTAGAAAGTTAATGAATTTTATTTAGTGGCGATTACCTTGCCGGTATTTCTTTTCTGAGTTTTTTGTCAAAAAACTTCTGCCGGCTCAACGTAGCTTGGTACGCACTTCAAACGTTTATACCGCCAGCAAATGCTCTATCTCCGCTTTTTGGCCACCCGCAGAGAAACCAGTTCGCTATCCCGGCGCAGCGGTTAGAACATCTGTGCCGGGATCCTTCGATTTTTTAGCCGAGAAAGCGTCTTTGACAAACCATGCTGCGTTTGCCCGCTGCCGAGACTGTCCGAGAAATGAATGATTCTTGCCAAAATTATTATTATTTTCTAGCTCGGACAGTGTTAACAAAGCCCGTAAGAAATGCTAAATCCGTCTCAACATATCCTTTCCTTCTCTAACCTTCCGTCCAATGCAAGATCAATCCTTCAATCAACAATCAATAACTTGGAAATCTCCGACAAAATCCGTATGTGTGAAATTTTACAAGAGACGCCTGTGTCATTCCGACTCCGACATAACTCTTATCCTAAGGAATTCACCACTCCCGTTGCTCCACACACAATTAAATTCTCGGGTCTTGTGTTTGATGAAAAACTGTCCTGGTCACATGACATTCACCATCTTAAAAATAAATGCAAGAAATCCTTGAATATACTAAAATGTCTGTCAAATACGAAATACGACATAGATCCTGAGCTCCTCCTAACTGTGTACATGAACGTACATCCTTTTGCATAAATGGCTGGAAAAGGGGGTTAAATAATTTATTATCGATAATTTTTTAAATTTATTTTGTATATTTTGAGTTACAATTTTAAAATGTTAACTTGTGTATTTTTAAGGGTGATTTTTGAGGTAATTTTAAATTCCGTGTCATATATTTTTGAAGGGGTTTTTACCGGCCAGGGTCAGTTTAGTTTGTTATTTTCTATCCGTGAACTTCTTGCAGAAGAAAAACAGTTGCGCCTACATATTTTAATTCATTCCTGCCAATACACATGGTAACTTCCGATCAGAAAAAAGTAATAACCTGTTCAAAGATGTTTTCTTTTGTGTTTGTTAGATGTTTCGAATAGATACATAACGGAATTAGTAGCGCGAAAATCCGTACTGATTGTTAATTTACTATAAAATAAATTATAACAAAATATGAACCTCATAACAAATACAAATATCGCAAAATGACGGAGAAACATTTTCTAGCAGGGACACTATTTCCTTCGTATTTTATATCGTCAAGCTGAAGATGAGTTCTACCTGAAAACGTTTCCTCATCATTTTACGATATTTGCTATGCGGTTCACTTTGTTATATTTTATTTTAAAGTTCGTAATGAACTAAAGCACACCTATTAACCACAAAACATTCCGTCTATTTTAAGAAAAAAGAAAGACCAAACTAGATTGTCTGCCTCGAATTCATAATTTTTTAACTTGTCGAAATGTTTTTTTCAACTGTTTTTATCGATGTTCGTTTTTTTAATTTTACAGGTACTTTTAATTCAATATTAAAATAAAAAATAGGCGCATTATTAGAATTCATCATTTGTTCCGTATAATTACCTTTTTTCTGTTTGTGTTTGTGTGTGTATGTTCGTGGACGGGGCGGAAGGGATAAAAACATTATTAGAATATATGCCGCGAGTTATGACCCTTTTTATTAAAGTTTTCATTAGAAGTAGCTTCTTTGTTAAAACATGAATATCCTTTTTTTAGTATATTCGAGTGATATGACTTTTAAAATTCACGACTTTAACAATGGAAACGTATTTTAAAAAGAATTATCTTGTTTAAAGAAAAATGATTAGAGTAAAAAAAAAACAAAAAACGAAAGAGTACAATCAAAGGCTTGTAAGTTCTTTCATGAAATGAGCGTGAACATTTCAATTCGTGTCAGCATTGCGATGAGAATACCGCCATTTGACTAAACGGTTGTTTTTGCAGTCACCTGACAGTCGGATTAACTGCAGTTAAAATAAAGTATATAATTATTGCGAGAAGGTTGATATGCACAATTCAGAAAATTCCCCAAAATAAGGTTATATACCACATTTAGATGACAGAGTATGTAATTTACTTAATGGAAATACGGCGATTTATTATATATTTTACTAAGGTTTTGATGGAAAAGTTCTTTGAAATTTCAAGTACTATCCGAAGCGAAATATAATGATGATAAAAGTTATAATTACAACGAATAACTTGAACTTTTCGGAGTTCTGTGTTCTCGTCTAAGAACTGCTGCAAGGTGCGCTAAAAATTATTATTCACGGTGTGATGGTCATTTCTTTTTTGGCCATGATAAAAAGCGACGTTATGCGCATTAAGATTAAGAGGAAGTCGCATAGCGATACGGAAAAACACGCCCGAGAGATTAAGGAAATGGTTAGAAATTGGTGGATAGCCAGTGTTTGTTTTTTCTAGCGTTTTCCCGTTCATGGAATCAGTCGCGAGTGTTATACTAATTCAGTGGAGAAATTACGAACTTCCTGCGTCATCAAATGAAATAAGAATATCTTTCATTAAATGAAAATCATTGATATACACTTTTATAAACTAATAATGTATTTAAAATTGAAACACATTATTATTTTATAAAAGTGTATATCAATGATTTTCATTTAATAAGATACTAAAATACAAATTTTAATAAGAATATTTTTTTTTTTGTTATCTGGAAGTGAAAACTTTATCGGAAATTCGTAACGTTGAGAAGAAGATAATTTACGTAAAAAGTTTTCATTAACGTTCCATAGCTCGTATTTGAGACGCTCTCCAAAGAAAATGATTTAAAAAAAATCAACTGACGATAATAGCGCCATCTTTCGGAAGTAAATAAAATTACAGCTTACCTGTTTGCACAAGTGACGCAGCAAACGAAACAAATTCGCTTAGTGCACCTACGGGGTGTGTTTACCTTCGCGTTTACCTATGTAGGAGCGGATCAGCTAGTCAACTGCTCAACAGAACACAACTTCGAAGAACGATGAAAAATTCGTCAACTCTCTTAGGCAACTGTGAAATGGTTTGTTTCATTTTTTTTCTATTTAAATCCCCCTCTCTTCGTTTTCAGCACATTGAGCGGTGCGCATTTATTTCGTTACATTTGCCTGATAATTTACAAGTACTACGGCACTTTCCTGTACGATTTTGGTATCGAAATTACTAAACACGTGATCAAGTGAAGTGAATCCCATTCCTTTAGCAGGGCGTCGGGGATTGTGAAGTTAAGCTTTTTATAATGCACTAAGCACAATGGCACTAACGAGAGTAGGACTAGCGTTCTTTTTTTTCGGCCGCCTTTAATTGCCCAGATTTGGTACAGTTTACAAATATATTAGAGGTTCTTACCATAACTCGTGTATTCATTTATAATAATGAAGTTAGTATACGGGGTGTCTGTCAGGTTTAAATTTTTTCCATCATATCGAACCCAATTCCTTTATCATTTTTCAGTGTCGTTCGACTTTGTACAACCTGCACAATCCCCAACATCCGGTTCAGGTTATGAGGCTCACTTTTCTTACAAGGGGAGCGCCTAGACCTCGGGATTTCCGTTTTGGATGCGAACTAATGAAAGAGTATTATTAGTATACGAACTCACTGAAATACTAAAGCGCAATATCCAATAATTCGTAAAAACTTAAATTGTACTTTACATACGATTTTACATTTGGCACGCTCTTAGAAAAGTGTAGTCACAGGCCTCTTCTTTTCGTCATATCACACATTTCCTTTTAACCTTGAAAATAGACGGAAGACAAAAGAAGAACGTGCCTGAAAAAAATCAATTTTTAAGAGAAATATGTACTTTATACATTTTAGTCTGAAAATTAGATTCAACATTAACGAAAAACAGAGAGACAACGCAAAATGTTTCAATTCGCGAAAAGAAACACGATAGGTACAGCCATAAGTTCTGTCGACACTTCCAACTACCAAATAAAACTAAATAACTACAAATACATTAGAACAAAACACGATAAACAAAATAAGTATACTCTTATTTAGCCCCTACCATTTTTTTTTTTTTTTTCGTTATTGTTAAAAAGCTTTATCACTAGTACATGTCCGAATTAAAAGTTTAATAAAGCGCATTGTTGAAAATTAATACTATTAATCGATCCTTGTAAAGACCGACCGTGTGAAAATATATTCGATTGTTTCTCACCAATTATCATCACTAACGATACATCTGATGTGCTTTCAAACTTTCCAGGTATAGAGAATTCTTCATGAATGTTATGAAGTCCGTTTCCCGACAGATCCATCAAAAACAAAATGCAGTCGTGAGAAATCATTACTTATTCGTTGTGATGGATGTGAAAAAAGTTTCTCATTTTTCCAGTTTTTACGAGGAGCACATATTTTACAATATGCTAAACTTTTTAATTGATGAGATTACCATTATGTTGCACTTGGAATATTTCGTATTACGATCGATCGGACCTTTTTACACGCCGCAGTCATCCGAAGTTGACTAACGACCTGTTTTTAACTTTGAAGTAACGCCATACTTCACGCGAAGTTCATTCGTTAATAAGCTACTTACTCTAGCTGAAAACATCAAAATGCGGCGTCGTAAAGAAATTTTCGCAAAATAAATCGAAACTAATTTCGTGATTTTACGTCAAAAGTAATAATAATAATGAGACAGTTTGATGTAAAATTAAACGAGAAAAAAATATTTGCGATTAAAATCAGTAACCGTTCTTTTGTTTCGATAGACCTGATCTAATAAAAAAAAAAAAAAGAAAAAAAAATCACTTATGAACGTATATAGTCTACGTTTGTCTTTTTTGTTTATGTACAAAGATCGCTCAAACATAGCTTTACTTTCGTATTATACGAATGAAAATTTACAGTATTCTCAATCGATGAAATTTTTAACGATTTATTCTACTTTTAGGCTATCAATCTGTTTCAAACTATTTATCACAATGGGCGTAATTTGGATTACGGAAGTGATTTCGTGGTACGTGAAGAACCCGCAAGCTTTGTGGTACGTTCCGGATACGTTAAATGCGTTACAAGGACTACTCGTGTTCCTGATTTTCGCTTGTAAACGGCGAATGTGGCACGAACTGAAACGGAAGTTTTGCTCGGAAAGATTCACTGCGGCAGAATCATCGCTGTACACTCCATCGACCAGTATAACCAGTATTAAAGATAAAAGTATAAATCTCGTTCAAATACGCAGTTCGTCACTGACCACCGACGACTATAAATAGCGATGTGGCGGTTTTGTTTGTTTTTTAATTGTTTTTTTTTAAAGTTATTTCGTAAAATTTTGTTACAAGACTTCGTAGCCGGTGTCGCATTACGAAAATCCTCTCGGACAATGCGCAACTTGTCTAATATTGTTAAACAACTCGTCCCGTTTGAAACAATCATCCGACCTTTTTGATTATTTGACCAAAAAACACCAAAACAGTCTTATTAAAGTGTATGCGATAACTTTGAAAAACCGTATAATTTTGAAATGATGGGCTTGAATTTCCAATGCTTGAAGAATATTTATAACTTTGAAGCTGTAGTGGGGGGCGTTCAAAAAACACATATATAGTAATAATGCGGAATTTAAAACAGTCTGAAAATCACAGTTCAAAAGTTCATAATAGCTCATGAAACGTTAAATATAGAATATATATAATAATAATCAAAAGCATTCACATAAAATAAGAAGATTTTTATCTAACAATTTAACATCTCTTTCCAAGTGTCGAGAAAAAAGCTCTAAAAAAAAAACAAAAAAAAACGAAATAGAAACGTACGTCTGTAGATGAAGCGATTCAATTATAAAAGTTGGCGACATAAAATTATATCTTTAGGGGAATTTTTTATAGCGAAATGTACGAAAACTTCAAATTTAGTCTTATCATGTTCAGTATACGTTTTGGAAAAAATACTCACTTTTTTATAAATATATATATATATATATAGTATATATAAATATTGTACGTGTCGTATAAATTCATTTTTTTGGAGATTACAAAACCATACTTTGATTCCTCAATGAAAATTCGGAAGTTCTCAAAAAGTTCAAAAATATAGGTTTATTAAACACATACGCGTTTCAAGGAACATTGCAGGAAAAATGTATGCAATATTACAAACTCAAAAAATTCGTAAAAAATACGTTTTGTTTTTCGGGTGTATTTTTTTTTACATGGTTATTCGAAAATAACGAATCGTTCGATTATTACTATAGATTTAAAAAAAAGACGCGAAAAATATTGGGCGCCAATTCCTTATAGAGTGCGAGTGGTGTAATTTTAAACCAGTTTATAGACATGCTTAGCAAAATAAAATTTCTTAGATAAGCGTAGCTAAATTCCCAACTTCTAGACTGTGGTCTTCAACAAACAAAGATGAAAACTCTTACATTTACTTTCATATCTTCTATACGTTGCTGATGCCATATATGCTTTTTACCATCGAAATTATAAAAACATTGTTTTTGTAAATAGACAGTTAGTTTTGAATATAAAGAGCATTGGGGGCGAATTCGCTCTTGACTCGGACGTAAATAAAAATATCGAGAAGAAAAGAAATAAATGGGAATCTAAAAAAGATATTTAAAAAAAAAAAAAAAACTCCTAAAATTGAAAGCCACCATTCATCTCTAAAAAAGAAATGAAATATTTTCAGGGAGTAGATAACAATTATAAATTTAATAAACATATCTCGCCTATACAGCAAATAAAAACTATACACTATTTCAAGGGTATGAGTAAATAAATATCAAAAAATAGAAATTAATAAAAATTCACAAGAAATACAAACCGACTTGTTGCGGAGTCACTTAATAAAACTTAATCGCTTCATACAAGATTCCTTTGACTATAACTTTAAACACAGTAATTTATTCAGACAAATTAGTGAATGCGAGTGGTGGTCGTCAGTGGTAAACTTTGAAAAAATTAACAAAAAGAGAAAAACTGAACTTCTCCACAAGGATTGCTTCAGGTATTTCAGGGGTTATAAAATAATATTTATACCCTTCGGTATTTGAAATTATCGATATTATATCTATCGCATTACAATCAAAACGAACTAAATAACGCAGAAAATAAAATAAAATAAAAAAAATGCGAAAATAAATTTACTTTTAAGAGAAATACTAAAGAACGAAAGATGGAAAATCAAAAATTCTAACTATAATTGAACGGCAAAATCAACATGGTGGTAACGTTGTAATAGGTAGGATTTACATATATAATTTTTCGGTACCTGATAGGAGACTAAAAAATTAAAAAATACTAGGTACGAATGTTTTTTAACGTAATTCCTCGCGAGTCCTTCAACTCAATCCCTGGCTAAATCTAAGATAATCGAAGACAACATTTACAAAGAACGTACCAAAAACAAAAGACATAACGCCGGATGATCGTACTTTTCGAAACCGGGAATAATTACAAATTCACTGGAGTAGGATATAAAATTTTCGGAGAAGCGTTCCAAGATGTTTTTTAATTTTATTTTCTTTTTTTTTCTTTTAAGGAGATTTGCAAATACGATTTTTTTAAAGTTTGCTGACTACTCAAACATCAGGAATTTTATATTACTTTAATTTCTTTATAAGAACACAAAAAGGAACAAATTCGTTGAATAATTTATTAAAAGACCGGAAACCGTGTTGACGAACCCATAAAAAAAAAAAAAAAAAACAACAAAAAAAACGCTGTTCCGTGTCGCTCTTTTTTACCTGTTCCATTCTGTATCGTCGCTATTCCATCGGTCACGCGTATTTCGCCGTTGACCCCCATCGTATGTACTTAGTCTAGGCGTTATTGATCGCGGCGAATGTTCTTTACTTGTTCTTTTCAATCTACCTTCTGTTGTAAGCCAGTTGAACATTACGTTCCTTTTGTCGTATTTCCACGGCTTTCGCCGAAGTAAAACATGATAAAATGATAAACCACTCTCCTCACGGGAAACCATTTATGGAATAAATAAACGATCGTTCACGAAATGCGAAAAAAAAAGAAGATTTTCGAAATGGAATATCAATTTCGAACTTAAAATTTCGCAAACATGTAAATTATCGTAACTTTCCGAGGCGAATGCGCATTGTACTAAACACTGATCTCATCGCATTAACAATTCATTAGTGCGGGGAGGAAAATCTTCTTCAATGAAAATATCGTCGTAATATTGCTACGACGGCGACTAGTAGATTTTAAAAGTCAAAAATCGATAGTTACAACGAACCGGATGATTTGTTCAAGCGGTGAATCACGAGTTGCTCGTTAATGTATGTATATAATAATAGGTAGTCGTCGCAATTAAGAAGTTTAAATGCATCCGAATTAGCAATGTCAACAGGAAATCGGAATTTTGAAAGTACCTCCATTCTATGCTTATTTTTGATTTCCGTTTCGCTAAAGAAAACCTTTTTAATTTAGAAGCTATTATCCGTAATAATTTTAGATAAAACGCCGTTTCAAAAGCCACTGTTAAAGAGAAAAACGAGAAACCATTCATCGTGGCGAAGTAGTAATTTTATGCTATTTCACGGTATTAAAACTAGTCCCTATATTATAAGCGACAAGCGTAACTGCCAAGCTGAGTTACCTGAACATCTGTATGTTTACACAGATGGGAATTTATTTCGGCTATGTGTAATTTTTGACGAATGTCGAATAATAAATAAAATCTTCTTTCCGCGCGATATGCATCGAATTAAGTTTTACAACGAGCATCATCCGATGAAGACTGTTCAGTTTCATTCGTTTTCCTCGCAATGTAAAAAATTCGATAAACATAATGTAAAAAAAAGAAAAATAGCTGCATTTTTCATACTGCAAAGATAATGCGAATCATCGGAGATGACGATGATGATGGTGAAACGAACATTATAGTTGTTGCATCGGTTTAGTTTTTCTAATACGCAGAGAGGTCAAGTTTTATCGATTAGGGAAAAAAAGATCTTAATAACACAGCCACGCTATCCTCCGAACGGGGTTAATTATTGTTTAAACGAATTTTTATCTTTACTTTTTTCAATTTATTTGTTCTGTTATTTGTAATTTTATTTAATTATTTTTACTTTTTCCCGAAATTCCGAACAGTAATTTTGCTTTACATTTGATTTACTCAAACAGCGGGATATTGAACTTTTTTTTCCAGTTGATTATATTAAAACGTGAAATTAGCGAAAAAAGATTTTTAATGCGATCTTTCGCACTGGCTATTTTCCAATTCAATGGAAATTTGCTTCAATTATAATGATTCCTAAACCAGGAAAACCGCAGAATGAAGTTTCTGCCTACAGGCCTATTAGCCTTTTGCCGGCCTTCTCAAAACTTTTTGAAAAACTCATCCTCAAAAGAATCAAACCAATCCTGGAAGAAGAAAAAGTAATACCAAACTATCAATTCGGCTTCAGAGATCGCCATAGTACAATTGAGCAAATACATAGGATAGTGGATGTGATCAACAAAGCCTTCGAGGATGGAAAATACTGTCCTGCAGTATTCCTGGATATCGAAAAAGCTTTCGATAGAGTTTGGCACACTGGCCTTCTATTTAAAATAAAACAGTTGCTGCCTCACCAGTATTACGAAATCATTAAATCATATTTAACAGAGAGGTACTTCCACGTTAATGTTAATGGAGAATATTCACAAATTCACCCAATACTATCGGGGGTACCTCAAGGTAGTGTACTCGGGCCGATATTATATCAGATATACGTAAACGATTTCCCAGTACACTCAGACACGATAACGGCTATGTTTGCTGATGACACGGCGATCTTATCAAGCCATCAGGACAACGTCGTAGCAACAGAATATATTCAAAAGCATCTACTTGATGTAGAAAGGTGGATGAAGCTTTGGAAAGTGAACGTCAATGGATCAAAATCTAGGCAAGTCATATTTACTTTAAATAAGGGAAGAAACCAACCAATCAGGCTGAACGGACAAGCGATTCCGGAATCGAATACCGTGAAATATCTCGGGCTGCACCTTGATAAAGGACTCACATGGAAAGATCATGTGGCTGCCAAACGTAAACAGCTTGATATAGTATACCGAGGCATGCAATGGTTAATGGGCAAACATTCGCCATTATCCCACGCGAATAAATTACTGCTCTATAATTCCATTCTGAAGCCTATATGGCTATATGGAATCCAAGTCTGGGGCACAGCGAGCAACTCAAACATAGCCATCATTCAAAGATTCCAGTCAAAAGTTCTGAGAAACATTGTGGCGGCCCCATGGTTCGTTCGAAACGATGATATACATACCGATCTACACGCTCCAACAATCAAAGAAGAAATCAGCAGCGCTGCCAGAAGACATCTGTATCGACTGGAAAATCACATCAATCCGCTAGTCAAAAACGTACTGCAGAATAACTTTCTCTTCAGAAGACTAAAAAGACTCAGTCAACTCCAGCTAGTAGAACGGCCGTAGGCGTATAGCTATTTTCTATAACATTCAATAAACTACTTCATCATCAGGAATAGCGACCACTGGGAAGCGTTCCGGAATAGCGTATCTATATAAATGATCAGTGCTACTTATTACTCAATTGAGTAGATTGTACGCAACTTAAAAAAAAAAAAAAAAAAAAAAAAAATTGTACTTTGGAAATTATCATCACCTCAAAGAGTCATAACGTCAAAAAGTTATTTTACCGATATATTATTATGTCTAGAGCTGCGGAGAACATTTTTATTCGCTGTTTATTGTAAAGACGTAAATATTGAAAAAAAAAAAAAAAAAAAAAAGAGGCATTTTTGGAAAGAAAATTGATGGGGGAATTCAAACTAACCGAAAATGGTACGAGACATTTTCTAACTTATCTCGAAGGACACTGTTGAGAAAAATTTCCCGAAGTAGTCTGAAATGGTAAATGGCGAAAAATTCTGGAGATATGACCCCAGACTGACGATGAAATACAACCAGACTCCCACACCTAGCTGAAATTATTAGGACATCGATTTTCGCCAAGTCAGGTTTCCGAGTTAAGTACGAGTATTTTCTATTTTCACTTTTTATTTTACAAGTCCGAAGTGAAGGAAAATTTCGAGAATTTACACGGCGGAAAGGTTAGATCTCGTAAGAGAACAGCTGCGTGTAATGAAAAAAATCCCTTAAAAGAAACGAACGACTTTTAATAATCGATTATTTTTTTCAATTTTATCCATCAAACGAATATGTAACTTTTTTGCGTATTAAAATTTTTGATGCGTAATATATCGCGTGCATCGTTTTCGCTTAATTTTATGACAATTTTGTTTTACGCTGAACATGAAAATGAAATTTTTATTTTTTTTTAAATTTATTTATTAATTTACCTCGTCAACTGATGGTTTTTTTTCGAATTTTTCAATGTGCCGCAGAAACATTCGAACCATGGTCGCTTCTCTTTTTTCCAATCCGAATTCCTCCTATCTTTCCCCTCCAGCCTGTACACTTTCTCTGGGACAAGTTTCCTTCTCTTTAATCACACTGCCACATGTGTTGCCTTCGTTTCGGTCATTGCTTTCTCCCTTCGCAACTTTTTCGTTTTTCCCTCATCTCTTCCCCGCGGTGTCCTCTTCACCCAGAAGATTCCTTTTTTCTGTGTGATATCAATCGTGTTTTTTCGTTCCTCACTTTCTTCAGAACGTTTTCTCTTCTATTCTTAGCTTTTGGATTTTGGTCTTCCTACTCCGTGCAATGATTCTCATGTTCTCTCTTTTCCTTCATTATCAGTTGTTCCTATTCTGGCTTCTTTCATTCAATTTATCTCGCACCCGATTAGAATCTGATATGTTATGTTTCTTTTGAGCCATTATTTAAATTCCTTGGTTGATTGAGCTGTTGCTCTTCGTTAATTTACCCTCTCCAAAAAAAAAAAAAAAAACCAAATTCGCTCTGCCTAATCAACTTACAACTGGGTAAACGCTATATGCTTTTTTTTTTTTTTTTTTTTTTTTTTAAGAGCATTATGTCTTTGTTTATTCCGATTCTTTTATATTTTTTTTTTAATAATTTAAATATTGATTCTATATTGAGCAAAAGAAGGATGCTATTATTGGAAAAATGAGAGGGTTTAGAAACGTAAGCATCGATGAAATATTATAAGGTGTAAGAACATTGAGTTGTAGTAAGTTAGAGTATAGTACGTATTCTTCATTGAATAAAGAAGAGCATACTCAAAAAATACATGGTTAACGTCGCATACGTAATTATTCTCCGACGGATGAAATGGAGAGAACGAAGATGAAGAAAGAGAGACCCGGTAGCGGGGAGCAGTAAATGGTCAAATCGAAGACGATATATGAATACACTGAAGTTACGTCGAAGAACTTGACAGCCATGGAACCATGGACTAGCACGAATGGAAGGTTGAATAGAAAGCTAGAAAGAGTGCGGATTGGAAAACGAGCGGGCATGCATGTCGGACCGAAATTTCGAGTGTAATTTTTTGGAAGAAGAAAGAATATTATTGGCTAGATAGAGACTGTTCAATTACCCTAGTCGTAGTAGCTAAGTACGATAGATTGTCGATCCTTTCAATTCCAACATGACCTGGTACCCATAAAAAATCTATTTAACAGGGTATATATGAAGATAGATTAGAAACCATAGATCGAATACAATTATAGAATCAACATATGGCGGACACGCTATAGTTGTCAATACACTTAGGGAATCGGAAATTATTAGAAATTTACTATTATCTCGAATAGAGGATAATGCATAGCAGTGCTTGAGGAGAATATTGATTTCGCGTAGCAGATTGTGAAGATGTGGCAGGTAACTTAAGCGATGCAGCATAACGTCTACTAGAAATAAAAAGTGCAACTTCAACTCCCTGCGATCCCCTAGATTCATCAGTGTGTAAATAAGGATGCGCTGAGAAAATAAGCAACGGACTTATAAAGGATCGCAGTTGCAAGTAGCAGAAGTTATTGACCAGAGAATAAGAATTTTGATACCGGTAATAAATTGAATGTACACAAATGCGTCTATCTAGCAGGATTAGGAAAAGATTTTTGGGTTTTTTTGGACATGTGGCGCGAGATACAAATTCATTACAACGCCTGGTAATAACTGGAAAAGTCGATGGTAGAAAGAAAAAAGGAAGAACCAGAACGCGTTGGACTGATCAACTGAAATCGTTAATTGGCTTAAGCCACGTTCCTCGGATGCATACCAAATCGTGGCAGTGAATATGGAGACACTTTCGAGTGAATTTGGAATAGCTGCGATTTATTGCCATGGAGAGTTTCGTATACCGCAGGCTGAATTTAATGCAATCTTTAAACACCTTGGAAATAAATTCATTTGTGGCGGAGAATAGCGAGTGGGGATCTCGGATAACAAATCAATCGGGAAAAAGGTTAGCTAAAGCAATACATGATAACTTTCTTAGTGTTTTGTCTCCGACGACCCCGACGTACTGGCCTAGCCACTGCGACAGGCATCCGGATATTTTAGATTTCTTTATTATTCGCGGTCTTCAGTCATACAACAGAGACTGTAATACCATTGTTGATTTATCCTCAGATCACGTGCCTGTTATTGCTGTGGTAAACTCGCATCCCGAAATGATATCGCAACAACGGACACTCGTCAACAAAACTACAAACTGGACCAACTTCTCAAATATAATAGAGAATAATACCAACCTGAAGATTAGGCTAAAAAGTACAAATGACATTGATGCTGCAGTGAAGGATTTCACTTCTCTGGTGCAAGATGCATGCAACAAGGCTACAAATTATGATCTTAATAAACTTGGATATAACATCTTTATCCCAATCGGGTTAAGGAAATTAATTGGAGATACTCGGGCGGCCAGAAAGAAATGGCACGTAATCGTTATTCCTCGTTTAAGCTTAGGTACATTACCTTACAAGCCAAGTTGAAAGCTGCACTAAGTGAATATAAGAATCAAATTCTTACTTATAAGTTGCACCAATTTAACGATGATAATAGATCTCTATGGTATAAAGCAAAGAAGCTGATGAAGACGAAGGGAGAACCTTTTAACTTAAAAGTGAATAGTAACTGGGTAAAAACGGATAAAGACAAGGCAAATGCTTTTGCAAATCACTTGTCTATAGTCTTCTCACCTCAGTTAGATGCTGATCAAGACCACATACAGCGCGTGCAGAGTGTCTTGGAGGAACGCTCGCAGGTTCATAATAGGACTAAAGTATTTGCGCCGAGAGAGGTTTTTGAACTCCTCCAAAATTCACCTTTAAGGAAATCTCCTGGATGCGACAAGATTACGGCGGAAATTGTCCGACACTTCCCGCGTAAAGCGGCCATCCTGCTGGGTTATGTATACAACAGCTCGCTTAGAATCGGCTATTTTCCAAATATGTGGAAGAAATCGGAGATTATAATGATTCGTAAAGTAGGAAAACCTGAAACAGATGTATTCTCCTACCGACCAGTTAGCTTACTTTGTTCTCTCTCAAAGGTCTTCGAAAAGCTTATCTTAAGTCGTCTACATCCAATTCTGAATAAATATCACATAATCCCGGATCACCAATTTGGCTTCCGTTCTGAACATTCTACTATTGAACAATGCCATAGATTGGTTGACGCTATCTCTTCGACATTTGAAAGAAATGAAGTATGCTCGGCGGTCTTCCTCGACACTGCCCAGGCTTTCGATAAGGTATGGCACGCAGGGTTGCTATACAAACTCAAACAGTTCGTTCCTTCTGACCTGCACAAGCTACTAACATCGTATTTAAATGGTAGAACATTTACCGTCCGAGTTAATGATTCAATCTCGGAAGAACATAACATTCAGTCGTCGGTCCCGCAAGGGAGCATTCTTGGCCCAGTATTATACTCGGTTTACACAGCTGACATGCCTGGATCGAATCAGACTGTGCTCGCCACATTTGCTGATGACATAGCGATACTAGCATCAAACACAAATTCAGTATATGCTAATGCTGCAGTTCAGAGTCATATAAATCGAATGGCAGACTGGGCACGGCTTTGGGGTATAAGTTTTAACCCAGCTAAAAGCCAGCGTGTCACATTTACGAATAGACACGTTACCTGTCCTGTTTTGAAAATTTGTAATTCAACAATCCCACAAGTTGACTCAGCTCGTTATCTTGGGATGCATTTGGACAGACGGCTTACATGGCGGCATCATGTCATTCAGACTAAGAAAACAGTCTCTAATCGATGTAGGTTATCATATCCATTAATAGGAAGAAAATCGACCTTGAGCTTAAATGTCAAGCGTCAACTATATTTAACAATGATAGCGCCCATTTGGAGGTACGGGCTGGAACTGTACGGGACAACTGCAACATCAAATCTATTGAAGATTCAAAGGGAGCAGTCAAAGATACTTCGGATTATTACTTCCGCGCCAAGATACGTGTCGAACTTAACACTACACACAGATTTGCAAGTGCCATTTGTAAAAGATATTTACGTGGAGCAGTACAGGAAGTTTTTCGACAAGCTGCAGTGCAGTACAAATCCGAACATCAGCCGTATGTATCAACCAAATGTACCAGGAAATCCGCCCAGACGTTTCAAACGAAGAAAACGGTGTCGGGATGCACTTCCGATCACCTAGTAAATACGGATTGCCGACTAGATATCACTGTCTCCTGATGTTACCTCTCCATGACTAGAGTCTGATCTTCCTTAAACTTAGTCTGTTGTCTCATAGGGGTCACCAGACTTATCATCGTCCTTCCAATTATTTCTTTTTACTTGGTGTTCCCAGTTTCCTATTCCCTTTTCCTCCCTTTCACTCTAAGTATGTCTTGTGATCAGCATTGCTTATGGTTTTCCGGTGCAATGTATAAAAAAAAAAAAAAAAAAAAAAAAAAAAAGCCTGCATGAGGCGTTGATGACGGCTCAAGATAGGTTAGCATGGAGGATGGTGACGAACGCGGCTGTTTCATAACATCACTACACCCTTTCGGGGGTTTAAGGAAGAAGAAGAGAAGATACTGATTGCGAAATGGCGATAGGAAAAAACCATGCAACGTGATTTAGATGGTGAAATGGAAAAGCGGATGGAAGAGGGGGAATTTTCTAGTATGGTCGAGGAGTTGTTCAGTCTACCGTCAGCGGTTGAAACATTACGTGAAGAAGCATACACAAGGATGTTGTCTGTGAAAAAGATAGAAGCACTTATAGATAATGAAGCTGTGTATTCGGAGTATAAACATTAAACAAAGTGGGACCGAGGCAAGAAGTTACCGAAAGATCTTTCTTGAAGTGACACAGGAAAGAGCAGAAAGAAGAATAGTGGAAGAGACGTAAAATTATGGAAGCAGAGTGAGAAGCAATCAATAGCATTTTTTCATACGGTAAATGAAGATGTACGTTGTTGAAAGCATTATTTACATCAATAAATGCCGCTAGCGTGTAATTTTTTTGTATGAAGTTTTTATACATATCCGAAACAGAAAAAAAATAATACAGTCAGAAGGACCAACGAGCGCAAGCCAAACACGTTAACAGGAATATTGTTTTCCAAACAACCTTGAAAGTCGTTTGTCCAGAACAGTTTCCTTATGCATGGAGCCAACGATACCGGATGAAAAGAAGAGGAAGTTTTTTTTGTAGATAGGAAAAACAATTAAATGTATTTTCAAGACGGAGGAAATAAGCCAAATGAGAAAAAGGGAGTAGGCGGACAAGAAAATCGAGGGCATGGTCCGAGAAATTCTTCTTGAAGACCAGGTAAGGAAGGCAATCGGCTCCAGGAACGGAATTTTTTGTTCTGTAAAGCGAGGAGCCTCGAGTTCATGGATATTAATTGGGGAAGTTAGGAAACGTAAAGGAGGACTGTCTAGGATTGGCGGAGCGCCCCGATACGTAGCAAGGAGCGATAGAATCAATAGAGGAATTCAGTTTTTCTTGTGACGTGTTACAAAAGTGAGCGGCGTGGTTTTGAAGGGGATCGAAACGCTCTGGCCAATTTACAGAGTAGTCCGCGAAAAGGAAGAATATAATTTTTTCCAATATTCTTTTTTCGATTTTTTGAGAATATATCCTAGCTCCTGCGTTGGTTTTTTTTGTTTTTTTTTTTTTGTGATTGAGAAAATTAGAAATCCGAAAAGCTTTAAATGTCTTTAGAAACTCTTTGAAATGCCGACTTACAATCATTAAAAAAGATGAAGGGAAAGACGAGGAGAGACAATAGTGTGGAATGAGAATATATGATGCTGGTCGATGGGATTTATTGCCGAAAATACAGAGGTAAGAGAACAATCAAGACAAGCGCGAAATTTAATCAGATCTGTTTATTTAATTGTGGAGATTGAAGAGGGCTAAAGTTTAAAGGACGAGGGTAAGAGTGATCATTGGACGACAGAATGATTGGAGTGTGGTCTCTACCAGAGTGACCGTCAATAGATTTCCAAGAGCATTTCAGACGAATTTCGGGTGAAGAAAAAGAGACATTTAAATTTAGTTAGTGTCCGCTATCGGGTTTTTGATTTTCGTTTTATTAAGTTTTTTTGAACTAGTCCGATCAATCTACCGTACTTAACAACAACGCATTCGGCACCGACACTTCACAACTATTATGTTTTTGTCTTTTATTTGTTTATTTTGTACGTACTAAGTATAAAAATATCATTCAAAGTTATAAACTAATGGCGGTGCTAAATGATACAATTCATTACGTATATGCACAATTAGTATCGAAATTTATCAGATATAGTCTGACGAAGGTAACATTGCGCGGTAACTTCCTGTGTTTTATAGTCTTTTAAGTAATTCGCGTTTAGTTGATGTGGAAATTCGAATATAAGTTTGATAATGACAATGTTTAAGTGTAATATGGAAAATTCCATAAATTTCTTTAAATGCGTGAGAGGGAAAAAATAGTTGAAGCGAAATTCTTTAAAAACAAAAAAAAAAAAGAGAGACTTACAGAAAATTCGAAAGAAAATGACACTTGAAATGTAGGTGTTTACACGGCTAATTTCGCTGATGGTGTGAGGAACACGAGTTAGAGAGGTGATTTCGTGATTGGAAAGTTTTTTCACGGGATAGTCCTAACTATTAACTATAAACTGCCTTACTCCGCAGCATCCAAACTAATATATTAATCATCTAGGCTCAGAAAATAAACCACCGAGTCAGCATTCAAAATGGCAAGGAAAAAATCCAAACGACCGACTATCGTTTCGAATCTTCGTTTAAAATGTCAACGACCTGAGCCGAAGATTTCCCTAAACTCGACGCTGTCCTTAGTATATCAGTTACTGAAGTCGCGCATTCTTCTTCATTCGCCGTCTCCAAATTGAAGGTTGGCGATCCACGATTGAAAATTTTCTTTTACAATGGCCGATCGGAGGAGTTGTATAGAAGGACAGTCGAACCAGTTGATAAGGTTGTCCATCCATAAATTTTGTCGTCTTCCTCTCGATCTCTTCCCATTTATCTTTCCTTCCAAAATGACCTTCAGGAATTTCGTATTTGCTCGTATGATGTGTCCACTGCAGCTTCCGTTTCTTGGGGGTTTGCATTACTTCAAGGGTCTTTCCCGTTCTTTGAAGTACCTCGATATTAGTAACCTTTTTCACCCAAGATATTTTCAGAATGCGCCGATAACAGTACATTTCAAATGCGATAATCTTTTTTTTCCAATGATGCATTCAGGGTCCAGCTCTCGCAACCATAAAGAAAAATAGAGAAGATGTAACACCTTAGCAGTCTGATTCGAAGTTTGAGCCTTAGGTCTTGATGGGCGAATAAGTGGGCGATTTAAGATGATGTTTCATGAAGGTGTTTGCTACCGTAAGCTGTGTATCGGTGCAGAATTGCGATAGTCGATCTTCTCTTTCATTTCTGGTGCCAGGTCTGCCAATAAGATCTCCTTCCTCAACTTTTCCAATCTTTGTATTGAAATCGCCCATTACAATTGTAATTTCCACGGCTTTGTAATATCGATAGCTTCTTGAAGGTGGTCATAGAACTCTTCAGTTTCATCATCTGACTTATCTGCAGTCGGAGCGTAAACTTGGATAATGTTCATACGACGATAAGATGTTGCTAAAATAAGTATTGCAATGCGGTTGTTCAGTGGTATGAAGTCGATAACAGAAAGTGCTAATTTATCCGGAACAATAATTGCAGCTCCATTTTTATTTGTACCATCAGTACTGCTAAAAAAATACATACGGACTCCTTCAGCTTTCAGGACTTCAGTCTCCGGCCATCTAATTTCGCTCAGGCCAAGAACTATGTTCCACTAAAAGATTTTATCACAACTCATGATCGCATATTCGACTAACTATCCAAGTGGAAGGTTGAGGAACGGCAATGACGATTGAATATCGAACATTGTTTTTATAATACCACTATACCAATAAACAACTATGGTACAGAAAACCTCTGTTGCTGCATACTGTTTATTCATAATAGTAAATTCGAAGAAAGTTCGTTCATTTAGTAATGTCTTCAATCAACTCGGTCCTCGTTTTATCCCTTTTTCAGGCAACTCTTTAATGTACAACATACGGGGATTTGATTACAGGAAATAAAGTTTCCGAACCACTCTACGCTATCAATATATCCATTTGGTGTAAATTTTTTACTTACTTGCTACAACAGATGGCTTAATGATTCCGGCTGACTTTTTTTCATTAACCTAAAGAAATCGCTTTCAGTTCCTGATGATGGTCCGTGTAAACGCGTTGGATACGTTTAATTTTTTTAACGGTGATGTGTTTTTATACTAATTTGTATTTTAGTCGTACCGATAATTAATGGGCTAATTAAGAATTTCGAATACGCAGCAATAACATCGGGGAAAAGCTATCAAATCTGAAACATATTGACTGTTTAAAAAAAACCTACAACCTTCGTGAAAAATAATAAAGAAAAACTTACAGACTAGAACTTATTAAGGAAAATTGTATTTTTTTCGATTTTTCAAAATTTTTGATTGGTATCCCCCCTCCTGCCTATACTATACTAGATCCGGAAAAATTGAAATTTTCCGGTTAACATTATTTTTTTTTTTTGTATCTAGTATAAAATAAAATAAAATCGAAAATGAACGAAGTTAAGCAGTTAGTTGAGATGCTATTAATAATTCAAAAAACGAATTAATGAATGAAATTAAAACAATAAAAGAAAAACTAGACTCTTTTTTTTTTTTTTTTTTTTGGGCTTGTCAACCAGGGACCTTTACCCAGAAACAATTAGAATAGGAAGGAATCACTTATATCCTGATACGATCAGATATTGTTAGGAGAAAGGAACAAATAATAGGAACAATTTGTGGAGAGGGAAGAGATAGAACATAAGAGGCGCAGTACGGAGTGTTAAATTTAGAAAATAAATCGAAAGATGCGGACATTTCTAAAAACGGTCGTGTGTTTATGCGTTTATTAAACGTTTTCTCGCTAGTTGAATATACGAAATTACGTATTTTTGTCTTTATCTTTATCTTTAGCGATAGTGTGTGGTTTTGTCTAGTGCGGGCTACGGACGTTAACAGTATTATGGCGGTAACACCGCCTGATACAGCCATCGACTTATCAACTCCTCAACAACTTCCCACACCAACTTTACCAACACATCAACAGCAATCATCATCAATAATATTACCGTCACCACTATTATCAGAAGAAACATCTTCATACATAGGTAAACAAATCCAACAGAAATCAGGTAACAACAATTCACATACTGTAACTTCACAAACAACAATGCTAACAGTTACGCTAAAACAGCATCAGCTTTTAATTCCCCATCAAAAGAACAAGCGCAATAGTTTTTAACATACCGAAAGGAATTAATCAGATAGATTACATTATTAAAATCGGAGAAATCATCGAACCTCAAAATTTAAATATATTCATATATCACGAATGTCACGCGACAGGTTTGCGATATTTTTTCCAGTAAACATTTTGTAGATTATTTAGTAGATACATATAAAAGAAATTACAATAAATAACGACGTAATACATATACAAGGAGATTAATAAACCTCCCAAAAAAAAGAGAATAATAATGAAAAATGTTTGTCCTTCTATGCCACATCACATTATAGATGAAATACTCAAAAAGGACTATAATGTAAATCCTGAAAACCCCCGATCTCTTCTATAAAGTACGGGATGATGGGAGAAACGAAGGGATACGAGCACTTATTAAATGCCAAATGGCAATTTTTTATAAACCCAGAGGAAATCAAAAAAAATCCCTGAAACAGTACTCATACACTACGAAGAAATAACATATCGAATAATATTTCTATCTCCAGACACAGTTTCATATGCTTTGTATGTAACGAGAAAGGACGTACTAGTAAAAACTGTCCAAACACGACAGAAGACGAAGACATTTCAAACAACGTAAATGATAAAATAAATGACAATGAAAATATAAACGTCGACATCAACTTCCCCACTCTTCCGTTAGCGCAACTTGTAAATGGAGTTGCTAAAAGAGCACTATCAACAAATTCTTCCGAATCAATAGTGTGTGTCAGGTGATAAATTAAAAAATGAAAAAAAAAAGCCCAAAATTGTACAATATATTATTAAACGACCAAAACGCTAAAACAGATGATGCAGCAGAAACAAAAGAACAGATAACATACGACAGCGACCAGTCCATAAAAGCGGATGAAGAAGAAAATGAATCGATATTAAAAAAAGAAATATTCAAACTATTCGAAATAAATATCCGGAAAAATGAAGATAAATATCCGCTTTCGTTAAATAATTTTATGTTATTTGTAGGAATGTGTTTAAGGGGGGAAAAAGGATATTCTCCAGACTATCAATAAGAATTTACGGAAGACATAAATGGCCTAATGAACACGCTAATTGAAAATAAACCTACCCTATACATGGTAGATCAGCAAAAATTCAGTTCACAAAAATTATCAAAAAATTATGTTATCAATTAAACACCTCCAAAGAGCAAAATAATCATATAAATAATACCCGATAACAGGTGTAATTTAAATGTATTATTACTTAATGTAGGCAGAACCAAAATTCAACAGTACGAAATATTAACAAATAGTAAACAAGACTTAATAATAATACCGGAACCGTATATGTACAAAAACAAACTATATGAGGAACAAACAATAAACAGTATGAAATGACGCAGCCGAATATTGCAATAGCCTATAATAAAAATATAAACCTGTCAATAATAGGAAAAACTCAGAATATCATTTCTCAATTAAAATAGATAATTATATTTTATTTGCGTCCTACTTTTTCCCTAATGAAAGTATCATACATTCTTACGATTAACCATTTAATCACACAATTTCAGGAATTAAAATCGATACTGTTAGGTGATTTTTGATGTCAGATCAACGATATACGAAAATTTAAACAATATAAATTATAATACGAAAAGAGCAGAAAAATTCGAAGAATTCCTATTTGCCAATGATCTAAATGTGTCTATAATCCTTATAACATTAAAAAACTTTTAACAATCACAATGGGAACAGTGTAATTGATCTTATAATTGTCCACGAAACAATCAGCCAGAACACATTAGAAATATAAAAATATTACCTTCTTCAGAAACGTAACACTCAACAATATGTCTGCAGCTCTCAATAAGGAAAGATAGTAAATCACTAAATGAAAATACACTAACAGTTGACTATGAGATCTTTCAAAAACGAATTATCAATGTGCTCTACCTCAAATAAAACAAAAAATAGAACACATTGAAAAAGTAACTAAAAAAGAAGATTTAGAAAACGAAATCATAGAATTTACAAACATAATAAAAGTACTAATCCGCAATTCACTTATAAAAACAAAAATTCGTGACAAACCTTATTGGAATGGAAAATTAGAAAGCTTTAAAAGATACTAAAAAAACTAAAAAAAAAAGTCTACAAAGGGGACTATACAAAAACTAAAAATGAAACAAATAATAAAGTGGAATCATTAAGGATTAAAATTAGAAAATTGAAAAAAGAATACAAGGGGAAGAACTGCAGTCATCAAAGTATGAAAAATGGAAAGAACTGATTAACTTGTCGACAATCCGGGACAAGCCGTATAAAATATGTATGGACAAAACCAAGCAAAGAGTAGACACGCCTGCTTTTAATGTCGGTGGATGCATCGTACACGATAACATTGAAAAACATAAAATAATTTTTGCTGAATTATTTCCAAACCGTACATTTAAGTTGCAACCCCGACTCAACCAGATAAAACTCTCCTAATATGTGAAAACGAATTAACTGCAACAATCAAAAAACTGAACAATAGGAAATGGACACGATCAAATTTCTAACAAGATGATTATAAACTTCTTCACAAAGTAGACGAAAAAATATTTAAATCTATTTACCAAAAAATGTATCGAACTAAATTATTTCCCTAACGTCTGGAAACGAGGAAAAATTAAAATAATAAACAAACCGGGAAAAAATTTAACAAATTCGAAATCATACAGGCCTCTTATAACGCTACTGTCTGGTTTAAGTAAAATATATGAAAAAATCATAAAAAATTTTCTTGATACAGAAATAAAAGAAAAAGCGATTATAAACGAAAATCAGTTCGGATATCTTAAAAACAAATCAACTGAGCTCTAGCAGTAAAAAAGTTACGCGATTATATTGAAAAATATAAGAAAACGAACAAGACATACGTTACTAATCAGTTTTGACATATACGGAGCATTTGATCAAATAAAAATTGATGAAATCTTAAAAAGTAATGAAAAGAAAAAATATATCTGGTACAAAACAAACTGTAATTTGTAACTACTTAACAGATAGAAGAATCGGGTTATTTAATTAAGAAAATAAGAGTGTCAACTCAGGAGTACCACAAGGTGTTCGGTTCTAGGGCCAGTACTCTTCAACATAGCAATGAGCGAAGTTCATAATTTTCAGTTCAGTCAACACTGCAATAAGCTACGCAGACGATATAATGTTAGTCTCGGGAATAAATATAAAGGAAGAAGTATACAATATAAATGAAACAAAAAAAAATTGAGTAAAAACATTCAAAACTTAGGCTTACAATTCAACATAAATAAAACTCAAGCACTACTAATGAGTAGAAAACAGGACAAAGAATGATACACTGCATTGAACAGCACTTATGCATAAAGATAAAGATAAAATAAAAATAGTAAAAGAAATAAAATACTTGGGAATAATCATAGACACAAATTTAAATTTTGGAAAACACATCGAATTCGTAATAGACAAGATTAAAAAAATGTATTTCAACTTAATATCGCTATACTGAAATATGTTCGGTTTCAAACATAAAGATAGAATAGTATTCTACAAAGCCATTTTTGGATCAATAACAGAATACTACAGTATATTTTCCAGTTTTACGAGAAAAAGACAAGAATAAGCTGTTAAAATTACAAAGGAAAATATTAACAGGAACAATGTTCGCTTATCGCACAATATCATATACTTCAGTCAACATCATAGCAGCAATAATAATACCTATAGACTTAAAGTTAGAAACTGTAAACCAAATATCAAAACATTGTAACAAGAAGAAAAAATTTTAGACAAAAAAAAGGTTACGAAAACAGATCAATAAAATTAACTCGAGTAGTATACGACACTCTGACAACTCAGATGTGATAAATCAAAAACTGGCAAAGTAACACGAGAAATAGTTTCAAACATAGAAGAAAGACTACAAATGAAACATTCTTATACAGGATTATAACTTCACTCAATTTTTAACCGGACATGGAAATAATAACGGGGTGTCTATATGAAACGATTTAAAATTACTAAATGGGATATCTGTAAAGACTGTAAAGAAGAAACAGACAATTAACATTTGATTTTCGAATGCAATAAGTTTAAAAACGAAAGAGAAAAACGGAAAATAATAAAAAAAACCAATAACCGAAATACGTAAAAAAAACTTTTTTAATTTGATCAGCTTTATCAACCATGTAATGGATAACAAAATAAAACACATCCAGAACAAATAATAACAGTAACAATCAGAAACTCTGGCTGAAAAACCGCAAGCTACAGCGGAGTAAATAAATAAATAAATATAAATAAAAAAAAACTAAAAACGAAAATAGATATTCTAGGGAAAAATGTAAGAAGGTTTATTTTGTCCGTGGAATAAGGAAGAACGGGATTTTTGAGTTTTTTTTTTTTTTTTGGCCTGAACAAATACCGTTAATTTGGCCAGTAAGCTACACTATGAGAAAATATAAGGAATGACTATTAACAGAAAATTAAGGAATAGCAAGCGTGGAAAGGAATTTCCATTAACATTATGGCCACAACTACAGAGTAGTGCCCACAATGCCCAAAGTTAAGATGCCCCGTTCTGCATGTTATAAGTAATCGGTGCAATATGTGCTTTTAACGCGACCATAATTACATATGAAGGATAGGAAAGAAGCAAGCGAGAGCGAGACCGGTGGTCATATTTTTTTGTCAGCAACTTACAAATAAATCGAAGTTGTGAAAAATAAAAAGGCTCTAAAGAGATCAAAAATTTTTATCGCTAACGATTTGTCAAAAGAAGAAATAGATAAAGAGAAAAATCATTCGTTTTCTTTTGACGCCTGCAAGTGTAAAAACGGAGTTCTATTTGTGAATCATAGAAAGCATGAATCTAAGGATAACGCGGAACGGACATCGGTACTAAAGTTGAAAAGAAACAGGAACAAGAAAAGGTTTTTAGAAGTTTTTCAAAGAGAAACCAGGCAAAACTACAAAACGTATAGGTAAAAGTAAAAACAAGTAGCATAAAAAGAGCCTCCTACTCAACAGTTATTTAATTATTCGAAGGAAAAATTGAAATTCAGCTTCTGCAGAAATACTGGTCCCGATGGCAAAACTGTAAAAATCGAACCTCACACCCTCGTTTATGTTTCCTCAGACTTATAAGGAAACAAAAAAGTTATCTACCGATCATACAGCATAAAAGAATGACTCCGTTGTTTAAATGTAAGGACATTAGGGGGTGAAGAAAAGTTACTGAAATTGAAATACGCATTAAACGCCATAAAATGGCTTCTCTTCTTCTTAATTCCTCAATCTATATGGATAGAGATTGTTGGACAGCCATGTTCTAAAAGTTCCTGGATAAAGCCATTTTTTTCATTTCTCTGTATTCGTTCGCTTTCACGTCTTCCTTTATTTGTTTTATGTATTTCTGTCTTGGCCTTCCTCTTGGTCTTTTCCCTTCCATGGTTCCTTCTATTATTTGTGTTAGATATTCATTATTTCTATATATATATATATATATATGTCCAATCCATTTAGATGTTCTTTCCCCTTTAATACTTCTTTAATAGACTTCTTTTCTCTTTAACTTTATCTAATACTTCTTCATTTCTTATTTTTTCAGTCCATGATATTCTCTCCATTTTTCTCCAGCACCACGTTTCGAATGCTTCCAGTTGATTGCTCAACCGTTGATTCAAATTCCAAGTTTCTGAACCATATAGTACTCTATACTCCATACGAATACTTTAATAAATTTTTTCTTTATTTCTCTTTGAATATTTCTAGATGTCAGGAAGTTTCTCTTTTTTCTTGAATGTTAATTTTGCCATTGCTATTCTTTCTTTTATATCTTGATCACATCTTCCATCTTCTGTTATTATACTTTCCAGACCGTGGATTTTGAAAGGTTTTGTCCAAAAATTCGGGAAAGCGAAGTACACCTAGAAAAGGATGAACAAAAAGCAGCCTAAGACGTTTTTTTTGCCGTTTTGCAAACGTATCTGGATTCAGCATTTGCTAGTCTGTATGCCAAGAAGCTACGGGCGGTAGGGTTAGGTGCGAAATGCGGACAAACTAAATTGGTAAGTCAACGAGAACAATCAGCATTCAACCACAAGGAACGACGTATAGATAGGCCTGGCACTTCCGGTGGAACTATTCTTAGGAGGGGAGGAAGAAGTTAAAGTCGAACAAATCAACTGGAAAAACACTTCCGGTACCGAGGAATAGGATCAAGGTTAGGCTTGAAACAAAAGTTAGAGGATTCGAGAAATAGTCCGGGCAAAATAGCATTTGAATTTGGAAATTCTTATAACCGGGGGACTTCTTGGGCTTAAAATTTAGCTAAAAATCATCGAAATGCAACCCCAAATTTGTGGGTATGTGGGAGTTGTGGAACCATTGTTTATATCGAGTTTTAAAAAAAAAATTGCTTTTTTTTCCCACTTTTTTGTATGATTATTTTGGAAAATAAACGCCAAATCGGCGAGTAAATTTCACAAAAGGATTATTGCGAAAGTTCACAAAAAATTATTTAACATTGCAAAATTAGTGACGAAATTTAAAAGCAGGCAAAAAATTCGAATTGTTGTCATTCCGTCAATTTTCTCCTCAAAACTCAATGAAACTTTTGGGAAAATGTAGTTCTGGGGGTGCTTGAAATATGGGGCCGAACTCTCAATAACAATATGGCGGCCTATTGCAAAATTGGTAAATTTGAAAACGCGATTGCGTAAAACTTCGGTCCAGAGATTAGCTAACGACATGAGACAAAACGTAATTGAAAGGTAATTGCAATACCTACTTCCTCTTTTCCAATTTTGGAATTTTTAAATTAACAAATGGCTAATTTGCACGAGTTTAGCAATATTCTAATCTGCTTTTTTTTTTCTTTTTTTTTATTACGCCATGTACAGCCTAATGGCTAGAGGCGTTAGAACTGTTTGGATTTAAATTAGGGAGCAGAGACTGGTAGCTTGCAAGAAGGAGAAGAGTTTGTATGTTTTGGTATCCATTGTCTGAAAGTAGAGATTCAAGAGATTCGTTTTGGATGTATAGAGGTCTCTTTGGGTTTGAAATTTTGGACAATCGATTAGTATGTGTTTGATGGAGATGGGAACTGTGCAGGGTTCACATATAGGTCGAGGCTGTTTGTTTAATATATATAGCCGTGAGTGAGAGCTGAGTGACCTGCTCTTAGTCTGAATAATACAACATACAACTTCGTTTTTTCTGGTTTTTTGATATGAAGTTTGCCAAACATCTACGGTTTTCTTTACGGTTTTTAGTTTGTTTGTGTCTGGGATCTGATTCCAGTGTTGTTGGAAGGATTTATATTCGACGGATTTACTGGATATTTTCAAGTCCGAAAGAGGAACTGGAACGTTTGGAATTGGGGAGATGATCAAGGACCGTTTTGCTATTTCGTCTGCTTTCTCATTTTGACGGATGTTACAATGGGATGGTATCCGACAGAAGATGATTTCTTTGTGTGAAAATGAGAGGGTACTTGCTATTTCATGAGAAATGGGGTGTTGTTTCTTTTTATGATAGTTTTGGATTGTGAGGGACAGTGAGTCTGTTAGAATTAGAATATTGTTTGTTGAGAGATCCGTAGCGTAGTTTGTGGCTAATTTGAGGGCGTAGAGTTCAGTTGAGAGTACTGTTAAATGTGGCGGTAGTGGGTATGGTATTTAATTTTGATCGTGAATAATTGAGCATCCTGCTCCGCTTGATTTGGCACCGTCAGTGTATATTTCGACGAAATTTGGATATTTGGTAAGGAGGTTGTTGAAGTGACGATTATAGGTGAGAGGGTTAGATTGAGATTTATTCAAGTGCGTGAGTGACAGATCTATCTTTGGAGTGTATGAGGACCACGGCGGATTGATATTGCTGGGAAAGTGTTGGATAATATAGTGTTCTTTAGGATGATTGATTTTAGAAGATTGTTATTGTTGTTAAAGAGGGAGTTGGAAGGACTCGTGAAATGGAGGGGGCTGCTGAAGTTGGGATTTGTGAGGATGTTGAGGATAGACATTATTACTACCAAGAAAATCGGAATATGATTTAGTATCATTGAAATTACATGTAATATCTATTTGCATATACTCTCTTCGGGAAAAATTCCCAAATTGTATTTACTGTAACACTGTTTACACGTCAATAAGTTAATTTTAAAATTCTGTTAACCAAATAAGCTGTTTAGAGATTTTTATTTATTCAATTAAATTATAGTAGGGCTAGATGAGGCACGTGCTCGTTTCCATGTTGGCAGCACTGCGAAATGAAGATGGCATAGGTTGTAAGATGCAGACCTTTCCATTCCATTCCGCTTATTTAATCTCTAATTTTCATCTCGAAAAAAGGGTTTGATAATTTTGCGCTAATTCTATGGCATCGTGATCAATTTTCGGCCGTTTTCAACATATTATACCATAAATATTTAAAGCTTTCACAGTGTGAATACTCGTAATAAATAACTTTTGTCGGATACAACTGTGTGCTTAAAAAGAATTCTATTCGCTTAACGTTTCGACCAGCTCTTACATTGGCCATCATCAGAAGCAAACTTTTTTTCCCCATGAGACTGTTAAAGCTTCGCTTAGTTGTAAGTAAATCATTTAGTTCTTGATAAATCATATTAGTTATTGAGATTAATTTTAATTTAGTAATTAATGTAACTCAAAAAAATAAATAAATAAATAAATAAATAAATAATGAGAGAAAAACGAGAGAAAGGTGTTTATCTTCCGAACATGCATTAAAATCAAAAAAAAAAAAAAAAAAAAAAAGGTTAGCTTGTGACAAATTTTTTAGTAAGTCAAATTAGACGGCGGAAAAAGCTAGTGCTCAGAGTAATAACGTCAGGTGATTTAAGAAAACTCACAACGCACAAACTAGCAGGTAAGTAGTCATTTTTAATTAAAGACGTTTTGAAAGATATTTTAATTTAAACGCTCTGCCACTCTGATGATAAATAACTGAGTGACGAAATTATTTCTTTACTTGTGCGGAACAGTCACAGTTCTTACAGTGTTTAGTGAAAAGAAGAAAATGTAATTATTCACGAAATTAAAAAACAGAATTATACTTCAAGTTATTTATAGATTTATAAAAATAAAATTAATTATAAAATCGTAAGATAAAAATGATTTACGAACTCAAATTTACAATTTTTAAAAAACAAAATACTCGCCTTATTTCATTGGAATATATTATACCTCGAATAAATATAAAATAGTATACGAGAATTTACAGAATAAAATATCGGTAAATATCTTTACCGCCACACGGAACGTAGTAAAAAAGAACAAGGTGAATAAAGGTCAGCAAACTTCATTTTCTGTCTGAATTTCTACTTTTTTTTTGTAGCTAAAAATTTTACACAAAAACTTCGTTGACAATTACAGTCGGAGGCGTCACGTATTGAACGACCTTTTTTGGTAATGAGTTTATGAAATCTCGTCAAAGTTGGTTTTTTTTTGGTTTTTTTTGGGCACGTCAAAGTTGTTTTTTTTTTTTTTTTTCGATTTCAGCCTCTATGGACTACGCTAAACAACTAAGTTTTCATTTTACACCTTTTCCTTATTCCGTTCTTAACATCTTTCCAGTATTTCTCGAGACCCTCCATCAAGGCATTTTTACGGCTTATCGAAAGCGACCTCTTCCGGTTAACTTGTTCTATTTTAAAGATTGACGTCGCAACTGTTTTATGAAACCATTCCCCTTATTAAACATCTATGTTTCAGTAGCATTCATTGATTCCATATCCTTTTCACATTCATTGAACCATGCGCAGGTCTTATTTTCTTCGTTTTCATGAATTCATAAATTCTCTTGATTAACCTGTCGTCCTCTTGCATTCTGGTAATATGCCCGTAAAATAATAATCTTCTTTTCCTTATTGATATGGACAATGGTTCAATTTTGCTATATAGTTTATAGTTCGAAACCCATTTGAACTGTCCATCTCATTCCATTTAATTCCTATAATCTTTCTCAGGATTCTCCGTTCCCTTATTTCTAATTGATTTGTTAATATTTTCTTGTTTAGATTTAACGTTTCTGATGCATATAACCCTTCTGTGGTTTTACAACTGTAGCATAATGTCTTAGTTTTGCTCCTATGCTCATTGCTTTTTTATCGTAAACATTCTTCACCAAGTGATATGCCCGACCTAATTTAAATATTCTACTATTCATTGCTTCTTCTTCTAGTCCATTTTGTTGTATAAGTTCCCCTAGATATTTGAACTTTTTAACTCGCGTTATTTTTCCAGCAGATGTATTAAAATAGTCTGGGCTGTTTTTAATATTTGTCATGTACTTGGTTTTTTCAACAGATATTTGAAGGCCTACACATTCCGAGACTTTTATTAGTTGGTTTATCTTATTCGTTGCTGACGTTAAATCATTAGCAAAGATAGTTAAATCATCCGCGAACGCCAAACAGTCGATATGTATTCCTTTATTCTTAGTACCAAGTCTGAATTTATGGTTGTTATCCTCTTCATCTATCAGAATTCTCCATTCTCTGATAATTTTTTCCAAAATACAATTAAAAAGGATTGGTGATAAGCTATCTCCTTGTCTTACACCCGTAACAATCTCAAATGGATCCGAGATTTGCCCTCTAAATTTAACCCTGCACCTTGTGTTGATTAAAGTTTGCTTTATTATATTTCTGGACGTATCGTCTAACCCAAATTCTTCTAAAACGTCAAACACCGTACTCCTATCGACTGAATCATATGCCTTCTTGAAATCAATAAATACGGCTACATAATCATTATTTCTAATTGATTTAAACCTAATAATATTATTCACATTAAGAATTTGTTCCAGGCATGTGGAACTTACTCAACGCAAAGAATTGTATATTATATAAGGAAAAGATTAGAAATTGAGGAGATAAAGAAAGCCAACAAAGGAACTATATTGGGAGAGGGGGATGTAAGAATGGAGTGGACACTATAAGGAGTAGGAAGGCCAAGGCGCAGAAGATTAGAATACAGAGTAGCACATTCGGAGGAAATAAAGGGACATTCGAACAAAACGTGATTCACATCGCAGATATAATTGAGCTCCGGAGGGTCAAAAGGACACAAAGAAGATTGAACAATAGAAAAAAGGGAAAGAGAAGCCGGAAGCAAACTATGATTGAACCGTAGGCGAACTATAGAGGAAATAATCGAACAGCTTAGGTAGGGGAAAAGATTAAACCAAGGAAGAGAGGAAGGAAAAGACTGTACAGAAAGGTAAAAAGATCTAGGATTGGTAAAGAATGAAGGATAGAATCCGGTCCAGAAATTGTGGTGGGAACGATAAGAAAGACAGTAGAGAGTTTGAGCAGGAAATCTACTAATAAATATAGACCATCGGTCGCCGCCGAACGTGCCAACGAGTCAACCAATTCGTTGCCAGGAGTGCCGCAACGACCATGAATCCATAGTAGATCCATTACAACAGAACGGGATGCAAATAAATTAGAAATTAAGAAGCGAATTTGGAGAATAATGGGATCAGTGACATGAGTAGGAAAAGGAGAGGAGAAAGCCAATAAAACATTTTTCGGGTCCGAGAATAGGAGGAATCTAGAGATGTTATTTGTTGAGGATACAAAAAGGACTGCCTGCAGGATAGCCATGGATTCGGCAAGAAAAATAGAGGAAAAGGAGTACTGTACCGCAAAATAAATTGATCAGATGGAAAACGTTTATGAAATGCTACCTCTATTGAATGTACTCTAAATCTAAAGCAATGTGTGTGACCGATAGCGGTTTCTTTAATTAGTGCAATTTTAACGTTATTACAAATTTTCGATATAATTTGAAATATAAACATACGGCGGTTGCCATTGATGCGATAAACAGCGAGATCTGTACTATTTTTTTCTTTTGCTTTTACGCATAAAATGTGTATCGATAACACAATTTAATTAATTAGTACACAATGACTATTTTAATTGTTACTTCCCTTCGACCTTACAATCCAGAAAGTATCTTTCTATCCTTAAACTTCATCTCTCACGAAGATTACTTCTGCCATTTCGTGCTTTTCCTTAATAATCACCCGCTCGTCTATGAACATATTTTCTTTTCTCCTTTTCTCTTCAAGAGACTGAACCTATTGAAAATTCTTTCTCCGACTGGAAGGCGATCCGCTGCTCCTTATTTCCTTTTACACGTTCATTATTCACTCCAAACTTCATTATCGCTTCATTATCTTATGGCCGTGCTTCTAAATCGCGGTTTTACAAGCTGCATATCGTCCAAAATTACTGTCTTCATCTCTGTCCGGATTTTCTTAAGTATTCCCCACCTGCGGTCCTCGCTGAGTATTCACAGATCCTATTTAGGCTATTGCTTCCTTTCTAAACGTCCATCATTAATGTCTTCCAGATTTATTCCTTCCTAACTGGCGCTTTAGTCCTAAGAAAATTCCTATGCTAGCTCGTATTTCTTCGCGCTATGTTCTTTCTGCTCTCATACTACTTCGACTAATAATCTTCCTTTTGTTCCCTTTAACTTTGCCGTCCTTTCCTATCCTCGTCATGTATTTTTAGTATTCCGCACACGCGTATAATGTACGGAATAATAATCCTAATAGGATGGTTTAGAAACGACAAAAATATTGAAATATGCAATAATTCACGTACGGTTTGACTTATTAATTTCGAAATCTGGAACATATATTGCAATTAAATTTCTAAGACAATCTACAACTTCAAGCTAATCGATTGCTGTTACCCTGAGTGGCGCAGAACCCAAAAACGCGTCAAGAATATACGAGAGTATATGGAATTTAAAAGAACCTGTTAAAAAATTTGTAATTCATCGCCATATAACCGTTTAAAAGTGAAATTAAAAATATTAAAATGCGGAAACTCTTTCGTAAAATCAAAAATTTACCGATAAAAAAAACAAAAGAATTATTTAAAACCCCCCTTTCGGGCCAAAAACAGCAGAAAAAAGGATATCATCACGTAAATTGAGAAAACCTTAAAATGTATCTCAGACATATGCGTAAAGGACCACTTTGTAGGAATTTCCCCCCCCCCCCCCCCTCATTTCGCCAAATCTTTTCTCAAATCTGTAGTTATGCAGAAATTCCACAGTTCTGTCGAATCTCTATTTTCCCCTTACAAGACTTGGTTCTACCGTCATCAATCACTTTGAATCTTCTCATTTGTATTCCTTCTTCTCTATTTTTATCGCTGAACTCATCGCTTCTTACCTTTTATTGCCTATATTTTCTTTCGTCACTCCTTTTTGAACTGTATTCGATTATTTCCGACTTCATGATGAGCGTTCTCCAAACTTTTCCCTTTCATTCTGTCCACTCACTCTTGCGATTTTGTCACTAAAATCATCTCGCTCTCCATTCTATCCTTGCTCTCTAGCCATGTGTGGGATTATAATGGGTAATAAGATGGCGAGTTGCTTGGCTAAATTGGTTTCATCCTTCTGCCTCTTAAAATTCTCGCTTCCAATCTACCGCTATTCCTATATGGTTAAAATTTCATATCTGATCTTGGTCAGAAGCTCCTTCCTTCTCTGTGACAATCTATCCTTCTATTTGTCCATAATCTTCCTACCCGCACCTGGTTTTATGACTTTCCTATTCTATGAAATTCCATTAAAATCTTTATCTATTAATTTGCGCCTTAATCGTACTCGGGGTTACCTTCCCTGCGTTTTCATTTTCAGTACCTCCATCATTCTAGTCACGAAGCTGTCTATAATTTCAACCATATCTTCCTTGAATGTATCCGTAATTTCGATCAAATTCTTTATTCTAATTTGTTATAATACTTCCCGGTCCTTATTGCGCATACATCTTGTCATTTTCCTCCCTGTTCATTGTTCTAAATCAGTGTTTAACTGACCCTGTTCTTTCTCGTCATTGCTGGACGCGAAGATCCTTCGTTGGCGTGATTAAAAATAACAAAAAAAAAAAAAAAAAAAGTTATTCCTGTAAGTAAGCTGAGTCAGCAGTAGTCACCAACCGGAAGAAAAAAAGAAAAAGCAATATATTCAAATGTGCTTCTTCTTTTATTTGATATTTATTTCACTTCTTCGTTTTTTTATTTTTTCGAAGTTTACGTTTTGCATCCATTTTAGGTCGCAAGAAAAAACAAACAAATGATATAAGAATAAATTAGTGTTTCGAACAAGTCGGTTTTTCGTGCGTTGATCGCCGTCTTCGATTCTCTCGCGTTATCAGTTTAATCGCAATGCGATTCCGTCGTTCATCACATCAGATAACTCGGTGAGATCGTTCATATTGTTCTTCTCTCTTATCTCTCTACCGTTTATATTTCGATTTTTTTCTTCTCCGCTTAATTTTACTCGACCAGCGACCATTATTAGTTTACGTTACTATTATTTATTTAGTTAGCGGTATATTTCATTTCTAGATATTTTTTTCCTGTTTCTTTTGTTTTGTGTCTCCAATTCTTCTATATTCGTTTAGATGAGCGTGTCCAAGGGGGGCCGCACAGTGGCTTCCTCTACTGGGCTTAAGCCCTCTAAAACGGATCTGTCGTTGAATTTAACGGAAGTTGCTGATGCTCCTCCAAACCGTAAACCATCGAGCCCACTATCCCCTGTGGCGTCACTGCCCTCAAAAGACTTGCGATTGTCGCCGTCTAACCCTTCCGAGTCTAATAACAGTGCTTCTAGCAGTGATGAACATAATGAAAATAGGGTTAATAATAATAATAATAATGTCAACATTACTCAGAATACACTTCTAAATAATAACATTGTCACTAAGAGTAGCGATTTCGTTAATGAAATTTTCGAATCTAAGAACAATATCGCCAATAATAATAATAATAATAATAATAATAATAATAATAATAATATTTCAACAAACGTCATCAATAAGGATGGAGATAATCCCAATATTAACGAAAGCAATAGGAGTCCTAATCCTGTTGAGACTTATCCTCAGGACCACCCGGATCCTTATTCAGTTATAGTCCAGCACACCTCGGCTGACGCTAATATAGGTAACTACCATCCCTGGCCCCGGCCCAACTTATTAGTTCCGTTTCTTCTTTTTTTACAGATATTACCCCGCGAGGGAAAAATCGCGTTGCTGTCGTTTTCTCTTCTTCTTCTTCTGCAGCCAACTCTTTTCTTCAAAATCTTAATTTTCTTACTAAGCATAATCTTAAAGCATTTATCCCTGTTACCTCATTATATAGGTTTGGCGTGATCTCAGGTATTCATCCTTCCTTCTCTGAAAATGACATTTTAGAGGGCCTAGAATCACCTTTTGTCCCGGTAATCTTAGCCAGAAGAATCCTGCGCACTACCTAAGGCAAGAAGGTTCCAACGAATTCGGTTGAACTTAAGTTCTCCAAAACCGTCCTTCCTAACTTCATTTCCATCTTTACACTTCGTTTTCCTGTTTCTCCGAGTGTTAAACCTCCAATGCAGTGTGCTAAGCGTTTCCTTTTCGGACATATTGCTAGACACTGCCGGAGTTCCTCAGTTGTTTGTTCCCATTGTTTCCAAAAACATTCCGTCTCAGAATGTATTGATATTCATAATCCCCCGTTATGACGTAAGTGCAAGGGCGCACATTGTTCCAACGACCGTAGTTGTCCAGAATAGACTAAACAAAAGTACATCAAAAAAAGTAATGTCCTTTGAAAACGTTTCCTTTCAGGAGGCTTCAGTCATTAGAAGCAATTCTTATTCTACACAAGCTTTCTCATATGCCAACCGAGCCGCTATCCCTCCTTCTAAAGCTAGTGTTCCTCTCAATATTTCTGTCCCTAATCCACAACTTCCCCTCAAGTCCCCCACTTTTTGTAAACAGAGCAAATCGAAAGCGCCTCATAAATCTTTTCCTCAATTTCCTCCTCTCCCTTCCAATCAAATTCCGTCCCCTTCCAGAGGTTGGGCTCTCACTCAACATAACTCAAGCGACAATTCCTCCTACGCTAACTTAAATATAGCCTTACCTTCCTCATCCTTGGACGGGATACCGACCAATGCGTCGAGTTCATCCCCATCCGCCGTCATAACCTATCCGCAGCAATTTTAGATCTGCTTTCTTCCCACAATATAGCTTCCTCTCCTAACTTTGCCGCATCTCTTTCTGCATTTCGGTCTAGTAACTTACATTTCTGCTAATTCTTATTTTACTTTCTTCCCTGTTGTGTCCTTCTGGATTATTATGTTCTGCTATCGAGCGCAACCCACAGTATTATAGGTATTTCTTCCGCACTTTTTCTCCGCTATGGCACTTTGGTCGCGAAAGCCGCTGTGGGATGGCCTAACCCCATCTTCGCACAGTGGAGTCTCTCAGGATAGCCATTGCAAAGCTAATCGCATTCGATTATGCTTATGTGACAAGTTCCCAGAAATATAGGCTCATCAAAAATAGCTCTCGTTTGGAGAATTTCTCCATGGTAGCTGTTAATTGCATTTATAACGATTTGCCTTTCTCGGCGGCGATTCTATTAACCAACCGCGTATGCGTTCCGTTACGTCTTTGACTGGCATCCGAAAATAAGGATCATCATGCTGTACTGTGGATTGTCTTGTGGTGCAAACTGACAGTAACTTTCAAGATCGAGGTCAAGGCCGAGAAGCTCATCTCTTTTCTGGACTCAATTGTTCCCTTATATGTTCCATCCTTGGAGGAAATATGCCCTCCGGCGTTTCCACCTACATCCTCTATGCACGTTCTGTCTTCCGATTTTAACATCAATGAACTCCATTCTTCCTTAAAGAATTCCTTAGTCCGGGAGTGGACGGCATTCCTTTCCTGGTTATTAAGAGCTTATCAATCTCCGCACTGAATACCTTGCTTTCTATCTACAACTCCTTCTTGCATACCTGTACCACGCCACCAATTTGGAACTCCTTTATTGTTATTCCTATTCCAAAAAAGAATCCTAATTCTTTCCGTCCTATTTCCTTGGCTTCGTGTTTTAGAAAATTGTTTGAACAAATTATTAATAAACGCCTAGTCTGGTGGCTGGAATTCAACAATATTCTTCCCAGTAACATGTTCGGTTTCCGTACGGGACTGGGAACGGCGGATTGTTTATTGTTGTTTCTATCTGACGTGTACAAATCTTTTATTCGCAAAGAATACACTGTTTCTGCTTTTCTTGATGTTACCTCCGCATTCGATCATGTTCACTTACCTTCTCTTCTACATAAAATGTGTTCCATTAATGTTCCTTTACAGGTCGCTTCCTTAATTTTCAAGCTTTTCTACGATAGATCAATTTAGCTCTCCACTCCCTTCTTCTCAGAATCTAGAATGGTTTTTCGGTGTGGTCTTCCGCAAGGCTCATGTCTTAGCCCTACGCTCTTTAACATCTATTTCCATAGCCTAGCTACTCTTCAGGTATCATCTACTTCCTTATTCTTTACCGATGATATACCCATCTAATCTTCCTCACTTAATCTTTCGTCCGCCGTCGTGGAGCTTAACAACTCTCTTTTCTCTCTGGATAATGCGTTATCCGATCTTCACCTTTTTACTTCTCCTGGGAAATCAGCAGCTATGGTTTTCACTTATCGTCTTTATAGTCGTTCTTCAGTCAATCTATCCGTGTGCCATCTTCCTATTCCTTTAGTTAATTCCGTCTCCTACCTTGGCATTGTTCTTAACAGTAACTTGTCCTTTCACGATCACATAAATTATCTCTATACGTCGGCTCTCAAGAGGGTTAATTGGTTGAAGGCTCTCTCCTCCCGTAATTGGGGTGGGGATCCTTATATCCTTCTGTGATGCTATACAAGGCCACTATCCTTTCTAAATTCGATTATTGCTCGTTCCTTTACTCTAGTGCTCCTAATATCTTCTCCTTGAACTCGATAAAATCCATAATATGTGTCTCCGCCTTTGTATCGGTGCCTTGAACTCCTCTCCTATTGCAGCCATTTTGGCAGAAACTGGTTCCTGTCCTTTATTCATCCGAAGACTTTATCCAGGTGAACGATTTCTGATCAAACGTCTTCGTATTTCCAATTCCTACTTGCTTAACTCCTACTGGTTTATATTCAACAACTGGCGTTTCTCTCCTCATAAAAACCCAATCCTTTCCTTGATTTCTTCACGTCTCAAGGCCTTCTCTCTTTTTGTTCTATCCTACACCAGATGCCCTTATTTTACCTATAATTTCCTAGATTTTATTTACTCACCCAGTTTACTTTTTCTTCCTTCGTATGTCAAGTCTCTTTCCTCTCCCGCTGCTCATAACGAATTTAACTATGTTTTATGCTCGCTCTTCCTTCTTATACTCTAATTTTTACAGATGGCTCAAAGTTAGCTTTGCAGGTTGGAGCGGCTTTTACTTTGCCGGATTTCAGCTATTCTGAGTCGTTCAAAGTCCCCTCGTTCTCCTCCATATTCCTAGTCGAATCTATTGCGATCTTATAGACAATCCTTTTTATAGCCTCCTCTAGCAATATATCCAAGGTTCTCTTATCTTCCAATTCAAAAGGCGTTTTACAAGCCATTGCTACTCCCTTTCCTAAACCATCCGCTGGTCCTATCGTGCTTCACATACGTTCCTTAATTTCACATCTATTTCATTCCCGCTCCGTCCGTATTGATCTATTATAGATTATCCTGGTTATTGTGGAATTTCGGGCAACGAGTTAGTCGACTCGTTGGCACATTCGGCTGCTTTAGACGGTCGCTTTATTAGTCATTTTCCAGTCCAAAGTCTTCTTCCTCTTTCCTCTTGATGCCACCGCGACTGTTGGTCTGATCTCTATCCTTCTTCTTTTTCCAATCCTGCTTCCTTTTACTTATCCATACAACCCATTCCTCCTCTTTTTCCGCGGTTTCTTGATTTCCCCAACATGAGGCGGTCAACTAGTTTATCCATAATTAGACTTCGGTTAAACTACAGCTTGCTTCCTGCTTCGCTCTTCCGTTTCTTCATTACTCAGTCTCCTCTTTGTCCGTTTGATCCGTCAGAAGTAAATTTCGTTTGTGATGCGAACCACATTTTGCTTGAATGTCCTTCCATTTCTTCAGAACGCGCGATACTGTATTCCGGTCTTTTGCGTCTTATCCTGCGCCTTACAGCGCTCGCAGCATCCTTTCTTTTTCTTCTCCCTTGCTTATTCCTTTGTTAGCTTCATTCGCATGTTTCATTTCTAATATTTTTCCTTTATAATCATTAATACTATCATACCGTTGGATTGAGTAACGTCCTTAGCATGCTCAAAATTTAATATAATAAAAAAAAAAAAAAAAAAAAATCTGTTTTTTTTCATGCTGCAGATATATTGTCTTTATTACAATTTTCATTTCAGTAAGTTTAGCCCAATTTAATACTCGGCGCCGGTAAACGTGACGTATTTTTGAACAGCTGATTTTCTTTGGTAATAACGTAAAGTATCTTTTTTTCAAATAACATACCTTCTTAATACATCGAAACAAACTATAGAATAAACAAAAATATATTTATCGCAGAAACGTTGAAGCTATTCAGCCCGAACCAAAGAGGAGAAAATACGAACATAAAATAAGTCGCGATACATTTTATTAATCACATTAACGCGAGGAAAATCGGGCAGACTATACCGGCTTTATACTCATTAATAATGTCTAGAATCAGATACGGAATTGAAATTTGAGGGGAGGCAAAAAAAAAAACAGAATTAAGGAAAATTAGTAAGTTACAACAAAGATGTTTAAAAATAATTTTACCGAACTGGAGAAATACGAATCTCACAACGGATACTACTTGGTGGGATAATAATAAAGAAATGTCTCCAAAAATGTTTTTTTATTACAGCAAACTACTAAGATATAAAACAAAAAAAATAATATTATCGACAAGGGAAAAGGTTTATGAGACTAGAAACTATGACAAATTATCTATTATAAGACCTAAAGGGGTTAACAATAAAATTGACAATGTTGAAGAGGAAATTTGGAGTCAAATTTTAGGTAACATACCAAAGGAGATTAAAGACGAAGACAATTTGAAAATATGGAAAGAAAAAATTAAAATTTGGTTGATAGCGTGGTGCAAAGATTGAGAAAAGAATAGACGAAGGAAAGAAACAAAGAGAATAATTATAAATAAGGTACATAAAAAAAAAAAAAAAATTGCACGCTAGCTCCTTTCTTTAGCCGCATACCTTTTGGCTTACGAGTAAATATTGCTTTAGAATGTGTGTTTGGCATGAATGTATTTGTGTTAAAAATGAGATGTAATTCAGTAAAAATAAAAGCTAAAGTATAATTAAGTAATAGATATAAGATCAATATAATGTGTTAGCATTAAGATGTATTATATTGGTGAATAAACGATATAATTATGTTGCGAACCCACAGACGGGCATTTGCCTTGTGGGACCCACAAATTATTTAAATAATAAAAAAAAAAAAAAAAAAACATTCGAGTAAATCGCAATTTAGCAATATTCCGGCACTACTCAATTCCTTAAATCCGATGCAACTTGAACAGCGCGAATTGAAAATCTCATATCTTTTTTCGTGTATAATTAAATATCCGATATCGGTGAAATACGGGTATTTCCGGAGAAGCAGAATCGAGAAAGCATTAAAAAATTTCATTGACGTAATTAAATTTGTCTAGGAGCAATGCTAATAATGCGTGTTGTGATTTCGACAAGTTACAATTGTTATTTAGATCCGTCTGATGATCAATAAGAATAATATATAGTATTTTTGGTACTGATCTATTTCTTTTTCCCATGGTTCGAAACACCTTGATGTAGTATATTTCCAATTTCCGTTCTTATTTCGAAATTCGGAATCACCAGAGTGTTGCCCCTTTTGATGATGCAAAAGTAGCTTAGTGATGCGAGAACAAAGCATCGCAGTTGTCAAACAGTGTAATAGTCTTTCGATTAAAGTGCACGGATAAAAGGCTAACAAGCAGTTTTGAAATCAATTTGTTCCGGGTTCTTTTTTTCTAAATCACGTTCAATATAGTTCTTATAGCTCTGGGAAATGTTCGGATTTTTTACGTTTAATAAATATTTATGTTGTAAGAAAGTCTCTAAAATTACAGTTTTAAAATTTTCATGCATCGTTCTGTTATTTGTAATTCGGTTTAAGGGTTCATAGTCGATGTGAATCACAGGATGCCTGCCGAAGGTTGCATTGAAAAACTCGCGATGTTTGAAGATTTTTAATTTTTTGAATAAACTGTAATTTTTCGTTTTTCTCTTGTCCATTATTTCATTGCCATTTTCGTCAACTTCTATTCCAAAATAATGCTTAAACGTCAGAATATTGATGGTTTTACCAAAATTTCGGGGAGCTGCTATAAAAATTTTTGATCTTATGAATAAATATTCTTCACTTTCAATAAAACCGTATTCTTCAGCGAATGCCTTTACTATGAGAGATTTATCGATGTAAGTTCCGCTTTCTACTAGCGCCGGGAAATCTATCGATCCGATTTCGAATGCCGGTTGCCTCGACCACTACAAAAAAAAGCGTAATACTCAATTATTGTAAGCCTCTGGTAATGTTCAAATTTGAGTACGTTGCTCTTCGTTCTGTCAATCGTCGCAAATGCACCCCAATTAACTTTCTTCCCTCTCGAGATTAAGTGTCATCTCATGATAGTCTGTGACAAATTTACTTCGGCTCTCAGACTGCTCTGTGATATCGAGCGGATCGTTTTTTATATGCTGTCATTTACTAACAGCGGAACTGGAAGCGATAATCGGTGGTCTCGCTTTTCACTTCGTAATATCAGTGTAGAAGCTATACCGACAGTCGTTTATCTCATTTCGGTCGCCGCGACTACTAATAATATAAGAAAAATGCAGGTAAATATAATGCAAATACTATCGAGGGAAATAACACGAATTCAAATGTACCCGGAAATAATAAAAGCAACATAAACAGTGACAAGACAAATGAAAACAGATTAAGCCAACATTGTTAAAAATCAAAAAAACAAATGCAATAGCCAACCTATAAACTTATCATATATATATTCTCAATATGCATAAGCCGCGCAAAACTTATTTTCCACAGAATAAGATAACAATTCTGACTTATTCTCTATAATCACTATAGCACTCGAAACTATAGTTGAAAACTATCGTTAAATTATAAATGTATGTGCATGGAATGCAAATATGCTAAGACACTAACAGTTGGAACTGTTCCTAAACAGAAACAGTATAAATGTAACAGGTATTACTGAAACGAAAATCGACCGGAGGATAAACAGAGAAATTATAAAATCTTTCGATTGGATCTCCGAAACAATAAAAGTGAACTGTAGCTTTACTGATACGAAAAGAGACTTATTTTCATTAAAAATTCCAACACCAAAGACAGAGCAACTTCAACCGCTAGCTGTAGCAATAAAAATAGGAAAAGATAGCTGCTCTAGGGTTATGTAGTATATAGACCCCCTAAAAGACCGAAAAGCTTTAAAAATGAAGTTAAACAGCTACTGAATACAAATGCGCAGGTTCTAATTATGGGATATGTAAACGCGAAACACACTGCCTGGAACAACTTCAATTCTAATATGGCCGGAAAAATACTACTAAGCTTAGCAACAATAAATAACCTACAAAACAGGTGTTTCCCTATTGCACCAATATTCTTTCCTAGAAATACAGCAAATAAACAAAGTGTCCTTGATATAGTTATTGCAAAAAATTTTAATAACTTTATAGCCCCGAAATCGATAGGAAACTTGTCCTCTGATCACAATCCAATCACTTTTACAATATATGATCAAGTGCACTTTAATCAAGCCGTGCCAAGATTTAATTATAATAAAGCAAAATGGAAGAACTACAAAAAGCAGGTACAAACGCAAATAAAAATACCTATAACACTAAACACTACAAATTAAATAGATAAATATATTAAATATTTCAACTATGTCATAATGTCCGCGGCAAAAAATCACATTCCGTTAAAATCTCCGAATACGAGAGAAATATCGAGCAATACAGCGATCTTAATTAAAATTAAAAACTTTATTAGAAAGAAAAGTCAAAAAAAAAAAAAAGAAATAACATCTGAGACATATATAAAACAATATATACAATCATTTATGTAAACTAGTTCGAAATAAATTAATCATAGAGAACCAGTGAAATAAATTTTTAAAAAGACCAACACCGAAGGATAACTCCTTGTGGAAGCTGAATAAATATTAATTAGGAATCATGCGGAACTGCCGCCGATCAAAATACCAAATACAAACAATGAATACGCGTCTCGATACCAAAAGTAAAGCAAACATCTTAGTAGAGCACTGTAGCAAAATACAAAAACAAAATATTAAAGATTATCTACTCACAATCATTTAATGAGAACATATCAGAACTATAAATAAGAGTACTTCGTGACAAAAAACGCAACAAATAATTACATAACTAGCTCCAAGGAAGTTAATACACTTACAAAAAGCCAAAAAAAAAAAAAAAAAAAAAAAATTCTGTAGGACACGATAAAATTAGCGTTAAAATGATAAAGAACTTACCAACAAGGGCAAAAGAATGACTCTTGTGTGCTTATTCAACTCATGTTTTAGATTATGCTATTTTTTCCGTTACAATGGAAAGTCTTGCAGACGGTATAAACCCGGTAAGAATGCTTCTCTGGCCCAAAACATTAGCTTACTAAGTAATATAAGCAAATTCTTCGAATAGATTATAAAATTACAAAATTAAGGAAGCACAGTGATGAAAATAATATAATATGCGATAATCAATTTGGTTCCCGACCTAAATTAACTAAAATCTGTGATAAAATTACTGACAATTTCAATCTAAACAAACATACAGGACTATTACTAATAGATACCGAAAAAGCTTTTGACACCACACGCGGACAGAAGGTAAACTATTTAAACTAATTCAACTTAAGTACCCTTATTTTTTAATATGTATAGTGAAATCATATCTTTTAAACAGAAAATGTTATGTCAAACTGAATAATTATGAGTTACCCAAAGATCACATAACTGCTGGTGTACCACAAAGGGGCATTTTCGGACCATATTTATTTATACTACCAATAAGATTAACATTCACAGTACTTATCAAAAATAAAGTTATAAAAGCCCAGAAAGAGATTTGTTGTCTACACCCGTACTTTAATAGAAAATCAAAACCCAAACTTATTATACCTATAAAAAAATCATCCTTCCCGAAATATTATATACAGTAATAATTTCGTCGTCTAGTAGTTAAATTATTTTTCAGCAACTCGAAAGAATTCAAAATCACTGTCTGCGAATAGTAACTAAAAAAAAAAACACGATACACTAGCATCAACACTGTATGCCTGAATATGTAAAAATACCCCGTACATTCAGGAAATAGTAATTACAGAGAACAGGCGGAAATTTTTTGAAACGTGCGGTGCATCTGACTTAATATTAATAAATAATATAGGTTGTTGTTCCTATGATAATTAAACGCTAAAGCGTAGATATTAAAAATATAAACATAGAAAAGGATAAAGCACATACTACTGACACTTGAATGAATAATTTTATGAAACCCTTGCGTGTCTAGCGATTCCCCATAATGTTGTTTAAGTTATACATTTTGTATCTCGTATTAATGTTAAGCAAGTTACGGATTTCGATTTATCGTGTGTAATATTCGTTATAGATTAAATTCGTATATAAATCTTCCTTTATTTTCTGAAAGGGACTCGCTTTATTTCATTGGAATGTATTATACCTTGAATAATTATATATAATAGTATACGAGAATTTATAGAATAAAATATCGGTAAATGTCCTTACCATCACATGGAACGTAGTAAGAAAGAACAAGGTGAATAAAGGTGCAGCGAACTTCATTTCCTATTGTGAGTTTTTACCTTTTTTCTTTGTAACCGAGAATTTTACACAAAAAAACTTCGTTAACAATTATAGTCGGAGCTGTCACGTATTAAACGATCTTTTTTGGTAATGACTTTATGATATCTCGTCAGAGTTACTCACCAGTTTGGCGAATATCTTTGATAAGATCTGTAATAAAAAAAACGTGATATTTGATTATCGATTTTGTTAAATTTATTACTTTTTTTTTCCACATCAACAAGGGGGTATCGTCATTTAATTCCACATGGCAGATTTCTATTTAATTTTATTTCGCTCGTCTATTTTAATTTTAATGTTTTTTTGTTTTTTTTTTGTTTTTTAAGTATAACGTTTTTAAATGTGCAACCTTGTTTATATTCTTTATAAATGATATAATGAACTGCATTTCGCCTCCTGTTACTGCCCGGCTTTATATCGACGACTTGAACATCTCTTTATCTTCCAGTCTTCCTTCCAATGCACAAAATATCCTCCAAAAAACAATAAATAAATTACAATCCTGGTCAAATAACAACGGCCTAGTGTTCTCTCCTTCCAAAACAATATATACGGAATTCCATAAAAGACGTGCCGTCTCACCTACTATTTCCTTCACACTAGATAATAATCCTATATCCTTTCAACCTACAGTGAAATTCCTGGGACTATTGTTTGATTGCCGGCTATCCTGGCGTCCACACATATCAGGTTTAAAAAAAAAGTGTTTAAAATCCCTCGGCATTATCAAATACTTATCAAATCCTAAATATAACTTTCACCCCAAGCTTCTTCTATCAGTGTATAAATCCATCATCTTATCTAATATCATGTACGGGTGTCCCGCCTACTCCCAAGCATGTCAGTCCTTAATAAATTCATTAGATGCAATCCATAATTCTGCCCTTCGTTCAATTCTTGGAGCTCATCGTACTACTCCTGGATCCAGTATGTGCAATTTGTTGGGGTGCCCGCCGTTGTCATACTACAGGGACTATCATAGACGATGTAATGCCCTTCTGTCCTTGACACATGCTCCTGTGGCTGCTATTAACTCCCTATGCACACCAAGTTTTTCAAACGATCCTGTGCCTGAAGTTCGTGGCTTATTAAATTCAAATAATATAAATCCAATGAACCCTATGCAAAACCTAACATTAGTTCCCCCATGGGAGTCCCCAATAATAGTATCACTCAAAAACAACTCCAGACAGCACCTAACTGACGCCATCGTAATGGCCAAAAATACAATAAATAAATACACCGACCACGTTATAGTATACACAGATGGTGCTCGGAATAACCCCTCCACAGTCATATCACCGACAGCATGTGCGTTCGTAGTATCGGATAAGGCATATTCTTTCCGCCTCAATGATGGTTGCACAGTACTAGACGCGGAAATGTACGCCATATTATATGGGCTACAATACACGTCTCTGTGTGAGCCCAACAAGAAGATATTAATAATCACAGATTCTCTGACAGCACTAGAAGCCATATCCAGCCCTAAAACAAGAAATACAATAAGCACTCAAATTCTTCGTATGATCATCGACATACAGAAGTCCGAGGGCCAGGTGACGTTTATGTGGGTCCCTGGTCACGCAGGAATACGAGGGAATGAACAAGCGAACGCAATGGCACAATCAGCACTACGAGCTCCGCAGAACAGATACTCGCCTCCCCCTTCATCCATGGCACAATTCTTTCTAGCGATAAGCAAACAAGAATGGAAGGGACAATGGACCGCCTGTCAGACTTTTCTGGCCCAGGTAAAGACAACGATCGAGCCATGGTGGCCTCCAACAAATTGTTCCCGCAGAGAATTCAGTATAATCAGCCGACTGCGGACAGGCCACACCGCAATCTCGCACGACCACCTTCTAAATGGGACATCTCCACCAACACAGTGCCCTTTCTGTATGGGAAATTTCATGCCAACCGTTCAACACTTATTAATAGAATGCACAGCATTCCTATCAACTAAGAAACTCTTAACATATAAAACACTTCCCGATATGCTATCAAACACCCAAACAGCAATAGATTCCGTCATTAATTTTCTTAACATAAACAGGATAGCTAAAACTATATAACCGCAAATCCCGTTTCGGTATGTCGTGATAGCCACAGCAGTTAAATACGGCATACTGAAGATCAGGGAATATCATATAAAAAAAAAAAAAAAAAAAAAAAAAAAAATATTTCTATAATAGTAATCATCTTTTGTGCTATCGAATGTAAGGATTGTTTGTAGTAAATCTTTCATATACCGAATTTGTCAATATTATAAATTTGGGAACACTCGAATTGCGCACCAGACCCGAAATAGTCCGGCCGCTGAGAACTCGAATTATATGCTGTCTTCAAAAAAAAAAACACTCTAATTTTATGAAATCGACGAAGGAATTAAAAAATGAGTAAAAGTCGCTCTTTCAATGACTTCTAAAATGTGTTGTCATATCGATGGAGCTCCTCTTTGCTATTTGGAATAACGGAACTACATTTCAGTTGCTTAAAAACCTCCTTAAAGGTTTGCGAAAAATAGCCTATCATCCCGCTAGCTGTGCTGTTCTTATTCTGAATATGTTTAACAATTTAGAAACGTACACATATTTAAAGGAATGATGCATAAAATAGAATAATTTATGATTCCATTATGTATATGGGTATTTTGTTATTAATAGTGTTTTATTATCTTGATTATTATTATTATTATTATTATTATTATTATTATTATTATTAGGCGATAAGTGCATCTCTACATTGCTTTCCCTTTAGTCTTCCGATAGGATTGTCAAGAAGTCCGGTAGTTTTCATGCGCGACATTAATGAGTCTAAATTACGACTGAATACAGCACGCATTTTGTTATATCGCTGCTTATGTATCGCCAACACCGAAGGAACGTTGAGGTCATTCTCGATTATACAATTACGACCTTAATATAGTGCATTTTGTTGTCATTATCCTTAGTATCTTCGACTGGAACGACTGCATCTTTTTGAGGTGAGTTTTTACGGCTGATCCATATATTTCTAAACTATATTTTCGTATAGGAACTATAATGGTGTTATACAATAACATTTTATTTTCCAGACTGAGTTTGAATTTTCTTCCTATCGGTGGATATAATTACCTCAGTAGCGACCTCAATTTTTTACATGCGGATTCCATACTAGGCGTCTGCCAATAGTTAATCCTAGATGTTTAATTAATTGTACTTGCGGTGTTGTACAGCTGTTGTAAGTAACTGGCGGACATGTTTCACGTTTATTTGTAAACGTGATATGTGATGATTTTTGTTCATTAATTTCGGTCCATCAATTGAGAGCTTAGTTCTAGAGTAATGAATAAGTGATGTTGAACGTATTTTGAAGTTTAGTGACGATCCTCGTGCTTGGCTAGTATAAATATGTCATCCGAAAATGTAGCTTGCAAAGTAAACATTGTAGTCGGTATGTCAGCCGTATATATGTATATGTACATTATAAAGAAGCGGACCAAGAACGTTACCCATTGAGATACTGACGCTCGCTAGACAAGATGCTGTTTATTTTTACTTGAAACGATCTATCGCTTAACTAAGATCTCAAAAGATGGTATATTTCAACCGAGAAAATCTTCCGAATTTTGTATAGCACACCGTCATGCTAAACGCGATCGAATGTTTCAACTACATCGAGGAACACTGCCGAGCAATACATCCCACGCTGTAAGAGCGACTCAGTTGCATCAACGAGTCTATGACACTGATGAACAGCTGAATGTTTCAGTCTAGATCCAAATTGATGGTTACAAAGATATGCATTTGTCATATTGAGAAAAAGTGGTTGAATTAGTTTATCGAACACTTTTCCAAACGTATCCAGTAAACTTATCGGTCTATAGGACGAATCATCTGTAACAACTGGCTTCCTGAGTTTATGAATGAGTAAAGTTACCGATTTTTTCCATCTGTTCGGACAGTGCGATAGCCGATGCGTAGAATTGTATATGTATAAATGTAGTAAAAGGCCTTTTTTGGCAGATGTTTCAAGATATCATTTGCTATTCCATCTTCTCCGGGGGCCTTATTGTTTTGCAAGCTTTTAATACATATACGAAGCTTGTTTAGTGTAATGTGTAATTTTGACAGTACTGTATGACGCTACTGTTATGCTGTGTAAATTTCTGGCTGTGCTGTGGGTTGGCCATATTGAAATACATTTTAAGGGTAGTCGGCAAAGGTATCAACTTTTTCGTCATCGGTTTTGGCCTAGGCTGTACCAGATTATTTAATATGATAGGATGAAACGCATGCGTTTGTTAGTACTTTCACTGCTTTCCAGATTGAACCGTCAGCATTAGTTAGAGTGGAAAGTGAGTATAACGTTCATTATTGTAGTATGGCTTCCGTTAGTTGCCTGCGAAATTCCCGATATGTTTGGTACTTGGATGGGTATCTGTTGCGTTGCCATTTTCGGCGTGCTTCTCTTCTTTTGGCAATTAACTTTATTATCTCAATGGGTAATATATCATTATTATTATTGTCAGTCAGCTTCGCAGGTCGTGTTGATTGTTTAGAGCAACTCTGTATTACATCGGTTAGACAATCAACAGCTGTATCGATATCGTGTTGTGATTTTAATTTTACCTTTAAGTCCACTTGCTTATCTATTATATTTGCAAATTTATTCCAGTCGGTCGATTTATTTGCTAATCGACTGTCTAATTTTGCTATATAGTGGAATTGTGTCTAGGATTTGTAAGACCGGTACGTGATCGGATGACAAGTCTACGATCGTACAACAGTTTTCGCGTATATTGTTTAAAAATATATATATCCTTTTGCAATAATGTACATAAATAGTTTACTTGTACACCAATGCCTTGCTATACGGCCCCTTGTTTATACGGATTTTCGCTGTAATGGCCTTTTTGAATTATGGCACTTTTTCGTTTTACGGCCCTAATGTTTCGCTATACGGCCAAAAAAAAACACACTTTCATTCGAGGAATTTATTCAATTAGAAACGGAAGGAGCACCTGGTGAGAACCAAAAACTAGAGCCTGCTGTATGCCAAGAGCAAAAAATGAAACATTTGACGAAGGTACTTTCTTTTTTTAAACAAGGAATAAACATCTTCCTTCAAAATAATCCTGACACAGAACGCAGCGCTAAAATGTCTCTAGAAATCAACTTGGTCATTACTTGTTACAACGAGCTGAAAAAAGAAGCCGAAAAAACAAGGCAAGACAGACAACGTTGGACCAATTTTTTAAACCACATCAATCTGAAAGAGTGGATAGCGATAATGACATCATATTGCAACTTACCGATTCTTACCGTTCATCTCCATCATCAGATTAGAACTTTACTTATTTCTTTAATTTTAATGACTTTGAATAAAATTTTATGTCATACGAATTTAATTTAGATATATAACGAATTTGAATTAATTTTTTTTGCTTTGAATTTTTGTTTTGTTGTTAAATGTTTTTTTTTTTTAAATTTTAATTGATAATGCATAATCACAAGTTTAATTTAGATAATGAATTTGATTTAATTTTTATCTGTTTTCGAATTTCTGTTATTTTATGTTATACATATATTCAATTCAATTTATTTATAACGAAAGTACAATACAATATACATTAATTACAAATTTTTTAAATTCGGAGTCGCTTAGTAGCGATAAAATACAAAAATTAAAACTATACACGAGAGCTCAATTGTGCATTGATAAAATAATAAAATAATAAAATGAGCGACTTTTATTTAGCTGCAACTATTTAGCCCATGTTTAAAACGTTAAATCGAGTTCAGGACCTAGATAAAGTTACTTAAATATTAAGAAATAAAAATAGAAACTTGACCTACTTTTACGCACAACATTAGTCACACATATACCCCCAAAATCGAGTACTTAAGTGAACTTCAATCGTAATAAAAGTAAAACTTTAAGATCTTACACTAAATTTAAAATAAAACTAATATAAAAATGAACCTTAAAAACGTAAATGAAATGATTGTTATATGAAATAAGATAAGCCTTTTAAATCAAAAATTACATTATTTTATAAAAAAATTGGAACAGATCCTATTTAACTTGTATGAATTTGTATTAAAACATTTGATTCGATATACAGCTTTTCGCTTTATGGCCAATTTTCCTGGAACCTATCTACGCCGTATAGCGAGGTATCGACGTATTTATAATAATCTGATTTTGGATAACTTAAGCTCTAGGATGCCGTCTTATTTTAATTTTCGCTTCCACAAAAATAATAAGGGAACATAATAATAATTACTGACGAACTGTTTTAATTAATTCGTGCCTTCTGCACTTCTTATGTATCAATAAGTACACTGATGAATAGTTAAGAAAACAATTTAAAAATGAATAATAAAATGTAGTTGGAAACCTTTCTATCGCCATACCACACGCCACGAAGAAAAATATTTTTTCCAAAATTTCGAGTTTCTGGCGCCCTGAGGTTCTAATTTTGAATATAAAAACCCGAACGACTCCAAAACCAGAGAAATATACGAGAATACGCGTATTTATTGCCTTGTTTAACATTTTTAACCAGAACACTTGCGCGGCGCCGTTAAGGGAATAAAGTTACAAGTTCGGGTCTAAATTTTCCCTATAAAGCACACTTTTATACACATGTTTGAAATACATTTTGGCAATTTTTTCACTTGGGCTATTACTTACGTGAATGTACATTTTTTTTTGCCTAAATGGTCGAAGGAGGGGTTAAATAATTTATTATCGGTAATTTTTTTATTTTATATCGAAAGCATCTGCATTTTTTTGTATATTTTTGAATTACACTTTTAAAATGTTAACCGGCATCAAGCTGCGTATTTTTGAAGTAATTTTAAATTCCGCGTCATATATTTTTACCCCCCCCCCCCGGGTAATCGATTAACTTGAAGTTATAGATTGCCGTAGAGAGAAGTTTAATTGTAATTTATGTTTCAATTTTGATGTTTATAAGTCAAACCGTTTCCGAGTTATTGGAGTTTATTTGACATTTGTGTCGTTTTCAAACCATTTTATTAGGATTGCGTACATTATAATTGAGGGATATGGGGAAAGAACTGAGTAAATCGATTTATTTTCGTTCACGTTACCGGGGACTACCTTTCAGAGTATTAAAACTGCAAGAAAACCCAATTACTCGAGAGTTATACACTGTTGAAGTTTTGGTGTGCAGGGAAAAAAACCGGTCAAGTCAAGCAAAACACGGAAAGAACCATGCAAGTCAATTTTTTTTTTTGAAAAATATGTATTTATAATTTTTTACATACAAAAATTTTCGTCAAGCTAAAACGCTTGTCGACGAATTATCCTATTTGACATTTTACCATCTTAAATCATATAAATAATACCTGATGAAAGGTAATTTAAATATATTATTACTTAATGTGGGCAGAACTAAAATTGAACAGTACGAAATATTAACAAATAGTGAACAAGACTTAATAATAATACCGGAACCGTATATGTACAAAAACAAACTATATGAGGAACAAACAATGAACAGTATGAAATGACGCAGCCGAATATTGCAATAGCCTATAATAAAAATATAAACCTGTCAATAATAGGAAAAACTCAGAATATCATTTCTCAATTAAAATAGATAATTATATTTTATTTGCGTCCTACTTTTTCCCTAATGAAAGTATCATACATTCTTACGATTAACCATTTAATCACACAATTTCAGGAATTAAAATCGATACTGTTAGGTGATTTTTGATGTCAGATCAACGATATACGAAAATTTAAACAATATAAATTATAATACGAAAAGAGCAGAAAAATTCGAAGAATTCCTATTCGCCAATGATCTAAGTGTGTCTGTAATCCTTATAACATTAAAAAACTTTTAACAGTCACAATGGGAACAGTGTAATTGATCTTATAATTGTCCACGAAACAATCAGCCGAAACACATTAGAAATATAAAAATATTACCTTCTTCAGAAACGCAACACTCAACAATATGTCTGCAGCTCTCAATAAGGAAAGATAGTAAATCACTAAATGAAAATACACTAACAGTTGACTATGAGATCTTTCAAAAACGAATTATCAATGTGCTCTACCTCAAATAAAACAAAAAATAGAACACATTGAAAAAGTAACTAAAAAGGAAGATTTAGAAAACGAAATCATAGAATTTACAAACATAATAAAAGTACTAATCCGCAATTCACTTATAAAAACAAAAATTCGTGACAAACCTTATTGGAATGGAAAATTAGAAAGCTTTAAAAGATACTAAAAAAACTAAAAAAAAAAGTCTACAAAGGAGACTATACAAAAACTAAAAATGAAACAAATAATAAAGTGGAATCATTAAGGATTAAAATTAGAAAATTGAAAAAAGAATACAAGGGGAAGAACTGCAGTCATCAAAGTATGAAAAATGGAAAGAACTGATTAACTTGTCGACAATCCGGGACAAGCCGTATAAAATATGTATGGACAAAACCAAGCAAAGAGTAGACACGCCTGCTTTTAATGTCGGTGGATGCATAGTACACGATAACATTGAAAAACATAAAATAAACTGGCATTGATGAATATTCATAGGCGCGTAATCATGGACAATTTGGAAAACTTATGTTTTAATTAATATTTTTTTTTGTTTAATAAAATATTAAGCCTTTACAACTTATAAATTTTATTTTTCCTATAACTCATATCCTCTTTCTATCATCTTGCCCCCCCCCCGGCTCATCGACTGGCGACGACCTTGGTTTCGTGTATTTACTAGGGCTGGTGATTTTAACGGGTATCCGGATAATCTGGTTAACCGCCGTATCGGTTTAAACCGATCATTCGGGTGAAAACCGTATGTGCGGTTTTTACGGGTACGGTTAACCGTATGAGACGGTTACCCGTATTAATCGCGATTTCGGTTTATGAAACGGTTACCCGTATTAATCGCGATTTCGGTTTATGAAACGGTTACCCGTATTAATTACGATTTCTGTTAATCGTATAAATCAGTTAATCGTTTTAACAGTTATATAATAAAATTAAAAATTTTTTTTAAATATATCGTTATAACTATAATTTTTTAATTGTTCGTATAGACGGTTATTTAATAAACTATAAAATTTTATTTTAGAGGGTAAGGCCGGTTAAAGGGTGTAAGAGTGCCCTTAAACCAAACTTTATAAAAAAAAAATATATAAATCTAGGGCATGAAGAAAGTAGTTAAAACTGGAAGTTTCAGACCCCTAGTCCTACAGGGGGCTCCTGTAGTCGCCATTTCGTTATTTTCTGGTTTTTTACGATATCTTAGCCATTTTTCAATCGATTTTAAACATTCTTGTTGGAGGTTAAATATAATGGAGAATTCTGTAATGGTGAAGTTTTTAAAATTTTTAGACACTAAATTCAAACTTTTAGAAACGTTCAAAATTTTTAAAATGTCATAAAAAATATTTTAAATTTCAGTTATGATGGAAAAAATATATAACGTGTTTTGTGGTGTTAACTACTTATTGAAATTTTTTCAGATTTTTAAAAGTGACGGAGAGGTTCAAAAAAAATAAAAACATGCATTTTTGACTGAAAACCATCTTGAAATTCAACTAATAACAACGTAATAGATATATGTTATGTATTTGAAGATAACATGTTTTCCTGAATTTTTTCGGATTGTTAGAATAAAAAAATATATAGATTCTGCGCGAATTTAATATTCCCATAATAGCAAATTAGGTAATACAATGACATATTATATAACTTACATTTTATAGTTTGCTTCCAGTTGAAGTTTCAAAGGTTTTTCAGACAAAAATGCATGTTTTCATTTTTTTGGACTTGTTTCATCTGTTCCTGAAGTTCGAAAAAATTCAGAAAAACATTTTATTTTAATATATGTAACATATATCTATTTTGGTGTTGTTAGTTGAATTTCAAGAGGGTTTTCAGCCAAAAATGCATGTTTTTATTTTTTTTTGAATCTCTTCCACCACCTTTAAAAATCTGATAAAATTCACCGTTGTAGAACTTTCCATTATCTTTAACCTCCAACAAGAATTTTTTAAATCAATTGAAAAATGGCTGAGATACCGTAAAAAAATCGAAAATAACAATATTAGGCATTCTGTTAGGAATAATTTTCAAGTGATTTGCTATTGCCGAAGGAGAACCATTGTAACTTAAGACGGCTTTGCAATAATTACATATTGCGTCTTTACTGTCTATGGATTTTTCAGCATGATTCCATGCCCAACTATTTTTTTTTTTGGCATCTTGAATTGAAAACGATATCAGAATAAAACTATAGCTTAAGAAAATAAATCGTCAAAACTAACTTTCAACCGCTTAATACAACTTTTTTTCCCAATGCGTTGTAAATAAATCGCACTGGTTGGAGCGGACTGTCTTTTGTAGCATAGCATCTGTTGCATTGCTGAGTGATTCACTCCCGTAAGTAGTGCGCGTACGCGAGTGATTTTGAAGTAAGGTTTTAACTGACCGAGCTGCGGTTTTCCCGTAAATAAATAATTTTTTGAAACTAGGATTGATGTTATTAAATGACAAAGCGATAACAACAAAACACGAACTATTTTAACTAAATCCCGCAATGACATTAATTTCACAACAATCCAAAAAGAAACGAAAAAACGATTATTATTATTACTATTATTATTTAATCAACATTGCGATTAATACGAATATCGTTTCGTACAATTAACCGTATCCGTGAAAACCGTAAAACCGATTTTTACCCGTATCATCGGTTTTTAACCGTAACCGCGGTTACCCGGTTTTTAACAGCCCTAGTATTTACCTTGTTTTTCGTTTTCTGTATTTTATCTTTTTTTTTTTTATTGGTTCCCCAGTTTGCCTATGGGGCAAGTATATTTATGATATATAGTTATATATATATATATATATATATATATATATATATATATATATATATATATATATATATATATATATATATATAATGTAACATATGTCTAGTTCGATAATTCATTGGTGATGTTTTAACATAGTCACCATATGCGAAATTATATTATTATAACGTGTTGCTTAACTGCATAACATAAATATATTCAAACGAAATACATATACACATAATTATTTTATTTCTATTTTTAATCTAATTATACTGTTTGACAATACATGTATAATATAATTAGTTGTTTATGCATAAATATACTTAATTAGAAGCAGTAATTAACACAAATATATATGCAATAGAAATATATACCCCTGTATTAATCTAATTATAAACTATTTGATAATTATAATTAATTGTGAAGGTTGACACACGGTGTTAGAGTTAGTTTTCTTTTCATTAACTCATAAAAGTATTGGAGTAACTTCCCGGAATTTTGTTTATTAATAATTAATGGAGAGTTAGAATTGATATTGTATCGTTCTCTTATATTTTTAAGAGCCGTACAATCTTATATAATATGTATATTGTCAATTTTATTTAGAGTGCAATATTGGCAATACGATGTAGCGATTAATTTGAATCGGTTACCGGTATTCACCAAGTTTGCCATGACCAGATAGGATTGGTGCGTTGAAGAAAGTTATATCTGAAGTAGGAAGTTTTAGTTTTTGATCTGTACTCGGGAAGAAAAGAAAAGTTTTCCTACCGGTATCATCCATTTTCCCAGCGTAATTACCACATACACGTTATTTTACATTTCATATATGTATATATATTTCTTCAGGGTTTTGAATTGCGGAGAAGTATCTAAATTTTTAATTACTTCATTGTCGTTGATGCATTTCAGTGAATTAACCTTTTCGAGGTTATTTGTAGTAATATTGAATTCAGTTATTATTGCTTTACCTATGAGAAATAAATCGAGGGGTAGAATATTGGCAATGACACACATGCTGCTGAGGAAGGAGCAGTTCTATAAAGGGATGAAATACTTAGTATGAATTTTCTTTGGTGCTTATTGACTGAATTTAGAATTCTATCGTTGATATAGATAGCAGCGCAACATCCGTAAATGGCTTGGATTATGCCTTTAAATAGGACAATTCTCTGTGTAAGTTAATTATTATTTTTGAAACATGTATTGGAACTACTGCCATGAATGATATATGGAACTTAAATATAGAATTATCTGAAACTGTTGTTCCATAGCTGACAAGCATAACGAACTTCGTAATTTCTTAATTTCGAACAAAATACACGTAGCAGCCCTATCAGAGACCAGACTGAATATTACCTGTAAAACTGTATTTCCTGGTCATCATATTTACAGGAATGACATTTCTCATAGGAGCGGAGGAGTCGCTATACTAATTGATAAAAGAATAAAGCGTAATATCGTTTACTTACCACCGTTAGGTTGTTTACAAGCTGTCGGAGTTCAAATCTATAATGGCGTATCACAAAATTATAACTCTCGAAACGGCATGTTTATTTATGCTATTACCAAAACCACCTAGATCAATGCATAATTTCTGTAATGATATCCTTTCACTAACCAGATGTTTTCTAGTAAAACTATTAATGTTACGTTTTTATTCTGTTTTAAACGCAACTGTCGTCGATCTTTTGTATTTTTTATTTATTTTTAATTTTCTTTTTTTTCAATGGAAATGAATATATTTCAATGAGAAATATATGTATATGTATGTTTAAACTTGCTCACGGACAAAGAATTCGGATCGGATTACTAACAAAAATAAAAAAGAAGTAAAGTCTAATAAAAATACTATCGTTCTATTCTTTCTAGTAATTTACTATTCAAATTTTAAACTACCATTTTAGCTACAATTTTGTAATTTTTTTATTTTTCATTTAAAAATAAAATTTAAATTAAATTGTAATAATTATGTATTTTTAAAACATTTTTAAATTTCTATAAAAGTCGATATTTGATTTTCTTTATGAAACAAAATATTTCTCAAATCAACTGCCTACCATATAAGATATTACGTAATTATATAATTTCCCTCCTAAAAATGTCTCTTTGGATTCGCATATACATATATATATATATATATATTACGAAGGATAAAATAAAATAACACCAAAAAGAAGGTTAAAACTTTACAATATTATCAAAATACTTCATAAAGCAATATTAAGAACGACTTGTTCCCAGTTTTTTCAAATTTCTTTTTTTATAATCCTTATGCAATTTATTTCGTAGAACAGGACGTTGCTTTGCTCCAGAAATTAACTATCCGATCGCGAATTCAAATAAAATCACAACAGAGATGGTTTTAAGTCGAACGAAAAAGGTCGTGTATACTCGTGTTTCGTTAAAATCGTTGATTTTAAGTCGAACGGAAAAGATCGTGTAAACCCGTGTTTCGTTAAAATCGTTATAATATAAACAAATTAGGTGTACGGACGGCGCCGTCATTATGCCGCCCGATCGTCCTGTAGCGGCTCCACCGCCGTCGCAAGATCCACCAATTCTTCCAAACACTTTACGAATTACAAGATCTACAAAAAATAGTTCACAACTAACCTCACTAATCACCGCATCGTCGGCAACCAAACCTACACCGATTTCGTCAAAGGCAGCAGAAACTACACCACCAACACCAGCAAACAATGCATTTTCTCCAGCGTATAACAAAGTGGCCGAATCTGTAAAATTCCCAGACCGAAAACAAGCCATTATACTCGATGCAGCTGATAACATTCCGCTCAGCAACTACGTAGAAGCCGTTAGCAATAAGGTTGGTCCACACAATATTTTATTTTCCTCTCGCATATCGAACAACCGTATATGTATGTATTTATCGAACAGAAATGTAGCTGATCAGTTTATATTATCTTACCCGTCTCTTACTATAAATAATATAAGTATTAAGACGCGTAAATTAATAAACCCATCCAAGCGCATAGTTCTGTCTAATGTTTCGCCACATATTCCGAACTACATACTTGAACAAGCTCTTTCCAATATTAATCTGAAACTAACCTCCCCAATCACTTTCATTAAAGCTGGCCTCACTGAAGAAAAATTTAAACATATCCTGAGTTAACGTAGACAAGTTTATGTAACATCGGATAAGATAAACCAATTTCTTATACCAGAATCAATGATCATCAAATATGAAGATGAACAATTTCGTATATTTATAACAACAGAAGAAAAGTGGTGTAAAGCTTGTAAAACTCACTCACACAACGAAACTACTTGTCCAAAAATAGAACAGGCAAAACTTACAAACCAGAAAAATTATCAGACTGGCAAACCGGCTACTAGCCAACAAAATGAGAAAGAGAACAAAATGGTAGAGGACGAACCGGCGATACAAAACCCTAGCAAACTGATTAAACCTCATGTTAAATTAAATACTTCCAAAACTCCTGTATCAAAGGAAAAAAGTGAGCAACAACAAACAGTCGCTAAACGAGTACATCCCGTAACACCAGAACCACAAACTACAATGGAGTTCACTTTCACAGACATGCAAAATAAACCTTCTGAACAAAGTAATACCGAAACTAGTTTATCAAACACCAACAAAACAAACACGAATAAGGAAAAAGAATCACATAAAATTCAAAAAAAAATTAAACTGTCAACAAAAGAGATGTTAACACCAATAGCCGAAAATATAACAGAACAAAAAAGTTATCCATTATCCTTCACTAATTTCACTATTCTAATGGATATGGTTAAAGGCCAACATGAACCATTAGATATCATACAAACTTTCACAGATGACATCGAAGGATTAAAAAGAATGTTAGCGGAAAACTACGGATTGTTGCAGAATAGAGAAATGAAAGGTCGATTTAAAAGACTACTAAAAAACCTCAATAAATCAACTGACGAGTCACATGACAGTGATTCTGAAACTGAAGAATAAATTTCTATATACGAAATTAAGAAATATATATTATTAATAATACCAGTATTTTCATATATTTTTATAATAAATGTATTCCCTAATTAAACCTCATATTATAAGCAATGGTCAAGATCTTACAGTACAATGAAAATCACTCTAGCGTAGCTAGAGATATTTTACTAACAAAAGTGATAACTAAAAATATAGATATTATATTTATTTGTGATAAGTGTAAAAGTAATTATGTACCCACAAATTTTAAGAACATAGCACACAACAAGCTTATGATAATCTATCGCTTAGGAATACCTTTAAAAACTAAATTTATACATAACAATTTTAACATTATTATTGTTGAAATTGAGGATATTACTTTTATTTTAACGTACATACCGCCAAATGGCGTATCTACTCAATATTTTCAGTTTATCGATATGTATTTAAAGAATAATAAATTAACTAAATTTATATGGTTGCGAGACCTAAATTCTCGAAATTTACTATGGGATACAGTGAATAATACGAGAGGAAAGAAATTATTAAATATAATAGAATTACATGACTTACATATTTTAAATATCAAAAACAAATATACTTTTAAGAGAAGCAAGCAAAAAAGTGTAATAGACTTAACTTTGGTAACTAGAAATTTAATAAATCGAGTTCAAAATTGGGAAGTTAGTCACGAATTAAATGCCAGTGATCATTTTTATATTACTTTTAACGTAATTTCGGCGACGAGCAAGACAGAAGAAAGTGTTATTAAAGTTATTAACTACAATAAGTTAGCAGTTAACTTAAGAAAATACAGTTATATGATTGATGTACATGTTATCTGCAATGATATACAACAAATTAAAAGTTGGTTGAATAGTTTTCAAGACTATGTCAACACAGTTCTAAATAGTTCATATTCCACCATCCGGTCAACTGTCTATTGGTGGAATACTGAATTACAAATAAAGAAATTACTGGTAAATAATTTATACAAAAAGTATCGAAACTGTAAAAACATACATGTAAAACATAACCATTACAATAATTATAAAGTAAATTTTAAGGAATATAAGTTTATGATTAAAAACGCTAAGTTGAAAGCCTGGAAAAAATTACTGGAAGACAAAAATGTCTTTGGATTAAAATACAGAATATTAACTAATAAAAAAAAAAGTATTAATATACCAATATTAGATAATTATGCATGTACAGAAAAGGATAAAGTCGACTTATTGATGTCAAACCTTAACGTAAAACCATTTAAAGCAGAAGTACATGAACCTAACGTAACCATATCGATTACTAAAGAAGAAGTTAACGTAATTATTAAACAACTTAAAAATAAAGTGTCAGCAGGACTTGATGGAATATCAAATGGATTTATTAAAAGATTTCATAATTTGTTACCAGATGTAATACCGAAAGTTATTAACGTACTATTTAAATATAGTTATTATCCTCAAGAATGGAAATTAAGTAAAACAGTTATAATACCTAAAATTAATAAAAATCCAAACTCGTCTACTTCATATAGAGCTATATCTTTGTTATCTAATTTCAGTAAAATTTATGAAAAATGTATTCTTCATAAATTAAAAGAATTTGTAGAAAATAACGGAATAATAAATGATAACCAGTATGGCGCATTACCAGGTAGATCGTCTGAATTGGCTATTCACAATATTTTACAAACAATAAGAATATACAAAAATAAAAATTACCGTACATGCTTACTTACTCTTGATATAACAAAGGCTTTCGACAGTTTAGATTTAAATAGATTACTTGCATTATTAAAGGAACTAGGATTACATAATGGCATGTTGAACATTGTAAATCGATATTTCGAAAACCGCTACACTGTATTACAAATCGGTAATTATTCAAAAAAACAAGAAACCGTTATGGGAGTACCGCAAGGGTCTGTTTTAGGACCGTACTTGTGGAACATAGTTTTCTCTCAAATGTATAACATTAGATTACCCACTAATGTAAACATTTTCACTTTCGTAGATGATATTGCAATAGTAATAGCCGATAAGAATGAAAATGTATTGGAAAATAAAGTTTACCAGGTTTATACAGAAATCGCGAAATGGTTAGAACAATACAATTTAAATATTAACGAATCTAAGTCATCTTACATGTTGTTTAACAAAAACTTAAAGGATAAAAGATTAAATTTGCTCCAATACGGATTAAATATTAGCATGGTTAGTCAAACCAAATACTTAGGCATAATAATAGACAATAACTTAAAATTTTATAATCATTTTCACTATATCACTAAAAAAATAAATACATTTTTAATTATATTTAACAAATTATATAATAATAATAACCGATTAAATTACAAGAAGGGACTAACCTTATATAAAAGCGTAATATTGCCTAACATACTTTATGGTAGTGTAATATATATAGACATTTTAAAAGTTAAACGATTTCAAAATATATTAAATAGTTTTCAGAGAACTATTGCAATAAAAATGATTAAAGCTTATAGAACTACCAGCTACATGGCAAGCGCTGTCATTGCAGGTATTAAACCATTAACTTACGAAATACAGAAACATATTAACATATTTTTAATAAAAAATAATATTAAAAATCATGAATTTCATAACGTACAGTATCATCGACCTTACTTCATACACGAACAAACCTCTTTAACGCGTAAACAGTTTAAACTTATATTAGATAAATATTATAATAATAAATTTCAGGCGCAGTGGGACCAATATAATAACGGTATAGCTAAAAATTTTTTTCCAACCATAGATGATAGACTACATAATAAAGTTTTTACGCCAAATTTTTTTAATGTACAATTTCTTACTGGACACGGTCTATTTAAAGATTATTTACATAAACATAAAATTGCACACTCAAATAACACTGTGTAGCGACGTGTAACTTTCCCGATAATATTAAGCATATCTTTTCCGGCTGTAACCACAGTAATACAGATTTTAGCAATATTAGCCCTGATCAGTTAATAACTAAGCTATTTACAATATTCAATAGTTTTACGATAGCCGAAATAAATCACCGTAAAGTACATGTACACCTGTATTAATATTAAATTTATGTATACTAATTATTAGTAACATTGTAAAACAGTCTGTCAGGGTTCCATAAACTTAAATGGAAGGGCTCAGGACATACCTGTTATTTATATAAATTTTCTAAATATATTTACCCCATCGTATTACGAATTGGGGACAAAAAAAAAAAAAAAAAAAAAAAAAAAATTACAACAAATCATACACTCGACTGATTTTATAAAAGGTCGTTTCATACCCGCCTGCAAGAGAGACGATTAAACATGTTTTAAAACCAAACCAATCCGTGCGTGCGTTTGAATCGTACTCACGCGTGACTGCTTCCAATTGGACACATATATTGCGTGGATAATATTAGTTTGAAACAATTTCCGCAATGCATCGCTCAGCCAATCAGGATACGGATTACCGGTGTATAAAGAAGTCTCACTTTCTACCTGACCACGTTTCTGTTTGCGAAGATATTCTTAACTCACTTAGAGAATGAATAACATTTATTTATTTATTTAGCCATATAACACGTACAATACCTACTTATTACATTTGTTAAAATCACTGCAATAACCTAAACTAAAATAAACTAAAACTAAATGATCCTGAACAAAGACTTCCCTCAACATTGCTTATCCCCTTCGGTTTCGGAAAATGCTCTAGTATTGTTTATTGTGTATAAATTTTGTTAAACCATCTTTGACTAATCATTTAAGTATAATGTTTTATTTTGTGTTTTTGTGTTTATGGTTTATTTATATCAGACATGAAGTTCACACGAAGCTTGTTATTTAATTTCACTATAGAATATCAGATGTTTTGTATTTTGTTGTTTCGTGTAATGATAAACGCAAAAATCTTCAAAATAGGCAGAGGTTTAATTCTTAAAAATTATTAAGAATAATGTTCACTTATTTATTTACTTTTATTTTTTTCGAGTTTTAAGACGCTTGTTCAAAGCGTCTGTTTTGTAATGTCGCAAATTATTAATTGTTCTAATCATAAAATTATTAAGCGATCCTATTTAAGAGAGGACCCGTTTAGTTTGTTATTTTCTATCCGTGAACTTCTTGCAGAAGAAAAACAGTTGCGTCTACATATTTTAATTCATTCCTGCCAATACACATGGTAACTTCCGATCAGAAAAAAGTAATAACCTGTTCAAAGATGTTTTCTTTTGTGTTTGTTAGATGTTTCGAATAGATACATAACGGAATTAGTAGCGCGAAAATCCGTACTGATTGTTAATTTACTATAAAATAAATTATAACAAAATATGAACCTCATAACAAATACAAATATCGCAAAATGACGGAGAAACATTTTCTAGCAGGGACACTATTTCCTTCGTATTTTATATCGTCAAGCTGAAGATGAGTTCTACCTGAAAACGTTTCCTCATCATTTTACGATATTTGCTATGCGGTTCACTTTGTTATATTTTATTTTAAAGTTCGTAATGAACTAAAGCACACCTATTAACCACAAAACATTCCGTCTATTTTAAGAAAAAAGAAAGACCAAACTAGATTGTCTGCCTCGAATTCATAATTTTTTAACTTGTCGAAATGTTTTTTTCAACTGTTTTTATCGATGTTCGTTTTTTTAATTTTACAGGTACTTTTAATTCAATATTAAAATAAAAAATAGGCGCATTATTAGAATTCATCATTTGTTCCGTATAATTACCTTTTTTCTGTTTGTGTTTGTGTGTGTATGTTCGTGGACGGGGCGGAAGGGATAAAAACATTATTAGAATATATGCCGCGAGTTATGACCCTTTTTATTAAAGTTTTCATTAGAAGTAGCTTCTTTGTTAAAACATGAATATCCTTTTTTTAGTATATTCGAGTGATATGACTTTTAAAATTCACGACTTTAACAATGGAAACGTATTTTAAAAAGAATTATCTTGTTTAAAGAAAAATGATTAGAGTAAAAAAAAAACAAAAAACGAAAGAGTACAATCAAAGGCTTGTAAGTTCTTTCATGAAATGAGCGTGAACATTTCAATTCGTGTCAGCATTGCGATGAGAATACCGCCATTTGACTAAACGGTTGTTTTTGCAGTCACCTGACAGTCGGATTAACTGCAGTTAAAATAAAGTATATAATTATTGCGAGAAGGTTGATATGCACAATTCAGAAAATTCCCCAAAATAAGGTTATATACCACATTTAGATGACAGAGTATGTAATTTACTTAATGGAAATACGGCGATTTATTATATATTTTACTAAGGTTTTGATGGAAAAGTTCTTTGAAATTTCAAGTACTATCCGAAGCGAAATATAATGATGATAAAAGTTATAATTACAACGAATAACTTGAACTTTTCGGAGTTCTGTGTTCTCGTCTAAGAACTGCTGCAAGGTGCGCTAAAAATTATTATTCACGGTGTGATGGTCATTTCTTTTTTGGCCATGATAAAAAGCGACGTTATGCGCATTAAGATTAAGAGGAAGTCGCATAGCGATACGGAAAAACACGCCCGAGAGATTAAGGAAATGGTTAGAAATTGGTGGATAGCCAGTGTTTGTTTTTTCTAGCGTTTTCCCGTTCATGGAATCAGTCGCGAGTGTTATACTAATTCAGTGGAGAAATTACGAACTTCCTGCGTCATCAAATGAAATAAGAATATCTTTCATTAAATGAAAATCATTGATATACACTTTTATAAACTAATAATGTATTTAAAATTGAAACACATTATTATTTTATAAAAGTGTATATCAATGATTTTCATTTAATAAGATACTAAAATACAAATTTTAATAAGAATATTTTTTTTTTTGTTATCTGGAAGTGAAAACTTTATCGGAAATTCGTAACGTTGAGAAGAAGATAATTTACGTAAAAAGTTTTCATTAACGTTCCATAGCTCGTATTTGAGACGCTCTCCAAAGAAAATGATTTAAAAAAAATCAACTGACGATAATAGCGCCATCTTTCGGAAGTAAATAAAATTACAGCTTACCTGTTTGCACAAGTGACGCAGCAAACGAAACAAATTCGCTTAGTGCACCTACGGGGTGTGTTTACCTTCGCGTTTACCTATGTAGGAGCGGATCAGCTAGTCAACTGCTCAACAGAACACAACTTCGAAGAACGATGAAAAATTCGTCAACTCTCTTAGGCAACTGTGAAATGGTTTGTTTCATTTTTTTTCTATTTAAATCCCCCTCTCTTCGTTTTCAGCACATTGAGCGGTGCGCATTTATTTCGTTACATTTGCCTGATAATTTACAAGTACTACGGCACTTTCCTGTACGATTTTGGTATCGAAATTACTAAACACGTGATCAAGTGAAGTGAATCCCATTCCTTTAGCAGGGCGTCGGGGATTGTGAAGTTAAGCTTTTTATAATGCACTAAGCACAATGGCACTAACGAGAGTAGGACTAGCGTTCTTTTTTTTCGGCCGCCTTTAATTGCCCAGATTTGGTACAGTTTACAAATATATTAGAGGTTCTTACCTTAACTCGTGTATTCATTTGTTTGAGCAATTCTTGCTGTTACATTCGCGCGTTCGGTTCGATGGCGTACGTGACGCAAGAGCACTCGTCCCCGATGAATCCCTACATATATATATGTATATGTATATCGCGGTTCCATTGCAAAATTTTCGTGACCCACGGGTTGAAATTATTCATCCATCGTTGCCCTTCGTACGGCTGATGCCGGCGCGCGGATAAGTAAAGCACTCTCGACATGGTGGTATCGGAGGATGAGGCAAAAACTCTTCGAACTCGAACGAAGAGTGCATACCGGCGTACTTTTTCTTCGACCACTCGCATCGCCGGTCGTTTCCCGTAATCAGCAATCAGCTATATCGGCACGGTATTCCGATTAGCCAAAACGGAGTTGCCCCCCATTTGTAACGGGTTGTGTGCTTGTGCGCCCGGTACCTTGTTTGAACCCGATCGGGGTCGACACTGATAGGCAAGTCGATCGATCGAACTCGGTTGCGCGCATAACTTTAACCAGCTTTTTCGGATCGACGACGAGTCACAACTGGATGCGTTTAAAGTAGTCGACGACGTGTGATAGTGGCGAATACGATTTCGATTTAAGCAGAAACACGACTGTATCGAAGAGCCTGTCGAAATTAAAGCAGCACCGTTACCGGGACACCTGGTTGGCTAACGTCGTTCGCAAATCCCCACTCATCAATATGTCCGGATCGGCTCGTTCGCCGATCCATTCCGATAACCGTACCGGTACAGCGAATGTAGCAAGTCGGACTAAATGTATTCGCTCTGAGCGCTTTAAATGTGAATTCATTTAAATAGCATTTCGTATGTGAACATAAATCCAGTTCGCATCATGAAGGGGGTAGTGTTTTAGTTTTTCTCAGATTAATAAATTTATTATTTTATTAATTAGAGTTCACCATAAACACCGAGCGGTGTTTATTAATAAAATAAATAATAAAATTTAGTATGTAGAATAAAAGTCATTATTCAGTTTTTTTTTTGTTATGTACGTGGAAACTGGGGGGTGCATCATCATTAAAAGTACTATATATCATCACGAATTTCCTTTTTTTCGATCCGCGAGGCACTTGAGATGAACGCTCGATCGGGTCCCTGTTCCGAAAAGCCAATGTTACGAATTGACTATAGATATATTTAAGAGAACAGATCCTCAATCTTAGATTACTTGTTGAAAAAGCGCGAGAATATAATATTCCAGCTGTGCTCTGTTTCGTCGATTATAAGAAAGCTTTCGACTGTGTGCATTGGTCGAAAATGTGGTCGATATTAATGGATTTGGGCGCGCCAGCACATTTAATGTGGCTGATTAAGCAGCTATACGAAAAAACTTCAGCAAAAGTCCGGATAAATAATGGGATTTACTCGCAAAAGTATTACCCCGCGCGGGGTGTAAGCCAAGGCTGTATCCTTTCACCGCTACTTTTTAACTTATATGGTGAATGCATAATGCGCAGAATACGGCAAATCGATACAGCAAATGGTACAGTCAACTGTGATGGAGGTATCTCGGTTGGTGGGATGTACATCTCTAATCTCCGATATGCGGATGACACTACGTTAGTAGCAAAAAACGGAGAGGAAATGTCATATATTCTGGATCGCTTGGTAAAAATCAGTGCAGAATATGGCCTCCAAGTTAACAAAGCCAAAACCAAAATAATAATCGTTGAACGTCTAGAGAATAACCGCCCAACAATACGTGAAATTGAGGGTATTGAAGTAGTAAGCCGCTTTACATATTTAGGCTCTATAGTGGAAAACAGCGGTGGATGTAACAATGAGATACGCCACAGAGCACAGATTGCACGCAGCGCAATGAGGCGTTTAAAAAGAATTTGGGCTGACCCGGCTGTTAGTAAAGGTGTAAAGATTCGGCTAGTGAACTCCCTCGTCTTTTCAGTGTTCTTGTATAGTGACAGCTGTCGGAAAAAGTTTCGTAGAATGTGTTCGACTGGCCCACAACAGAGATCAGCGGCGACATCTCAAACATCACATGGACAGATCATAAAATGATGACATCATTGTTGCGCTATGGGTCTTATAAAATAATATAATAGGTTTATGTGTTGTTTTTTGTTTTTTTTTGTATCGATTCCATGTAACGTTGGCAAATAAATTTTTACGCAATTTTTTTTAACTCGTAAATATCAATAGTCTCTAATCATAGTAAAGCAGACACACTAAAGCAAGAAAGCACGCAATAATCGTATTCATATAGTATTTATGATTGGCTGGTATCTAATACATTCATTTATACATTTATGATGTTAAAACTTGCTATAGTCTAAATGGAAGACAAAAAAAAGTGTACGTAATTGATTATAATAAAAAAATCTGATTAATCATCTTTATAATTAGAGAAATAGTTTTAGGGGAAAAAAACTGTTTTAAGATTTGCTCTAGAAATTTAATATAGAAACAGTAAAAATAATTATCCGATGAAGGAAATTATTTTAGAACAATATACGCATTATGATGATAATTCTTAAATAACATTAACTTTTTGCAGTTCGAAGTAAATTCAGATTACGATAATGTTTAGGAATAATTAACTTTTTTATGTATGTATTAAATGAATTTGTATAGCAGTGATTTCTTCGAGAAAATGTTCATGTTCATTGTAACTTTACAACCTTCTTACCTTTTATTTTCTTAATTTACGTTTCCGAATTGCTTATTTTACCGGCGTCTATAAGTTGTACATTGACATCGGCGACAACGGCTTCGTATCAATAGACGCTTTCTTTGTCGAATCGGAAATGAGACGATGGAAATTTTGCTTGGCTAGGACGGCATTTGTCAAATTCACGTTTCAGAGCAGAGATCGTCACGATGGCTTGTTTGATTGTTGGCTTGCTGTTTCGAACTGCTTGTTTCTTTAGTGACCAGGCTGGAATCGGATTAGTCGTATACATTCAATTTCGCACCGCTTCTCGAATTGACGAAAGTTGTTCCTTTGTACGTTCAGTTTCGCTCGTTCGGACTCGACGATGTTGTAACACGCAATCGTACAAATGCTTCGAACTTTCCAATTTCAGTTATAGTATGTGAACTGAACGGCCTGTCACGAAGGAACTAGATAAACTCTTTGCTGTCATATTCGCGTCTACACATATATTGTAATTTTAACTAACACCGCTTAATGGAAATAGGCAGCTTAAACGGGGAGAACTTAAACCACAACAACGAACTCACGCTGGAAACTGCGATGGGCGAATTTCGCACTGGGAGGGGGTAGAGTTTATTGTGGAAAGGTAAATTGAAAAACAAAAAATAATGTCTAGTATAGAGCTTGAGGTAGCGCGGTAGCCTAGTAGTTAAGGTATTTGGCTACCAGACCAGAGGTTTTATAGGTTTCTCCAAAACTTGTGGCCTTCCGGATCCAAGTCGCGCTCCCAAGAAGTTTACCACTTAGCCTGAAATAATTGACTACCAGAAAAATCCCCGGAAATAAAGGAGGACCCCAAGTAGAATGGAACTGGCCTCCCAAGGCTTAGTACGTTGCGAAAAGCTTAACTTCACAGTTTCCGCGACGCGCGGCCTATTGATGGTATAGGACTTTACTATATAGAGCTTGAACAAAGGCGGATTTTGCAATAATTTCCGCGATGACGTTATTTTTTTCTTGTTTTGGGTTTTCCCTGGGCTTGTCAGCAATGGACGATTACCCATCAACACGTGTACATAGCAGCAATTAGCAGTAACAAGGAATGGAATCTGACTAAAAATCCTATTATACCAAGGATGGAGAAACAATAACAATCAACGTCGAAAAATGCCAAACGGATGCATCCTGAAAAGAAAAGGAATGACATTGCCGAAGGTAAAAAGGAGTTAGCTGTCCCATACCATGGCCACATCTGCAATTATAGAGCCCACAGTACAAACGGAGAAAGGAATCTGGCTACAATTAATTAAGGAAAGGAAGAAACACGGAATGTTTTTTAAAAAACAGTTAGAGCCACCAAGCGATGACGTTATCAGCGTGACATGCGGCGTGATGCTTGAGTGTGTCGTACGGAATTTTTAACTAACCCTCAACCATAGTTTACACGTCACTAATATAACATCTTGAATTTCTAGTTACTTTTTAATTACTTCGGCGAAATGAGTAAACGAAAAAAAACGAAAAACGAAAATAATAAAAATAAATCCGCCAGTTTATAATATCGGAAAAATACGGATAACGTGAAAAAGCATAACTTAAACAGTGATGAAACGCAATTAATGGAATTTTTTAAAATACTTTGATCGTAAATTTTTTTTTTTACAAAGTTAATCTCGAATTAATTGAAAAATCAGTTTTCACTTTTCAGCGAAGTATTTTATATCCTACCTGTGCCATATACGGCAGTACGCACAATTATTAAATAGACACGTTCAAAAAAAAAAGTTGTTGACCCAAGACATTCCAAAAGTTCACTGTAAAATTACATAATTCAGCTTATCTAATATTTTTGTCGTCAAAGTGTTCCTCTTATCGGTCAAGAAGAACAGTTCTGTTGATTATCGAGGTAAAATTACAGATTACAATGCGAACCGAAAAAATTCCTATATACAAATATATCGATTTTTTTAGAATGTATTAACGAAATAATCGTAATTATTTTTCGCCCTTTGTTCTATTCTGTCGACGCAATAATCGCACATAGCCCAATGATATTCATACAGCCACCCGTTCTGGGAAATTCGATGATGTCGAAAATAATCACAAATACCGTGTTCATGCGATAGTCACGCCGTTAAAAGAAGACGAAATTTATAGTACTATAGGTGCAGAGACTACATTCATTTTTCATTTATTTACTTTTTTTTTTTTTTTTCATTTTTAAATAAGTTGCGGGTCCACAAGTATGCCCGTAGTGTAAGGCCCAACGCTCTTATTATCGTTTATTCAAATTGAACACATTACAAATTTAACCATACTTATTATATAAATCGTAATAGTAATATTAAATATATGTTTAAGTTTAAATATATAAAAAAAATATACACACGCATTCACCCTAGAAACTATACACAAATACATAAAGATAGTTTATATATTCAATATACATGATTTTCTTTAAGAAATACAAGCAGACAAATAGCGGGAAAGGAACGACACAAAAACAAACAAAAGAAAAACAGAAGAAAATATACAATGAAATAGATGCATAACCGAGCAAAATAAAATGAATACATTCGGGACATAGTTTGGTTTTTATTCTTTCAGCCACTTCACTACTTCCTTTTTCCACACATCAATACGCCTTTTTCGTTTAGAATATGATTCAGATAATAATTCCTCATTAATTTAATTAAAACCAAATATCACCTGTGTTATCATACATTTGCCCCTCTAGGGTGATAAATCTAATAATATATATTGTTTTCTTGTTATCCGAGTTTTTTGCCTGGATGATAACTTTATAAAATATTCAAGTAATCTATAATGGAACATCTTGGGAGGCATTTCATTACTTTCCTTTCGCGCATAATTGATCTCGAGTCACTCCGCTTCCAATGATGTTGTAGTATAAGTACACCTTTTCTGAATTTTACCTGTTTTGTTGATTTCCGTGTTCTCAGCCTCACATAATATATTTGGATTCTATATAGAATTCTAGACATAATTATTGCATTGTAGTAATATACGTAGTGTTTCATATGAAAGCGTGCTGCTTTAATTTATATTAAATACGAATTGACTGTCTTATTTTCGAATTTAAAACTTTAACACGTTTTTTCCAGTTCAAGGATTTATATGTATTCCTAAATATTTAAAATCTTTTACCTAAAGGTGGACATAAACATAAAAGAGGTTATTAGTTTCATGGAGTTCGTGTAAGCATTCGTTATTATGAAATATGATTGTCGCGACTCTTATATTTAGTACTGTTTCGGATATGTAACAATTTGGCTTTATTTATATTTACACATAACCTACCTTGTGTCTCCATTTATACTAAAATTATCTATATCCTCTTGCAGTAATTTATCCGCTACTTCTAATTTTAATAGGGCAATATCATCAGCAAAAACATATATACTACCTTTGCATTTTTAATGGGCCTGTACAATGAGTTCGTGTATATTAGAAAGAGGATAGGAGCCAGTATAATTCCTTGACCTATTTCATATTGAATAGTTTTTTCATGACTGTTACTTCCTGCGATTTTTACTACGCTTTTCCTATTTTTTTATGTAGTTCTTAAACCACATTAGTTGATTATTTAAGATACCCAGATTTTCCAAGTCATAAACCAGTAGATGTCAAACGCTCAATGAAGGTAATTATAAATTGGTTACCCATCGACAGTCCCATGTATATCTTATTTATCATCGTTCTTACCTAGTAGCGCTATGGCGGACTTTTTTGTCTCTAAATCCGTGTTGATTTTCATGGAGTAGTTTGTTTTTTACCATGTAATTTCTTAAATTTATATATCAATATAGTGTTCTAATATTTTAGCTACTTCGGGTATTATCGGCATTGGACGGTAATTTTCACATTGATTTTGCACCCCTTTTTTATGGTTTGAAAAGTTCCGGGCCTCTCAATGAAAAAAACATATTTCTATGAAAACTGCTTTATTTCTCAACATAGTCTCCATTTAGGCTCACACATTTGCTTCATCGCTCAGAAAGTCTCTTCAGAAAGGTCTCGAAAAAAATATTCATCAACACCCACGATCACACCTCACTATCATTTTCAAATCTTTTTCCTCCGAGCCATTTCTTCAAATAGGATTATAGATGATAGTCGCACGGTGCCAACTCTGGCGAATAGGGCGGATGCGGAAGTAATTCGAACCTTAATTCGTTGATTTTTGCCATCGCGACCGCAGAGGTAAGGCGCATTGTCTTGATGGAAAAGGACTTTCTTCTTCGCCAAATGCGGATGTTTTTTTGTTTTTTTTTATTTCTTCGCTTAAACACTCCGTTTATTGTTTTACCTTTTTCAAGATAGTCGATGAAGATTATTCCGCGTGCATCCCAGAAAACCGTAGCCATGACTCTGTTGAAGGACAAAATCACCTTTGCTTTCTTCGGATCTACTTGACCTTTCTCAATCCATTGCCTAGACACTGTTCTTTGGACTCTGGAGTATAGTGGCGAACGCAATTTTCATCAACAGTGATGAATCAATACAAAAATTCGGCTGTATTGCAAGTAAAGTACTGAAAGTTTCGAGCTGAGATGTCGTTTCGACGCTGTTTTTAACACAGCACCCATCTTGTTCACGCCCAAAACTACGTGTAAAATATGGTATACTGGTTCAGACGATATGCCTACACCTTCAACTAATTAATTTTGATGCGCCGATCTTCCAGCACCATTCTGTGTATTTTTTTGACAATTTCTGACGTTGTTGCTTCTATCGGGAGTCCACTGTATGGTTCATCTTCTGTGCTCGTATGACCCGTCTCTTAAATTCTGCAATCCAGCGTTTAATGTTACTTTTTGAAGGAGAAGACACTCCTTTAAAATCGAGCTCAGATTGTATTTGTGTTGTATTTAAACCTTTAAAAAAAAAATTATATTTAATCGCAGCTCGTATTTCGTTTTTTCCCGTTTTTTCCCATTTTTTACGTAACACGCGATTTATCTACTTGAAACTGTCATAAAACTGGTAATAAATTTTCACAAACAAGCTGAAACTTGTTCAGTGGTATTATGAAGGATGGAACGCGCTCGATGAATTAATCCTAACAGCGCCATCTCTCAACGAGGCCCGGAACTTTGTAGATCGTCCTAATAATACCGTTTTAAAACCCATCTGGAGAGAGCGATTGATCATCATGTTAGTTAAAATAGGAGTAAATATATTCGAGTACACTAATTTCGTCCCATCCAGGAGCCCTATGTACTTCTAGATCGTTAATTATTGCTTCTACATAATTGAGGTGTATTTGCAGGTGGAGTGAAAAAAGAAGACAATATAGAATTATCGGAGTTATTATTATTCAGTAGCTGAATGTCACATTTGTGTCTAGTTCAACCGAACGTATGAACTATTCATATCTTTTTGCTATCATTGTTTGCTGACACTATTTGCCTTTGATAAAAGTTCTGTTTAGCATTCCTTATTTCTCTGTTTTAATTTCGATATTTTCTGAAAAGGTTTTTATATCAAATACTAGTTCTATTTCCTTTACTAAGTTTGAACCGTAGTGATCTCTAATTTCCACGAAGTTAATTATTTTTTGACTTATCTATTCATTTTTAGGTTTATATTTAGTTACATTTTTACCCTCGCTTACTTCCAATTTACATTCTTTATATATAGGTGTATATATTTTTTTTTCTTCAAAAACTGAATGTGTGCGATTATATATGTCTGTTGTTAAAATGTTACTCACCTCAATGGACTTTTTTTTTAGATTAACTTTCATCGAAACAAGATTAATACTCATACGATGCGATACGTCCAATTTATGTTTCCCTGGCTTTCGAGTAATGTGGATGAATTTTTGTATGAACCCAAGAAAGCGAGTGAACCTCTCAGGCTGCATTTTTTCAAAAATTTTTTTTGGTAAATTTCTGTTTTCGCTAATTTCATTTTTCTGCTTCATTAAACGATGTTGTATTCGTTTGTAGTTCAATCAATATACACCGGTTAAAATCATTTACTTTTAATTATTTTGTAATTTATAAAAAAAGTAATTTTTTTAAAATCATCATCTTCTCGTTTACCATTGGATGCGATAAATAACGAAATTCGTATTAGTATTTAACGATCAGCGTCCTACGTTCCGGCAAAGCGGATATAAAGTATACGGGATAAGTTTTAAATTTTACGATTATATTTTAAAATGAAGTAAACGTTAAAATCTAGATGATTCTATATTGTGCGCGGTCGAAATCCTTTTTCATTTACGGTCTTTTTATGAGAAAAAGCAAAAATATTCCAAAAGTTCCTGGCACTGAACGTCTTGGTTGTGGGAACTCGCCTTTCATCTTATTATTAATACCGCCCGAGATGGTGTTGAAATTTGCTACGTATCATTTTCCGTCATCACTTGCTCGTTTTGCGCAAGTGATTCCATCCGTTCAGTGAATTCGCTCACAGTAGCCTGAATTCTTGTTATCCCGCGAATTGTAAACCAATCTGTAGTCTAATCTTTCGAACTTAGAAATAGACGTTACTACGGTAGAATTGAATTGTAGACAACCTGGTGCTTCGACCGAGTTGACCTGCTAGTAAGTAGTTTGAATTATCCTTTTGTAAAAAAAAAGGAATTGCTCCCTGCGATGTCCGTGAAACTCGCTTCTGAATCAGGCCGACGATTTAGATGTGTGCGAGAAACACAGGCTTGCTTGAAATAACGTGTTGGATGGATGATGTGCAGGGTTGTGGTTTGCCTGCGAGAGTAGTAAGAGTGCAGCTACTTTTGGATGGGCAAATTGCTTACGTAGATGGCAAGAGTCAGTTCCTACTTGCGCTGTGCGTTGGGCCGCCATACTGCCCTCGCAGCATACTGCTAAAATACATAAGCAGTCAATGCACAGAGCTAAGTTAGTTTCAGACTGCTTAGGTAGGTTCAGCTCAGTGCCGGAAAGAGTAGGCTGGTCTCCGATAAATTATGGACTGCAATCGTAGATCAAAAAACTGGATGCGTTCCTCTGGCAGGATCCGTACAGGTACTCTAGAGCAATACCTTACTTTGTCAGGGATAAAATTATAGCCGCAAAATCTTCGAACGTTTCGTTAGTGTAGAGTCATGAGCGACCTATCAATAATTGAGAATTCCTTACGAGATTACCGGGCACCGACGTTTTATTTTGCATCTGCATCCTTCCAGTGCGGTGATACCGTTGAAATTTACTTACGCGAATTCGATGGTATGCTGCGTATCGAGCCAGAGTTCATTCGCCAGCGTAGCATTCTGGGATGGTTTTGACAAAAGAGGTGAGCTAGTCGAAGGTTTCCCTCGAGTCATGATGCTTGTCGGTGGTTAATTATCCGTCTCCTATTTCCACGCATTAGGCGATTGTTGACTTACCTGCATACGCGATTATCTTCCATGAGGTCTAGCGTGCTCTAACAATATATTGCTTCCGATTAAGTTGGCATGCGAAATCCTGGTATTTTCCGGTTAGGAGCGATGGAAAGCGTTTCGGCCCCGGACGTGTACGACTCTGTGTGTTCGAACAGCGAACTGATACGCTGACGAAGCAGCGGTGGAATTGACGTCGCTGACCAATAAGACGGCGGTCGAAGTTATTGCTTTCGTACTCCGACATTATTTCATTCTGTCGGATGAAAAATCGCGCAACTACGTACTAGAACTAATATTGTTCGGACAAAAAAAATAAACAAAACATTACCAAAGATGCAGACTAGAATCTGCAAATAGCTTAAGGTTTGTCCCAAACTATAAGTAGACTGTTAAATCATTCACAAACATTGTTCTCTAACCCACTTCGTAAACGCTAAAGCATCCTCGCCCAATTGCAATAATACAGTTTATTCAATTTCAGCATGTTAAATTGAAAGGATAATCGCCCTTTTTCGAAAAAAACCAAAAACCAAAAGGAAATAAAAAAAAATCTATTTTTCGGAAATAGCACACACACACACATTGTGCGAAGTAGAAGGAAATTACTATTCCAGCGAACCAGTCTGCATCTACACGAGTAGGTCGTTTTTGGTCACGCCTTCGGTAGTGAAAGCATTTCCTCGTAAAATACAGAATACAATGTTCAATGATTTGAAGAAAGAAAAAAAATCGATTCTAACGGAAATGATGATTTAACGGGAAGTGGTTATAAAAATATTAGCATAATACATCGAGAGCTGGCAAGTCTGAGGTTGTACTACATACAACAGGTTACATGAACTCTCGCAGTCGCAGAATTATGCGATTGTATAATACGCGAAATATAACACATATTACTAAGCAAGATCGATCGTAAGATTACGGATAGTAATGGTGAAATCTCTCTCTCTAATCGAACCAGTTTAAAAAAGATGATGATACACATTCAGACACAGCCTATAATATACGATAACGAGTGATTTTGCAGTGCTATTTGTGCGAATTTCAAATTATGGAACTTATGCAGGAGGTGTGATTGAAATAATCGGAAGTGCGAAGAATGAAACAGATGGAAAAATGGTGGAAGTATCGATCGGAAAAGACATCCAATGACCTCCGCGTGGAAATGGAAAAACATTTCAAATGATAAGATAACGAGAAAGGCGTAACTTGTTACAGAAACCGCTCAACATTTGTACTATTAATTTTCGGAAAAATCGAGTTACTTTAGAAAAAAGATTATCTAAATTTTAATATATGTTTTTTTTTTTTGTAACGAACTTCCTTAATAAACGAATTCTCGCGCATGTGCAAGCAGCGTGAAAAGCGAGGGTACGGTTATGAAGTTTTTATATGCATATATTGAAACAGTGTACTATTATTTTGTAAAAAAATAGAAAGATACCAGAGATAAAGGAACGATCCACATAAATCACTGAATAGGCAGGCTTGCAACTATTTATATACGTACAAAGATAACAGAAAGTTAAAAATAATATAAATAAAAAATAAAAGAGTAGAAAACCTAATTTTTATCTTTAAAAAAAAAAAAATTGTAAAGCCATGCTGACTACTCGACGATAATTTATTACTCGCTTCGGTTGATAAAAAATTAAATGAATTTGATAGAATAAATGAAAGAAAAAAAAATTTTGATTTTCTTTATGTTTACTCATAAATGCAAAACGCAGCTTCCTATTAGAAAAGTAATATGACCAATTTTTTAGATTTATTATATAATGAGTATCGTCGATTTTCTGTTTTTAAAACTGTAATTTAATTTACAGAAATTTTTTTTATTAATATATAATATAATTAGCCGACATGTTCCGGAGCGTGTACATCATGGCGCTAGTAATAAAGTTATTCGAATCCGTCTCAATACGTAAAGCTTATTGCAATATAATAGAATAAAAATATTTTTCTTATATTTACATTTTATTTATTTTCTTTCATAACCTTATAATTAATTTAAAATTTTGTATAGTACTAACTCCGGCTTGTATTAAATTCTCTCGTTTCTTCCATTGTATAGTCGAATCAGTGTGTTATGTGACCGATCATTTTAATTATCAGTTTTTACAGATAGTTGAAAACAGCGTCTACAATGCGCTACACTTTTTCCTTTTCAATTTCTTCCTTCATCCTATTTTATGCACCATTAGAAATTTTTAACATTTCTCGAGGGAGATTATTAATCGTTTCCTTAAAATGATTTTCTGTTTCTTCTCGCTGTTTATCAATTATTTCCTGAAATATATTGATTTTTCCGGCAATCACTTTTCCATTTAAATCATTTTTATTAAATTAATGAGTATTTCAATTCCAGCTCCCATTTCATTTTTATGTTTTGCAACTCGCGTAGATAACGATGAAAGATCACTCTCGATAGCGTATTTGATTTATCCGTTTGTTTTTTAACACGTTTTTCATATGATGAAAAATGAAATTACGAAACACTTTATTTCCGTGCTACGGATGAGATCAGTTCGTATAGGTAAAGATCAATCCTTTTAAATATATCGCTATTTTTTTTTTTAATATACCATGTATATATTGTAAACATTTATTTTCTCATTTGTATTTAATCGATAAATAATTATGTTTATTTTTAAATAAAACAAAAAAATGAATTTATCCGAAAGACTAGCAATTTTCGCAATTTACGTGTATATACATGTAGTTCCATTATTTCTCTGCAGTGTATTTTTAATTTTAATCGAGTGTGTACTCTGTGTATTGTTAGTTGATTACGAGCTATGCCCGAAAATGTTTCTTTAAATTGAGGTGTATTTTAACTTATTAAAGTAAATCACGGATGCATTAAAGATTTTCGGGGCCCGGGACTAATCTTGAATAAGGGGCCTCCCTTTGGAAGAAAAAATGATAAAAAAATTGAGTATTATGTATGTGCAAACAAGCAAAAAAAAAAAAGAAAAACAACAACCTACTGCGTACGTATGAATGACTGATAAAATTAAAATTACGCTCTCCTTACAGAATAAACTTTTTTGCCTTTTTTTTTTTTTTTTTTTTTTTTTTTTACTATGGGTTCGTCAGCGAGGACATTAGCCCAAGAAATGGGAATAGAGAAAAAATCAGATTTTTATGAGGCGTGAAACATTCAACAAGAATGTACCAAGCGCCTGGATGACAGAAGGAGAAGGAAGGGAAAGAATAAATGCAGCACAATAGGGAGTAGGAACATTGTTTGATAAGAGAGAGGAGTAAAAGGAAGATTGTTCAGATGAAAGTGATGAACATTCGAACATTATGTGATCAGGATCACATACATGTTGACTGTTAAGAGGATGTAATGGACAATACGGAGATGCCGCGAGAGAGAATCGGAAAAGCGACGAGGGAAGCCAGCTGTGCCCAAAGCGGAGGCGGCATATTGCCGAGATGCTGGAGCGACGCATAAAAGGGAAGTCAAGAAACCAGGAACAGAAAGGAAGAGAAGGCTGGATGGACAAGTAAAAGGAATCCGGGTTTGAGAATGAGGAGTAGTAGGAGTTAAACCATAATTGGTTGTGCGCTGCAGAGGACAGAAGATTAATATTGACGGATGGAAAAGTAGTAAGGAACCTGCCGGAAGAAGAAGCTCGCCGAGCTAATAAGTCAACTGACTCATTTCCTTCTATTCCAGAATGGCTAGGGATCCAAAGGAAATTAACCTCGATTGCACAAAAAAGAAAGAGGTCATGGATCAAGGAACGTATAAAAAGGATTACATAATCAGTAGAGTGGGGAGGAAGAGGAGATGCAACAGCCTGTAGCACGCTTTGAGAGTCTGATAGAATAAGGAAATTACGAGAGACCTTCGAAGATCTGATGAAGAAAAGTGCATGGAGGATAGCAATAGACTCGGCACAGAAAGTCGAACAGAAGGAAGGAAGTTTAAAGGACTCAGAGTGATTTAATGAAGGACAAAGAAAGGCTGCACCAACTCCACTTGGGCTCTTGGAACCGTCCGTGTAGATTGTAACGTGGTTAGAATAGTGGGAGTTTAAGGTATGTAAAAATTCCGATCTAACGGCGTGATGCAGAACGGTTGTAGGGGGAGCAGAAGAGTAAAAGCAATTAATTGGATGAAGAAAGGAAGAAAAGTTAAAAGAAAAATATGGGAGCTTATCGCAAGTGTGAATGTATGGTAAAAATTGAAGGAGTCGAGTAGAAATAAGAGACAGAATTGGTGTTTTATTGGCACTAAATCGCCAATCCTGTAGAATGAGGGAATAAGAAGGAATAAGTGAGGAAGAGGAGATAGGAAGACGTTTAATAAGGAAGCGGTAGCCCAAATAGGAACGCCGAATAAAGAGTGGAGGAATGTGGGTTTCCGCTTGAATAGCAGGGATAGGAGAAGATTTCTGAGCTCCAAGACAGAGGCGGAGGCAAGTATTTTGGACGCGATCGAGCTTGGAGAGCAAAGACCTGGAAGAGTTACCATAAATAAAACAGCAATAATCTAGAATAGAACGGATACAGGATTTGTAGAACATGAGCAAAATGCACGGATCACCTCCCCAGTTCGTATGTGAAAGGGACTTAATAAGGTTGAGCCTTTTTAGTGATGACACGTATATATAGTTAATATGCTTGTGGAACGAAAGACGGCTATCCAAAAATACTCCTAAGTAACGGAAATGGTTAGCCAGGGGGATCGGATTACTATTTAAGGAAAGACTAACTAAGTAGGGGTCAAAAGGACGAAGAGTAAAGACAACAGCAGAGGATTTCGTTGGAGAGATAGACAGATGAATATTAGATAAAGCGCTTTCCAAAATCGTTAAGTAATGTTGCAGCTGGGAATTAGCGGTGGAGATACTACGATGGGTGGAGTAAATGAGGATGTCGTCAGCAAAAAAAAGGGAAGAGGAGATTGTTGACAGAGAAGCAGTTTTTATAAGGTAAATGTTAAAAAGGGTTGGACTTAGACAAGAGCCCTGCGGTAGTCCACGAAAGACCAGTCTAGAAATAGGTTCGAGCGGAGAAGAGAGAAAGATAGTCCTAGATTGGAAAAGGCTAATGACAAGAGCAGAGAAGAAGGGTGGAATATTCAAGGAGAGCATGGAATCGAATAGGGTGGGAAGGTGGACATTATCGAAGGCAGCAGAGACATCGACGAAGGAAGCAATGAGGAATTTTTTGTTGATAAAAGATAAATACACATCTGACAAGAAAGTACTGATACAATCGGGAGGGCCGCGTCCAGGGCGAAATCCAAACATATTATTTGGCAATACTTTATTCCCTTAACAAATTGAATACTAAACATATATTGAACGTCAAATAAGAAACTTTATGTGTACATTTATATATGTTAATATTTGTAATTTTTTATTAATAACATTATGTTTTCATTTTCTACAAAAAAATATTTATGTATATATATATATTTAAATTTTTTTTCGATTTCAGCTTCAGTGGACTGCGCTAAACAACTAAGTCTTTATTTTACATCTTGTTCTTTTTCCTTCCTTAACATCAATATTTCTTAAGACCTTCCACATTGAAAGGCATTCTTATGGCTTATCGAAAGCGATCTATTCTGATTTATTTTAAACATCGACGTCGCAACTGCTTTATGAAACCATTCTTTATTAAATATTTGTGTTTCAGTAACATCCATTAATTTCATATCCTTTTCACATTCATCGAAAATTAAATATTATAGGTAGCAAAAAAATAACCGTTTTTTTTTAATAAAAATAAAAACTTTATTTATGATGTATATTATCTACAGCGGCAGAGCCAGCGATGTTGCACAGAGGTAGTATCGCTACAGCGGTTTCCAAGCTCTAATGTTGATGCACTCATGCGATGATTTTGATCATGTTCTTTTCTTTATACAAGTTAAACATTCATATTTAAAATTCCGTAATTGTTTATGTGATCAGAAAAAAGTGAATTAAACATAGAGTATGATTTATTAAATTATTTGAAATACAAAAATATATAGGGGAAAGTGGGGCAAAATCGGGACCCTAAGCTATTATCGTATCTAGAAAAGCTCCTGCTATATAGAATTGGATAAAAATTACTTTGTAGGTTAATATATTTGTATCTAAACTGAAATAGAATCACTTACTTAGGCAAACTCTATTAGATGTGCAGAGAGAGCGTTTACCAAAAAAATTACATTTGCCCGGTTTTGCCCCACCAAGTGGGGCACAACCGGGTATGCTTTTTAGTGATACCTGATTTTGCCCCACTTATTCCAAACATAAATAAAACAACAAAAAATATATAAAAACCGAATCATTTATTGACAAAAATCACACACAAAAGTGTCATCTTCTTCATTAGCATTACAGCAAGCCTCGTGTGCCTAACATAAGCAGTTGACATACATCCAGACTTCGTTTTTGAAGCGAGAATATAGCTCGTTACAAAAGATGCAAGCTCCGTCGTGTTCGTGATCTTCTTCTGACGAAGAATCACTGACCGGATCTGCGACCCGCTGATTTTTAGACTTTTTCTGCCTTTTCTGCTTTAATTTAGTTTGGGAAACTTCATTTCCCTTACGTTTTCTTGGAACTCTCTTATTTGGAGACAAGGAAAGTTTCTTTTTGCCTTGATTCTTTGAAGTCTGGAGCATCTCCAATTCTAGTTTGTAAGGCGAGGAAGTCAATATCGCAGTCTTTCCTCTTCTGTTCATACTTTTTGTTTCTTTTTCTCTAAACAGTTCTTTGGGAACTGGCTTTATTTCTTTCGGAGAAACGGCAAATGAAGTGAAAGGTACAGAGCTCTATCAATTACAAATATGGACGGTTGGGCTCTATTTTCAGTAGATGGGGGTGATCGGAGTTCCTCGACTGTGGTTGCAGATCGTTGGGCAGTTTTCCTCGATTTGGATTCGTTCATCTGTAGGTGCAAATTGTTGTATTACATTCTCTCTCGTAGAGCTTGGCTGGAGTCCATCATCTGTAGGTGTAGATTGTTGGACTACATCGTCTCTTGAGGAGTTTGGTAGGATTCCATCGCCTGCAGCTGTAGACTGTTGAGCTGCAACTTCTACCGACAAGCCTGGGTGGATCCCAATATGTGACGCGGGGAATGGTTCTTGAAATTTTAAGTCTAACAGAATTGAACGACAAATACAACGCCAAATCGAACTATCCATTCTTATCAGTAACGCACACCACGATCTAGATCGCCACTCTGGCGCCGTACACAGCCGAATTTCTCACGAATTTGTCGATTTAGCGTTCTTGCCGGAGAATGTGACGTTGCACGCTGCTCGAGGAAGCCCGAGAAATTGTCAAAAAAACGGAAAAATAGAATTATTTAGAAAATCATCATTATCATTTTTTAATTCGGGCAGTGTGAGAAATATAACGTCATGGTGGCCGAATCCGTCTCAATATGTATAGTTTTTCTTTTGATTAATATTATAACTTCAAAAAATAATAAGGGGTAAAACCGGGTACTACCCGGTACTGCCCTACATCTTAGTACCCGATTTTACCCCGAGCAGACCATAATCGAACAAAATGGTGTCGTCACTCGGCGATGACTCAACATAAACAATTGAATAAACCTTAGAAATGTTCTTTATACTATGCATAATCAATGAAATACTCGATCATTATATGTTGCGTAAAGTCAAATGTGATTCACTGTACTTGAAATCAATACAAAAGTCGATAATATTTCACCAATTTTCAATAAAAATTATTCCAAGACACAAAAACACACGACGCGCGTAGTGAACCTGTTACAGACTATCATTGCGTTAGGAGCTACGTAATTCACTATAAAATCCGTTGATATCGCCTGTAGTTATGAGGTACCCGATTTGACCCGCCTACCCGGTTTTATACAACTTTCCCCGACATATATAACATCAGAAATCGATTAGAACTCGCTTTTATTTTAAATAATTGTTATACTGTTCAAAATGAAGTGTATGTTAAACTTTCAGTAAAAATGAAAAATAAAATATTGTTAAAATTAAGAATATTTCAGATCATAAAACATTTTTACATAGCAAAATTTGCAACGATTGCATGGGTATCACAATATTTGAATAGAGAATTGTTATTAATTGATTTATCGAATGTTTATTTATTATTCTATACGTACTGTTGTATTCCCGGGACGGTATATACCGATAGATTATTTCGCGTAAGTCGAAATAAACCTAGACGAAGCTAGCGATATTACACGTTTATTTAATATGACAATGATACAGATCGCGGTTACGTGGAAATAACTGATAGAGCCCAAGGCCGTGTCCACGGGGTGGATTTTGGGATTTAACCCCCCCCCCCCCCCGAGAACTGAAATAGCTTAGGTACTTCATTAATATTTTATGCAAAATTTTTTGTTACGAGTATAATCAATAACATATGTAATTTTTATTAATGTTTATACAGTAATTCGTTTATTTAAATTATTAATATATAAATCAAAATGATGGAAATTATTAATAGCATGAATATTAGTGAAAAATGTATTTTTATTTATAAAATAAATATGCGAAGAAAATTTTCAAAACCCCCGTTTCCAAAATTCTGGGCACGGGCCTGATAGAGCCCTATGTAAGTCTGTAATGGCACGATTAGAACAATGTGATGCTAAGACTGCTAAGGTCCCATCGGACCGACTGGTCTAGCGAATCGGTTATTTCGAGTATCGCCAAGTATACTGAAAAAAGTTCCAAAAAGAAACAAACCTTTATATATATATATATATTAATATTCGGCAACGACGGTCCGACAAGTCGATACGTCATTCGCGATAAACGGAGAAGTAGCGAATATGCAGCGTAAGCGAATAATCGGTTACTTCGATCGTGTATTAAGCGATAATTCGGCGCGTACGGCGGATATTAAAATCCGGTGAACGACGATATGACGAAAAGTTGCGTCATTCGCGATGTAACTTGTAATAACTGAGAAGTAGTAGATTCGCAGCGTAAGCGAATAAACGATTATTTAGCCTGCAAATACAATTAGGCGAGAGAGAGAGAAAAAATAGGCGAAATGAATAACATTTGTTTAAGGAACGATATGGAAATTGGTAACGTACTGTTGTACGTTAAATGATTCATTCGTCTTTTTAACGCAATAAATTAGATTTATCGTAGAAAATTTCTGTAAATATTCATTTTATATATAGCATTTAGTTTATTGGTGGGGGGGGGGGAGTTTTATAGAGAAAAAGTATATAATTGTGTATTAATGAGAAGTCATATATTCTATTTTTTTTTTTTTTGTGTATAGAAATTAAGAAAATTATTTTTAAAATAAAAAACGCAAATCTGAAATCTCGCATTTTTACAGTATTGAGTATTTTGGGAAAGTAAACTTCAATTTTGCACGTGGAAAAATCAATTTTTTTTTTTCTATTTGAGAGCGCGGGGCTCCCCTGGAGGCTGGAGCCCAGAGCTATAGCCCCCCTTTAGAATCAGCCTTGAAGTAAATTATTTAATATTTATTTTTGTTTGTGTAGGTGAATACATCCTGTTTGTTAAAATGGTATAATAAAAACTTTAATAACAAACAATATAAGTTTTAAGTTTCCTTTAAGTTAGTGTTAGCTGATGATGGGCTATGCCCGAAAACGTTTCTAAATAGGTATTTATCTAATTTATTGTTCCATATTGTTTGTTATTAAAGTTTATTTTATTATATTTTTGTTTGTTATTGAGGTATTTACTTATTTTATATTTATGAATATATTATAACAAACAGGTATGAATTTATCTACATTTAATGGCGTCGATTGGGCAATATGTGTATTCGAAAGTTGTTTTTTTTGTAAAACTAAACTTATGCCAATAACATCTATTTTTTAATGTAATTCCTAAATATGCGACAGTTAAAATAAAGAATGAATCGTATTACACAGCGATAAAAACTAAAACAAGCTGAAAAATTTTGGACCAGAAATTTCATATTTAATACATTTATTTATCGAATTTACACTTGCGCTAGTAATCAATATGAATAAAAAATTACAAACATAAACTAAAAATACGAAACAGAATAGAGTAAAAATGCAAATTAAAAACAATAATTATTATAATTAAAACGGTTTATTAATAAAAAAAAAAAATGTTCGTATAAAAGGGCAGTAATACTTAGCAGCTAGTTTATAAGCGGGGTTAGTTATTCATTTATTCACACCTACTAGTAAGCAGTGTTAACAAAAAATTTCAGACCTGAATTCAGAACAACTAAAAAAACGAAACAAAATAAAGGGAAAGCGTGAATATAGAACGTAATTATTAAATGTTCGCGCAATTTAGTAGGATGCGCGATAGGTGCTGCGATTGGTGTGTCGCTCAGAACTAGTGTCCAGGTGCCGATGACCTTCTGTTTACATTCCGGCTAGTTTTTGAATGCCGTAAAATATGTGCCACGCTACACATTGATTATTTATAAAAAGTTTTATTTGTACGTGCAAAAATTAAATTAAAGAACCCGAAATTTAAGCGAACTTTTTTTGTATTGGCGGTAAATAACAATGACGGAGAAGGCTAATGCGTAAAATTTTTGAAATTAACCCAATCTATAATTTAAATATAATAAAATAAAACTCGATTGTGCACCGTAATCACCGCAGTAGGCTGTTGTGCGCATATTTTCAGGTATTCGCTTCGCGGGCTAACCTTTCGGATTTTTAATTATCCCGATTCCAACGTCCGCATTGTGTTTATTTTATACGCAGAGTGTCCCGTAGGCATTTCACCGCCATTCCAGGTCACGGTGGGAGTGCACTCCAAGGTTCAGCATTATCGCCGCTACTATTCATCCTCTGTATGGATACCATAACCACAGACCTGCAGACTCCCGTACCGTGGACATTGCTATACGCGGATGACGTGTTATCCTGGCGGATAAAAGCAATGAAAATTTAGAGAAGCGCGTACAGATCTGGAAAAATAGATTACAGGAAAATAGACTTCAACTTAACATCGGGAAAACTGAATACTTGGAATGTGCAGAACCTACAAATAAGTCCATCAAAATAGATAACACGGTGTTAAAGAAGACCGTTAAGTTCAAATACTTAGGCTCAAATATTACCTCAGATGGGGATACACAATGCGACATAGATTCCCGCGTCCAAACAGCATGGATGAAATGGAGGCAGCTAACCGGGGTATTATGTGACGAGAGAATACCGATACGTCTCAAAGGGAGGATTTATAAGACGATTATCAGACCGGCAATGCTATATGGAGCTGAATGCTGGGCGACAACCACAAAAATGGAACAAAAAATTCATGTGGCTGAAATGAAAATGTTACGCTGGTCTCTTGGGCACACACTCCTCGACCATATCAAAAACGAGGATATAAGGGAGCGTATAGGAGTTGCACCTGTACGTTTGAAATTACGGGAAGCGAGACTCCGACGGTACGGTCACATCATGAGGAAAACAGGCAATAGCCCTGTGAGGATGTTAATAGATTGTTATAATTGGAGGAAAGCGACCACGAGGAAAACCGAGAAGACGGTGGATAGACTCTGTCAACAACGACATGGTGGAAGTCGGTGTTGGGATAGAGGACGCCGAGGACCGTAGAAGATGGAGAAGACAGTGTTACCAAACGGACCCCGCACCGGAACATTTTAACGATAATAATTTAAATCATTCGCATTCATCATTAATTTAATTTTGAGACTGTTAAATTTTAATATGTTGTAAATTCGCAGTTTTCCTGTATTCTCATGAGGCAAATAGGCTGTTTTTTACGCGTCTGTTTGCGAACCAGTTTTTTCGTTTCTCTTTTCCGTTGTCACCGAAATATGTAATTAGTTATTTTAACTACTGTGTCTTGTGCAGATATTATTGTTTGCTAAATGGATCTATTTCAATAAGTTAAAATTCGGTTTATTTCTGAGAATTACTTAAAATTAGAAGTTCCGTTTAAAAAAATGTTCCATATATATATATATATATATATATATATATGTAAACTCAGCCATTTTGGTCTCGGAAGGGGCTGTGCCCCTTGAGTTTCTCTTCTATAATTTGTATAAAATGATCAAAATTGACAGCGTTATTCTTACTGGCATCAACACAAAAAGAAAAATAACATAACCACAAAAATCCCATTCTAACATTTAACTTTCATTATATAAAATTCAGACATTTTTTCGTTACATTTTTTAAATAACAATAACAAAAATCCTATAAAATATAACAAACGTTACATAAAATTGGGACATTTTTTCGAATGAGGAGTAGCCTAAGAATTACGTTGTAATTAATTTATATATATACATGTATATGTACTATATATTGGACGAAACATTAATTGTAACGCCACAACAGTACCATTCAATTTGTAATCTAACATTCAATTCAAACGGTAAAATTAAAAATTTCATTTTCGGTGAAAGTCAGACCGAACATATATCACGTAATAATTGAATAAACTAAATCTTTGCACATTCGATTACTAAAAATTGTTCAACTTATGTGTTTATAATGTATTCCGGGAAAAAAAATAAAATAAAAAATGCTGAGCAATCTTGTCTCATTAGGATATCAAATGTTTTCTAGCCTATAGAATGCAAAATTTTTTCTGATCTTTTGATAATATACCAGTTCTCTGTTTTGCCCGGGGGGCAAGAAATATTTAAGAATTATACATAATAATATTAATAATAATGATTAAAAATTAATTCGAACAATTAAAAAAGGAACAAAATAAATATCAACTGAAAACGTTAATGATTTTTTTGTCTAAGAATCATTCGGTATAGTTTTTTTTTTTTTTTTAAATTGGGCTCGTCAACCGAGGACTTTCACCCAGAAACAATTAAGGGAAAACTCTACATTCTTCTTCAAAAAAATCCCATCCTCTAATCTCTTGCCTTTGTGTAAATATTTCCATCTCAGATTTTGGTCGGATATATGTACCTTTCCTCCTTTTCTAATTGTCGTTCTTTTTATCTGTCCGTTTAGCCTAATCTTCCTCCTTCAAATCCTTGGTTCCTTGGCTATGAGTAGGCCTTCGACCATATAAAAACATGCCAAAATTTTACAAATCCTAAAAAGATATAGAATTCACATCATCGAGGATATACAGATATCACACAACGTACATATATGTATGCAGCAAAATGCGAATGTTATTGGCAACGGTGGTCACCCAACAGAAAGAGTGTATACAAAATCAAAAAAGGCGTGAGGCAAGGCTGCTCACTATTTCCAAGACTGTTTCAACGCATATGCTACAGAAATAACAAAAACCAAATTCTTTCAAAACGTAGCATTCAGAGTAAATGGTGAAAAAATGAATACTACTATGCAGACGATCGTGGGTTTATTTGAAGAACTCCAAACCAGTTGCATAAACAAATTGAATAATGATGGCAAAAAAAGTACGGGATGAAGATAAAACGTTAACAAAAGTGTAATGGAGATCTGCAAGACAAAAAATAGAAAGTGAATGGAGTACCGATAGAACGAGTAATCTCGGAGTCGTTATATCTGAAGATGGCAGCTATGATGTGTAAATAAGAGCGAGTATGGCTAGAATGGCATTTAACAATTTGAGAAGAATTCTAAAAGACCGGAAAATGAAAATGAAATTGCGCCTGAAAATTCTGAAATGCTACGTCTATATTAAGATATGCCGCAGAAACGTGGACAATAACACATAGAAAGGAGACTAAATGCTTTTGAAACGTGGGGACATACAGAAGAATAAACAGGACAGGTTGGACAAAGCAGGAACGAGGAGGTGTTAAAGAGCCTAGAATTGAAGAATTGCATTTTGCTACCAATGATTGAAATAAACGGAACTTCTGCCAAAATAAAATATCAGAGGACACGAGGTTTGCAAATGGAAAGGTTTCAGATAAAGTATCAAGAGGCAGAAGAAGAATTACGATGTTGGATAGGATGGTTTAATCGGATGTCGACTGTAACCACCCGCACGAGAGATGCTTATTATTAATATTAATAATAATAATAATAATAATAATAATAATCATCAAATCAAATCAGAATCAAATCTTTATTATTATTATTATTGTTACAAAACCCTCAAATGCGCTATATAGCACCAGTAGTGGAATTTAAATTAAAAATTAAAAAAAGAAATTACAATAATCAAATATCACAAAAATAATTAGAATAAAATATCTGAATAGTTAAATGAAATAGCTCTTACAAAAAAAAAAAAAAAAAAACAAATACATGAATAATATGAATTAAATAAAAATGAAGCTATCATAAACGTAACGAAATTAAATTTATCAGAATATAAATCTATGGATTAAATTTAAAAGTTATATATACTCGTATTTAACCTTTCACTAACGCAGCCCACACATTCTTACAAAATTTCAGCTCTAACATGTACTACAGTTGTAATAACCAAATAGAATAAAATAAAATAAAAGACAAATAATAAATAAATATATAAATAAATAAAATAAAATAAAAATAAATAAAGAAGTAAACAAAACGAAACAAAACAAAACAATACAAAATAAAATAAATAAATAAATAAATAAATGAAATAAGATAAGTAAAATGAAATAGTAACCTTAATGTAAACCCATAAAAAGCATACATTAAAATTTAGTACCCAAATAACGACATATTAAAATTTATTATATTAATATTAATATTCTAATTTACAAAACACTTGACTAAACCTTGTTAGTAAAAAAAGAATTAAATACAAGAAGATGTAACTCTGTTATTTTAATCTGTCATGTAATACATAATTAATTATTCGCTTACGTCTCTTTTTGAAGTTTATTAAGTCAATTTTCAGATCACGAGGTAAACAGTTAAATAGTTTGGCTCCATTATATATAGCTTGTATTCGGGAGTGGTATTTATTGAACCGTGGAACAAAGGCAAAATCTGTATTGGTTGATCTTGTTATTGATTTTGTAGTTTCTACTTGAAATTTAATCTTGTATTTAAAAACAAAGTTTATAGTTTGCAGGGTGTATAATTCTTTCACACATAAAAGATCTTTGTTAGAAGGGGAGAACCCACTATTTTAATTAATAGTAATAATAATAATAATAGCGAAAAATGAAATTGAATGTTTAAACAATGTCGTAGATTGGTAAAACTAACTCGGCGCTTTCTCGAATATTCTTAAACAAACCGTTACGCAAAGAATATTTTTAATATAGACAGGGCTTTTTATGATACGAAAAAGTCTTAAAAATCGTCGAACATGAAAAATGTACACGAAACGACCGTCAATTTTGTCAGCATACTGCATTTCGAACGAAAAGCGATATTCTAGCGCCGCTTTTGTCATTTATTATATTTCGGACCTGTGAAAGTCGGGCGTGCAATTCGGAGGTTAGTGACCTTTTTTCAATTCTTGTGGTAGGTAAACAGATTCCGGCCTGCTTGATTCTTCAATACAGCCGACACCTACTGTATATTAAATTAAAAATTTATATTATGACCAGCTAGCGATTTTAAATAATTAAAATAAATCGGTTGCATAGCTATTCTCGGATTGCTGTAATTCCATCCAAATAAAATCAAATCAAAGTATTTTTACGAAATTATACAAAATAGGATACTCTTAAAATTAACTAAAATAATTGTTAACGCGCTAATGGGACGCGGGTAGCGAAATATAAACTAATGTGCATGTGTCTAGTTTGTTTCTCTCAATCTCTTTTTTTTTTTTATTATTATTAAATAAGCTTAGAAACAGATAATTTATTAAATTAAATTAAATTAAACTCTATTTTGGAAACAGTTACTTAGCCCATGCTCACGAACAGTATGTTTGTGATGCGAATCACGTGCTCTTCGAGTGCTCCAGTTTATCTCGCGAGCGTGAGTTACTTCATTATCATCTTTTAAAGCTCTTGGTCTTCCTGCTCCTTTCAACACCTCTTATGTTCTTTCTCTACCTATTCTCTCTGTTGTTCCTGTCCTAGGGGTGTTCCTTGATTCCATTGTCGACAGAATAAAAATATAATTTCTATTCTATTCCATGTATCTATTCCTTTTTGCTCTAGGATAATGCTCTTTGGTAGCAAACCCAAGGGAGGTAAAAAAAAACAAAAAACAAAACGTGTTATTGCCTATTACAAATTAAAAATCCGAATACAAAAATAAAAATTAAAACTTCTATCTTAGACGCATTTAATATTTACACTTGACGGCTATCACATTTATAAATACAGAACATACTCAACATGGGAGAACTCCAATCACAATATGCAAAGTTAAATATTAAACTATTACTGAACTAATAAATACAGTTAGGGTAGCACTGTAATTACATTGAAATAAAATAATTCTAACGTTAAGGTATATATTTCGACGCCCAAAAAAAAAAAAATAATTGAAATAACCAGAACATTCGGAATATACGTTTGAATTATTTTAAAGAATGTCAAAAAAAGATAACAGAGAAGTATTTTATCGGTGCGCTGTTTACATGACGCAAAGAAAAGTTTTTTTTTTTTTTTTTTTTTTTATTGGCCTGAACAAATACAGTTCACTTGGCCAGCAAGCTACACTATGAATAGATATGGAAAATTAATATTAACAGAAAAAGGAATAAAAAGCAGAGAAGGAAATTTCATTCTATTCTACATTATGGCCGCAACTACAGAGTAGTGCCCACAATGATCAATGAAATTAGCCAAAAAGAAAAAATAAATAAAATAAGAAATCAAAATAGGTTATCATTCTACAGTATGGCCGCAACTGCAGAGCAGTGCCCACAATGCGCAATGAAATTAACCAACGAAAAACAAAGAAGAAATTAAATTGGGTTATCATTCTACATTATGGCCGCAACTGCTGAGCAGTGCCCACAATGCGCAATGAAATTAACCAACGAAAAACAAAGAAGAAATTAAATTGGGTTATCATTCTACATTATGGCCGCAACTGCAGAGCAGTGCCCACAATGCGCAATGAAATTAACCAAGGAAAAACAAAGAAGAAATTAAAATAGGTTACCCTTCTACATTATGGCCGCAACTGCAGAGCAGTGCCCACAATGCCTGATGAAACTTAATAAACAGAGATCAGATTTTTCTTTCAGAGGAGAAAACAAAAAACAAAAAGACAAAATGAGAAATACAAATTAAAAAATTGAAAAATTCCCATCTTACAATATGACCACAGTTGCCTGGCAATGTTCACAATGCCTGATGGGAAAAGGAAGTTGTAAGAAAAATAAATAATTGAATAAAGAATGTATCAAATAGACTGATAAAGAATAAAATGAAAAAATCAAAGAAAAGTTACTTAATTATAGCGATATACATAGTTTACGATTATACTGTAATAAATGATGGTGTTGCCAGTAATAACAATGTTGGGCATTTTTATCAAATAAACCGAAATTATACTATACTTTTGTTAAGCTGAAAATTAATATGGATTAAAATTTATTATTTGTATAAAAATCAAAGCAAGACATTATGTATTAATCGATCTGAAACAATTAACTGATATGACAACTATCGATTTATGACATATATCGAAATTCTAATAGGTTTACATCATTTGAACTACTATTGTTTACATATCTAAACTGGCGATTTACTTTACTACATTTTGTTGTATAAGTAATTTTGTTATTACTATGTTTGTAATACTTAGAAATACTAAAGAAATACTTATGTTTATAGTTTTTGTGCAGACTCTATTCGTGCTTTTAATTTTGCAAAATATTTACAAATACTACGTCGTGATATGAGATTTAAAAAGAATAAATAAATAGATAAATAAATGAATATATATATATATATATATATATATGTAGTTATGATTTAGTGCAGTGAATTTTACTTCAAATAACGTTTTTTTGTTTTTAACTATAATTTATTTTCACGTGCAGTGTAGTGACTTGAGATATAGAATATCCAGCGTGCAATGTGATTTTATACAAGTATTTAATCGCAAGTACTTAATCAAAGCCGAATATTATCTTATCCGCTTTCAACTAGTGCTTTTAGCCGAAGCTGAGAACTCGGATCTTTCCTTTTGTAACTCCTTCATGTAGCAATGTTCCAAATCTTCGTTATTCGTACCATTCCGCATTAATCGATCGACGTTTCAACTGACCACCTCTAAATTTTTGGTAAAAATTCTGAATTCCTGTTAAAGAAAAAACACGTATTTGAGGAAATCTATTTCCGGAAAGGCTGGCGTCTAGAAATAAATCCGTTTCGAAAAGTTCGTAATTCGGAGGGTTCATTACGCTTAATTGTCCGGCATTCCCCCATAGGCCAAAGATTAGATAGATCCCGGTACGGCCTTCCAAAGTGTAATACGATGTGAAACGTTTTGAACTGTCATGCAACGTACTACTTTAAGAACAGCTTTCTCAACACCATGTCGACTATCAGCATACTATCAGTTGCTTAGTTACATTTTATAACACTTCCAAATTCGTATTCGATGAACTAAAAAATGATTTTCTGCAGAGCTTGCTTCAAACTATTTAATACGGCGTAGATCAGAGTACCACATTGGCCTCTATGCTTAATCTCATTTACACCAACTCGTTACACAAGCATATTAAAAATGCAAAGGTATACACTTTTGCTAATGATACTGCTTTATTAATCGAGCACAAAAATTTAGAGATCGCGGAAAAATTTATAACAAGAGGATGTAGATAATTTGAGTAAATGGGCACATGATAGGAGATTATTTATGAACATAAACCAATCAAAAGTATTACGCATTCGGAACAATTCTAAACATAAGATACGCGATCCACAAATTGTCCTCCATAATAATGATTGCCTTCATAAGCTTCATGTAAATAACAATACCCACATCTTTTTTTCTATCCACCGTTAGAGAACGTACATGACTTTAAATATCTATCTATCTATATATATACTATATATATATATATATATATATATTGATAAATGCTTGAACTGGAAAACACACATTTAACGTTTACATTCGAAAATAAGACAGACAATTTCAGCTTTACATAAAATAAAGCAGGTACTATCGAACACTACGTATATACTATAATTCAATAATAATGTCTAGAATATTATATGGAATTCAAATATATTATGTGAGGCTAATAAAACGGAAATAAATAAAATAAGTAAAATACAGAAGAGGTGTTTGAAAATTGATACTCCCCTACTGGAAGCAAATCGACTTTAGATCAATTATGTATGGAAGGAAATCAACGAAATATCCCCCAAGATGTGTACTATTTCTATTATAGATCACTAGAATTTAATGTAAATAATATAAAATTACCATCCAGGGAAGAAATCCAATTAACAAAAAACCAAAGTAATACATATTAATTTAGTAACTAAGAATTTTCAAATGTTTAACAATTTTACCATTACAGAAATTAATTTCCCTAAGCAACATATACACTTGTATTAATTAACCGCAATCAATGTTAAGGATGATCTGACACCAAAAACTTTTTATTGTATGGGTCGTTTCAACCTCACCATCATACAAATTTATACTACTCTAATGCAAATACATTTGCTTCATTGGTATTATCCGAAGTGAGGACCCCCCCCCCCCAAAAAAAAACAACAAAAAATACATATTACATCTATCTCCGCGGCGTAAATCTACGTATTGGTAACACTGATGATTCAGTTTTTAATAAAATTATTAAGTACAATACCTAATTATATATTAAAGGGAAAAAAAAATGGTGGTGGAAAAAGGAGGTGGAAAAATGGTTGGAGGATTGGTGCAAAGGCTGAAGATCAAGGTCCTATATCTCGCTACTGTTTAATGCTTCATTATTTACGGTTTGTTGGTTTTGACTTTATCGTGTCCTTCCTGGATTTTAAGTTCTCATAGAAGATTATTTTTTTCGGTCTTAAAATATTGAGCTGTCTGCGTGTACCGGTGTACAGAAGCGTATTACAGGATAGTTACGTATTATACGCATATATATATATATATAGCATAACCTAAATATATTAATATTGTTATTTATGGAATAAGTTAAGATAGTTGTAATAAACGTTGATAAGAGTGCTGGGCACTCACACGACGGGCATATTTTCCCTGTGAGACCCACAACTTATTCCTTAAAAATAAACTAAAAAAAAAAGAAAAAAAAAAAACGATTTCGTTTGAAGTGCTCGTTCATCAATTGCTCGACAAACAAAGTCGAGTTCGTAATCGAAGAATCGGAGAATATAGTTGAATTTCGGACAACCGACTAAGATCGAAGAAGCTGTTAGGCGGCCAACCAGATTCGGATAGGTAGAAAAGAGGAGCTAGGATATGCGGTTTGCTGGCAGAGCTACCTTAACAATCGCTCGCCAACATCGCGGATTCCGTTTTTTCTGTTAACCTTGGTAATTCAAGCTTCGAATTCGTAATTATCTTGAAAAAAAGTTTTGGATTTCATGTTCTACGCCGTTGCCGCTTATAAAATCCGCAAACCAGCTTATTCGAATCGGAATTTGTTCTGCTTTGAACTTCTTGTAGCACGGTGCATGATATAGTGGGCGAGTAAAGATTAAGTGAAAAACGATTTATTGCTGGAATTAGCGGATTATTTAAACGGTCCGACTGCACTGCGATGTCACGTTGTAAAGGATTAAAAGTCCAAAGTCTTTTAGAATGACGACCAGTTGAAAGTGTAATCGCGCAGAAAATAAAATGATAATATCGAGACGAAAAACCGGAATTTGTTCCTAAACACGCCCGCATCTTTGTAGGATTTTTCACAAATGCATGTTTTTTTTCTTAACAGGTATTAAGAATTTCTGTGAGAAATTTAATAAATTTGGAATGGTACGAATGATATGGAACATGTACTCGTCTTTGAAGGAAATGCACCGCGCGTCATCACACTAGACTGGAAAATATTTTCCTAATTAAAGGAAAACTGAAATTTACAAACTGTGGTAGGCGTTACGATTTTGTTTTTTTTTTTTTTAGTAGGCTTTACGATTTTTTTTTTCAGTATCCGAAACAGCGAAATACACACTTTTCCGATTTTTTTCTGTTTAAGGAAAATTGACTGATTTTAACATTTTAATATTTCCCATTTACCCCACTTGGAATATTAAATTCGTTGAAAAGCTTTACATTACACGCGCTTCCAATTTTACGGTCTTCTTATCGGTTGAACCCGGTGGTTCGATGTGCACAGTAATTATCGCGTACCATTTCAATCGTTCTAATTTTGTTCCAGTGAAGTTATTCGATTAAAAATACTTTGTAAAATATAAGATGAAAGAAAAAAGCGAAAAACGAAAAAAAGAAAGAAGGAATATCCTACGGGGCTGCACATTATTACATGTAAAATAACCGGACTGCGCGATGCACGTAATTCCAAAACCGGTTTCACACTGGACAGTTTCAACGTCGTTTTCCGTGTACTGACTGAGTTTGAATCAGCGCTGTCGAGAGATGCAGCCGACAGAGATATTTCTACGTTCCGGCCGACAACAAACCTCTTTTAGTCAGAGGATCGGTGTAAACATCGAGCATTTTAAAGAGGGTACGATCGAACGTTCACTTTTTTCTTTTATTTTACCTTTCTAAATATTTTCCTAAGCTAATTAGGTTAACGGTGAAAATAGCGGCACGCCAATGTGAAGTGTTCTTAGTGCGGTTAAAGGAAATACGACGTTATCAGTTGACTTAATTAGTTTTCCTGGCTAGATGTGTGCGCAACTGTGTAAAAATTAAAAATTGATTTCTAGTTCTTATCGTAGTTGCAATATGCTCTTCTCGTGCCGCAGTGCGTATATGCATCGTATTACAGAGTAGTCGTTGGATCGTTTTGTTTTTGTGCTGAGTAAGTAAATAACTTTCGTTCACTGTTCTAACGAATAAATAAAGTTATAGCGAACACGCTTTGGTAACGTAATCGGGTTGTTGTTATTTTCAAAAAAAGTCGCAATAGATGAAAAACTTTAAAAGTAACAGAAAAACAAACTATCGAGAAATTTTCTACAACCTCTCACAACCGCAACTAAGTCGAAATTTAGTAATTGACCGTAAGAATGATCAAATTCTGTTTTGTTTTTTTTTTTGGTGTCGAACGGTTATTAACTATAGTTATTTCCATTCGTTTTAGTCTTTTCTCAGTCGCTACAGTTTCTCATTGTCGAGTATTTTATTTAGCGGAAATTTTGTTTCCCGCTTTGTCTTCTAGCTTGGGAGATTTTGAAATGGGAAATGTGAAAAAACGAATTCCAATTTTCAGATTTATCCTAAAAATTTCATAAAAATGCACTAAAAAGTACCAAAATAATTACACACCCGATAAAAAGTATATCTTACACAGTGTAAAATATACATGGCGGCGGGATATTATTCTTAAACAATATTAATGCATATTTTGCTCTAGCTTTTGAAAAACCACATTAAATCGGTATTGAACTTATTTTCTATGAAGCTATGTGAACAGGACTTATTTGATGTGGTTTTTTAGTTATTACAATTTGGGAATTCAGTGCACCAAGGCTTCAATATATACAATAATTATAATATCCGCTTAAATACTATTTTTGACCGTAAAATATATTGTTTTTTATTAATTTTCTTTTTTTAGGGTATTTTTAAGAATTTATTTTGTTTGTTTTTTGTTTTTTTTTTAGAAAAAACTATTCTACTTCACGTTTTTATTGTAAATAATTTCGAGCGATAACGCAGACAGACCAATCTAAAATGATACGACTTTCTGCCTGACATAAAAGTTAGTGGTTACAGAGTTCCGGTCAACGTTGACCTTGTAAAACAGGCTACGGCGATTTCGAATCCGTTATCTTTATATTTGAGTCTACATTTCTACAAAACTAACATATCGATAATCAAGTCACGTTCATGGTCACTCCTTCAATTTTTTTGAAATTTTGGCCTTAAATTTTTAACTTTCATGGTCTCCTTTTTTGGCTAACATTTATCTGGCCTATATCAAGTTAAATCAATATAAAAGGGGACTAAACCTCTTTTTTAATATTACTAAGTACTTAATGTACTCATTGGTACTCATACGGGAGCACTTCTAACAATTTCTAACAAAGGGTTTATTGGAATCAGTCCACATGATTAAAAGTTATGCGCAGTTGTGTTAAGTTACGTGTAATATTATCGTCAGCGATACTAAGGTTTCAACAATCTCATTCGCGATTTATTGTTCTGTTAAAAAGCTAAATAATCTTTCGACTTCAGCGACCATTATAATAGATCGCCTGCGTATTGAAGTGGAAGGTATTATTAATCTCTCAGGAAAGTTTGACATTCACCCTTTTGGCTGCTTGAGCAAACTCCGAGCAAAAATGTTGAGCTTAATGCATCATTCAATATTCGCGCTAATACATCTTTGTTCTCGAGTGTGCATTAAAAGAAACGTTATCGGGCAACGGTTTTCCGGCAATAGGTTTCTGAAAATTGCAGTGAATCGGATAGTGTTTTGCTTTTTTTTTGTTGAACGAGTTCCCGAGCAGCCGGACGACATAGATTTCACAAAAGTTTGTCAACATCTTTGAAGGCGCATCTGTATGAAAGTTCTTCTGCTGGGCCGTGGATATTTCGAAGAGGCAGCAACCGGGAAAAAAACTAACGAACCGGTTCCTTTCGACCGAATCGTACACCATCGAAGTAAAAAGTGTGCGTACCGGAACTGCTGAATCGTATGCATTGCTAACTTTAAACTAGGCTTCGTGGTGGCAAGAAGAGACTGAGCCTTTTAAAAAGTAGTCCTAAACAAATGTAATCGACATAAGAGTTTCATCCACTTCCCCAGAGGGACGAGATTGTGTAAGCGATATTTTGACTATAGGAAACACTTCGTTTTTAGTTTTTTAATTAATTTATAATTGATTTTTGCGGAATTTTTAGCGTTAAAATTTATAATGAAAAATATTAAAAGTTGCATTATAATGTTACTAGAATATTTACGTGAAATTAATTGCGAATAATTTTACCTTCCTGAAAAAGTGAAAATCGATCCTTGTGTTTTTTCGTTTTATAGTTTTTTACATTTTTGCGTTATTCAGTAAATGAAAGCAGGCTTATTTTTCAATGGTTTTCCGCTTGGATTTTTCTCAGAAAGGGCAACAGCGGTTCACACTAGAGCTTTTTCGTAGGTGCCTTGCGCGGAAACTTACTTAATACTTCGCAATTGCAATAGACTGTGACATATCATTATTATGTTGTTCTTTTTTTTTTATTCGGGACATTAGCCCAAGAACTGGGACAGAAAAGGGACGTGTAATTAATACAAGATCAAAGATCGTAGAAAAGGATATAGATATAATAGAAGGAAAAGGAAATGAGAGGATGAAGGATGCGTAGGAAGAAAGCCATTAAAATGTCGAGTGAAAAGAGGGAACGTTAAACAGTGATGGAAGAACATTTAAAAACAGTGCCATCAGCACTATATATAAAGAGGGAGGTAGAAGGGTGGAAAGAACAAATTAAAGAAGATATAAATGAGAAACGGTGATGAGGAAAGCAAACTGTGTCCGAAGCGTAAACGACACAGCTTGCAGTGAGAGTTGCAAAAAGAAGGAATGATGAGAAAGACGGAACGGAAATTCCGGCTGATTAAATAGATAGGAGTCAGGATTAGAAAATGAAGAGGAATAATAGTTATTTTATAATCTAGAATAAGCAGCTGCAGAAAGAAATGAAATAGTGTTGGATCGATAAATGCTAAGAAATGAGAAAGCTCTCTAAACGAGTTAGCCCCGATCTGCTAAGTCACTTCATTCGATTCCTGAGTGTGTCAAGGTATCTGTAAGCAATCAATTTGAATAGAGTGATGAAGAAAAATATTATGAATTAGAGAACGCATGTGAGAAGAATTATATAGCCGGTAAAATGGTAGGGAAGTGGAGATGAAAAGGCATGTAGGATATTTTGAAAATCCGTATAATAATAGGGACATTCTGACAGATCAGAGAGGAAGAAATAATGAGAATGGTTCTTAAAATAGCAACAGGCTCCGCGAAGAAAACGGAAAAGGCGGATGAGAGTTTAAAGGACAACAGTTTAGCGAAGGACAAAAAAAGGCCGAACCGACTCCATAAGATCCCTTAGAGCCGTCCGCGAACATTGTAAAACTGTTTAGGAATGAGGAGATTTCGATGAGTCAGTTGTAAAAAACAAAAAACAAAAATCAATTAGTAATAGGATAAAAATACGAGAAAAAACTGAAAGAAATATGGCGGCTTATCTTGACTGAAAGTATATGGTGAAAACTGAAGCAAGCGGACAGAGATGACAAATAGCATTGGATGTTTCATTGGTGGTCCAGTTGTGATAGATAGAGGAAGGAAGAAACAAGAGTGAACGAGGATCTAAACGCCTAATAAGAAAATAGTATAGCCCCCAGACAAGATCTTCAAATGAAAAGAGGCAGAATGCCAGGTTCCGTATGCAGCGCTGGTATTACGGAGTAAATTTTCTCTAGCTAGAAGGCAGAATCGGAGTCATGTATTTTGGATACAATCGAACTTGAATAACGAACGAAATGTGAAGAATGGGCGAAATCACGGATTCACCTTCACAATTAGAATGGCAAAGGGACTTAATAAGGTTGCGCCTCTTGAAGATTGACGAATACAAATGGCTGATGTGATTATGGAATGAAAGACGACTATCGAGAAAGGTATTCAAATAACGAAAACAGGAAGTAAGAGGGATTAAGTTTCATTAATTAAAGAAGGTTCAAAAGGGTGCGATGTAAAAACGAAGGCAGAAGATTTAGCAGGAGAGATAAAAAAAAAGATTGATACTAAACACAGAATTTGAAATTGAGAGTTAGCGCGCGAGATATTGCGATAAGACGAATAAATGAGAATGATCGCCGACAAAAAAAAAAGGGAACAGCAATTTTGATAAAGTAGATGTGAGCAAAATTGGACTCTACGGAAGAGGAACACTCTGATATAGCGGTGGTGTAAAGAGGAAAGAAAGATTGTTCTGTATTAGAAAATTAACGAGAGAAGAAAAGAGAACTTCTTCTTCTTCACCCGCCGTCTCCGTTGCGAAGGTTGGCGATCAACACGGCAATTTCTTTTCTAGACATGGCAGATCTGAACATCTCAATGGGTGAACAGCGGAACCAACGATGAAAATCATTTGTTCACGAATTTTGTGGGCGCCTTTTTGATCTTTTGCCCAAAAGCTTTCCTTCCATAATGAGACGTAAAGTGTCATATTTTTGGCCTCTCATGATGTAATAGATAACGTAGTTTACTTTCCTTAATCAAATGTAATAATTCCGGGCGTTTATTGATTCTTTTGAGGACTTCTTTATTAGTAACTTTTAAGATCCACGGAATTTTCAGCATACGAATATAATTCAAAGGCCTGAAAAGAGAACTGCGATATTAAAAAATGAATTATATCAACGAAAGAGGAGTCTCGCAATATTCTTATCCTGTCGGATGCTCGAAGCGTGATGCAGACTATCGCATCTTTTCTCCTTCCTCACTCAACCGACTACATTATTCTTCTTATTCGATCCTTAATGCGTGATCTTTTTCTTTCTCACTTAATCCGAATGGACTTCTTTTAGATTCCGGGTTATACCGGAATTGAGGGTAATCAGTTAGTTGACTGATTCGCTCGGCTATCTTCCTCTTCCGGTAAGTTTCTTCCTGTTTTCTCTTCTTCCAATATTACCCTTCTGTCTGCAGCTGCTCATTCCAAACTATGGTTTGACCTCTTACGTCTCCTCATTCTCCAACCTGGATTCCTTTTTCTTGTCTATTCAGCGTTCCCTTCTTCGCATATTCTGGTTTCTTGACTTTCCTTTCATGCGTCGCTCCAACACCTCTGCGATCCGCCGCCTGCGCTTTGGGCACAGTTCGCTTCCTTCCTCGCTTTTCCGTTACTCTCTTGTGTCGTCTCCTTTTTGTCCATTGCACTCTTCCAATACCCAATTTATGTATGATCCCGATTACATAATGTTCGGTAGTGTTCGTCTCTTTTCTACTCCTCCCTTTTACAAGTTGGTATTCCCACTCCATACAGTGCTTCGTTCATTCTCTCCCTTCTTTCTTCTTCTCTTGACCAGGCTCTTGATTTTTTTTTGTTGGCTATCTCTGATCGTGTAAAGATCTCTTGCGTCCTTTTTCCTTCGTTCTTAGGCCAATGTCCGAACTAAAAAAAAAAAAAAAGAGAGAGAGAAGTGGTCGGTATTATTAAAAGCCGCAGAGATATTCAGAAAGGAAACAATAAGGATCTTTTTTTTTTTGCTCGCCAAATGAGGTGTCCAGGGCGAAAACCAAACATATTAGGTGACGGATTATTATGTTCAAGCCACCAAACAAGACGTCTGTTGATTAAATTTTCGAAAAGCTTCTTAGTGCTGGAAGTATGTGGAATTGGATGAAGTGTGGAAGAATTGAGTCAGGGATCGGGGTAGCGATGAAAAGGTATTTCAAGACAAAGGAGAACAGAGCGAATAACAAATTTGAGAGAAATTGAAGAGAGAAATCAGATAGATTTTTGGGGATGGGAAAGAAAAACCAATTTTTTAAAAGGTTACACGGTAATTATTCGGTGATTAAAAAATTACGAATACATTGTCATGTTTCAGTACGTGGAATGTTTGAGTTGATATTTTCTAACGCTTTAATGAAAATTATAAAGTTATTTAATTTAAATAATATCACTAAACATAATTCATTAAATAGCGGTGCAGAGAGGTGGTCGGTTTCGGAATGAAGCGTGTTTAACGTAAATAATCGTAACTATTATGCCGTGTGGTCCTCCGGCATTGTATATTTCTGGTGACGTCTACCTATTTTGTGTATATTGTAACGTACACGCATACTTACAAAAACTGATTAAAGAAAAAATCAAAAAAAAAAAATATATCACTAAAATAATTTCGTTTTTTTGTTTACTTTCTTTATATTTAATAATTTTACACAAAACGGTTTACTTTCAACAGTTCGATTAGCTTAACGTCGAATCCGATTGACTGACCGACTCATTTATTCAACCAATAGGACCTCGCTATCGCTCTCGCGCGTAAACACACTTAACCTTTGTGTTCGCAGCCAACTTTACCTACGTTGTTACGCACCCAGGTACCCGAGTACCCAATTCTTATTTTTTTCCGTTTTTCGAATATTACGACCCAGAAATAGCTTTCTAAACGTTTATTTCTATAAATATACGTTACTATTGATAAAAACTGATATTCTACGATAATCCTAAATGTCCCTGTTTCCGGACGCCAATTGTTATTGACTTACTGATTATGCTGTCCCTCTTCCGGGAGCCATTTGTTTAGGACTCATTTTCTCGGCTAATGTAATTTTCGTGGATAAAAAAAAAAGAAATAAAAAAAAACTAACGAGAGTTTGACTGGTCCGACGGAACAGAATCGATCGCGACGACGTTCGGAAGACGACTGACTGTTGAAAATTAATTTATAACATATCATTCGAACAATCTCACATTTTCATAACCGAATTTTCTAGAACATTTTGAACTATTTATTAAGACGGTGTTTACCTTGCCAATCCGTTTTTTCGGGTTTTTATTATCACACCAGAGCAACGTATCAAAGAAGACAAAGCAGCTGCAATCCGTGATATTTGGACAATGCTGAACGCAAATTTATCCAGACTTTGGTTGGACATCCATCCTTCACTCTTCTGCAACTGTTCTTCTTCTTATTATACCCCCTTTTCTAAAGCCATTCCCAGTTCTGAGCTTCGGGGTTCCAAGCTTTTTTCTCTTCTAGGCGTATTGTTTCCCTAAAATTAGACACTAAGACTAAATATCATTCTTTTTCTCCTCTTTTCGTTTTCGATTTTATCTTTCACCTTTTCCCTATTGTTCTCTCCGTGTTACTGATCATCCTTTTATAAACGACTTCAGTTTACTTTGAATGCTCTGCTCTTTGTACCGGATGTTCTCTCCTATATTCTCAACTCTTGCCGCTGAACCCGTCTTGCTCTTTTCAATGCTCCCCTTCCCTTAATCTCCTTTCCTTCCATATATTACTTTCCTTTCTAGTTTCCATTTTTAATCGTATTGTAGGTAGTTGTTCTTGCTGTTCGGTCAAAACCACTAGCGTGCCTAGAAAAGAAAGAAGGAAAAAAAAACGAAATCATCGCAATATTCAAGCATGTCATACGAAACTATTCGATAGCTAAATATTTACAAAAATGAAACGATACCAGTATGCAGCACAAAACTTCGACAGAATTTTTCTAACAAGATAGAACAACTTCCATTCAAAAACAAATATTCTTCATAAAACAATATTACAACAATTTCTTCACCTATCCGCGTCTGTTCATTTTCATTATTATTTTCAAACTGATCGAAGTGTGTCTTAGTGATTTTCTTTTTTTTTAACTTTTCCTTCGGTATATTATTTAAAACAAAGAATTAAGAAATGGCCAAATTGCTGATTAAGAAAACACCTAGAAGAGCTAACGATCATTTGGCTTGTATTAAATTGTTCGAAGTAAGCAGGCAACGATGTTTTACTTCGTGCATAATGTGTACATCGCAGGTGTGTTGAACTGTACGTTTACATATGTGTACTTTGGCAATATCGTGTAAAATTATGCGTCTTAGACTTCACAATGCAGCCGTTAACGTTATGCGGCACTCGAAGAGAAACTGTGAAATTCGTGAAAAAAAAAGAAGTATAGACGTTACACTGAAATTTTAATTTCTTCATGGCCAAAATGTTGAAATCAAATTTTACCGAAGTCCTGTCCTCAATGAACCGTTCTATTTCTCCCATTAAATCTTGTTATGTCGTATTTACCCTACAATCGTATAATCCCGCTTCTGTCTATCTACCCGTAGCAAATACACTCCTTTCTCGTGTTCATTGTTTTTGTTATCTTGGTACCTTCCTTGACAGTCGGTTATCCTTCCCCGAACACATCAAGTATCTTTCCTCTTCTGCAACCAAAAGGCTAACCTGCTGAAGGCCCCATTTCCAACCAAATGGTGTAGTAATCCTTATATTCGTATTTCTCTATATAAATCCATCATCCGCTCAAAATATGATTACTGTTCATTTCTCTGTGATTGTGCCTCGTAAGTTCCGACTCTCTAAATTGGATGTAATCCAAAATTCTTGTCTTCGTCTATGGCTTGGTACTCTTTAAATCAGCTTTAACTCTGAACCCGCATCAAGAAAAGTATATATACTAGTGATGTGTAGTTCGTGAACGAACTGATTGAAAGAACTGATTCATGAAAAAGAACTGAAAAAACTGATTCATGAAAAAGAACTGAAAGAACTGATTCATGAAAAAGAACTGAAAGAACTGATTCATGAAAAAGAACTGAAAGAACTGATTCACAAAACTTAAAAGAACTGGTTCTGTACGAACTGTTTCTGGTGAAACGCGAATGAACAGAATGAGCCTCGGAGTGAATAGCCCGGACAGACAAAATAAAAATGATTACAATTTGGAATAGTCTTCGCAGCAAACCAGACAGCATAGGCATTGCTTTCACCAGTTAACTAAAGCATCTTTTTAAAAACACTTTTCTTCTTTTTTTTATCAAGCTTTTGCTTTTGTTTTTTAACTTTTTTCTTTTTTTCTTTTTCTTTTGTTCTTCGTGTAATATATGTTTCCTTCTAGAGTAAAGTAGCCATTTTTTTCATACGAAAAAGGGGGATTATTTTAAATTTTTGATTTTAATCGGAATAATAAAAAAATGTTCAATTTTTAGAACTTACAATTAAAATTACAACGCGAATAAATGTTTGATAAATCCGAGTTTAGAGAAGTAGACACGAATGAAATTTTAATGAGAATATCATTTTAGTTGGTCACATATCATCGACGGGTAACACATATATGTTAGGCTGACAGTTTTTCGAATGGGCTAATTAGTCTCTCAGAATGGCGGTTAATCAATCTCGCCAGACAAACAAACTCAGGAAAATTGTACACCGGAGAGAATAAGGTAAATTTTTTACGGGACAATTTTCTTTTTCTTCCCGTTATATGGTCATATCGCGAATTTAAAAGAAAATTTCTTTACGTTTGTCCCGGTTTATATGATTAATGATAGGCGCGCATCCATAGTCAAATCGTCGCAGATGAAACATTTTGGTTTAGAAATGGAAAATTTATTCGGTAATGAAAAGTGTATTTAGTAGAGATTAACTAATTACGAAAAAATAATTTTTTCCCCTAAGCTACTTCGCTGTACATTGTGCTGTCCGAAATCGATTTCCAATAATACCAAAACTGAATAATAACTTCTACAAAAATTTATCGAAAACACGACTGAAATTTTATAAAAAATCAACCCAGTTCGGGAAAAGTGACAGAGCGTCATATTTGTAACTATTGTCAAAATAGTTAACGACGCGCAATAGTTTTGTATTTTCATTTTTGAATTTAAATAATAGATACCGATTATACACACTTTAGAATGGTAAATCTTTAAAAAAAGGTTTATGGAATTTTGAATTTTCTAAATACTGTCAACTCTAATGACAAGAATGTTGTCAATGACGTAAGCTAGTTCGAAATATTTAAAAAAAGAATCAATTAACTTCTTTATTGTTTAACTTTTTGACCTCGTCAGCCAACTTTACCCGGAACAAATAGAAATTAGAGAAGTCGGTTATATCTTAATCCGATCAGAAATCTTAGAAAAAATTAAAATTATTATTTAATACTATTTTCTAGTAAAACTATTAATGATCCTTTTTTATTCTGTTTTAAATGTCGTCGATATTTTTTGCCTTTTTTATTTATTTTTAATATTTATTTTGTAATTTTAATTAAAAATAGAGTTCAATGCGAAATACATATATATTTGAATTTGCTCACGAACAAAGAGAATTCGGATTACTAACAAAAATAAAAAAGAAATAAAGTGTCTAATAAAAATGCTATCTTTCTTACTATTTCTAAACTACCATTTTAGCTAGAATTTTATAATTTCGTTTTATTTTTCACCCCTAAATATAAGACAAAAGTTAAATTCAAAATTGTAATAATTATGTTTTTTTTTTAAAACATTTTAAAATTTCTATAAAGGTCGCTATTTTATTTACTTTATAAAAAAAACGGTATTTTCAAATCTACTGCCTATCGTAAAAGATTTTACGTAATTATATAATCCTACTCACCAAATGTTTTTCTGGTTCCTCCCCTGGTTACTGACCCTATTCGTGGAGATATCAAAATCGATAGTAATGAAGTAATAAATAAATCAGTGCATTAAAAGATCTAGAAGGTTATGGTTCTTATATTGTTTGGTTAGGTATGCACGTGTGACTTCTTCACCGAATGTTACAAATAATTTCTACCTCGGACATCGTTGAAAATGACATATGTCGAATCCCGTATCAATATTAAAAAAAAGTTTAGTAAAATATTAAACAACAAAGATAATACATAGTAACTATGTAGTATCCTTGTTAGTTAATATTTTACTAAACTTTTTTTTTAATATTGATACGGGATTCGACATATGTCATTTTCAACGATGTTCAAGGTAGAAATTGTTTGATTATATTCATTTAATTTTCTGGTTTCTCGGATATCGTTGAAGGGAATTTATCGGCCCGAATGTTGCCCGAAGATGCCGCACGGTGGTCCGAGATTGTATTTTCCCGATTGTTCGGGTGAATTTCGTCCGGTTGTGTATCTGGCCGCGTGCGCATCTTTGTGTATACGAGGCTGATGCGTGCCGTACGACATGGACCGAGTAGCAATAGAATGGTCAGAGATGGCTGTAAGAAACCCGTATATCGGGGTAGCTTTAAGTAGATCGGTGCATTTCAAGCGATAGTATTCGGTTATGATATGGTGTTTCGCTCGATTGTGCGGCTAGTCATTTGAAAAACGTCGCCATATAAATATACATACATATATATATATATATATATATATATTAATTACAACGTAATTCTTAGGCTACCCCCATTAGAAAAAATGTCCCAATTTTATGTAACGTTTGTTATATTTTATAGTATTTTTACGATTGTTATTTAAAGAATGTCACAATTTTATGTAACGAAAAAATATCTTAATTTTACATAATGAAAGTTAAATGTTAGGATAGGATTTTTGTAATTATGTTATTTTTTTTTGTGTTGGTGCCAGTAAGAATTACGTTGTAAATTTTGATCATTTTATACAAAGTACAGAAGAGAAAGAGACAGAAATGAAAGTAAGAGGGGTCAAGGGGCGATGAGGCCAAAATAACCGAGTTTATATATATATATTATATATATATCTAATTAATATGATTGTCATCCACACTGTTGTGTTATAATTTGATTGAAATGAATAAAATAAACACTAAAATCGCAATGATATAATTTAAAAATATAAATATAAAAAGTATAAAAAGCACCGACTAGTTTCGGATATTACAATCCATCTTCATGGTGTGTATAAACAATTAAAATTAAAACAACAATAATAAATCCGTCAACAATGAAAATATGTAGTTACCATTAACTAACGAAATTTGAAACATCATCAAATAAATATCATATATATCAATGACTAATTATTAATCAGTTTAAAACATGTAAATTTTAAAAAATACAAAAATTTTAAATCAGCCAATAAATGACAATTATATTGAAATGAAGATTGCACGATGTAATATTAGACATTAAATAATGGATTATTATGCGGCAAATTATTATTAATAATGTTATAACCATGTACTTGTGAATGTAATAATTTTCAGCAAAGTCTAAACATTTACTGTCTTTAATCGTTTTTAAAATTGTCAAGTCGCCTCATCTACGTTGTCACCTGTCGTATGTTTTTTCTAAAATTAAATCCGTGGCGAAAGTTGAATTATCAATGTAGCCATATCGTGTAATGCATATATGTGCTCCTTATATCTAACTGCGACAGAGGATCTTTCTGTTTGACCTATGTGTATAGCTTTTTACAAGTTCTGCAAGTTAACATGTATATACCTGGATTTTCAAATTTATCATTTAAATTAGATAGACTATGGGCGTTAATTAATTTAATGTCTAGTTGTTCGTTTTTTCTGTTGTTGATCTCAAGCTTTTAGCTCGTCGTGTTTCTATCGTCTTACGAAAATGTAGTCGTGACTGTGAATTTTTCTTTTAGAATTTTTTATATTTCATTATCACAGGTAAACATTCAGGTCATTACCGTAGTGACGTTTGTTTTACCGGAGAAAAGAAAAAAGATAAAATTCGTAGATTTCCTTTTTTTTTTTTAATATCTAGTCAAATTTAATATAAAAGCCTAAATGCTCATTGAACGAATTGTGTAACCGGCTCGAGAAACCTATCCTATAAATCTAGGACAGCGGAATTCTTCTTAGTCCTGGGTTAGGTGCCTTGTGCTAGTGGGATTCGACGATTTGTGTAACCGGTGGCTCGAGAAACCTATCCTATAAATCTAGGACGGCGGAATTCTTCTTAGTCGTGGGTTAGGGGCCTTGTGCTAGTGGGATTCGACGAATCGTGTAACCGGTACGAAATCCCATAAATCGAGGACTCCGGAACTTTTCCTTTGGTCCTGGATTAGGGGCACAGAACTAGTGGGAGAGCATTTGAGGAAGCCGGTCAAAGAAAAAAGAGAAACGAACCTAAAAGAAACAGATCGTTACAAAGTGACGCCGTGACCAGGAACTGAATAGGAGTTAACCCGGAGCGATCCGTAACAAGTGGTTCCTGGAAACAGGAACTCGAAAGTCAGGATCCGTAACAATAATATACTTAATATTTTAAGTAAATTAATGGATTTCTATTATACTCCCCCGTAAAATCATCAGTTTTAATTCGCTTTGAAAAACACTTAAAGTAAAGAAAGTCCCATATCCTTGACAGGGTGTCGGGGATTATGAAGTTATTACCATTCGCTAAATACAATAATTCTTTGTTTAGCATAATATAACAGAGCCCACTCTTAATAGTAAATCTCAGCCAGCTACCGTAGCGTAGTTGATTAGTTAATTGTGTGTCTTGCTGGATCTAGTTCGATTCCGCAGTGAAAAACATTTGTAATGTTAAAAAAGATATTGATGGATTGGAAAATAAACTTATTTTTAAAATGCCATGAAATATATATATATGTATAAATGAGAAAAATTAATTACCAGGCTAGACAATTTCAATGATAATAAATAGTACGTCAATGTGTGTATTCAGTTTTTATACTCGCGTAGAGTTAATTTTTAAATAATAACATAAAAATCAAATATTCCAGTACCTGATGAACATTGCATTCGATTTATCTTAAATTTTCAGATCAGTCGAAGTATTAATAAATTTCACAAACATTTCAAAATATAGCTCCCAATATGTATGTAATATGAAAGTTACATTTGCAAACATTGCGCTATTTTTCTATATTGAAAGAATTTTTAAGTTACACTAAATAAAACACTAAATCTAAAATTCATAAAGTATCATTTGATCAAATTTCATAATGACCCGTGTACTTTAATTGGTGTAATGTTTAAAATCGCCATGTAAATCGTAAATTTATTTTATCTTTACCCCTTTTATTTTCAGTTTGTTTTTTACTACGATAAGTAAACTTAATCTATTTACTTCTTAATGAACCTTAAATATATTAAAACGAATATTGTCTACCTTCATTTATTATCAAATTAGCGTACAAAAATACTGAAGAATGATTAAAATAATGTTGACATTATTACACAATATCTATACTCAAATAAATTTATCACTATGTCTCTTAATTGAACGTGTAAATGAAACAATAACAATAAATAACAGTAATTGGTATTTTCATTATTCAAAATCTTCACTTTTGTATTCATAATTGAAGTTAAAAATTATGCAGTTTCATTAATGAGATTGCAAAATGAACTTGAACATGTAAATAGGAAAAAAGGGAATGAACAAAAAAGCGCTAAAATAAACTAATTAATTTCATTAATAAATTAATAAATGCGTGTTATCTGTTTTTGGTTTTTTATTGGAATAATGACTGTAAGTAATATATACAAAAATATGTGTCATTTTGAATAAAGAAATGAAAATATCAGCTTGAATTTGAATAATATTAACGGCGTAACAACGCTGAAATGTCGACACTTTTATCGAAATTTTTCCATCAGCACATTTTCGTTGAACGGACTATAGTTAAAGTTAAAATAGAAGTAAAAAGGATAGAAAATCTAAAAAGATAACGTACATATTATAATAAAGAATTATTACACTAATTTCGTTTCGTCGATTTATAATAATTTATTTACATCTTTGTCGCTTCTTATTCTAATTATCCCCTCATCTGGATTTCGTTTTTAAAAAAATTTTCCGATGTCTTGTCCAAACAAAGTTATATTGCAATAATCTAACTGCTGTTTAGTTTTCCAGAATAGCTGCTTTTTTCATTTACATAAATCCTCAGCTAGGTGTCCGCACGGGTTATGTTCTTGTTGAGTACTGCGCTCTTTTTCCTAGTATTGCTCAATAACAAGTCAGCGATTCGTCTTTCCGGTTTCGCGATAACAGGCCTAGAGACATTCTCGTATTTCTCGATGGCACACAATGGGTCGCTTACATGTCTCCTACACCTGTATGTCTACGTCTAATTTCTTCCCTATCTGTATTAGTCTTCTTCTTTCTCTCCTCAACCTAATGGTTGGTGGGTACTACCTATTCGTACATCTCAGCTGTACAGATATAGGTAGTGTACTAGGTAATTATTATACGCAACGTGGATGTACACACGCAAGACTACATTCGGAACTGATAGTAATCGTTTGATTTATCGATATACAAGTGCAGTCCTATTTATGTCTGCTGTGTACTGACCTAGCGCGCATATGATGTTGTACGTGGTGGTTTGCCATTGCCTTCCACGTGATTATTAGCGATTATTTATTTATTTATTTAATTCTTGTAATAAGTTCGTCGTCGCTCGGGGTGGAACCCGTGATCTCCATATCGGAAGTCAAGCGCTCTAGCAACTAGGCTATCGCGACGACCTGTATTAGTATATCAGGTAAATTTCGTTTGGAAGTTCGGATACTCTGCGCAATTCGATATTTACTCTTCTATTACACTGTTCCAGCTCTCGAATCATAACTTTTAATTTAGCAATCTCATTGTCTTTTTTACGGATCTCGTCAGTTAGAGATGACGCCGGGTTCAGAATATAATAATGCTCTGTTTCAAAATTATCAAATATTTTACACTGACCGATCCGTAGATGCATATCTTAGAACAAGTACAACGCTGTCTTTTGTCGTGCGAACAGTAATCGATCCCAAAAACAATCCGCTTGCGGTATGCTGGTTCGTCACTTACTACAGAAATCTATGGAATAATTAGATGTTTAGCTTATGCCAGTGAATTCGAAGGCTCTGTAGATCATATGGCCTGCCAGTGCGAATTCAACAGAGTCGGTAGATCTAATTTTTCGAAAAGCAAGTATTAAGGGCATGGAATTCTTTACTGGTAGTAACAATAAGTGAAATTGTTTCGGGTCCCTGTTCCTACGCGAGTGGTCGACTGTATAAATACATCAAAGATAACCGAATTTTAATATAGTACATAATCGACGATAACTTAAAATATTAAAATTAAACTGGCCAACAGGCGAGAGTCGGGCCCCCAAAAAAATAAATAAATAAGTAAAAAATATATATACATCGTGCGTATGTGTGCTTGAACAAATTATCCCTAATCGGGTTATGTGATATTAAATAAGAATATATAATCCTTTATCCTTTCCTTCTCATCTCTAGTTGTTATTCCCCTCCTTCTCTCCTTTATACTCTCCATCACCAATCGCCTCAGAAACTAAGTAGGTGATCTAAGCTCATGTAGTTGGGTCAGTGCTGGCACCGAACCCATTTTAATAAAAAAAAAAAATAAATAAAAAAAATATATAGGGAAAACATAGAGACGTTTATTAATTATGAATTTAGGGTTTACTCATGCTCCGATTTTGTTGTATGTACGAATAAGCACATTTTGATCACGACGGTTTAACCTGTTTCTTTGATGTTTTTCAAGTAATACTGCGAAGTAGATATACATATTAGACAATATGTTATAAAAAACGGATAACTCAAATGATAACATAATCAACTAAATTCAGTAAAATAGTAATCAAAAAGAACTGCTTCTGAAAGATGCAGTAATAAACGACCTCCAGGTAATTTATAAAACACAGTAGGCTGGACAAACCAGAATCGCAAGATTGCATAAGTCAGCGCGAGTTGCACGCAGATAAGTTTTTTGCGATTTATTTATTTATATAATGTAATGTACGCATATACATTTATATATATTTATATATATATATATATATATATATATATATATATATATATATATATATATATACATTTATATATATATATATATATACATATACATATATATACATAACATATATGTAGTAAAGCGGGGTAGTACGCCACATTTAACAGAAAAATTCCAAATAAAAAAAAAAATGAAGGAAATTGAATTTATTTAACGCAATTAAATAGAAGATCACATAATCTATTAAATAGTCAAGAACATATTTGTATCACGTTAATTAATTATAAATTAATTATAAATTAACTACAATGGAAAAATCCAATGCAAAGGTAGCGTTTTTCCCACCATGGGTGAGGAAAGCGCCACATTTTAACGAGAAAAATTATCTTCACAGAAAATCCTAAAAATAATCAATAATTACAGACTTTTTTAAATAACAATAAATTTCACACGTATATTACAATATTTGTATAACAAAAGGAAAAACGAGTACTACTCTCACTGCCGCCCATAAAAAACAAAAAAAGAGATAAATAAAGAAATTATGTTTCTTACCTTCTAAATGTGGTACTGTTACAAATTATTTGTTTCTATTTATTATTATTTACGCGCAAAATTTGCGACGAATATCAGAGAAAAAGGATTCAAAATAAAGCTTGAACCGATTGAGAAATTTAGATGACAGCATGTATTCGAAAATCGACTGAAAATAAGGTGAAAATCCTGTAACATTTTGGCGAAATACTAAGCTGATCATAATACATCATACGATTGTATTCTTGTTGCCATCTGTTTATAAACATGGAAAATGCATCCAATTTCCGCACATTGGCGTATTAACTTACCACCCTATATGATATATTATTATTTTGAAATTCATAAATTGGAAATTAGTTAAATTGGTGCATTCTGGAAACCTATTTTCTGTTTACACGTAAGTTCGATATTGTTTTCGAATATTGTTTTATTATTGTTTGTGCCATATTGGAAACAATTTCAGTACGTTCAGTAAACTGTGATATACTGTAATTAGTAAAAACACGGGTTTGTTGCATTTTTTGTAAACATATTTGGTTAATATTTTGTCGCCTGCGCAATTTTGACGTCGCTTCCTCTTGGTATCACATTACGATTAGCTTTCTTTATTATTTTGTTCAATAGTTTTAGGCTCCATATTTTGTCTTTAGTTCCGCGCCTGCTAAAGTTCGTAGATTTGTTACAGTTATTTGCAGGCTGCGCTCGGGTCATTCTGGAGTGTAGCGAAATTTTTCTGTAGTAGGTCTTCCGTGCCGAAATTGCGACAATCATGCATCAACTTTGAAGCGGACATTAATTATTTGTTTTTTAGTTTTGTATGGTTTGAACACAGTAGAATCACTTTAATTGACGAATTAATGGCTATTGGAATATATTCGCTATACTTCGTTTATTCGTTGCTATGTACTGATGACCGTACTTTAGTAATTTTGTTCAAATTTTTAAATACGAACCTTAGTTGATACATCCTGAAAATAAATTTGTTCTTCCGACTCGGTTGGAATAGTTGAATTGATACGCGTATTTCCCTTTAATTTCTTTCCTTTTTTCTTTTCTCTAATTTACTCATGTTCTTAACTTTTACCGTTCAGTACAATCCAGTACCTCGTGCACTTGGGCTACGATATAGTCAGTTTTTAATTTTCTGCTCATTCTCTTTCAGCATTCGTGAGCTATGATAAAGCATTGCGGCCATGTTTGTTAGAACTAGATTGCAAATTTGACATATCCGATTTTCCTTTATATATATATGTATTATCCAGCTATCTACTTATTCATAGTATTTCGTTTCCCACCAGGCAAAAAAAAAAAAAAAGAATTTTTTGAAAAGACTTTTTTTTTCTAATATTATTTTCCGTTATGTTATTGCCATAATAAATTATTTCAGCGTTAAAATCGAAGCTAAAAAAAAAAAAAATCAGCGTTGGACGCCTCCTCGTTGGAAACCCCCGACCCTCCAATGCTCCTTGTTTAGAGCCTACGGCTAAAATTCAAAAAACCAACATGGAACATGCTTCAGCCGTTGTTTGCTGTATGTTAATATCTCTGATACTTTCATCTGTTTCTGTGCGATATGTTAAAATTGAAGATGCGATAATGAACGTCTTGAATTCCAAAGAAAATAATAATGTTATCGATTTTATTTTAAATTTTTTCTTATTTTTACGTCACGTGATCCTTAGAAGTAATGGACAATATTGGGTATATGATAGCTGAAGGTTAATGTAATTTTTAGAATCAATTTTGTCGATGTGATGAGCGAAGATCAAATCGATACGCGATCCCCCAAGAGTAGTTAGTAGAGCTGCATTCGTTTTGAGTTGTAATCCAAAGGTTTCTTCCGCAAACCAAAATAATGATTTTTAGGTTTCTTGAGATTGACGTTGATATCTCCTGATAGAAGTATAGAGGTATTGTAACTTTTGTTGGAAACTGTTTTTTCGAAAGATTTGCGCAATTGCCATGCTTTCTTTCATTTCCATAGATTTGCGTAATTTCAATGTATTATTTCATTCATAAAAAGTTTTCGTTTTCTTTAGTTTATAATACTTCTACATAACCACATTTCTTTCGTTCATTCGACAAACAGATTTATACCTTTTTTCTGTAAATGCGTCAATATAATGCATAGTATATTTGCATATATATATATGTCGATGAACGACAACCATTACCGTGACAGACGAACATCATCGGAGCGCGGACCGAACATGACTGATTTAAGACAACCAGAAGAAAAAGCTGTATTCTTATCTACCTCCCCATGCCAAAAAAAAAAAAAAAACGTTACAAGCCAACAATGTAAATTTTTGGCAACATTATAAAAAGCATTTTGTTTGCTGTATCAATAACAATTTTTTTCACTATTATAATAAGTTTTTACATTAGGCTTTGTCACCCCACTTTTAGAATTGATAGAGTTGTCTTTGTGCATACTGGATACCAGAAGCACACATTTCCCTTTTCTTTTTGAGGTAAACAAGAAACTAATGTACATCATTTCTTTGGGCCAAAAATGCACCATTTATTACAGATCTGTTTTTACCTGTTGTAAATTCTAACGGAATTTCTCCCTTTTTTGTTTTCTAATTATTCCGTCAGAGGTAAGCTTTCTTTTCAGTGACTCATCGATCAGTTCAATACTAGAGTACTCTTGCCTTATTTCTTCTCACAAAGTCATAATATCGAACGATCTGTTGCTAACTTTTCTTCAGGTCGCCATACAGTGTGTATATATTTGTAACTTATATGTATAATAAATTTTGTCATCGACTAGAGAAAATATCTTAATACCGCATTAATCATTAAGTGCACTAGCAAACACGAACCGTTTAGATGATTTATTTCACGCGAAGAAAAACGCAATCACTTTCTAACGCTTCTATTGCCGCCAACCTCTGGTAAATGATAAAGTTCAAAATGTCTAATACATCTCTCTCCTCCACGCCAAATGTACACCATAATGATAACAGATTGTCTTTCTCTTCGGCAACAACAATATCATTTTAATTTCCATGGAGGGAGAGGGGGCAAAAGTATACTTCCCAATGTAACCCTCAATGTATAAAAGGCTGGCTCATTGCAACCCATTAGTCAGTCAAGTTCTTAGGCCTTGTATTTGATAAAAAGCTCCTTTGACGCACTCACGTAGCTCAAAATCAAACGCCTAAAATCCGCGTGCGTCCTAAATGCCTATTAAGTATTAAGTACAATTTTAAAACTGCCATTTACGGATGGCGCAAAGTTCTCAGGGTTTAGGAAAGCGACAGGCGCGGCTTTAATAATGGGAGGGAACTTTATATTTAAGTTTAAGCCTTCGTTTGAGGCTTCTGTGTTTATTGCTGAGTTGCTCGCCATTGATAAGGACTGTGATTTTATTCTAAATGCTGCAGACGGTAGAGGAAAATCGGTAATACACTCAAACAGTCTAAGCAGCCTTTTGGCCCTAGTTACTTTAAGCATCATATTCGCAATCAAATTAAAATTCGCTAACATTCGGGACAATGGGGGTACAGTAAAGTTTTGTTGGATTCCTAGTCACTGTGAGGTAATTTTGAACGAGGTAGTTGATCAGGTAGCTAAGGACGCTGCCTGGGACGGGATAATATATCCCTACGTTTCATCAACGGATCTTTTAGAGAAAGCTAAAAGAGACAACTTAACCGAATGGGAACGAAATAACACTGTGCTGCTACATTATTTATTGCTTACTTCCTAATTTTTTGCTATTCAGTCATGATCAAGTGCTCGTCGCACATTGGTCATGATATGGCCAGTTTGTAGTTCTACTTATCTTATTTCAGCATTCGTGTGATCCACGATGGGTCATGGTTGTTGCCAAGGTCTGCCATAAAAAGCAAATTCTGCAACTTCTTTTTGTGTTTTCATAATGGCACGACGGATCCTTAAATAGCAGCATAATGATAATAATAGTGGTAATAATAGTGGTAATAATGGTGGTAGTGGTGATAATAATAGTAATAATGGAAAAGTAAATGGTAGAATGGAAAAGTTGAAATTTAATAAAAAGGTAATATAAAAGAAAAGTTTGGTTGATGGCCAGATGGTTTTTCGTCGGGCCAAAAAGAAAAAATAAACAAAATAAAAACTGCCGACCATATTTATAGATCAGCTATCCTCTCACGAATCAATTGCGGGTACCAGGTGTATTTCTCAACACCGCTAAAAGCCTGCTAAACTCTTTGAACCCTATCCATCATGCAGCTCTATCCTTTCTGCTCATTCCTTCCCATCTGTTATAAATTCATGTGTACAGGTTGTGTGCCCTCCATTACACTTTTATACAAAATATTGTAACTTCAAAGAATTATGCATCTCCTTCAAGGGCGTGTCCACGGGGGGGTTAAACCCCCCCTCCATGAGAACTGAAATAGTTATTTTAAATCCACAAAAATCTGAAAAAAATCACAAATTTAAAATAAATATTGATGAGCTTTTTTTAGGGTGTTCTTACCTACTTTTAAAATAAAAAAGAAAAAATATGCTCCATATTTTTAGGTACTTCATTAATATCTTATGCAAAAATTTTTATTACGAGTATAATTAATAACGTATGTAATTTTTATTAATGTCCATATACGGGGTAATTCATTTACGTAAATTATTAATATATAAATCAAAATGCTGGAAATTATTAATAGTACGAATATTAGTGAAAAATTTATTGTTATTTATAAAATAAATATGGAAAGAAAATTTTCACCCCCCCCTCCAAAATTCTGGGCACGGGCCTAATCTCCTTAACACATTGAAGACGGTACCTGGTGGTAACACGGGCATCATTTTGCCCATATCACAGACGCGCATCGACTTCAGTGTGTTAATAGTATCAATGTATTCTCTCGCTCTTTCTAGGTACTGTATTACACACTGAGCGACCTCAAACTGAACTCTTTTCCGCCTAGAACCGATTTCGAATCGCTTCAATTCCAAGAGCCTCATCAGACTTTTCAGTCATACTAACCGCAAATATAAACGTGTCATTAACAAAATACTACAAAGCGTAATATTTCCCAAATATAAATTGCAACAACTGAACCGAGAGAAAGGAACTGGCCAGTGAGAGTTTCAGAATAACAAGAGATAGAGCCGTCTAAGAGACTACATTATATATTAATTACAACGTAATTCTTAGGCTACCTCCTTAAGAAAAAATGTCCCAATTTTATGTAACGTTTGTTATATTTTATAGGATTTTTGTGATTGTTATTTAAAAAATATCACAATTTTATGTAATGAAATATGTAACGAAAAATGTAACGAAAAATGTAACGAAAAATGTAACGAAAAATGTAACGAAAAAATGTCTTAATTTTATATAATGAAAGTTAAATGTTAGGATAGGATTTTGTGACTATGTTATTATTTTTGTGTTGATGCCAGTAAGAATTACGTTGTAAATTTTGATCATTTTATACAAAATATAGAAGAGAAAGAGACAGAAATGAAAGCAAGTGGGGTCACGGGGTGCAGCCCCTTGCGAAGCCAAAATGGTCTAATTATATATATATATATATATATATATATATATATATATATATATATATATAGATATATATTTATATATTGCACAAGTTAAATATACGTTAAAGGAGTTTGTAATTATTGTTAAACGACAATAGCATCTTAATCAGGATGTCGATACACGAGGTTCAAATTGGAACAATATTTTTTTTTTTTTTTTTTTTTTTTTAATAATAAATGTGTATTGAGATCTTAAACTACTGTTTAAATAATCAATATATATATGACTAATTAGTTTAGACATGTATAGAATATTAGTTCATTAACTAATTTCTATTATTTATATACATAAATATTATTTACAAAACTAAATCGTTCGGCGTTAATCGCTTAAGACGTCTAACATCTGATGATGTGTCAAGCAGCTGGATCGCTTCAACATTCACATGTTGATGGAGCCGCTTTTCGTGCTTGATGGCAAAGTCGCGAATGACCTCGTCTACCCACTTCAGATTCAAATCTGCATGCAAGTCCTCGTTTCTTTGATACCATTCTGCATTGGTAATTGCACGAGTGACTTTGTTCTGGCTACGCTGAATGACCATTCGGTTAGCAGGTTTTGCACATCCCCAAAGTTGGATCCCATAGGTCCAGATAGGTTTGATAATTGACTGGTAGAGCAGTCGTTTACTGTAGAGGTCCAGTTGTGAATTTCTTCCTAACAGCCACCACATTTGACGAACTTTGAATCGGATTTGTTCCGCTTTCTGCTTCACGTGATGCTTCCATGTTAGATGGGCATCGAGATGTAATCCTAGATA